>CM046660.1:135673236-136873236 GCA_025594165.1 Tamias sibiricus | reverse complement strand
AAGGAGTGTTATATCTGGTTCATATGGTGGTTCCTTGCCTAGACTTTTGAGGAAACTATATACTGATTTTCACAGTGGTTGTACTCATTTACAATCCCACCAACAGTGTGAAAGTGTTCATTTTTCTCCATATCCTCTCCAGAATTTATTATTATTTGTGTTCTTGATGACTGCCATTTTGACTGTTGTGAGATGCAATCTCAGTGTAATTTTGATTTACATTTTCCTAGTTGCTAATGATATTGAACATTTTTCCATCTATTTGTTGGCCATCTGAGTTTTTCTTTTGAGAAGTACATGTTTCATTCATTTTTCCATTTATTAATTGATTTTTATGTGAAGGTTTTTGAGTTACTTATATATTCTGGATGCTAATCCCTGTCAGAAGAGTAGCTAGCAAAGATTTTCTCTCATTCCATACATATTTTCTTCACATTCTTGTTTCCATTGCTTTGCAGAATTTTTTTTTTATATGATGCCATTCCATTTATTAATTCTTGGCATTATTTCCTGAGCTTTGGGGGTCCTTAGGTGAAAGTTGGTTAATGTGTCCATATGCTAGAATGTTGAACGCACGTTTTCTTCTAGGAGTTGCATATTTTCCAGTTTAGTTCCTAGGTCTTTGATCCATTTTTGAGTTGATTTTTGTGCAAGGTGAGAGATAAAAATCTTGTCTCGTTCTTCTACATTTGGATAACCAATTTTATCAACATGATTTGCTAAAAAGGCTATCATTTCTCCAATCTCCAATGTATGTTTTTGGAAAATACTTTTTTTTTTTTTTGGTATTGGGGATTGAACTCAGGGGGCAGTCAACCACTGGGCCACATTCCCAGACTTTTTTTTTTTTTTTTTTTTTTTTTTTGTATTTTATTAGAGACAGGGTCTTACTGAGTTGCTAAGTACCTCACCATTGCTGAGGCTGGCTTTGAACTCATGATCCTCCTGCCTCAGTCTCCCAAGTGCTGGGATTACAGGTGTGAGCCACTGCGCCCGGCTCATATATTTGTTTTTGTCAGGGAACAGATGGAAGTATAACTGTGTGGGTTTATCTCTCTATCTTCTACTCTATTCCATTGATCTATGTATCTGTTTTTATACCAATACCATGCAATTTTTGTTACTATAGCTCTATAGTATAATTTGAAGTCAGGTATTGTGGTGCCTCCAGAATTGCCTTTTTAGCTTAGAATTGCTTTGATGCGAGCATCTTTGAAACTGTGGTGGGCTAAGTTGTTAACTTGTTAACAGTGTTAAATTTCAGATTACTCATACTTCTACACCATTTTTATATCTATCTGAGTAATGACTACTATTGTAACAGAAGCAAAAGTATGCAATATGAACTTTCCAAATTTAATTTCCTTTTTAAAAATGTTTTGGCTAGAAAAAAGCCCCCTTCACTCCCAGGGAAAGTGCAACCTGCCCAGCTGTGACCAGAACAAGAGGTAGGCACTGGCCAGGAAGGAGAGACCCAGCCGCCAGTTTGCCTGGCTTCCAGGGCCCAGAGCAGCAGCTCCCTGCTGCTGCACGCAGGGCCCCACCTGAGGAAAAGCCCCCTCCACTCCCGGGAAAAGTGCGACCTGCCCAGCTGTGACCTGAACAAGAGATCTGCAGAACTGCTGTTGAGCCTGAGGAGAATAACTCCATATTTGAGGAAAGCAGTAGCTGACAGGGACAAAGAAACAAAGAAGAAAGGAAAAGTAGCTGCAGACATCCAGGGATCCGCCAGCACTCTGAGAACAGCACAAACCTGGGTGAGACTCTGGCAACCAGCAGGGGAGGGCGTGTCTGAGGCTAGCGCAGCTGCCTCAAGAAGGTACAACTGTGGGTGGGTGTGGGGAAAGTGTGCCTTCTGGAGGGTCCCTTTCCTGGTGCCATTCAGCTGCTGACACCCAATCCCCCTGAGCCACTCTTCCGCTGTGCCATTCTGCAACTGCCCAAAGGTGCAGTATTGACTCCTCTAACAGGATCACTGACTGGATGTGATCCAGGTCAATTGGCTTAAACTGGAAGGGAAAAGGGAAGGGCTTCCCAGGGTCCATTTTGTTTGAGACTTGTTCCTGGGTTCAACTTTTTTTGTTTGTTTTGTTGTTTTGGGGGGTTTTTTGTTTGTTTTTGTTTTTGTTTTGTTTTGCTTTGTTTTTGTTTTGATTGACAGTGTATTTGTTTGTTTGCTTCTGCTCCTCTTTTCTTTCTTTCTTTTCTTCCTTCTCACTTTTGTATCTTTTCTTCTTCCCTCATCTTCTCTATTTGTACCCTGCCATTACATACTCAACAGAGGCAAAAACAAGTTATACGTAGAAATTGGGATTTCTAGAACAGGTGCAATTGAAATATATAGCAAAGTGGTGTTATATATAGTTTATTCTCTATTTTCTTGATTTTCTCCTCTCTCTTACATTAATTTCTACTCCTTTGTCATATTGTTTTCTTTTCCATCTTTCTTTATCTCTTCTCTCAACCGCTGCATAAGTTAGGTTTATATATAAATCGGTCTTTCCAACTAATCATTCACTTTATTCTCTTTCCTCTCTCATCTGCTGATACTAAACACTTCCATAGAACTCTCTTTTCATATTTTCTAAGAAAAAAACAATTCAATACATTCACTTTCTTCTTCCTAAACATAACACCTCTGTGTTCAATACTTGAAACTATAAAACCCCATCAGAAGCGTACAGAGTAAACTGGAAATAATATCTGGGTTAACTAAATCTGTACATTGTGATCAAACTGTGGTTTTCTGAATAGAAAGTGTTTGATTTTAAAGTGTAAAGGAATTATAATGGGATCTGATAGCATTGTATCACAGGAGCAACATAAAGCTTTAAGGTAAAATTGAAATAGTCAAGGTCCCACAGTGCAGGAAGATAAGACACACAAGCAATATGAAGAAACAAGGGAAGAAAGTGACACAAACAAATCAGTATACCTCCTCAGTAGATTCCATGGCAAGCACAGTTGGTAAAATGCCAGAGATGGAATTTAGAAAGTACATATTCCAAATGTTTGCGGAACTTAAGAATGAACTAAAAAATGAGATGAGGGAGCAAATACAGGTGGCAAAAGATCACTTTGACAAAGAACTCCATAAACAAATACAGGAAGTAAAAGATTACTTCAATAGCGAGATAGAGGCTCTAAAGGGAAACCAAACAGAAATTCCGGAAATGAAAGAAGCAATAAACCAAAATAAAAGCTCAATCGAAAGTATCACCAACAGAGTAGATCACTTAGAAGAAAGAACCTCAGACAATGAAGACAAAATATATATCCTAGAGAAAAATCTAGATTACACAGCAAAAATGGTAAGAAACCAAGAACAGAATATTCAAGAATTATGGGACAACGTAAAAAGACCAAACATAAGAGTGATTGGGGTAGAGGAGGGGGCAGCGTTTCAAGCCAAAGGAATGAGTAATTTATTTAATGAAATAATTACAGAAAATTTTCCAAACTTGAGGAATGAATGGGAAAACCAAGTTCAAGAGGCTTACCAAACACCAAACATACAAAATCACAACAGATCCACACAAAGGCACATTATAATGAAAATGCCTAATATACTGAGCAAAGAGAGAATATTAAAAGCCACAAGAGAAAGGAAGCAGATTACATATAGGGGGAAACCAATCAGACTATGTTCAGATTTTTCAAACCAGATCTTAAAAGCAAGAAGGTCCTGGAATAGCATATTTCAAGCTCTGAAAGAAAAGGGATGTCAACCAAGAGTCTTATATCCAGCAAAATTGAGCTTTAGATTTGAAGATAAAATAAAAACCTTCCACAACAAGCAAAAGTTAAAAGATTTCACAACTCAAAAGCCAGCACTTCTGAACATCCTTGGCAAAATTTTTCATGAAGAAGAAGAGAATAATAACAATGAAAATCAACAGAAGCAGATATTAAAGTAAGGGAAATACCAACCAGAAGAGAAACCAAATCAAGCTAAAGACCATAATACAAATTAAAATGGATGGGAATAAAAATCACATCTCAATAATAACCCTGAATGTTAATGGCCTAAACTCGCCATTCAAAAGACACAGATTCTCAGAATGGATTAAAAGAAACGACCCAACAATTTGCTGTCTCCAAGAAACACACCTCATAGAAAAAGACATCAATAGACTGAAGGTGAAAGGCTGGGAAAAGTCTTATCACTCACATGGCCTGCGGAAGCAAGCAGAGGTTTCCATTCTCATTTCAAATTAGGTAGACTTCAAGCCAAAGCTAATAAAAAGGGACAAAGATGGATATTTCTTACTACTTAAGGGAACCATTCATCAACAGGATATAACAATCATAAATCAATATGCCACAAATAATGGAGCACCTACATTCATCAAACAAACCCTTCTCAAGGTCAAGAGTAAAATAGACCACAACACAGTTATTCTAGGGGACTTCAACATACCTCTCTCACCAATGGATAGATCATCCAAACAAAAGCTAAACAAAGAAACTTTAGGCCTCCTCAAAACAATTAATAACTTAGACCTAATGGACATATATAGAATATTTCATCCCACAGTAAGTGAATATACTTTTTTCTCAGCAGCACATGGCTCCTTTTCCAAAATAGACCATATATTACGTCACAAGGCAACGCTCAGCAAATATTAAAAAATAGAGATACTACCCTGCATTCTATCAGACCATAAAGGGATGAAATTGGAAATCAATGACAACACAAGGAATAAGAAAAATTACTCCAACAACTGGAAGCTAAACAACATGCTACTGAATGAGCAAGGGGTTGAAGAAGACATCAAAGATGAGATTAAAAAATTCCTAGGGGTAAATGAGAACACAGATACATCATATAGAAATCTCTGGGTAGTAAGAGGAAAATTCATTGCACTGAGTTCATTCCTTAAAAGAAAAAAAAAATAAAAACAACAACAACAACAAATAAATGACTTAACATCACACCTCAAAGCACTAGAAAAAGAAGAACATATCAATACCAAGAGCAGCAGAAGACAGGAAATAATTAAAATCAGAGCAGAAATTAATGAAATTGAGACTAAGGAAACAATTCAAAGAATTGACAAAACTAAAAGTTGGTTCTTTGAAAAAATAAACAAAATTGACAGACCCCTAGCAATGCTAATTGAAAGAAGAAGAGAAAAAACTCAAATTACTAACAGTCCTGATGAAAAAGGGAATATCACAACAAACATCTCAGATATACAGAAGATAATTAGAAATTACTTTGAAAACTTGTACTCTAATAAATAGAAAATACTGAAAGCATTGACAGATTTCTAGAGTCATATGATTTGCCTAAATTGGATCTGGAGGCTATACACAATTTAAACAGATTGATTACAAGCAAAGAAATAGAAGGTGTCATCAAAAAGCTACCAAGAAGGAAAAGTCCAGGACCTGATGGGTTTACATACAGGTTCTACAAGACTTTCAAAGAAGAACTAATACCAATGCTCTTCAAACTATTTCAAGAAATAGAAAAAGAGGGAGATCTTCCAGACCCTTTCTATGAGGCCAATATGACATTAATTCCAAAGCCAGGCAAAGACACATCCAAAAAAGAAAACTTCAGGCACATATGTTTAATGAACATAGATGCAAAAATCCTCAACAAAATTCTGGCAAATCGGATACAAAAACATATCAAAAAGATAGTGCACCATGATCAAGTGGGGTTTATTCCAGGGATGCAAGGCTGGTTCAACATTTGGAAATCAATAAACATAATACATCACATCAATAGACTTAAAGATAAAAATCATATGATTATCTCAATAGGTGCAGAAAAAGCATTTGACAAAATACAACACCCTTTTATGTTCAAAACACTGGAAAAACTAGGAATATCAGGGACATATCTCAACATTATAAAAGCTATTTATGCAAGGCCCAGAGCTAACATTATCTTAAATGGAGAAAAATTGAAAGCATTCCCTCTAAAAACTGGAACAAGACAGGGATGCCCCCTTTCACCACTGCTATTTAACATAGTACTGGAAACTCTGGCCAGAGCAATTAGACAGACAAAAGAAATTAAAGGGATCCAGATAGGAAAAGAAGAGCTCAAATTAGCACTATTTGCTGATGACATGATAATCTACCTAGAAGATCCAAAAAACTCTACCAGAAAACTTTTACAACTAATAAATTAATTTGGCAAAGTTGTAGGATACAAAATCAATACCCATAAGTCAAAGGCATTTTTGTACATCAGTGACAAAGCCTCTGAAAGGGAAATGATGAAAACTACCCTGTAAGAGCCCTAATAACGAGATAGCTAATATGGCGGCTTGCTGAGAGCCATAAGAGGTGTTTAAGTATTTTCACCTGATATTCATGCATTTCTCTAAGAATCTTTCTATGCCCATGAACACTATGTGACGCACCTGTAAGTTTGAGCTGTTTACACGTGTATACTTGTTAAGGCAAAAAGTATATAACTGGGTGAGGTTGGTTAAAGGGGGTGGTTAGAGTTGGAGAGGTTGTTGGAGCTAGAGAGAGAAGTTAGAAGAAGGAAGAATAAAGAACCTATTCATTAATAGTCTGCCTCCTAATTCTTTCCCGTGGTATCTTTGCTGCAGGCGGCAGCCACTGCAGGTGGCATCACTACCCCATTTACAATAGCATCAAAAATAAAATAAAATACCTGGGAATCAACTTAAGGAAAGAGGTGAAAGACCTCTATAAGGAAAATTATAGAACACTAAAGAAAGAAATCATAGAAGAACTCAGAAGATGGAAAGACCTACCTTGTTCTTGGATAGATAGAATCAATATTGTCAAAATGTCCATACTACCAAAAGCATTATACAGATTTAATGCAATTCCAATCAAAATCCCAATGTCGTTCTTCAAAGAAATTGAAAAAGCAGTCATGAAATTCATCTGGAAAAATAAGAGACCCAGAATAGCCAAAGCAATCCTGAGAAAGAAAAGTGAAGCAGGGGGCATCACCATACCAGACTTTAAATTATACTATAAAACAATAGTAACAAAAACTGCATGGTATTGTCACCAAAACGAATGGTGGACCAATAGTACAGAATTGAGGACACAGAGACTAATACATATAATTTCAGCTATCTTATATTAGACAAAGGCGCCAAAAATGTACAGTGGAGAAAGGATAGCCTCTTCAACAAATGGTGCTGGGAAAACTGGAAATCCATATGCAACAAAATGAAATTAAACCCTTATCTCTCACCATGCACAAAACTCAATTCAAAGTGGACCAAGGACCTAGGAATTAGACCAGAGACAATAAGCCTAATAGAAGAAAAAGTAAGTTCCAATTTCCAACATGTCGGATTAGGCCCCAAGTTCCTTAATAAGAATCCTGTAGCGCAAGAACTATTACCAAGAATTAATCAATGGGATAGATTTAAACTAAAAAGCTTCTTCTCAGCAAAAGAAACAATCAGTGAGGTGAATAGAGAGCCAACAAATTGGGAACAAATATTTAATACGTGCACATCAGATAGAGCACTAATATCTAGACTATATAAAGAACTCAAAAAACTTAACACCAAAAAAAACAAATAAACCAATCAATAAATGGGCTAAGGAATTGAAAAGACACTTCTCAGAAGAAGATACGCAATTAATCAACAAATACATGAAAAAATGTTCCACATCGCTGGCAATTAGAGAAATGCAAATCAAAACTACTCTAAGATTTCATTTCACTCCAGTCAGAATGGCAGCTTTTAAAAACACAAACAACAATAAATGTTGGAGAGGATGTGGGGAAAAAGGCACACTCATACATTGCTGGTGGGACTGCAAAATGTTGCAGCCATTATGGAAAGCAGTATGGAGACTTCCTTGGGTAACTGGGAATGGAACCACCTTTGACCCAGCTATCCCACTCCTGGGTCTATTCCCAAAGGACTTAAAAGCAGAATACTACAGGGACACAGCCACATCGATGTCTATAGCAGCACAATTCACAATAGCTAGGTTATGGGACCAATCTAGATGCCCCTCAGTAGATGAGTGGATAAAGAAAATGTGGTATATATACAAAATGGAATATTACTTAGCAATAAAAGAGAATAAAATAATGGCATTTGCAGGTAAATGGATGAAATTGGAGAATATAATGCTAAGTGAAATTAGTCGATCTCAAAAATCCAAATACCGAATGTTTTCTCTGATATAAGGAGGCTAGTTCACAGTGTTGTTGGACGGAGGTATATAGGAGGATTAGAGGAACACTAGAATGGTCAAAGGAAAGGGAGGGGAAGGGAGGGAGCAAGGGCAGAGGGGGGGAAGAAAAAATATTGGTGGTTGAATGAGATGGATATCATTATCCTAAATGCATGATTGAAGATCTGTATGGTACTTATATACTTTGTATATAAACAATAGTATGTAAAAAGATGCTATATATGTGCATTATGAATTGTAATACATACTACTATTATAAATAAAAAAAAAAAAAAATGTTTTGGCTATTCTAAGTCCTTCCCATTTTCATGAAAATTCTAGTCAGCTTTTTAATTTTTACAAAAAAAGCACATTTTTGAGTTTTTATTAGGATGTGGTTCAATCTATACAGAAATTTAAGTAGAATTGGCATTAATATTGGATTTTCCAATTCTTGAGCCCAGAATGCCTTTATATTCAAGTCTTTTAAAATTTGTATCATAAACATTTTGTAGATTTCAGCATATAAATATTCAATATTATTGTAAACTTTACCCACATAAATAAATGGGATGGCATCAAATTAAGAAGCCTCTGCACAGCAATGAAAACAATTAGAAATGTGAAGAGAGAACTTACAGAATGGAGAAAATCTTTGCTAGCTACTATTTTGACAGGGATTAATATTCAAATATACATATATGTATACTCAAAAACTTTACAACAAAAAAATCAAATAACCTAATAAATGGCAAATTAATGAAACAGACACTTCTCAAAAGAAGAAAAAAAAAAGATGTCCAACAAATACATGAAAAAATGTTCAAAATCATGAGTAATTAGGGAAATGCAAATCAAAAGTACATTGAGATTTTTTTATTTTGCTGCTATTATAAATGATACATTTCAAATTTCATTTTCTGGTTACTACTATATATACTAGTGTATAGTCAAAGATGTATACACATATGTGTACACATGCAGCACATATAAATGTATATGTAATTGAATACACACATATGAACAATTAATTCTTGTATATATACCATGTATCCTCTTACTTAGTTAATATGCTCATAAGTTTAGTAACTTTTCTCTAGAGTCCTCAAGCTGTTCTAAGTATATGATTATGGCATATATGAATTACAATAGTTTTCTTTCTTTTCTTTCAAACTGTATGCCACTTATTATTTTTTCTTAACTTATTCCATTGCCTAGTACTTACAGAAAGAAACAAAATAGAAATGGAGTGAACAGAAATCTATAACTTATTCCTGAATTAGGAGGAAATCATTCAATATTCAACCATTAATTAGGATGCTAGGTTAAAGTTTTTTATACATTTCTTTCAGGACTTCCTTACCTCTCTAGAATTGAGAATTTTTTTCTCCACAAAAAGTGAGTATGATTTATTCTCATTTTACTCAGAATAAACATGATAACCATTTTAAGGACCTACACACACCACAAATTATGGTTTTGTGATGACTTCTGACTTCATCTACACTTCATTCATTCAGATTGGCTTCCTTTGCTTTTTGCCAGTAAGTAAAATACCTATAGAGACACTTTGTATTGATTATTTTTTTCTCTTTATGAAATTCACTTCTTCTGGATATTTGTATTTGTTTACCACTGGCCTCACGTAAAACTCTGCTTCGCCCTCCTCAGTGACCATTATATTAAAAATTGCAACAATTATACCCTTGGTACTGCCTCTTTTCCTTAATTTATAGCTATTATTAAACTCTTAACATTTTATATAATTCCTTTGTTTATTAAGTTTATTATTTGTTCCATGGCAATATAAATCGTAATTGTTCAAGACACCTAAAAATATTTGTTGAGTGGATAAATGGGTTGACCTCTGATGGTACAGCAAACCTGAGCATTTTGGGAAGGTGTTATCTATTTCTGGCTCTAAATTTATATGACATCTTTATTGAAAATCAGTCCCACAGGAAGCCTCTGCAGGAGGGTGATATGCTGTCTTTCCTTTTTCAAAGTAATATTTTTCTTGTGGCCTACATGCATTTATGTATTTTTCATCAATTGAAAACACCAAATAGATTTACAGAGTACCCAACTGTGTAAAGCATTCTATGTCCTTACACTGAAATATTATAAAATACAAATTTGTGCCCTATCAATTTTACTGGAATGTATTTTGAATAAAATAAATTTGCTTCTTTTTGAATTTAATTCAATACAAGATAGTTGTATTTATCAAAGAATTTTAATAGTACAGACCAATTAAATATGGCAGCTTATTTTCAATCATTTCTTGTGTTATGGTAGCTCAGACATATTACATTAAAAAGCCAATAAAAATATAGATTATAGAAACAAGAACAATTTCACTTTGAATTTTTTTTGTTTTTGTTTACCTGTGTTTTCCTTTTCATCATTGTATTTTATATTGGTTTTATGTTAACAGTTCTTAAAGTAGAATATGGTGAGAAATGCTGCTTAATTTCAGGAAACATATTTAGTAGCTTGTTACTATTATAAATTGCTAATAAGTAACTGGGTAAAAGTCTTCAGTTACAATTTTAGTCTGTCAGTAATCACAGTAAAGAGAAACAAAGGAGAGTATAGTCCTCAACATTGTTAGCAAGAACTTATATAACATTTACTTCAATAACTTCCAATAATTTTACAAATAATGAGTTAAATACTATTATTATACTCTTTTTTTGCAGATATAGAATGTGTAGCACAGAGAGGTCAAGTAATTTTCCCAAAGCTCCATGGAAAGAATGGTTTGATGGGGGGCGGGGGTCCGTGGTGGACTCCGCAAGATGAGCAATGTAGCACGATCTATCGGTGGGGGGGGGGCTGCCAAAGTAGGTTGTCAGCCAGCGGGTGCTACACCAGCTCTCAACATAGCACGAAGTAAAGGAGTCAGCAGAAGAAATCAGCACACACAGACAACGAGTTATACTGCTGAATCTTCTCTCTTTACTTTCACTTTGTTGTAGGTTTTTAAGCATAGTTTTTGGCAATACAAATTGTTTATACTTTCTTTTGTGATTTCATTACAGACATGACTTAATTTATAGATTACATTTTAGACATATTAAATTTTTTATTTTATATATTTCAAGGTTTTGAGGTCACTTACACCTTTTCAAGGCCCTGTACATGACTGTCTGGACATATTATAATTTTGTCATTTTTTATCTAATTAGTTTGGGTGAAAATTTATTTCTCACGGATTCCCTGAAACTGTTTTTTTCTGCACACCATTCAGGCTGTCTGATAAAAGTCAACTTTCTCTGTCTGGGATTCCAAAGCACTATTGTTTTTTGTTTTTTTTGTTTTTTTTTTTTTTAATAGCAGTTGTTTATAAAAACCTAGAAGCAGGGAAAGGGGGGGCAAAGCTGAATGTTAACTCTAAAGGACTTTTTACTCTAAGGAATTTATATCTACTCTAAAAGTAAGAGAAATCTATTTTTAATCACAAAAAGACACTTAAAGCTTATTAACTAGGAACTAAGTACTTATAGAAAAAGGTTCTTATTTTTACTCTATGTATTTAGCTTAAATTTCAATAAGATTAAATTTACAGAATTAATCTCGATCTAAATAATTGAAATAGCAACATTTGGTGGCCATATATATGAATAAAGAACAGAACAGCAAGTAAATAGGAGAACCTATGCAGTCAAAGTTAACTCTTTCAGCACCATGATATCTTTCATGAAAAAAGAGATGGCTTTATCAACAGAAAGGTTATAGAAAAGCATAGGGAATATGAGCAGATCACATTGGAGGAACAGGCATTAGCCTATCCTTGTGGTGGTTTGATTTTTCATCATATGTCAGGGCAACACCCCTGGGCTAGGCCAAGTCCATATATCAGGAAGTCATGTTTTTGGCTGACGTGTTCTTAATGTCCCCAACATTTCTTTTCCCCTTTTCTGTTGATGGGAGTCCATCTTACTCAAGAGTGCACCTGTCTTAGGTTGTCTTATCTCTGAAGATCTTACCTGTCTCTGGCTGCCACTCTAGCACTTCAGGTGGACTTACCCAAGGCCAGAAAGCCGCGGTGGCCGAGGGGAAGACATGGGACAGAACAGTCGCCTTTGGGAAGGCTTCCCATGGATGATTTAGACTTCCACATCCTGTCAAGGACCGTAGCCTAGTTCATAGGGCTCCCAATCAGCATTGCTGAGGACAGCATATTGTTGGCAGACCACCATAGGCTGTACCAATTTTGCCCTGTCCTTAAGGAAGATGCCACTAAGATGCTATAGAAAATGCCACAACAGTTTGAATTGAGGGAATCTGGTTCCAGAGTTTGTACACTTAATATTGTGCTGCAATGTATTTATTCCATCCATCTTGCTTAGCCTTGCTTAACAATTACCTCTTCATTTACTCCCTTACTAGGGTAAATGTGAGCACTCAGCTCTTTCCACAGAGCTTTGAGAATTTATAGGCTACTTCCTACATTATTGTAGTTGGGAATCTTCTATTAAAGCAGACTGGAAGACTATTACTACTTTTATGAATTGCAAACTGAGGGAAAGGAGGACATTTGGGTCATTATTGTAACCAATCTGTCATAGATAGATACCTAGTACACTAAAGAAGCTTGGTAAATAGATTCTTGGTATAAAAAATATGACAGCCTTACAAGACCCTACTCTACATAATTATTCTTTAGTAGTCACATAAATTAGGTTATGTGATGGTAAAAATAAAGTTACATCTTGAACTCTGTGAGATTAAGATAATAGGTACTTATATCTCACTTTACACAAAATCCAATATGGATCAGGTAGCCCTTCACAATTGGAAAATAGACAATTAGTTTCCAAAATTGATTCATTGGTAGAAGAAAGAGATAAAGAATTGTGCTGTATAGGATTTAAGCCTAAACCTGGAGTTGCTACATTACTGATCTCCATATCCCATTGGCTCATCCTGAGTCACATACCCAATCAACTTAAGGGCAGACAGTGATATGTGGTCATCCTATATATCCAGAAAGGGGAAGCTATATAGTGCATATATAAAAGTAAAATGTGTGAAATTTTAGATATGTTTTATAATATGAAATTTGGAAAGTCAATCATGCCTGAGTGACATCCAAGTGTGGTTGAAATGACTCATTGATAGCTGGGCAACCAATTTGACAGACTTGAGATTTTCTTCCAGTATCCAAGTTGCAAGAAAAACATCATCTTGATTAAAAAAAATAGAGAATTGTAAAAAACAACAAACAAAAAAACAACAACACTACACTATGATGCAACATCTGAAACAATTATTGCTACTTGTTTCATGTTCTAAAATTTAGATTTCAGAAACCTCTCTATCCTCAGCAGCCTACGAGATTTTTCTTTAGCTCAATGAGCCCTTTAATATTTATCTTCAGTATACTTGATATATATATATGTATATATACATATACATATTATTTCCTTGTTTTAATATTTTAAATTTGCTTCCCATTTGAAATATTACTTATATAAAATATTTTCCTCATTGCTTTTTCCATTCTTCCCTACATTCTTTGGATTGACCCTCAAAGTATTTGGAAGATTTGATGGAAGTCTTCAAATGTTTAGTTAAAAAAATAAAACAGAGAAAGCAATAGCAATAAGTGACACAATGTTATCAATATTTATCTATTTGTAGAAAATGTCCAGGTATTACATATTTTTATAGTCTCTGAAAACTGCTTTTATTTTATTTAAAGCCGAAGAGGAAATTTATTAGCATTTTCTCTTTTGCTACTATATTTAACCTGTGCATCTTTGAATACTCTCCCCTGTGATTATGAAGGAGGGTGGGAAATAGCAAATGATGAAGATAAATTATACTTATCAACCACTCCACCGTGGCAGGTTGCTCCAGCCTTTGTCCCCAACGAGGTGCTTCTTGAATGCAATTCAAGAAAACTTATCCTGTATCCACAAAGACAGACTGTATCACTTCACTTTAGAAATTGAGGCTAAAAGTAGTATTAAATACCTTTAAAGGTTTTACTATGAAACATGCACTTAATACTCTCCTTTAAACCATGAGTGCACAGATATTTAATATAGCAGATTTAAAATGTATTAATTAAAATACTATGAATTGTGTGCAAATATAAATAAAATGTGTAATGTAATATATGTATACATATGCATTTTAAATCTGATTTTTGTTACGGTAAAAGGTTTTTAGGGTAAAAGGTTTTTAGATTTTCATACTAATAGTTGATTTCATTAATTTATTTTAGTTAAAAGCATGTATATGTGTGATTTTAACTAAAAAATTATATGTATGTATTATATATATATGTACATATATGTATTCTGAATTAATGTATACGGATATATGAGATAGGACCTCCTGTACCATGTAACAATGTCCTGTGTATCTTTGAGAGTCATTTTTCTAGCATTTATTGTTTATTATGTCACAAAAGAGAAATGAGACTATGACAAAAATTATAATGCAAAAAGCTGAAGAATATTCCTATTTATCACTAATAATGGGAAAATTAATAATCTGTTATTTAATCAATATTTTATAGATCAACATTCAATATTCATTATAAAATCAAGTAATATAAGGTACAACAGATTTTGAGGAAACATTGATTTTCTGCATATCAGTTAAAAAGATTAAATTTATACAAAATTCAGCAAACTCTTTCTTGGAAGAACTACACTAATATTCTTGGAACTGAGTGTATGATGGTGAACAATTTAGACAGGCCCTTTCTTTGGCATTGAATAATGGGAAGTTATTGAGGCTAATATTTTGTGAAAGGGTATTAAATACAGAGAATAAGAGATAAAAAAAAATCCCCAGAACTAAGTAGGAACAGAAAGAAGACTAATATGGCTGGAGCATAATTATTAAGAGAAAGAGTTGGAGACAGAGGAGCATTCAGTCCAGTAAAACCAAATTTTCTATTTAGACTGAATCTAACCTGAACTCGCTTTTTCTTCCACACCCCAGACCCTGGCAATTATTATCATACTTGTGGCGAGAAGGAAAAATAAAGTCCCTCAGTTTCCCTAAGTGGAACACATGTTTTAGTGCTGCAGAGCTGTAAATTACTCTGGTTCTATAAAGCAACCATTCAAAATCAGAAGCCTGAAAAGCAAAATAAACCCAAATAATAAATCTTGCAGCACAAAAAAAGAGGATTGATAAAAATATGAAAAGAAAAATTGAATCATTAAACACAAAAAGGTGTGTCATGTTTGGGTCATTTTGCAATGGGGTATAAAAACAAAAAAAAATGAGCAAACAGGGAGCTGTCAGGAGGAGAGAAAACTTCTCAGAACCAGGAAACAAGTGCTAAATTGGACTAGGAGCAACACTAGTGCCTGAAATTTCATAGAACTCTCAAGGACTCTGCTGACTTCCCAGAAAGTATAAAAGGACAACTTAAAGTTATTTTTGTAAAGTGAGAGGTACCTTCTATTGCACTTTGGCCATAATAGTATAACTATTAATAAAACCCACAATTAAGTAGAAAGAATGATATAACCTTTGATAAAAAATATACTGCAAAATTTAATATACATTTCTAATAACATTTTTTTTGCCTTTTTTTTTTTTTTTTTTTTTGTACCAGGGATTGAACTCAGGGGCACTTGACCACTGGGCCACATCCCCAACCCAATTTTGCATTTTATTTGGAGACAGGGTTTCACTGAGTTGCTTAGTTCCTCGCCTTTGCTGAGGCTGGATTTGAACTCGTGATCCTCCTGCCTCAGCCTCCCAAGCTGCTGGGATTACAGGTGTGAGCCATACATTTTTTTTACTTAAGGGAAGGGTGGGGGGATAGGAATAAGAAAGACAATGGAATGAATTTGACTTAATTTTCTCTATATATATATGAATATACCACAGTGAATCTCTACATCATGTACCACTACAAGATTGGAATCCTAATTAGAACAAGATATACTCCATGTTTATATAAATATGTCAAAATATACTCTACTGTCATATATACCTAAAAAGAACAAATAAAAAAAAATTCCACATTTTATATTGGGGCATTATAGTTGTACATAATGCTATCCAGGCTAATATTTTGTGGTACATAAGATGGGATTTGTTGTTCCATATTGGTTAGTACATGCACACAATGTAATAGTATAATTTGGCCAATATCCCTCTCCAACACCCCACTCTCCACCTCTTCTATCCACTGCTCCCTTTCCTCTCTTGTACTGATCTCCCTTTGCTTTTCATGCAATCACTCCCTGATTTTTCCTTTTTTCTCTCTTGAAAACATACCATCTTTGACCTTCAACATTTGACTTATCTCACTGAACATATGGTCTCGAGTTTTATTAACTTTCCTGCAAATGACATAATTTCATTTTCTTTATTGATGAATAAAACTACATTGTGCATATATGCCATTTTTCTTTACACATCCATCTGTTGATGGACATGCTTGGCTGGCACACAATTTCAATATAAAAGAATATTTTTTTTAATATAAAAGAATCTTTTTTGGCAAACTATGTTTATCTCAAATTAACAATAAACCTCCTGCTTGACAGTGAAATTCTATATTGATATTCACCCCTGAAAAAAATCCAAGGCTCCATAAACACTATTTCTAACATTATTTGAAATTGCAATTATTCAACTTTACAAAAGAACAAGAAAAAGATACAGGAAAGCAAAGAAAAAAGGATGTAACCATATGCATATTTCTATAAAACCCCAAAGAATAATTTAGCAATTAGTAAAGATAAAATCAGAGTTTGGTATAGTATTTCATTTCTAAATTATACATGAAATCAATAACTTTGTTATATAGCAACAATAAGTAGTAAAGTATACACACACGCACACACACACACACACATCAATGTTATTAATAACAACATAAAACACTTTTAAATAGAATTTCCAACAAATGCACAGAAACCATTTAAGAACAATTAAGGTACAAAATTATACTAAGAAATAAAAGGATATCTTATTATATAAAAGTCATACTTTTACATTGGGGAGACTTGGGATTATGTAGAAACCATTTCATTAAAAATTAGCTAATAAATTAAGAGTTATTCCAATGAGAATGTCAAGCATGTCTTATTTCTAATTTGAAAATCAGTTCCAAAATTTGTAATTTTGTGCATATAATCCATACTTTAAAAAAGAAATATAGATTAGTAATATGAAGTAAGGTATTTTGGTGAATTATACTATTAGAAAAAAATGTTAACTATAATTACATAATTGCAGCATATTTTAGGTTTAGAAAAGGCAATGAATTAGAAAATACTGAAGCATATTTATAAGAAGTTAGTATATGATTAAGGTATAATTTTTAAATTAGTACACAAGTGTTGGTTATTTGATGTAAGTAGAGACAACGGACATTTGGCAAATTGTCAAGTGATGAGTTATATTGTACTAAGTGTAATTGTGGCAGATTAGAAAGCAATAGTACATGTTTGGTCATAGAGAAATCTGAGAAAACATA
This sequence comes from Tamias sibiricus, assembly GCA_025594165.1. Taxonomy (NCBI): domain Eukaryota; kingdom Metazoa; phylum Chordata; class Mammalia; order Rodentia; family Sciuridae; genus Tamias; species Tamias sibiricus. The sequence goes on along the minus strand of CM046660.1, from coordinate 136,855,622 downwards.
AAACATAAAATTTGGCAGGCTTGGATTAAAGTACTTTCTATTTTAAATTATTTTTCTTTGGCTCGTTTTATTGTACTTCTCAGTAGTATTCTTACTATACAACTATAAGCCACACACCTCTAATTACCCATGTAGCTAGTCAGTTATACACATGACTATCATTTATAAGATTTCCCATGTTATGTCAACCTCTATATTTCTGACTACATGAAAGCCATGCAAACTCTGTCAAAGCAATTTGATCCTGAAAGCTCTCCAATTCTTTTATTCAGATGGTTAGTGACTATTTCAAATACAGAAGAAAAAAAAATTCACAAATCCTAACTTCCTGGCAAGCTTCTTACATCTGGGAAATATATATATTGGAGTTTTGATTAATTCTCTGTGTCATCTATCCTGTCTTTTACTAGCAATGACATTTTAAGGAATTTTATTATACAATTTTCCTTCTATGTTGATCTCCATCAACAATCTTTCACATGTGCATAAAGGAACTGAAAATATTCACCAATTATTAAATGAGATTTGAACATTGCACCCAAAATTTAACAATGTAAAAAGTAATATGCACATGCATTTCATTTTGAGGAAAGTAAAATTGAACTTGATGATTATAGAAGAATCAATAATTGAGTTAAATAAAATCTTCTATGAGTGCTAAATACAAGTTCAGTAAGAATGGATTGAAACATAATAAAAATAGTTGTTTGCAGAAGAAGAATATGATAGAATTAAACTTCCTAATTGCAATTGGAAAAAATGCTATAAATGGAATATATTGCCCTATTTAGAAAGTTCTGGGGGTTTATAATGGAGTAATGTCTAATTAACATTTTAAATTTATGTTATATAAATACAAATATATAAAATACAAAGATTCTTTGAGATCAGATTTTTCTTAATATGTTTCTTCTTTTTAATCATGCATTTTAACTACAAATTCTTTGTTCAAAAAATATTTCACTATAATTATATATATGTTATATGACTATCTGGAATATATGTATTTGATTATATGAATATATGCATATTTATGTATTTGTTTGCTTCTGTGATCTCATTAATCACTTTCCAAATTTTTCTTTTCAGTATCTCATTGATTTGTCATTACATAAACATAGCAGCAGGTTAAATGTCTACAAATATCTATAAATATCTTTTTATTTATAGCAGCAGGTTAAATATCTATAAATATCTATAAATATCTATTCACAGAGACTAAAAGAACACCATAAAATCATGAATTATTATTAACTCTTAAGTTTCAACCCCCTGTGCAAAGTATTTTAATACAAAATGAATTTCTAAAACTCATTGTAAAATTATGATACATTCTTTATACCTGAGAAATATTATTTTGAAATGTATTAGAAGCAACTTTTTTATTTAAATTAAGTCTTTTTTATTCTAATTTGTTACATATGACAGCAGAATGCATTACAATTCATATTACACATAGAGGGCACAATTTTTCATATCTCTGGTTGTATACAAAGTATATTACTCCATTGCAAATGTCTTCATACATGTACTTTGGATAATGATGTTCATCAAATTAATTCTTAAACTGCACAGACTATGAAGGAGGTAACTACAGGCCCAGTTTTTTTGTCTTAAGAGTGCCTGGGGGCCAAGAATTCACATTGATCTTGCAGGATATTTTCAGGTAGCAAAATTTCTTAGTTACTGTTAGATACCTCAGCATGGAGTCTAATTCCCACTGACACTCCTGCTGCAATGATTGGATTCTACCGAAGTTATTTCTAAAATTACCTGTGTGTGATGCTTTACATTTACCTTTAGTTTAAGGCAAAGATGAATAGCTACATATTGGCACTGTTCAGCTGTTGAAACTTTATGTTGTAACATCATCACACAACTGCTTGGACTTAAGAAAGTTCAAACTGTGAAGCATTTTGTAAGCAGATGGTTGAATAAGATAAACTAGAAGTACTTTCCAGGTTTCTCACTCTTAAAATCTTGCACGATGGCTTCTGTATCAATAATCCTAAAATTGACAATAAGGAAATTTAGGCTTAGAAAAGACCGCCTACTTTTCTTAAGTAGTGGCAGAGGTGAGGTTGTGCTAATTTTAGTACTTTCAAATTTCTCTGTTTCTTGCTATATGAGTGATTTCCTGCATATCACAGCTGTTCTTAACACACATCTTTTATGAATTTATACCTCCTGTTGACAGTTTGTGAAGAATTAAATTCCTCAGGCATTGTTAAGGTTCAGATATGTGTCCCCCAAAAGCTAATGTGTGAGACAACGCAAGAAGGTTTAGAGGTGAAATAACTAGGTTATGAGAACCTTAGTCCAATAGGTGAATTAATCCCCTGATAGGGATTAACCTGGTTATAACTATAGGCATGTAGGGTGTGGCTGTAAAAGTGGTTCCCTAGAGGTGTGCCTTTGGGGTTCATATTCTGTCTTTGTTGGGCAGAGGTCTCTTTCTGCTTCCTGATTGTCATGTCTTGAGCCACTTCCTCCATCACATCCTTCCCATGATGTTCGACCTCACATTGAGCCCTGAGGAATGGGGCTGGCTGTCTATGGACAGAGACATCTGAAACCAGGAGTCCCCCAAAAAAACTTTTCTTTGTCAGTTCTTTTAGTCACAGCAGCATAAAACCTGATTAAAATAGGCACTAACACGGTGGTGCACGCCTGTAATCCCAGCACTTTGGGAGGCTGAGGCAGGAGAATCACGAGTTCAAAGCCAGCCTCAGCAATGGCGAGGCACTTAGCAACTCAGTGGGACCCTGTCTCTAATAAAATACAAAAAAGGGCTGGGGATGTGGCCCAGTGGTCGAGTGCCCCTGAGTTCAATCCCCAGTACCACAAAAAAAAAAAAAAAAAAAAAAAAAAAAAATAGGCACTAACATTTTTTGACTCCTCCTCAGAATAAGCTAAGATGTTGGACAAACTGGTGTGATGCTCAGATAATTATGCAACATGAGACGTTGAGAGAGGAGTGAGAATATTCCCTACTTCTTATCCTATACAGGTGTGTGGAATGAAAATCTGAGAATCTATAAGGAAGATAATAACAAGGACATTATTATTGCTTTTGCCCAACAAGCCAGAGGTCCAGAGAATTTGAAAGATAACATAATTCTTAGAAAAGGTTGGGCAATGAAGGTTGCTTTAAGAAAGAATTTAGAAATACAACATAACTTTAACAATATGAAACTGTCAAAAAATAATCATAAAACAATTAGAAATCTGATATTTGCATCTTAATACTTTTAAATCCCCAGAAATCTCATTTAAGTTTGAAGGTTTTTAAAAAATGTTTATCCTATATTTACAAAATAGGCTTCACATAAAGTGTCAAGTGTGATGAGTGATGTGAAATATTTGTTTCAGGGACACAATAATTTGAAAGTGTTTGTTTCACTCTCAAACAGTATTTTTTAAAACTTAAGCTTGGCCCCTCATAGTCACTCAGAAAGTACCCAAAAAAAAAAAAAGTATTTACAAGAAGAAGCATCTGCCTCAGCCATATTTGCAGAGGAATAGAAGAAATTTGTCATCCTTCATTAAAGAAATAATATTCTCAACACAAAAGATTGGTAAGGTAGATTTCATTCAAGAGGAGCTACTAAAATGTGGTTTTGTAATAGGAAAAATACATTGGGCTCAACTCCGAATACAGGAAGTTCAAGTAAAACAAGATTATTCCTGAAGGCAGGCCAGGGTGATATGGTATTGAAGACAGGGGACAAAGAATTCAATCCTATATCAAGGGTGGGACTGTTGCCGCCTGCAGCAATTGCCGCTTGCAGCAACAGTACCGCGGGAGAAAACTCAGAGGCAGACTGGAAATGAAAAAGTTCTTTTATTCTTCTTTCTTCTAACTTCTCTCTCCGGCTCAACAACCGCTCCAACTCCATCCACAACCACCCTCTAACTAACCTCAACCGGTTAAATACTTTTTGCCTTAACAAGGACAAGTGCTAACAGCTCAAGCTTACAGGTGCATCACACAGTGTTCACGGGCATAAAAAGATTCTTAGATAAATGCATGAATATCAGGTGAAAATACTTGAACACCTTTATGGCTCTCAGCTAGCCGCCATCTTAGCTATCCTCAATTAGGGCTCTTACATGGGACTATTTTGCTAAATTGACTCAGAAGAATTCTTGCTAGAACTAGAATAAACAGAAATGAGCATGGAAGGCCAAAAGTGAGGTCCTAGTTGAAAAGGGTTCAGAAAATATTGACTAAGCTTGAACCAAGAAAGAGAGCCTCTACTATTCTAAGGTTCCTGTCCAGACAGAATCTATGCAGTAGTGAATTAGAACAAATGTATGGAGTTTCCTGAAGGCACTTGATTAAGAATATACTCTGAATTCTTGGGAGGCTGAGGCAGGAGGATCATAAGTTTGAGTAAAGCCTGGGCAACCTAGTAAGAACTTGTCTATAGATAAATAAGTGAATAACTAATAAATAAATAAATGTCGGGGCTGTGGCTCAGTGGTAGGTACAGTGCTTGCTTAGTATGTGTAAGCCCCTGGATTCAATCCCCAGCAGAACAAAAAGGAAGAAAGGAAGGATGAAGAGGAGAAGGAGGAGGAGGAAGAATAAGAAGGGCAAACATCAACAACTTTCCTTGAACCAATAGAATATTTGGATCTTCTTTATTAATAATAGGTGGGACACTATTGAATGATTTATAAAGTATGGATCAGTAATAACCAGAAGAAGATTAATATATTACAAAGAATTAGATTGATGAACACCAAACCTAAGTTAGATTCTGGATGGAGAAATTTCAATTAGATGCTTGTGACAAAGATCTTCATCAATATGAAAGGGGGAAAGATTTGAAGAAGAAATCTCTCCAACACATTGTAACTACACTTATCAATTATTTAATGTGATTATGTAAGTAACCATAGTGTATATCACCATATAACAAAATGCACCTATTTGTCAATATTTGTCAATAATTTTTGTTAGTAGCACAATTTTTATTGGGTATGATAAACCATTCTCAATTATTTTTGTCAGTGTCTTTAGAAGGTCAGTACTGAGTCAAAAGAGTTTTTTCCAGGTGTTATTATGCAAAGGTCCTTGAACAACTGAATATACAATTGTATTCAGTTAAGAATGTTGTTTCCAGAGCAGATAAACCACATATATCGATTCTGTAATAAGAAAGGAGAAAGCATCTTAATTATTTCACACATAAAAACTTACAGAAGGATCAACTGGAATCAGATACCACAAAAAGAATGAGCGAAATGGGTAGAAATGACGTTATTAGAAGCTGGAATCCAGAATATTTTTATGAGTTCTAGAATTACTGTGGAGATGGACAGGTAGGTGCCAGGAACATGGAGAGAAAAACCATCTGACAGGAATTGGAGCCTCTGTGGAGAAACTAGACACTTGTACAAGTTCTTTACAAAAAGATTACATTTGCAATTATCTAATATTAACCATCTGAAACATGGACTGACTTACAGGTATTTAATATTTTTATATTTTTTGATTTAAATCAAATCACAGTGAAGAAATCTTAATTATCATTTTGTCCTTACACAATGGGGACAGAGTCCCAGCTTTCAAGGAATTTAAGCGTATTGTTGAATATTGGCTCTAATTTTGATTGGAAATATAAAAAATAAGGGCAAGAAAATTGGAGACAAAACAGTATGATCAAATTAAGCTACTTTATTCAAGGAGAGCATTTCTGAGGAGTGATGCTTTAAATGAGACTTCAGTAACTGATAGTCTCAAAACAATACTTTTTTCAAAGACATGGTAATATGATTTAGATTTAGTAATTTATGGTTTATTTATCTTTACTATATTTCTATTACCCAAATAGTAAATACCTATTGTGTAATAACTAGGTAATATGCAGATAAAAAAGAAAAAAAAAGTTACCACTAATCCTACTAATTAGAAGCAAACATTAAAAACAAGTAATAATACATGGTGGCAAGAATGTGGGAAAACCAGTACACGATAAACAGTTGGTGGGATTGTAAATTAGTGCAATCATTATGGAAATTAGTGTGAGAATCCTCAAAAGACTAGGTTGGGAATCACCATATGACCCAGCTATCTGACTCTTGGTATTTATCTAAAATAGCTAAAGTCAACATACCAATGCATACATACCTGTGTTTGTTGCAGCACAATTCACAATGGCTGAGTTATGGAACCAGTCTAGGTAGCTGTCAATAGATGAATGGATTCAAAATGTGATATTTATATTATATTATGGATATGTATATACACACTGAAGTTTTATTCAGCCCTAGAAGAAGAATAAAATCATGTCTTTTACAGGAAAATGGAAAGCATCACATTAAGCGAAATCAGCCAGACTTAGAAAGTCAGAGGTCATATATTTACTCTCATATGTAGAAGCTACATAGAAACGAGTAAAAATAAATAAATAAATATTCTTATTTAAATATGAGGCCAACCACTGGAAAAGAAGGAAGGGATTTAGAAGGGAGCGAGAAAAAGAGGCAAAGGGGGAAGTTCTAGGGAATGAAACTGATCAAATTGTGTTATGTACATGTATGAATATGTCACAGTGAGACACTTTTAAGTACAATCATAATGCACAAGTAAAAATAAACATTTTAATGTATAGCTTCCCCCAGGATTTTTATGTGTATATCTATTTGTTTTCTACAAAAATTAAAATTATTTTCCAAACAAAAAGTAAGTTATGGATTTCATATTTTGGTTGTTTTCAAGTAAAAATATGTTAAGAATTTATTTATCTGACAATACAGTCCTGTTTCTTAATTACTGCTTTTGGATATTTCTCAATATTCAATATTGCAAGAAATGTTGCAATTAGTTTTATACTCTGTTAAAATGTATAATTGACTATATTATTAGGAAAAATCCTGGAGGATCAAAAATATATACTGATATTGAAGGAATCTTACATATCTTATATGAAGAAAGTGTTTTTAATTTGTAGTCAAATATGAAATGATTTATGTTAGAGTACCAGTTGAACTATTTTTATTATAAACATCAAAACTGGAACCTGACATGTATTGATTATTGGTAATTTTCTTGCAGTAAGGATTATTTCATATTTTTTGAAGCAGATGTTATTTTAAAGTTCCCCTTCAAAAGTTGGTACATGCCTGTAATCCCAGCGGCTCAAGAAGACGAGGCAGGAGGATCACAAACTCAAAGTCAGCCTTAGCAACTTAGTGAGGACCTAAGCAATATAGCATGACCCTGTTTCAAAATAAAAACTAAAATGAAATTAAATAAATAAATAAAATTTAAAAATATAAAAAGTTTAAAAAATGGTGTAGTGCTGGGGATCTGGCTCAATGATTAAGCACCCCTAGGTTCAATCCCTGATTCAAAAATAAATAAATAAATAAATAAAAGCCTGGTTGGAGACTTGAATAGTATTTTTTTATAAATGTGCTTTAGAATTCTATACTATTTGCAATTGTTTATGGCAATGCAGAACACTTAATAACTAAACATTTGCTGCTCTGTATTTAACTAAAAGGTTTATAAGACCTCCTCCACTATAATTATATAGAATGAATTGTCAGATATTTAACATTTCATGGAGAAATCACTATCAGATTGAGCAAGTTGACACAGATTTGGGCTAAGGATGAAGAAAATGTAGCTCAATAGTTCTGTTCTAGTAATAGTTCATGGTATAAGCTATTAAGGAATTATTTTTAAATGTCATTTGTTTCTATATCCTTGTCTGTTCCTATGGAACAGGGGGAAAGATCTACATTTATTTTAAAAAGATTCTTTATCTGGTTCATTCCTTATATATATTATATATTATGTGATACATTTATTGTATATTATTATATATAATGTACTTATATTTATTTACTCATATATGTATGTGTATATATATATATATATATAGACACACCACAGTTCAATGGACTATATCAAAGGGATATTTAGGGATAATTTCTAACATACCCAATATTATATTGAGTATAGCTTTAGTCTACTTGATAAAATAATGAAAAAATATAGAGTAGTAAATAATAGGTGAAAATTTTAAAATTATGAGTTATTGAGGGTAAGCATGATATTCTCCAGTTCCATCCATTTACTGGCAAATGGCATAATTTCATTCTTCTTCCATGTTTTAGCAGCTTAATTCACAATAACTAAACTGTGAAAACAACCTAACAGATGAATAGATAAAGAAAATGTGGTATGTGTACACACACACACACACACACACACACAATGGAATATCATTTTGCAATCTTAATCAGGATTGTCTCCAAGTCAAGAAGAAAACTCCTGTCAGCCTGGATGTCTTAGCAAATAGGCTGACAGACCTGAAAGTGTTCTCTGTAGCACATCCATTAACCATTTGGAGGGGGTGTTCTAGATTCTGTCTTACCAATTTTGCCTGGATAAGAATCTTGCCAACCTATGTTATAAGATAGAATTTTAAATGCAATCCTGATTATGAAGAGTGAAATTCTATTTTTTTATAGCACCATAAACACCCTATAGTATGTGGTTTTAAAGACCAATTACATTTGCTATTTCTTGGCATTAAAAAAATGCAGTAAAACATCTCCAGTCCCATTACTGGTTCTGTTAAGAATTGTTTGCTATTCCACTATTGCATTTAACATGTACATTTACATTTAAGTTAACATCTAGAGTTGGGTAAGAAGACTTGGAACATTTTACAGGAGACATCTGATATTTATTTCCATTCTGCTCACCATGAGCAATTTCCAGATCTGAAATCATATTATGCTGTTTCACACACAGTGGCACTTTTTAAAGTATCCTGTTGTTATACTTAAATATAACTAAACCAATAACACTGGATTATAATTTTGCTAGAAGTTCAAAGGGGAGTAAAATCTAAAAGGAAAGAAAAGGTTGACAGCTTAAAAATTTAGATGTAAACAATTATTTTGGATTCTATAATTTTTCCATAATGTAAAAAATGTAGCAATAGTGATGTGACCCTTAATATATGCTCAGCCAAGTCACTATCTTAATCAAACTGTCATCAGCACTTTAAAAAAAAAGTCAATTTTTTATGTGACTACTATGAACTCACAGGATCTTTTTTGTAGAACAGATAAAGTTGATTAAGTCACCTTTACCAAATGGTTTTGGAACTAGTAGTAGGATTTGCACATGTTTTAAGAATATTTAACCTTGCATACAGAGAAGTATTCATAATCTTAAGACTGATTGTGAAAAATGCTGTGTGAAGAAGGAATACTGCCCGGAAGGATGCATTGTATACAAAACTAAGTAAGGGGGAAGGAACATGACAAATAAACAAACTAAAAGAATCTATTTTGTCTTAATAGTAAAAGTAAAATGAACATAATAAATAACCACAGTAGTTATTAGCTAAATTTTAGAATTTTCCTCAGACTAAGTCTGAATATCCTATGTAATTATTTGCTTTAGAACACAATGTAGCTTAATGGCACTGTATATTTTAATTAGTGCCCTTTTATTTTAATAGTGCTCAAATAAATTCCTATGTTTTCATATGAAATGTATTTATTTACATGGTGGTTTTATTTATGTCTTTGTAGTTTGCATTTGCATAAATTTCACCCTGTTGCTAGCTAACTTACTTCCTGCAGCACTCTGTTTTGAGGGTCTACTTACATTGCTTTGAACTGATCTAGGCCATTGCTCTGATTGGTGTATGCAGATTATTTCATACTAGCATTATACTATGCATCTCTCTAAATATAGACATGTGGGTTTCCTACAACTCCACCAGCACAAAAATAAGTTTGATAAATACCCTTGTTTATGTTTCCTTATGAACACCTGTTGGAATTTCACTGTGTATTCAGAGGGGGTGAGTGGCATCCTTATGTATCATAGGTATATATCAATTTCATTAATTTGTACCAGATTTCGTTCCAGAATAGCCATAATTATTTGTACCAGTGTTTTATGCTATACTGTCATTCATTTCTTAAAAATTTTAAATTGTATTTTAGTTATAGATGGACACAGTATCTTTATTTTTATTTATTTATTTTTATGTGGTGCTGAGGATTGGACCCATTGCCTCACGGTACTAGGCAAGCACTCTACCACTGAGCCACAACCCCAGCCCCCTCTCATTCATTTTTATATTGCCTATATTTTCCATTTTTATCATTCTTGTGGTTTGCAGATGCTTTCCATTATTATTTTAAAAGGTCTGTTTACCAGTGAGTTTGAGGGTCATGTCATTTTTTTTCTTTTAATCCATTTAATCCATTCTAGGAATTATCTATCTAGTCTCTGTCCTTTGCACCATTTTAAAAATTATTTTCTCTCTTTGTCTTATAATGTTCAGGAATTGTAGATTCTGAAATTTTTTTCAGGTGTTTTGTCATGAAATCATCTCCTTCTGTATTTATATCTACTTTGACATCATCAGGTGTCTCTGTAAACAAAACCTTAGATACTATTGTAGTCAAACCATCACTTTGCCTTTTATGATTTGAACTTTTTGGTTTTTCTTTAAGAATTTATTCCTGGATACTAAGTCACTGTTATAATTCCTCATGTCTTCTTTAATGCAGATGATATCTTTGACTTTCACATTTAGGTTAAACTGGAAGCAGAGAGGTAACAATTTATTTTCCTCAAAAGTGAGGGTAGGGTGTCCATGTGTCTGGGTCTGTGCACAGACACCCACACATACATATATCTGGAACATTGGACATTTAGTGTTAAGGAGAAGACATTTACACACACACACACACACACACACACACACACATACACACTCATACACAGTGATTTCTCTTTGAGCTCCTTATTCTATTTGATTTGACCTTCATGCCCATACTATATTTCTACCTAAAGTTTTATTGTATGGCTTAATATCTAAACAAGTCAATTTAAAAAATGACCTGGTTGCTTATGAATCTTTGTTTTTCTACATAATCCATACAAATAATTGATTTGACCAGGATTTCATGAATTTATAAAAATATAAATTGTTAATGCTTAATAACAAATTTAATACATTGTCCTATCTATAAGCATACATATATCTTGGTATATTTACTTCTATTTTTATTTCTTTTGAAAGTTTTAAAATACTTTTGGTGCAACATTCCTATGCATTTTTGCCAGGTTCCTTTAAATGTATATTGCTAGATAAATGTAGTATTTTATTCATATATGTTTTATCTAGTTTTGCTATTCCAGAGGAATGCTACTTATTTTTATTCTTTACATATTTTTACAATAGCTTAGAGGGACAAATTAGAGTTCTATTTTACTTTCCCAATCTTATACTTTCTATTACCTATTACTTTTTCTTATTTCTTAGTGTTTCCCAAGACCATCAATTCTATATAAATTGTGGAAGTGATAGTAAGCTTCTTGTTTTATTTCTGATCTAAGTAGGAATACATCTGAATTTTCTTGTCAAGACTAGTATGAACGGGCTGGGGTTGTGGCTCAGCGGCAGAGCATTCGCCTCGCACGTGCGCGGCCCGGGTTCGATCCTCAGCACCATGTGAACATAAATGCATTATTGCATTGTGTACAACTAAAGTAAATAAATAAATATTAAAAAAAAAAAAAAAGACTAGTATGAACATTTCCATATGAATGGAACTATCATGCTAAGTGAAATAAGCCAATCGCCCCAAAAAGCAAAGGCCAAATAGTCTCTCTGTTACATAGATGTTAACACCAATAAGTGGATTGGGGAAGAATAGAAGTTCATTGGATTAGACAAAGGGGAATGAAGGGCAGGGAGCAGGGATGGGAATAGAAAATACAGTAGAATGAATCAGACATAACTTCCTATGTTCATATATGAATACACAACCAGTGTAACTCTACATGATGTGCAAACACAAGAATGGGAAGTTGTACTCCATGTACATATAATATATCAAAACGCATTCTACTGTTAGGAATAACTAGAAAGAACAAAAGAAAAAAATTAAAAATATGTTAAGGAAAACTTCTAAATATAGTGAAAGTATTTTATCATATACATATATATATACATGTTATATATATATGTATACATATAATTGATTTTTATTGAAAGGTTCATCTAAATCTGATTAGAAAAGCAAGTGATATTTTTCTTTTTTAGTACGGGCACTGATGTGTTAAAGTAAACTAAAAATTTTCTGATATTGAATCGCCTTGTATTCTTGAATAAAACAGTGCTTTAGGTTAAAGTAGATAATAATGTTTTATTTTTTATCAAGTTCACTAAGGTTTAATTTACATGTTGTAACAATACCCTCCCTTATTTAATTTGCAGATGTATAAGATTTGACAAGATAATATAATTTTGTACCTACTATCATAATCAAAACCTAGAAGAGATCTATTGTTGCAAAAAATTATCTATGCCCTTACATAATTGATCCTTACTTCCCATCTTCTGCCCCTGGCAGCCGTTGTTAGCGTTCTTTGACTATGGTTTTGTGTTTTCTGTACAATAATAAAATATAATCAATGCATGCATCATTTTGTGTCTGGCTTCTTTCACTTATCTTAAAACAATGGAGATTAACTGATGACTTTGCATGGTCAATAGCTTCCATTTTATTGATTAGAAGTATAAGGTGTCCAGAGGCAACACAGTTTGATTATAGGTTTATTACTTGAAGCACATTTGTTTTTACTATATACAGTCATGCATAACTTTTTAGGTGAACAAAAATTTTCTTTTATTTAATTAATAAAGTGTTAAATTACTGTGCTGAATGCGTGTTTAAGCGATATTTATACAAGAAATTAAGTCATTGGCAATCCTTTCTTTTCCCTGTAAAAGTATGGTCATTTTTCTTTTCTTTTTTCCTTTTCTTGTAGGTTTTGTGATCAAGAGCATCTTTATTACAACCACTTTGCTGGTATAGCATGACAGCAGTCATAGACAATAAGTAAATGAATGGGTGTGGCTGTGTTCTAACAAAATTTAACTTATAAAAGTAGGTGGTAGACTTTACTTGGCCTATAGGTAGTAGTTTACCCTCGTCTGGAACATTTGAAAGTAAATGAAATGAGCTTTTCTACTATGAGTTCTTCAAGGATTTTTAAAAATGTATTTTTAGCATGTAGTTCTATGATACATTTTGAGCCAATGTTTATGTGTGGTGGGAAGTATAGATCAAGTTTATTTTTTCCTTTTAATTTTTTTTCCATATGGATACTCAACTGTTTCAGCACTATTAAGAAAACTTTATTTTTTTGAACTGACTTTGTATCTTTTGTGAAACCACTTGATCATATATGCATCAGTTTGCTCTCCTGTTGTCTGATGGAATGTTTTATTTTTTTAAATGTCAATTAGATTAAAGTGTTGATGTATTTTTTTAGGTCTTCTATTTTTTAACTGATTTTCTGTCATCTTGTTTAACTGATTAATGAGAGAGAAGTGCTAAAGTCCTTAGTAATAATTGATGATGTTTCTATAAGTGCTTTTGTTGTTTCTGCTTCATATATTTTGAGTCTCTATTATTCAGTCCATAGATATTTAGGTTTGCTGTGTCTTCTTGGGAAATTGATTCTTTTTTCATCATGTATTGCTTTTTTTACTCTTGGTTCTGAAGTTTATCTTGTGTGCTATTAATCTGGTCATTATAGCTTCCTTTAGATTAGAGATTGTATATGTATTTTTTCTAGTCTTCTAGTTGAAGACAATTTATAAAGGAATCTTATATTTCTTATTCAATCTAACAATCTCCTTCAACTACCATGTTTTGATTTTTACAATTTTATGTAATTATTGATATACTTGGATATATTCTTGCTATTTTCAATTTATACTATCTATTCTTAGTTTCTTTATTCAGTTTTGTCTTGCTAATGTATTAAATATTTTTAAACCTCTATTTTACCATTATCATGTACTCCTGCTTTATTTTTATAAGGTTTTGAAAAAATTTTTGATTGTGCCATAGTTTACATGGTTCATAACAAAGACTGGCAATCTGTGGCCCATAGACCTGATCTGGCCATTGCTTATGGTATGGTCCCATGCTAAGAATATTTTTGAAAAAATTTCAAGGTTTGTAAGAAGAAACAAAGCAAAACAAAGGAAAATATGTAAAGAAAAATAAATAAAATATGGAACATAATATATTAGTAAAAACAGCTAAAATATTAACTATCTGGTGCTTTCATAAAAATTGTTTTCTGGCATTTGGTTTACTGCATCCATCTTTAATCATAATCTTTATTCAAACACTATGATGCCACTTCATGTGTTGTGTTAGTACTAAACAGAGGTACATTATCATTTCTTCCCTCCCATATTGTGTTATATTTATATAACACAATCCCATATTGGGTTATATTTATCATGTTTTAAATGTGTATAAAAATTTCTTGATATAATTTTGCTTTATCCAGTCTATTTTATGGCAAACAAATTTAAATATTTTATAATTATTTTTATTTTAATAATTTCTAAGCTTCCTCATTTATTTGGATAGATCTAATTTTTATCTATCATATTCCTTTTGCCAAGATTAATTACTTTAATACAGCTCATAGTGCAGATCTTTTCCTAATAGGTTTCATCAGTTTCTTTGTTTAAATTTTTAAAAAATTCTCTATCTTTTATGAAAGATTCTTTCACTGGATTTTGGATTATAGATTGATAGGTTTTAATTTTTTTCTTTCAGTACTTTAAAAATGACACTTCATTATCTGTCTTAACTATTACTAAAGAGATATTTGTTCTGTTTCTTTGTTCCTGTACATGCAATGTGTCTAGTTTTTCTATGAGTGCACTTCAACATTTTTTTTATATTTGCTTTTTACTAGATTCTATGTGCTATGTGTGTTTTATGATTTTAATTGTGCTTGGGGTTCTTTGACCTTTTTGTATATGTGGTTGAATATGTCTTATCATTTTTATAAAATCCTCAATCATTATTTTTTAAGTTAATTTTGTACTCCATTTCCTTTCTCTTTTTCTAAGTGTCAAATTACATGCATGTGTGTTCATTTCCATAGGCCATTTAATATTACTCCATAACTCTCAGATGCTCTATTTCAGCTTTTTTTTTTTTTTTTTTTTTTTTTTGTTGTTGTTGTTGTTATTTACTATTGATTCCTCTGGGTATTATAGCTTGGGTTATATCTTCCCAACTATCTTCAAGTTCTGTGACACTTTCTTTCCCTTTGTTGAATCTACACATTGCTAAGGCATTCTTAATCTCTGGCTTTATTTTTTCCTAGTACTTCTATTTGATTTTGTCTTTCAAATTTCCATTGTTTCAAAATTCCATTCTCCACCTCTGTGAGAAAATTTCTCATGGAGATTTTAATATTTTAATCAAAGTGATATTAAGTGATCTGTCTCATATTTCCAATAGATGCCTGGAATATGGGTATTTATGGATCTTTTTCTGTTGATTTTAGTATCTCATCAGTGTATTATTTCTTGCCACTTTTGTCTTTTGTCATTTTTGGCAGATTGCTATGTAGTGTGTAGAACTGAGGTAAGTTATTCTTAAGCCTGGAAAATTGTACTTTTCTTCTAATCCATTACTTTGGAAAAAGGAGTTGATCTAGTCAGATGAACTAGTTGTGCATTTTGTTTTCAATATGGTTTTACCTGTGAACCACCAGAATCTAATTCTCCTGTACTCTGCATTTTAGGTGAGTATTACTTCATCTAAGGTTTTACCTCAATAATCCTGTTGCTCTCTTGACTTTCAGACTTCCACCTGCACCTGCTTCTGGGAGAAGCCCTGCATCCGTAATCATTTTCCTGTTGATGGTAAATTGCTGTTGCTTGTTATTCAATTGGCTGAGGTCCTTCCCACCATTAGCCTGTGGGTATGCTCTAGGCTCAGTACAGGAAGGCTGTATGCCCTGTTTTAGAGTTGTGGTTCTGTCATCCCCCCCCCAAAAAAAAAAAAACCCACACACACCTTGAAAGTAGAAAGACTGCTAATGGTCAGGGGCTCTGGACATTTTCCTGGGATAATGATAAGAGTTGCGATGAATAGAATGGACTCAAAATATGCTTAAATGATAAAATAAATAACATTAAAGAATGGATGTAAAGGATCAGGATGTTGGAAGATTAAAGAGCAGTTCTTTTTTTTTACATCAAAAGGGTGCTACACTTTGTAAAAAAATATATTTCAGATTGGTTATGGGGTAGTTTGTTAGAATCTCCCTGATCAAGCATTTAACACACTTTTGTATTAACAGTTACATTTATCTCTACCAGATTTAATAGGTTCTGTTTCAGCATGTATTGCATGTAGAAGGTCAAATAATTCCATTGCTATGGGCATCTCTTAGCACCCCCATCTCCACTTCATTTTTGGTATGTGAGTGCTGAGTATTGATCCCACAGCCTCCTGAAAGTTCAGCATGTGCTCTATCTCCGATCTACACCCCCAATCATCTCTACTCGTCCATATTTATTTCATAGTAAAACAGAATTGATTAGATATAAGGTTGTTTTTTCTGCTTACAATCATAAGTTTACACCTTCCTAAAACTACTATGTATCATCAAGAATGAAGTAACTTTACATTTTTTTTTTCATTTGTATGCATATTGAATAAGGCAGAGGTGATGTGTACAAGGATAATTTTTGTAAGTTTATTCCTTAGGAATACGCATAACCACTTTGAGTTTTAGGAATGGTGGATGCCATTCTCATTTTTAGCCATTAGTATTAAGGACACCATGATTATGGGATGTATCAATAGCCACCTAAAGCCAGGTGCTGTGGCATACACCTGTAATCCCAGTGGTTCTGGAGACTGAAGCAGGAGGATCATGAGTTCAAAGCCAGCCTCAGCAACTTAGTGAGGCCCTAAGCAACTTAGCAAGACCCTGTCTCTAAATAAAAAATAAAAGGGCTAAGGAAGTGGCTCAGTGGTTAAGTGCCCCTGGCTGCAATCCCCAGTACAAAAAAAAGAAAAAAAAATAGCCACCTAAGAAGAAAATTAATTGTTCTTTTACTGGGTGTAAAAGAACACCCAGTCTAAATATTTTTGAGTAAATGTAAATATTGAAATAACTAAAATTTAAACTCACATACTAATATTAAACAGAAAAATGTAGGAGAAGACTTTTAAAACTTATGAAATACTGATGATAAGTTGTTACATATTCAAACACACACATACATACACACACATATGCGTGTGTGTGTGTGTGTACTGGGGATTGAACCCAGATGTACTTAACCACTGAGCTACATCCCCAGCCTTTTTTGTTTTTTGAAATAGGGTCTCACTGAAATTCTCAGGGCCTCATTAAGTTGCTGAGGCTGCCTTTAAACTGGCGATTTTCCTGTATCTAATAACATTTTATCACATACACTTATCACATTTTCTTTATCTGTTCATCTGATGATGGACATATGTCTTATCTTCCCATCTTGAATATTGTGAATAATGTCAGGAGTATATGAGTCTTTACATCTCTTCAAGATCCTGATTTCAACTTTTTGAATAAATTCTTAAAATGGGAATACTGGATTTTATGGTTGTCCAATTTTTTAATTATTTGAAATCCTTCCTTCTGGTTTCCATAGAGGCTACACAATTTTGCATTCTCATTAATGATAAGCAACAGTTTAAATTTCTTTATATCCTTACTAACATTTGCTTTTATTTCTTGATGAAAGTATCCTAACAAGTGTGAGGTGATATTTCATTGTGGTTTGATCTGCATTTCCTGATGATTAGTGATATTGAACATCTTTTCACACATGCATAGGGTTTTTTATATCTTCTTTGGAAAAATGTCTATTCACGATACTAGCCTATTTTAAAATTAGGTGTTATTTTTCTTTTTTTTGCTACTGAGTTGTAGAAATTTCTTAAATACTTAAAATATGAATCACTTATTAGGTATTTGATTTGTAATTTGTAAATATTTTCTCCCATTGTGTAAGTTGCAAAACTTAATTGGATTAAAGGCTTAAGCATATGACCTGAAACCATAAAATTCCTAGAAGAAAACTTAGGGGGAAAGCTTCACAGCATTCATCTTGGCAATGATTCCATGACTATAACACCAAATGCACAGGCAACCAGAGCAAAAATAGGTGAGAGTACATCAAACTAAAAATCATCTGCACAAAAAGGAAGGAGCAGAACCAACTGGTGCCCTTTGCTTGTTGTGTTAGCCATGTTAAATGGGAACTGTTGGAAATAGTCATGTCGTCTGCATAGTAAGCAATACAGAATTCCAAGGGGCAAAGAGGTGAAGTGGCAGTTTGTTCTCAGTACTACCTCTTTTTTTTTTTTAATCTGTATTTTTTAGTTGTAGTTGTACATAATACCTTTTTTTAAAATTTACTCGAAGTTGTATTTATAACAGTAGCATGCATTACAATTCATAATACACTTATAGAGTACCTTTTAACATATCACTGTTTGCATACAAAGTATATTCATACTATTCATGTCTTCAATCATGCATTTAGGATAATGATAACCATCTCATTATACCATCTTCTTATTTTTTTTTCCCTTCATACCCCCTTGCCCTCTCCCTACCCACCTCCCCATTGATCTTTCTAGTGTTCCTCTAATCCTCCTATGTTCCCCAACCCAACCCCACTGTGAATCAGCCTCCTTATTTCAAAGAAAACATTTGGCATTTGGATTTTTGGGATTGGCTAACTTCACTTAGCATTATATTCTCCAAATTCATCCATTTACCTGCAAATGCCATTATTTTATTCTCTTTTATTGCTGAGTAATATTCCATTGTATATATATATATACATACATATATATATATATATATATATGTATATATATATACCACATTTTCTTTATCCACTCATCTACTGAGGGGCATCTAGATTGGTCCCATAACCTAGCTATTGTGAATTGTGCTGCTATAAACATTGATGTGGCTGTGTCCCTGTAGTATTCTGCTTTTAAGTCCTTTGGGAATAGACCCAGGAGTGGGATAGCTGGGTAATAAGGTGGTTCCATCCCCAGTTTTCCAAGGAATCTCCATACTGCTTTCCATAATGGCTGCACCGTTTTGCAGTCCCACCAGCAATGTATGACTGTGCCTTTTTCCCCACATCCTCTCCAACATTTATTGTTGTTTGTGTTCTTAACAGCTGCCATTCTGACTGGAGTGAAATGAAATCTTAGAGTAGTTTTGATTTGCATTTCTCTAATTGCCAGAGATGTTGAACATTTTTTCATGCATTTGTTGACTGATTGTGTATCTTCTTCTGAGAAGTGTCTTTTCAGTTCCTTGGCCCATTTATTGATTGGGTTATATGTTTTTTTCATGTTAAGATTTTTGAGTTCTTTATATATTCTAGAGATTAGTGCTCTATCTGATGTGCATGTGGTAAAAATTTGTTCCCAATTAGTTGCTTCTCTATTCACCTCACTGATTGTTTCTTCTGCTGAGAAGTTTTTAGTTTGAATCTATCCCATTCATTAATTATTGATGTTAATTCTTGTGCTATAGGAGTCTTATTAAGGAATTTGGGGCCTAATCCAACATGTTGGAGATTAGAGCTTACTTTTTCTTCTATTAGGCATATTGTCTCTTGTCTAATACCTAGGTCCTTGATCCACTTTGAGTTGAGTTTTGTGCATGGTGAGAGATAAGAGTTTAATTTCATTTTGTTGCATATGGATTTCCAGTTTTCCCAGCACCATTTGTTGAAGAGGCTATCCTTTCTCCAATGTACATTTTTGGCGCCTTTGTCTAATATAAGGTAACTGAAATTATATGTATTAGTCTCTGTGTCCTCAATTCTGTACCATTGGTCTCCCAGTCTATTTTGGTGCCAATACCATGCTGGTTTTGTTACTATTGCTCTGTAGTATAATTTAAGATCTGGTATAGTGATGCCACCTGCTTCACTTTTCTTGTTAAGAATTGCTTTAGCTATTATGGGTCTCTTATTTTTCCACATAAATTTCATGACTACTTTTTCTATTTCTTTGAGGACTATCATTGGGATTTTGATTGGAATTGCATTAAATCCATATAGTGCTTTTGGTAGTATGGTCATTTTGACAATATTAATTATGCCTATCAAGAACAAGGTCTTTCCATCTTCTAAGGTCTTCTATAATTTCTTTCTTTAGTGTTCTATAGTTTTCGTTTGTTATAGAGGTCTTTCACCTTTTCGCCAAGTTGATTCCCCCGTTTTTGTTTTGTTTTTGTTTTTGTTTTTGTTTTTTGATGCTATTGTAAATGGAGTAGTTTTCATCATTTCCCTTTCAGAGGATTTGTCATCGATGTGCAAAAATGCTTTTGACTTATGGGTATTTTGTATCCTGCTACTTTGCTGAATTCATTTACTAGTTGTAAAAGTTTTCTGGTAGAGTTTTTTGGGTCTTCTATGTACATTATCATATCATCCACAAATAGTACTAATTTGAGTTTTTCTTTTCCTATCTGGATCCCTTTGATTTCTTTCGTCTGTCTAATTGCTCTGGCCAGAGTTTCAAGTACTATGTTAAATAACAGTGGTGAAAGGGGACATCCATGTCATGTTCCTGTTTTTAGAGGGCATGCTTTCAATTTTTCTCCATTTAAGATGATGTTAGCCTGGGGCTTCATATAAATAGCTTTAATAATGTTGAGATATGTTCCTGTTATCCCTAGTTTTTCTAGTGTTTTGAACATAAAGGGGTGTTGTATTTTGTCGAATGCTTTTTCTGCATCTATTGAGATGATCATATGGTTTTTATCTTTAAGTATATTGATGTGATGTATTATGTTTATTGATTTCCATCTGTTGAACCAACCTTGCATCCCTGGTATAAACCCTACTTGATCGTGGTGCACTATTTTTTGATGTGTTTTTGTATTCAATTTGCCAGAATTTTGTTGAGGATTTTTGCATCTATGCTCATTAAAGATATTGGCCTGAAGTTTTCTTTTTTGGCTGTGACTTTGCCTAGCTTTGAAATTAGTGTAATACTGGCCTCATAGAATGAGTCTGGAAGAGTTCCCTCTTTTTCTATTTCCTGAAATAAATTGAAAAGTATTGGTATTAGTTCTTCTTTGAAGGTCTTGTAGAACTTGGCTGTGAACCCATCCAGTCCTGTGCTTTTTTTTTTTTTGGTTGGTAGCTTTTTGATGGCGTCTTCTATTTCCTCATTTGAAATTGATGATTTTTAATTGTGTATAGCCTCCAGATCCAGTTTGGGAAATTCATATGACTCTAGAAATCTTTCAATGCCTTCTATATTTTCTATTTTGTTAGAGCACAAGTTTTCAAAGTAGTTTCTAATTATCTTCTGTATTTCTGAGATGTTTGTTGTGATATTTCCTTTTTCATCACAGATGCTAATAATTTGAGTTTTCTCTCTCTTTTCATTATCATCACTAAGGCTCTGTCAATTTTATTTATTTATTTTTTCAAAGAACCACCTTTGGTTTTGTCAATTCTTTCAATTGTTTCTTTAGTCTCAATTTCATTAATTTCAGTTCTGATTTTAATTATTTCCTGTCTTCTACAGCTCTTAGTGTTGATCTGTTCTTTTTCTAGGGCTTTGAGGTGTGATTTTAAGTCATTTATTTGTTGTTTTTTTTCTTCCTTTAATGAATGAACTCAGTACAATGAATTTTCCTCTTAATACTGTCTTCATAGCAATTGTTCTCTCTGGGCTTAAAGGCACTTTCCAGGACCTGAGTGGCGTTCATGTGTGCGTAAACCTGTCAGGCAATCTGTGTGAAAGTACTATGGGGACACAAAGTTGACCATGTTTATCTTTCCACGCCTATCCTTCTGTGATGCTCCACTTTGATACCGCTGCCAGAGTCTTTGCCCTACCGCGCCATTCCACAGTGGATCCACTGCTGATATCTCATGCGGGGTCCCCTGGAGTCAGTGTTCTTGAGACTCACCCTCGCCGTACTCCACTGTCTCAGTGTCCCAGAGAAGCACAAATGCCCTGGCTCCTCCGCGGTTGCAGGAACACCACTGGCAACTCAGCTGAACTTTCCTCCATGCCTTTTTTGGTGACCGACTGCCGAAATCTCCTCTCTTCGGTCCACCATCTTCCTCCCAAATCCTCAGTACTACCTCTTCACCTTTTAAGATACCTTTTAAAATAACTCCAGGAGATCAACAGTAGATTGTCAAGGATGAAATGGTGATTCCACTGAATACTTTGACTGTATCTCTTGTGTACCTACACAGTGCCTATAAAACATTTTAAATATTATATAGGAAATACATCATCCTAAATAGAGAAAAATTGAAAGCATTCCCTCTAAAAACCGGAACAAGACAGGGATGCCCTCTCTCACCACTCCTAGTTAATAGTTCTTGAAGCCCTAGCCAGAGCAATTAGACAGACAAAAAAAAAATTAAAGGGATATGGATAGGAAAAGAAGAACTCAAATTATCACTATTTGCAGACGATATGATTCTATACATAGAAGATCCAAAAAATTCCACCAGAAATCTTCTAAATCTAATAAATGAATTCAGCAACGTAGCTGGATATAAAATCAATACCCATAAATCAAAGGCATTTCTGTACATCAGTGACAAATCCTCAGAAAGAGAAACTAGGAAATCCACCCCATTTACTATAGCCTCAAAAAAAAAAAAAATTGGGAATCAACTTCACAAAAGAAGTGAAAGACCTCTACAATGAGAACTACACCACACTAAAGAAAGAAATTAATGTAAATCTTAGAAGATGGAAAGATCTACCTTGTTTATGGATAGGTAGAACTAATATTGTCAAAATGACCATTCTCCCAAAAGCACTGTACAGATTCAATGCAATTCCAATCAAAATCTCAATATCATTCCTCATAGAAATAGAAAAAGCAATCATGAAATTCATTTGGAAAAATAAGAGACCAAGAATAGCCAAAGCGATTCTTAGCAAGAAGAATGAAGCTGGTGGCATTACCATTCCAGACCTTAAATTGTACTACAAAGCAATAGTAACAAAAACAGCATAGTATTGGCATCAAAATAGACCAGTTGACCAATGGTACAGAATAGAAGACTCAGAGATGAACCCATACACCTTCAGTTATCTTATATTAGACAAAGGTGCCAAAAATGTTCACTGGAGAAAAGAGCCTCTTCAATAATTGGTGTTGGGAAAATTGGAAATCCTCATGTAATAAAATGAAATTAAATCTCTTTCTCTCACCATGCACAAAACTTAACTCAAAGCGGATCAAGGACCTAGGAATTAAACCAGAGACCTTGCACCTAATAGAAGAAGAAGTAGGCCCAAATCTCCATTATGTTGGAAATACAACAAGTAAAGAAGGATGGATAAGTCAATATACATGTGGATAATAATCCCCTTATTTTCAGAAATTCACCAGTCACAATCTGCATTATCATGGAACAGAATCCAGTATATAGTTCCTATTTTGCCACTACACTATATGAATTTGCCACCATTTTGCCATTGTATTTAATCAGGTAGCACTTGAACTTGATAACTAAAAGAAAGTTAAGCATTGATGATATGAGAATTGTACTCTTCAAAGGTGAAAATGCAGGAGGAATTAAGGACTGTAGTAATCCATAGGACAAATACTTTTTGTGCAGTATGTTCAGTTAAAATTCAAGGACAGCCCATGTTGGGGAATTCTGGAGGATTACATGGCAATAGCAAATGGGAATCTTCAAACTGAAAAATCAATTCTCTCTCACTGAACCCACTCTCAGCAAGTAGCTCAGGAATGAGGAGTGTTGTTTGCAGCCCTTGTCCCAGAATTTTTTGGCTCCTTTTTACAAAATCATGAGAATAACATCATAATTCAAATGAGCCTGAACACAAACATTAAATGGTATAGCAAGAATGGTGGTAGAGGCAATTTCAATCAGTCTTCAGGGTTGACAGAGAAATTAGGAGTAAAAGTGCTTAAAACCAGAATGTAAGCATAAACTGTCCTTGCACAGACCTCTCATGTTTCGAATTCAGATGCTGGTGGGAAGAATATGTTTAGCTTGTTGCTTGGCATTGGTCAGAAGTTCCACCATCACAGAAGGGCATCAGATTATTCCAAGGTAAAAATAATGATTATGTCTTGAGAAGTTTCAGAAGAATGGATGGAAACCAAAGTTCATGGAGAAGTAAGGTAAAATTTGGGAGAGTAGGTCATTGCTTCACTGCCAGTAGGGCCAACAACTGAGCCTCCTATCTTCACACACCTATCCATTTTGGGTCTGAACCTTGGGGTTTGTTCCCAACTGAGTCAAAGCAGGCTATGTGGTTCTCTGATCAGAGTCCTAAATAAATAAACAAATTGCTGTTTGGAAATCAGTCCCATTATACCCAGTAGAAAGTAAAACCTTTAGCAGAAGAAGCCAAGATTTGCATATAGGCAGAACTGAGAGCCACCTCCTTAACAAGAGACAAAATTTAGACTAGTGCTCTCAGGAATGTTTAGACATTGAATGCACTTGAGATACGGTCTTGAGCTAGTGTTCTTGTTACACTATGTTCAGACAAATGATATACTTTTTAAATACATTCTCATAGAGGATTTATTTATGGAAATCTCTGTAGGATTCAGCGGAATAATTTAGATTTTTCATGCAGATGTTTAATAAAAATTTCAGTTCTCATCTCCAAAGAGAAATGGAATGCTAGGGCAGAATTAGACAAATACTTAGGGCAGGAACACAGATGCTCAAACATACACCAGTTAGCTGAGAGATGCCAAACACACTTTGCATCCCATAAACTCTCCAATGTAAGAGACAGCACTCAGTGTCAACAAGAAAGTAATTACTTGACAATGTCTGTAAAATTTTCTCCAAATAAAGGTCTATATACTGCTGAAAGGATATTACATTGGATACTGATTGAAAGGGTTATAAATTGGTGTTATATGAAGTTACCTATTAAGCTTTAATTAGTTGTAAAAGGCACATCCTGGGAAAATATGAAATAATTATTCTGAACAGCAAATTTTCTATCAATATGGCCTATCGAAATATGTTTCTCATAATTAAATTTTCATACAACTATGAATCAGGAGCAAGTCTAGAAATTTAGACATATAAACTCTTATAGTCATACAGATATTTTATGAGCAAAACATACTATTGATATTCAAACTTTGGAGATGTAGAGTCACAGGAAGGTTAAAGTGGCTATCCCAATGTAATGCATGTAATGCAGGAGGTTGGTGACAGAGCCACTGACGCCTGGCTTTGGATTCCCTGCTCCTAAGCAGCATGCTGTAATGCATCTCCACGGTCAGATATTCATGAGAATTTTTTCAAAGTAGCTTAGCAATATATACTGAGATTCTTAAAAGCAATCACTTTCTGGCACATTATTATTATACCATGTTTTATAACTCAGTTAAACAAGATTAGAAAAATGGGCAATGATTCTGTAATAATAAATCTACCAAGTAAAATAATATACAGATATTAAAATGGTACTTTTAGAATTTTTGATTTTAAAAGCATTAGTGAAAAATTAGAAGCACAACTGCATGTTCATTACAATTGTCAGTATATAAAAATCACTGCCTAGAATGTGAAACAGGAGCAAAATTGTGAAGCAGTATTGAGACTTGTTTATTCTGTTATGATATTTTAAGTATTGACCTAGAATAACAAACATTTCCTTTTTTAAGTGGAAAATACTTTTTTAAAAATACTATGTCTATTCCTCTGTGTGATTGATAGTAATGACTTTAGATACTGTTATGGTCTGGATGTGAGGTGTCCCTCAAATGTTTGGAGGACAAATGATTGGGTTATGAGAGTCTTTACCCAACAAGTGAAATAATTGCCTGATTGGATTAATCAAGTGGTAACTGGAGGAGATGGGCCATTGTTGGGGGGGGGCATGACGTTGGGGTATATTTTTGAATCTGGCAATTGGAGATCTCTCTCTCTCTCTCTGCTTCCTATTCATCATGTGAGCTTCTTTCTTCTACCACACTCATCCACCATGATGTTCTGCCTCACCTTGAGCCCTGAGGAATGCAGCTGTCTGTCTGTGTATTGAGACCTCTGAAACTGTGAGCCCCCAAATAACCTTTCTTCCTCTAAAGTAGTTTTGGTTTTTTAGTCACAGCAGCAAAAAATGCTGACTGCAACAGAAATAATATCTAATCATTATATATTATTTTATTATAATTAAAGTACATTACTCATAATTATATGTTATCTACTATAGTTACATAAAATATTTGAGTATATATATCCAAATACATACATTCAAGTATTGGGAAAACGGATTGTTTCCTTTCTAAATCAATCACTTCTAGAGTATTTAACTGTCCATGTCTACTATTTTGTAGCTCAATATTCATTTAAATACCCATTCACACATATTATTTGAGTAAAAGTATCCTAACTCAAAAGAGTGTTAGCTGTCCATGTTGATTGATTTTGTTGTAAAAATGTCTTAGGCCATGTTCAATTGTAATTTTTCTCTTTTTCTAATATGGAAGATGAAAGAATAATGAGCATCTTAGTAGTTCTCAGCAAACTGTCAAAATCTCTTACCTCTGTTCCTGTGAAATTAAGAGCTTGTATGCCATATTGGTGAACTGGTCACCGTGAAGTGGGTCATATTCTCTGTTGTAACTTCATAGTAGGTATCATGCTGGGAATATCTGACACAAGCAATTCTGTGAATCCTAGAAAGCATAAAGCTCATGTTGATGAAATACATGCTATGGCCATCCATCTAAGTAAAATAAAACACGACAATTATCGAGTGTTTAAAGTGTTTAAATACGAGGACACCAACAAAGTTGAAATTAATATTATTGGAATAATACATATGGGGAATAATGCAATTAGTAATAAGGAAAGAAAATGTTTCTGAAATTTCAAAGAATTACCTGCTTCTTTGAGATGCATATTATACAGTTTTAAAAGATATTAAAAAGCTACAAAGTAGTGGAAGCATTTGACAAGCATACTGAATAGCATGACTTAATATGTTAACAGTACATATTTGTGAGGAAAGTTGCATGGTAATTAACAAAAAAATTAACATATACTTTTATTGGCAGCATATCTACCTTAAAGAGGATGTTTCATAAAATGCTGCCTTTCCTAAAATCTAATCTTGACTCTTTCAAGTAAATGTAGAGCTGAAGATCTCCTTTCTATAATAAATTCTGGATGTCCCTTAAAATATTGCATTAGTTTTTTTGTTTGTTTATATGTTTGTTTTATGATCAAGGCAAACTAAAACATTTAACACACTTCCTGTGCTTTTCATCACCAAAATAAGAGAATTTTGTAATGTGACTAATCTATGTTATGTACTATCTGAATATTGCTATTTTAATATTAATAAAATGCTTTGATATTTTGACTACTATTTCATAAAACTTAAAAGGTAAAACTTGATTTTATTTTACTGAAAGAATACACTTACAATGTCACCAAAAATAAAATAAAATATTTAGCTTTCAACATCTTTCCTAAATAGGGCTGAATATTTTTTCATATGCAAGGTTAAATAATACAAAAATTAAGTTTAGTAAAAGAACTGCTGTACCAGTTCTTGCCATGGGAAAAAGTCCTGTGAGATTTAAAATACATTTTTCTTATCTCAACATGACAAGTGTTACCACTATTGATGACCCTGAATAATTATTCCATCATCTAAATGTTTTTATATTCAAATAAGACATTTACAAAATTGCTACTGGCTTGCTGTGTGACCTGGAGCCATTCACTTAACCTCTCTGTTTCTCGATAGTAATCAGATTAAGATTAATTATCCATGCATGCTTTGCTAGCATTGTGAGAAAATAAGAGAGAATCTATAAACTTAATTGGATTTTTAAATATGTCATACACAGTGAAAGTACCAAATTAATATATAATCATATACAGTAATGTCTGTCAGCATTTGAATTAAATGATAAGATTGGATATATAAAAGTAGTTGATAAGAAATTTAGGAAATAAAGTAAAGCAGAAGTTTTCCCCCAATTTTAAATCCACAGTAAATGGTTAGAAGGGAGAGGAAAACCAGAGAATAAGTTTTTATTTAAAATTGAATGCAGTTTTCCTACTTTCAAACACCTTACTTGTCTTAGAATGACAATTTAATTGCTTAGGTCTTTTTTAGAAAAAGGTAAAAATAAAAAGAAGCCCTTCACTTTTCCTCAAAGAACTGTGATGATTGAACAAAATTTTATTTCTACTCTTTTGATTTAATGAGGAATCAAGATTTCTAATTTGCTAAGGTACCAAATGAACAGTTGTTACTTAATGAATTAAGTTACATAATTTGGACTACATGTTTTTCATAGAAAAGTAAAATGGGAATTTGCAATAAATGACTTCTAGGAATAATTTCCGAATTAACATTTTGTTACTTTTTATCAAACTGTTCCTATAACCTTGTCAATTCTATCTGAATTTCAAAAACACACGCACATTTGTATAAAAAATAAGACATAGATGACAAATCACCTACTTGGGTTGTGTTCAATATAGCACCAGATTCCACATTCCCTGCAAGACAGAAGAATAAACTTGCAAAACATGTCTTAGGAACAATTATGGCCAGGTCATTCTGAAATGGGGCATTCTGGGTGAATCCCTAGCCTTATGGAATTTAATTTAATATGGAGGACAGCCCTTCCTGTGGCAAGTGTTTGGGGAGTCTACTGTCACAGACAAAGGCCTCAGGTAGTTGTTTAACTTGTCTAATTTAGCATTTTTATGTTAGTCTGCCATGCATTTTATTAGTTGCATTTAGAACTGAACCCCAGTCCTTGTATGGACAAAAGTTTATATCATGCCCAAATTCCAAACACGTCTTTGTTGCTTTTGAATGATAAGTATCTGCTTAATTTGTCTTTCCTCTACAGTTAGGTCTCTTTCAACTTTATTGTTTTCCAAGTACTCCTTCCCATTTAAGACATTTTTTTAAATTAATTATTATTATTTTTTTTTTTTATGATCGGCTGCATTCATCTGTTCCGGCATTACTGCCTTTCTTCACCATATGTGCATTCTTAATAAGTTGCTTGTGGCCAGTCAATCATGAACCATTTATAATTTAAGCCATTTATAATTTAAGCCTTACCCACATACCAAAGATTTGACTGTTATTCATGTGCTCCTTTATCTGCTTTTACTTGCAAACTAACCATCATTCGCTCCACCAGAAGCAATCATCCACCATCTGTCAATCTGAGACCCACTTGTCTCTGAAACTGAAGCCTGGTGTTTATATCCTGCAGGTATTATGAACACCTCTCATCTGACACCTTTCTATTCCTTCTCCATTTATTTTTTCTATTGTTAACAAGCATCCTTTATGATGTTTTCTATGCTTTGTGACTTGTCTTCTACGTAAGTATTTTCAGCATCACTACGTTTCTGAAAGAAAAGTGGTGTCATCACTTTCACCTTGTCATTTTTTAGGTGTATCTGGAAGCAGTGGGAACTTGGACAGAATGAAAAATACAGCAATGATTCATTATAAAATAGTTTTCCACTTTCATTATAGGAAAAGATAAGGATATGTTAATTAGATGCAATCATTAAGAGTACGTGGATTAATTAATTGTTGGAGTTTTTTCTTACAAAGTAATAATACTTTTCCTGTCCATAATCCTCTTGTGTTACATTAATATAAAGCTATTACATCAAAAACAGAATTCAGAAAATCTCAACATGAAACATACTCCTGCCTTTTGTGTGCTAATATTTGAGTGTGTGCAAGAAATAAACACATTAAATGGGATAATGTGGGTAATTTAATCTGTTTCTGACTAGCTAAAAGGAATGGCATTATTTGAGAAGAGTCCATTCATAAAATGAGGATGGGGATCCTTGAATATGAAGTATATGTGAGCAATTGATAATATACCTAAAATCTGAAACAGGGTACACATTTGTTTATCCTTAAATTTTTCTATATAGATCTATATAGATCTCCTTAACTAAGAACCACTCATAAAATAACTTACCCCATGCCTTACCAAACACAGTGAGTTAATAAGAACTTTCTCTGAAATACTTTTTATACCATAATTTTCATATAAAATACTTTCTATTTTTCATTTTCAAGACCACTACCAAGTTCCCAGAAAGAACTGTGAAAGACTTAATGAGACATTTATCTGGTCTATGTATTTTATATTTAGCTGATAATATAATGAGGCCAAGGTACTGGAATGAAACATCCCTAACATTTCACATAATTTTCCACTTCCTCTCCACCATTTTTGGTATTTCGGCAGTGTTTTAACTTTGCTGTTTTGAACTTTATCATCACTATCAATAACCATTGTGTCAGATGGAGCATCCTGCTAAAACTTATACTGGAAAATACATTTCCATCTATCTTCAAGTATATTAAGAAGTCTAATAAACAAAGCAATATGTTTTAAATTTGATTTTTCTGTAATGCTATGTAAGAGGTTTTACTGACTCTAATGCTGTTTCTTTGTGTTCATTTAAAAAAAATGTATTATAAAAAGCAGATTTTTAATGGTCCTCCAAGTCTTTAATACTTTTACATGCATCTCTCTCTATATATATTTGTCTCTCTCTCTTTCAAATTACCTACTGCTAATCCTATAAAAATGCAACATATTTCCATTTGATGTTATATATTCTCCAAACAGAGAAAAACATGTGGTAGCAATTGAAAGAATCAACATGTTAAACAAGAAGCTCACAGAATTCTCAGTAATTTTCTCCTTTTAAATATATTTTCACATTGAGAGGGAAAATTAGAATATTAGAAAAAAACTTCATTCATTCCCTTAAACATTATCATATATACCGTATATACCATATACCATTTTTCTTCTAATTTCATATGACAGGTTGGTCTATAGCCAATGAATGACATGAGTCTTGCTGTAATAGGAAGAATATTGTCCCTCTACTTTTCACTCTGCAAAAATAAGTGATTGTTGTGGAGAGAGTCAGGAATTTTCTATAAATGTAAAACACTATGCAAATAAATTTTCCTTTGATTTATTTATCTGTAAAAGAAAGCTAATCTTAATAAATCATGTAAGAATCAGATACAAAAGTTGACTCTCAACTGTTAGTCTGAACAGGCTACCTGTTTTCTGTTTCTTGGTCAATAAAATGGGAATAATCATAATAATAACCACAATATATTTGCCCTAGGATAGCTGTGAGTTTACAGATGATATAGTGACCTTGGAAGTACATTTACAAGCTATAAACCACTGTACAGAGATAAGAAATCATTATTTTTCTTGAATTTCTACCAAAATGATACATACACTCAAATGAAGTAGAATGAAGAATTAAATTACCTACATGTAGAAGAACTAGCATCCAAGTACACAGCTCTCATTTATTTCTTTCCTATTTTACCTTCTGGAGAATTCTATAGATTAACAATAAGTATTAAAATAATATGGGTTTATATACTTTCTATTGTTAAGGGAAATTATGTGATAGTATTACATTCATACTGCTACAAACATGATGCACAAAGATTAAGTAAAATTTTATCCAATTTACAAAATACTGCAGAAGAAATTGCAATCATTTCTGCCATCAAAATTTCATGGTTCCCAGATCGAAGCACTCTCTTGTTTCCTGATTCAGCATGGAAATCTAATGTTTTCCTTTCCTTGGATGATTCTGAGATACAATCGAGTGCACAGAATACATTAGAATACATTTGCAATTTAATTCAAGGATTCCCTTTTCATGTTTGGGCACAAGTGTCCAGAGACACCAGGGAAGAAAATGCCAAGGAAGTTAAAATAAGAAAGCTAAAATTTTCATTAAATAATATGTAATAAAACAATAGTTTGAAAACTCATTTACCTCCTTATTTTATTTATTGCAACAAAAGCTACATGATAAAAGAGCTAAAGAAGGAGAAACTATTAGAATTTGGGTCTATACTAAAGTACAGAGGAAAATCATTATATGTCAGGAATAGAATTTTCCTTGAGAAGAGAAAAAAAGAATAGTTCCAGGACAGGTTAGAAGGGAGAACTGCATTGTGTTCATGAAAACCTGAGCAGAGGCCTCCAGGGAAAAGAGAAAACTCCACAGAGATTGCCAACATTGAGTTGGCCCAAAATGACAGAGGACACAGAATGTGGACAAAAAATTTTTAAAATGTGCTCAGGTAAATTCCCCTCTGCCAAAATGAAATTCAAGTATAAGAATCGATTCCCCAATGGACAATGCTACAAATTGATTTTTAGGACCCCTTCCAACTGTACATAAATAGAAAAGTGCATGTTAGTGGTACAAGATGGATTTTTTCCAATTGTATTAGGAACTTTTCTATGAATAGAATCACATCAGTGGAAACTGTCAGTGAATAAACTGTACAGGAATATTCTAGATGGACATTAAAAGGTCACATAAAACCTCACTAAAGTTCTTCTGACATGCTTGAAGGAAATTGTGAATATGTAAGATAGAATAAAGTAACAAAATATTGAATAAGCTCCCAAGTTGATTTTAATTATTATTGCTATATTAGCTTATTCAACGAACTTGAACCTTCCAGATGAAACAATTGAGTCATTAAGATAAACAAATTTGAAAAAATTTTGAAATAAATTAATTACTTTTTGGGCCAATAGTCTGACATTTTTTCAAAAGATCCAGCCAACTAATAATAGCAACGTTCTGTTTAATGAGTAATACCTAACAGAGACTTAGTTTCAATTTTTCTATGTCTTTTTAAAATAAACTTTTTAGCACATCTTTATTTTCTTTTTCTAACAACTGTGAAGTTGTCTAAAAGCAGGAATGAGGAGGGAAGCAAAGAAGAAGAAACCACAGGGTGTAGATAATCCACAAACAGGCTAATTGGTCCCTGGGTAATTATTGACTCTCTTTAGCAGCCATGCAATTGAGATTTTCAGAAAAATGAAAATAATGAATTTATATCTGTTCAAATTTCATACTCAAGAATAGAAGTACTTATCAGATGGATTTAAATATTTGATCAAAATCTCTAATCTATACCTACTTTCTAAATATTTGAACATTGCCATTGCCTGCCTTACCATGCAGTTAGAGTTCCATTCATTTTTAACTTAAGAAAATCCTAATTAATATTATTCTTGTCAAGTCTTTTGGTCACAGTGACACAAAACTGACTAAAAACAATGTTAAACAGTGTTTAGGATCAAAACAAAGTTTTATTCAAAATTTTAGGCATGGGAACAGTGAAGTTGCTCCATCATGGTCAACTTTGAGAAAAGGAAACTGAACTCAGTAAATCTGTGGCACCCTTGGCCATTTGGTAAGTCCCCCAGTGTGCATTCTGAGGACCTTGATTCTACACATCTGGTTCCTATTTGGGGGAACATCTGGTCCCTCTTTGTGGGGATATCTGTGGCACCAGTGGTATAGGAATCATGGTTAAATGGGACTCAAGAACCTAGAGGTGCCGGGCGCAGTGGCGCATGCCTGTAATCCCAGCACTTTGGGAGGCTGAGGCGGGAGGACCGCGAGTTCAAAGCCAGCCTCAGCAACGGTGAGGCACTTGGCAACTCAGTAAGACCCTGTCTCTAAATAAAATACAAAAAAAGGTCTGGGGATGTGACCCAGTGGTCGAGTGCTCCTGAGTTCAATCCCCGGTACCACAAAAAAAAAAAAAAAAAAAAAAAAAAAAAAAAAAACCTAGAGGTGTTTACTCCCTTCTGATCTCTTCTAGATTCTTATCTATTTGTTGGCCTTGGGTTTGGGAATTCCCTCTGGCTCTCTGTCTGTGTTTTTGCTTTGTTGTATCTATTATTACCCTTTTTAAGACATGGCCAATACTGCATTAATCCTCTAGGTAGTCTCTTGAGAAAGATCTTGGCTGGTCAATTTAAAGGTTCCTGTCTGTCAGCCACGGTTTTGGGGCTCCTTTCTGGTTGTCTCTGTTTTTTTTTTTTTTTTTTTTTTTTTTTTTTTTGTTGTTGTTGTTGTTGTTGTTTTTGTTTTTGTATAATCTTGCAATTGGATTTTGGTCTGTCAAAGGTAAAGTAAGTGGAAGAAATTTCTATGTGTAAGTCCATCTGTTTTAAAGGTTCTCTCTGTCAGCCCTAGTTTTGGTGATCTTCTCTTGGCTGTCCATCATTTTTGTATTTGTTACTGGGGGGGGGGGGGGGGGGGGGGGGGGTGGGGGGGGGGGGGGGGGGGGGGGGGGGGGGGGGGGGGGGGGGGGGGGGGGGGGGGGGGTGGGGGGGGGGGGGGTGTGGGGGGGGGGGGGGGGGGGGGGGGGGGGGGGGGGGGGGGGGGGGGGGGGGGGGGGGGGGGGGGGGGGGGGTGGGGGGGGGGGGGGGGGGGGGGGGGGGGGCCATTTAAGACACGGGCCATGCTGTTTACTGGCAAGATAACCAATAAGTTCTGGCTTTTACACATGGTATCTGACACGGAAGGGCCATACTGTCAATTGAAGAACTCTCTTATATGTTTGCTTTGATTAAGTAAATTTCTGGTCATTAACACTGTTGCCTAAATGTATAAGAGATTTAAGAATATCCTTTGACTTTTGCTAGTACTGCTAACCCATGCAGACCTGTGATTATTGTTACCATACACTATGGATTCTAAATTATATTTTAAAAGTTAAACTTAGTTGAATGCAAAGTTTAGGGGAGAGCACCTTACCTAGTTGTTGTTCTCCAAATTAAAATTATATGTATCAATAATCTTGATTTATGTAGAAATAAATTTGGTTGGTATTTATTTAGGTCATTTGATGTTTTATAGCTGAATAAAGTAACCTATTGTTAATAAGGCATATATACAAATTTGTGTTGCTTTTCACACTGGAATAGAAATTTAAATGTATTTTTGGAAGGTAATAAGGATAGCCTGATCTGTTTAAAGGTAACATTGTAAAATATGAAAGCATTTTGCCACTTTTTCCACAGAAAAGAAAGTTAAAACTTCTCAGCCTTTGTTTGATTCGTATTTTATATGTAACATTGTATTGTGTTATTTGTCAAGAGCCCTGCCTTACCTGAAATAAAGCTCTGCCTCCCACCTCACTCCATGTTAAAATGATTCCAAAATAGGCTAGACTTGAGCTCATTTAGAGTTGTGTTCAAAAGATTGAATTTTTGCCGGGCGCGGTGGCGCACGCCTCACGCCTGTAATCCCAGCACTTTGGGAGGCTGAGGCAGGAGGATCGCGAGTTCAAAGCCAGCTTCAGCAATGGTGAGGCACTTAGTAACTCAGTGAGACCCTGTCTCTAATAAAAAAAAAAATACAAAAAAGGGCTGGGGATGTGGCCCAGTGGTCGAGTGCCCCTGAGTTCAATCCCCGGTACCAAAAAAAAAAAAAAAAAAAAAAAAAAAAAAAAGATTGAATTTTTTTGTAAAGATTACTATGTTCTCAAAATAAACAGGGGATATAATACATAATTAGGTAAAGGTTTAAGATTATAAAAATCATTTTATTTGGTTCATAGCTATTATACAAACTGAATATGTTTTTGGTCTGTTAATTTAATTTGTATTTTCCTTGTAAACTTTGTAACTGTTGCCTGGTAGTGTTTTGCAGAGGTATTGCTTCTAATAAAACAACCTGAGTTAATTTGAGAAAATAAGCCATCACCTATAGGATAGATACGGTATAATGCTGACTTATAGTACTAATACTTATCCCAATTAAATGAAAAGGGAAATTGTAAAATTATAGATATTGAAATTACAACCTGTTACTCCTACTTTAAGACTGTTGATACTGGCGTCTTGGATGTTTAAAACCAAAACTTGGAGACCAAAGTCAGGGACGTAAAAGGGTCAAGGAAACAGCAGCCAACATTTTGTCTCTTGCCCTCTAAGGTCAGCCAGAACTCAGAGAATGATTGGACCCCTCTCTGGGCCCTGTACCTCCGATGAGTCCCCTGATCTGCTGATCGGGGAGACAGAGAGGACCTTATAGAACAGGAAACCAACCAGTGCACATTCTGCAACAAGGAGGGTTGCTGGAGATAGCAATGTTCCTGTCTGGGAGAAGCCACGTAAGGTCAACAAGACCTTGACCCATCCTGGCACATGGCATCACTGGTAGAGGAAAGATAAAGAAGCCAAAAGCCTTTACATATATTCCCAAGAGTGATTTCTGAGGAATCTCAGCTGATCCTTAAGAATAAATAGCAACAAGGCCAGTTTTGAACAACTGGTCTTAAACACTTGGCAAGAGAGTATAGCCTAAGCGCAGTCCTTCATGGACATTTAAAAGGAAGAAAGTGTGGTTTTTTGCTTTTTTTTTTTTTTTTTTTTAATGTAACTTAAGATGTACACTTGTGTCAGTCCTACCAAAAGTACGCAAAGCTGGAGGCTATCAAGCAAGGGCTCTTGTGTGGGAATGCCTGCATAATAATAATGATCACAAAGGACTCTAGAGTCACAAGTTTGTTCTGAGTTAATTTGAGCATTATCTCATGGATCTACACATATTTATAAGCTCCTACATTGATAAATTTGATCTGTTTTTCATTGATATGATGATGAGTTACTGTCTTCATGGTTTTCAGAGACTGAAATACTAATTGTTCTTGTGCTATTGTGCTAAATGTTTACAAAAAAGTAATACTTTGCTCTCTTGTTTATTGTCGTCTTAGCAACAACTATGTACTGGAGGAGCAAAATTCACTGAAGAGGCTGTTTGTGAATGTGTGCATGTTAACTTGATTGCAGTATGTATGAAGTGTATATGATGCAACTGACTTCCAAGAAGCTAGTATATGAAGAACTAAGGCCTCCATGTGTCCCCCCAGTTTCATTCTGTGCCTTTCAGTGAATTGTAATTTCAGTGTTTTGTGCTCAGTTCCTTTATACTGCTTAAGCAAAACTTGAGCACCTATGAGCTCATGACTCTATGTCTCATTTTTCCCTCACTACCAGGTGTCAGACACATTCAAGTTTAACATCTTTGATAAGGTATATGAGCTAAGATTGTTTTAGCATTTCCTATGCTGCAGACAATATTGGGAGCATTAAAATAGACTCAATGTTCTGGCATGCTATTGCACAGTAGGGTGACTATGAATAACATTAATATACTTTACAGTACATTTCAAAAATCCAGAAGAAAGGGTTTCAAAAGCTTTTACAATTAAGTAGTGATAAATGTTTTAGCAGTTAAGAAAGTTTAACTTGAGGCTGGGGCTGTGGCTCAACGGTAGAGCATACATCTCACATGTGTGAGGCTCTGGGTTCTATCCTCAGCACCACATAAATAAAATAAAGGTATTGTGTCCACCTACAACTAATATATATATATATATATATATATATATATATATATATATATATTATATATATATAATAATATAATAGAATATATCTTTAGATATATATATTTTTAAAAAGAATGTTTAACTTGATTTAAACATCATGCAATGTACACATCTATCAAATATTACATGGTACCCCATTAATATGCATATTTTGTGTGTTTTATGTATCAGTTAAAAACTGGATTAAAAAATAATAGGAACAAAAGCGCATTTAATATCCAAACTAACAGAGACTGACTGTTTTTGATATTTAGATGCTGATAGTTTTCAAACCTCACCACTCTTCTCCTCTGCCCAAGTGGGCCAGTCCATAAGTAAGCCAGGAACATTTCCCTGGAGGTTTATTCAAGTTGACCAAGGAATGACACCTAAGAGGAGGCAAAGTCTATATTTAAATGCAGTCTGTTTCTAGAGCCCAGGCCTTGTTGGCTACACGAATTTGCCTCCCTTAATTTCTATTAGTGGGAAAGATTCTCAGATGAACAAAAATAATCATGGTATTATATCTGAACAAATCAAAGTACATTGGGTAAAACAATGAATGATGTGAGCCTAGATGTTTATTAGTAATATTATATAAAGAAAATAAATATAAAATATTATATAAAGAAAATATTTTGTGTGCTATTAATACCTATTTTATATAATTAACATTCTACATAGCTGTGAAATATCTGTGGATAATGTAATGCTCAGTAATAAAAAATGAAAATATTTTAGTGGTATAAATAATTTTTACATATAACTATTATCTATACATTTACCTTAATTACATTAATTTATTAGTCTCAATTACCTTTAAGGGTTCAACTACCTGTGAGTAAATTTATTTTTATAATCTAATCATTCAAAATCATCTAAGTCAAAAAATTTCAGTGACATAGGATTTTCACCCAGAAGGTTTTTTTTCTTGCTTTGTGCTTTAGCCGCTCATCTTCAACTGTCAACACAATCCAATCTTTACGAGCACTGTTAGAATTGACATTGGAATCTGCAGCAGTATTTGTCTTAATCCAATATTTGTCTCATTCCCAGTTCTTACTTTCAGTATTTACCTTATTCCCGAGTGTTTTAATTTTTGTATTTGTTGTATGCCTTTTCGTCTCCCAAAGACTCATCTTATCAGGTTTTCTTTCATTGCATCTGTAAATGACGGTGCAGCGTATGCATGTGTAATGCAGCACATCGCAAAGTTCCAAATAGCAGCCAGATGAGCTCGGCAGGTGAATCCGAATTACCAAGTCATTGCTCTCAACTTTCATGAGTTTAAGTAGCAATGATGAATAGTCATTGGGTGTTGTCTGGCCTAGATCTGCGCTCTGGCAAAATAATGACACTATTTATTGATAGTTGGTTATGAAGTTATAACTTCAACTTTAGTCTCCTTCCTCCCTTCCCTCATTTCTTCTTCCCTTCCTTTCTTCCTGTATTCTACTATCCCTTTTCCCCTAAATATAAAAAATATTTGTATGATAAATTTTAAATGGGATTATTTAAACTATTTTAATATATACTAAGAGAAATGAAAATATTTCCATACTCATGTATTATATAGTTAGAATCAAATCATACAATGATAAGACGAAAAAAGTCATCATACAATTTGACTTAATAGAATAAATAAAAGCAACAACACTGAATTTATCCCAAAAATAAAATTAAGGTATCACCTTCATGACATAGAACTTTGATCAAGATTTATGCTAAAGAATTTAGTAATTTATTAAGTGAATTATTATTATTATTATTTTGCTGCTGGGATTAAGTTCAGGGACACTTAACTACTTAGCACATCCCCAGTCCTATTTTTTATCTTATATAGAGACAGGGTCTCACTGAGTTTCTTTGTGCTTCACTTTTGCTGAGGCTGACTTTGAACTCAAGATTGTCCTGCCTCAGCCTCAGCCTCCCAAGCTGCTGGGATTACAGGAATATACCACTGTGCCTGGCTTATTAAGTATATTTTAATAAATGCTGAAACACAAACCAATTTGGTAAATTTTTATTTTACAAATTAAAGTTAATTCCTCTGTCAAAAATTAATTGAAAACCACTTTTTTTTTTTTTTTTTTTGTGGTGCTGGGTATTGAACCAAGGACCTTATTATGCATATGAAATAAGCATTCTAACAACTTAGCTATATCCCCAGCCCAAAAAACACTTTTAATTTGCAGAAATAAATGTATCTGGTGTTTGCATACAAGTGCATGTGTAAGCAACTTTTTTTTTAGCTTGATGGAAATGATATAATTGAGTAGGAAAAATATAAGATAGTAGTGGAAGAGTTGAATTACTTGAGAGACTTCATTTTTTGATAGCCTTTGTAAATATGCATTGGAAAAGAAGGAAGAGGACTTCTCTGAATCTGTAAAGAACAAGTATTTCTTCACTGAAGATAAAAACAGTATGACCCATAATGTATGAGAGTAGTTAAAATCCATTTCCTGAAAAGTAATAAAGTGACATTCTTACCTTGTGCCAAAGGTAAAATGACGATGGTAATGAAATCTATAGGATCAAAGCCTACCCTG
Source organism: Tamias sibiricus (assembly GCA_025594165.1). Classification (NCBI taxonomy): domain Eukaryota; kingdom Metazoa; phylum Chordata; class Mammalia; order Rodentia; family Sciuridae; genus Tamias; species Tamias sibiricus. Next base: position 136,815,900 of record CM046660.1, on the reverse strand, counting down.
ACTTGTCCTGTCGAAGCTCCATTGATGAATTACTCAAATTCAAAAAGGTACTCTGAGGGTTTTTATGTTCCTTAGCAGTGTGTACTCTCTACCCAAACGTTTAATACCTTTTTTGCTGCCCACATTTTCAGATAATGTATTTCATTAATACCTCTGAACCAAGAAGAAGAGAACTCTCATCAGGTTGTCCCTCAGAGCCCTTTAGTTCAAGCAGGTATGCTTTTCAGAACTTCAGCATTTGCATTTGTTACAACTTTGCCTTCTACTCAGTCTGGCATTGAAGAACGAAGGAGGAATAAACATGTTAGATAGCTTCTGGAAAACATGGTTGAGAGAGACACATTAAGACTTCTGGGGTTGGAGAATGAGGTAAAATAATGAATGATGTGCAAAAAGTTAAATAGAGACAGGGAATCTTAAAACTGAAAGGCAGACTCAAGAGTGTGGACACTTGGAATTTTCCTGGAGATTGAAAGACCTGCAGTTGTTGGCAATTATTATGAAAACGTTATATCTCCTTTTGGGTCCATATGTACTCCTATTTCAATAAGTTAAGAATCTGTATTACAGAAGTAGTCACCAAAAATTTGGATTGAGATCTTCATTGGCCAAAACAAGTTTTTGAGTACACTTTATATAAATTTATCGTCATTTGTTACTATTTTAAGCTGACACATTTTTAAAGCATAAAAAAAGAAATGTAGAAAGCAAAAGAAAAATTATACATGATTGAGTGTCCTCCAGAGCTTTGTCTTACTCTTATCATGTAACTTTCTACCCCAAGAATGTGCATGTGCATACATGACTCTGGAGAACATTACTTTAAAACAAGGTTCAGCAAACAACAGATTGGATGCCAAATCCAGCCTGCCACTTGATTTTTAAATGGTTCAGGAGATTAAGAATGTTTTTTACATTTTAATGTGGTTGGGGAAAAATATTATTTGGTGACATGAAAATTATAAGAAACTGAAATTGCATTGTCTAAAAGCTTTATTGCCACATATCATATTCATTTGCTTATGTTTTGTCATTGGCTAGTTTGGAGGGACAATGTAAAAACTGAACAAATGTGACAGAAACAGTGTATCCCATGAATATTACTGCTGACTCTTTAAAACAATTGCTTGTTAACCTCGGGTTTAGAGGATAATGCTGTGTTCCTCATTCCCTCCCTTCAGATTATACTAGCTAGGTTTAGGTTTAAAACCTATCCTTTCATCACTTCATACACAACTTTACTTTCTCTCTGTCCCTTTTTATATTCTGAAGTTAACCCTCGAGTCAGATGATTATACAGGTTGATGAAAACACTGATTCTCGTGTGATTGGTATTTATTTCAACTAAAATATACACAAGGAACCAAAAACAACTAGAAGCCATTATTAATTTTTTCCATGCACCCCTCAAAAATATCTCTTGTAATTTTCAATCTACTTTTCTGGGCCTCTTTTGATTTATTCTCTATGGTTATCACCTCAACTCCTTCAGAGGACTTCCCTTGCATCAATGGACTGCCCTCTTCCCCTCTTTGATTTTGACTAAAGGCTAACCGGGAAGAAATACACAAGGTTTTCCTAGCTTTTTAGATAGGTTAGTTACATCCATGTCTTGGATATGAGATTATGAAGGTACAAAGTGATCTTGTGGTTCTGTATTTCTTTAGATATTTTTGTTTAAAAAACACAAGTGTACATTTTAATTTTATATTGGTCATTTTAAATATTGCCTCCAAATTATTTATTAAAACATATCCTCTAATAGATATTTTCTCATTTTCTGATTGAGCCTGTAAAATAGATATTTCTTAACCCAAGATTCCACAAAATCAAAAATGTTAAGTACTGTAATACTTTATTTGTAAGATTTAAAAAATTGTATTTTCCTTAGGAACATAAAAATTGTTAAATGTTCTTCTTTTATAATCTCTTTCTGGATTTTTTTTTCCATTCCTTCTTTGAAAAATGGTCCTCTCTTTTCTCTACACCAAAGATCAATTCAAAAAGATCAGAATTTATCTTATTTTATATGTACATGTATACATTATATTTTCATATTACTATTTTTATAGCTACTTATTATATTTCATATGTAGAAAGATACTAAAGTGATAGGGAGATGTAATGAATGATAAAATTAAATGCTTTAAAATATACTTTATGCTCGATGAATGCCACATTGGTAGTAAATACAAAGGGCTTCTCATGTTTCTTTCTATGAAAAGGAATATATCTTTGACCTCTAAGATGCCAGCTGATGCACAGGTCTGCTAACTACAAACTGATATGCATACTCAACTACCAGGTACAAAAGCGATCAGCCTAAGATTTCTGTATTACATGTCCCTACTTAGAATAGATATTTTCTTTTTGGAATAGAATTTATCTTGCATTGGCTAAAAAAGTCATACACTCCATGCAGCCTTCTGCAGTGCCATCTGGAGAGGGAATTAAAAGTCTGGAAATACAGTCTTTGGTGGAATCCTTTGCATTTTACTGCTGGTGGACAGCACAGACCAGTTGCATTTTAACAGATGTGCAAAATATTTTGCTAGTTTCCTATTATGTTTCCATGAATTCAAGTGAAATGAGGTTCCAAATTTATAAGACCAAAGAAGAGGAAAAAATCTAAATCTTCAACATCAGTTTTTATTTAAGTCTTTCTTAGGATAAAACATATTTGCAATAGATTGCCAAAATATATCCACATTAATGAAGATGTTGGGACATTGATATGCAATGTCAATATACAATAAATAGTGTATATTGAATTTTTTATAATATCTCCAAGAAAGTCACCATCCAACATGGTGACGGCTAAAATATGGAGTTAATTTTGAAAATTAAAAGTACTGTGAGCTGGAGATGAACAAAATAGCTCAGTGGTAGGGTGTTTGTCCAGCATGCATGAAACTCTAGTTTGGTTCCCGGTACCACCCCTACCCCCAAAGGAAGAAAAATGAAAAAAAGTAGTGAATGAAATAAAAATTATCTTTTTAAAAAGGCCAACTATATTAGAGAAAAGTTAAACTGCTTAACATAGTCATTGTAAGCTTTTTCAACTACAGGGGTTTATTTTAAATAGCAGTTTTAAAACTGTGATCCTTGTTTATTTTCTAATAATATCATGAGATCTTTTCTCATTTCTAAATGATATTGTCACTTCTTATAGAACAGCTTCTTTAAAATATGCTTAAATATGAACAGTTTCTTTGGCTAATAAGATGACAACAGAAAAGCCGAATAGAAAACACCAAAATATCCCTGGACCCAGGAACATTTTCTCCAATAAGTCATATTTAAAGTAAAAATTTAGTCTCTGTTTCTACTTTGTAATTGGGTTAGTATATTCTTATGAGTCAAAAATGTCCAAATTCTAAAATTATACTTAATTCAACATGTTAGCTCCTAAAAATTGAAATGAGCAAATTTGACAGAATATGAAAGTTTATTTTAAGAGATTTATTCCTTTAATATTTTATTCTATTTTATAAATAAATCACATAGTACAACTAGAAATTCAAACATCTTTAAGTGAAAACATAGCATTATTTAACATTCATTTTTAAACCTTTGTTCAAATAATATTACATTTATTGTAGGATATTATAATCAGGATAGCAAAGTAGAAAATCCTGAAAAATAATGAACTATCAACCCTAACTATAGTTTTTAAAAATAATATATTTTCCTCAGGATATTTTTTTTCAAATAAACTAATTCAAACTGTGTGCATAATTTTATAATGTGCTTATTTTTTAGTGCAAAAGCATTATTTATAGACCTGGTTTTACCTAATATGTGTTTAAATGTATGTGTATGTGAATGTGCCTTCTCCTAGGGATAAAACCAGTACGTCTTGCATGCTAGGTAGGCAAGGACTCTACCATTGAGCTATACTCCCAGCCTCATTTATAAACTTAATAAAAAATAATAAATATTTTCAGAATTTAAAAATATTTGCTTACTAAGCTATGAATTTTAACCCTTCAATACATAGCTTAATAATTATCTTAATTGTACTATTAACACTAAACCAAGAGGATGTTAATGGACTTTAATAGCAAAAGATTGTCTTCTATTTAGGAAAAGGTCCAATGAGTGTTTTTATACTTCAACATGGTAATATCATGCAGCTAATATAACTGATAGTATGAAAAATTTTTCATAAGAAAATAGTTTTGCTATCAGAATGTATTTGTACTATTCTCACATTTAACACATAATTTCATATACAATGTCATATGAAAACAAAACTGTATTTGTGTTAACACAGATCCTAAACCCAAGCCACACACCTTGTCTAATGCTAAAATTAATCACAAAGTAACTTATTCTTATAGTAAAACTGAGTTTGTTAGGTATCCTGATACAATGAGTAGTAAGCATACAACAATTTTGCTTTTTGCCAGAATTTATAGTTGTGAGTAAAACAACTAAAGGGGAAACTTAAGCAGAAGGCAGCAAGGGTTTCAGACTTGAGAAATGTTTAAATAGAACTATCAGCCAAAGCTGATGTAGCTACCATACACACTAATTTCCCTACTCTATTTCCTCTACCACTTCTGAGACTGGAGACTGATCCTACATCTGGAAGGGTTCAGTTCTGTGTCCAGAAGATGAATCCCTGCCAGACTATACTTTTATTGATCTCTGCTTCTTTACACCAGTAGGGCATCACCCAAAATTTGAACTAGGAAACTGTTTAGCTGAAATGATAATTCAATAATTCAGAATGCATTGGACTCATTCTAAAAACAAAACAAAACAACAACAAAAAACCTTGCTAAAAGTAAATTCCCATACCCAAAATAAATACCTTGAAATGCCAACACATTATCAACACACACCACCCGTCAAATTAGCGCATCAAATATTCTAAGTAGAAATACGCATAAGATCATATCATAATATGACCAAATATAATTGATATATAAAATAGAAACCCTAGTAAAAAGCAATATAATGTGAAAAGAGAAGAGGTACTCTTTCAATAAAGAAAAATAGCAATTTTATGCATGGAAAAATCTTAAAATGGAAATTAAAAACTGGATTAAAAAAAGTCTATGTAGAAGAATTAAACATAGAATTAACAAATTGGAAAGTAGGATAGAGGAAATCATTTTAATATATAGAAAGAAAATAAACATGCCCAATATAAACTTCAGAGCATTTTAGATAAAGTATTTTAGAAAAAAAAAAGATAATTGTGTAAAATAGTCAGTAGCATTGATGGAGCAAAAAATCTTTAGCTTTGGAAAACATGGGTGTGGCTCATGATAAATGTAGCCATTCAATAGGATATATTTTAGTACAACTACAGAACATTAAGTGTAATAATAAGGATCTTTAAAATTACCAGTAAAAATTAAATAATAGCAGTGATATTAGCAAATGTACTTATTTTTGTGCTGGTACTGTACCCAGGTCCTCATGCATGCTGAACATCCACTCTATCACTAAGCTGCATGCACACTCCTGCAAGTGTCTTTACACGGAATAGATACCTTAAAATTCCTTAGTAATGTCAAACTGCTGAGAAAAAAATAACCACTAACCTTGAAGTCTGTATACTCTGAACTACCACTGTCCAAATATGAGTACAAAGTAAATATTTTAAATAAAAAATACCAAAAGTATCTTTTGCCAAACCATATTAAATGGACTTCTAATGGATACTCTTCAGGAAGAAAAAACAATGAATCAAGAAAGAGGAAATGGCAGGCGATACTCAATGGTGAAAAAAATGGGAATCAGCCAATGCTTTTTTGAAGGGACGCCTCCTTTTCATGCTTTGTTTAATTCTTGACACTTAGCTACTCTAGTCTTTGCTTCTTGCCCCATCTTCCCAATTCCATCACTTTGGGAAAGGATAAGCTGTACAATTGGTAGGTTTTGCAGAAACTGTTATTTTATATTTTATTTAGTATCTTTCTTTCCTTTGTCACTCTGACTCCCTGCAAAATACTTGCAGGCTGCTCTGTTTTTCCATGGTTTAAGTAGTATAGATGAGGATGAGAGAAGTTTGTGGTTTTCCAGCACTATCTCTGATGGGGCAAATGAATTTGGATGAAAACTAGAAAGCCTATTTGATATTTACATTAAGCTATGTTTTTCATATTATTACTGCTATTATTACTGTGGATAAAATATTTTCATCTTCTGTCTTATTTCATTTCTTATTTGGTCATTTATAAATGAGATATTATCAACTTTTGTTGCAATGTTTAGGAACTTTGATAAAGTAACTCAAAGTGTCATTTGGGAAGCACTTACCCAAATTACTTGGTTGAACCATGCATGGTAAGGGAAGTTTTAGAATTTGGTAAGAGTTTGTTGCATAAAATTTTGTTGGATTAATTGCAGTTGTTTTTTTGTTGTTGTTGTTGTTTTTTGTTTTTTTTTTGTTTTTGGTACCGGGGATTGAACTCAGGGGCACTCGACCACTGGGCCACATCCCCAGCCCTTTTTTGTATTTTATTAGAGACAGGGTCTCACTGAGTTGCTAAGTGCCTCGCCATTGCTGAGGCTGGCTTTGAACTCGCGATCCTCCTGCCTCAGCCTCCCAAGTGCTGGGATTACAGGCGTGCGCCACCATGCCCAGCTTAATCGCAGTTTATAATGCCTCTGTACACAATATTTTTTCTAAGTTAAAGTTTCATGTATAGACCTTAGGACTAATAAGTACTTAAATTACAGTCATAACAAATGGATGGCAGATCTTGAAAACCTCAGCAAATTAGGGACTGACTTCCCAGGTCCTTTGCAATTAAAAACAACCAAAGCAAAGTTTCAATCACAAAACAGAAAGTTAATATGCTTTCTTTATAGATGTTAAAGTACATTTTACCACTTTTATTGGCTTTCTCAGCCATACAGTTGTCAGGGAGTCCAATGATTGCAATGAAAAGATAGTTTTGTTCTATGTTCATCAAAGAGCCCAATGAATGTAAAGATTCAAACTGTAGTTGTCAGGTAGTGCTAAGTGAAATGTCCCAATTTCTCTCCTGTTATTTTATTTATTAATTTTTTGTATCTTTTTTATTTGTTCTAATTAGTTATACATGACAGTAGAATGCATTTGAAACATTATACATAAATAAAGTATAATTTCTCTTTCTTCTGGTTGTACATGATGTAGAATCACATTGGTCCTATAGTCATATATACACATAGGGTAATGATGTCAGATTCATTCTACTATCCTTTCTACCCCAATAATCCATCACTCCTTTAACTCCCCTCTACCCAATCCAAAGTTACTCTATTCTTCCCTACCCACCTCGCCCCCCTTGTGAATTAGCATCCGCATCAGAGAAAACTTTTGGCCTTTATTTTTTGGGGATTGGCTTATTTTGCTTAGCATGATATTCTCCAGCCCCATCCATTTATTAGCAAATGCCATAATTTATTTTAAACCACCTTTGGAGCTGAGGGAAGAAACCAAAAGAAACTAACCTTGGATTTTTATAATAAGTCTATAGGTTGAAAGGAGAGAGAAGATATTAGAAATTAGAATAATTTTAGAACTATAAAAGTAGTAACAGAAAATATCTGTTATAAGTAAAAATATACTAACAAATAGAAAGGCAAACACAAAGAAAAAATATTAATGACAAAAATTGAGCATCGAGGGGAATAAGTTATAAGCTAATTGTGTGGTTACTCAAAAGAGAAGTAGTATATATTAGCTAACAAAAGGAGACAACAATGTATTATGTTTCCCCAAGTAGAAAGATATTCACCAGAACATATTGAAGATAAAAAAATAGTAAATGACAAATTAAAATCATGAAAAAATAGATTATACACATTTATGTGTGTATATATATAAATATATATGTATACATGTCTATACACACATACATATGTAACTATGTGTGTATCCATAATAATAATAAATGAAAATAAAGTTAGCTGTCATAGTAAAGGAAATTTCTCAATTATAATCTTAGCTCAATGTTATTTATAAGAAGCACACTAAAGAAAAATGACTTAGAAGCATTGTAGATAAAATTAAGGCCAAAGTGCATTTCGCAAATGTAAACAGGAAGAAAAACATACATTGTGATTTTGTCATAAATTAAGTCAAAATTCAGAAGTGTATATTATTAAGTTAAAAGTTACAATTGAAAAAAAGATATACTCTGTAAGAATATCTCTACATATAAGCAGGGAAACCACTTTGCTATGGTAGAAATTAGAGAGGATACAAAAACAAGATATAATAATAGATTTTAATTAAGTTTGAGTTCATTGACAATGACTGTAAAATAACTACAAAAGTAGCACCTTTAAAATTAACCTAATAATAGTATGCTTGATAATAGAAAGTATGTGTTTCATAAACCCATTGAAAATCTATGAACTTCAAAGATATTTGGCCATAAAGAAAATCTATTGTATTTTGTTAAATGAAAAAATACTGATACTATCTTCAGTAATTTGCAAATAAATAAGAAATTCATAAAAATTCTTAACAATTTCCCCCCATTCCCCACTTAATCATTATAAAGCTATTTATAAAATGGAAGTTTTATGAAAAGAAAAATAAAATATTGATAATTTTAAGAAAACTAAAGAATGTAATTATGAAACACTATGGGATACCACTAAAGTAGTACTCATAAAAGCCATAAATATTTAATTTGATAATATAAAACAATTCAAATATATAAGCCTGTCTCTCATTAATATCAGAGAAAGGGCAAAAAAAATAACTAAAAGAAGAGCACAATAAAGAAATGAATAGAGATAAAATCAACTTAATGTGCTGTAAAGGAGAAAAATAATAGAAGTAATAGATAAGTTTGCTCTTTTACAATGATTAGTAAATGAGGTATGAATCTTATTTAATAGAAAATAAAATTGATAGCTGAAAATATTCTCACAATGACAAATTTTTTTCCTTTATAATTTCCATGTATTTGTATTTCTTACCCTTGCCTTATTACACCAACAAAGACATCTAGTACAAAGTGGACTCAAAGGCATTATAGTAGGGTTTATTGTCTCAGTCCAGTTCTGAGGAATCTTTTCTTTTCTTTTTTTTTTTTTTTTTTCCTACTGGGGATTGAACTCAGGTGCACTTGACCACTGAGCCACACCCCCCACCCCAGCCCTTTTTTTTGTATTTTATTAGAGACAGGGTCTCACTGAGTTACTAAGCGTCTCGCCATTGCTGAGGCTGGCTTTGAACTAGCAATCCTCCTGCCTCAGCCTCCCAAGTGCAGGGATTATAGTCGTGCGCCACCGCGCCCAGCTGAGGAATATTTTCAACTTCTCACTATTTCAACTATGTCACTTTATCATATTGAGGAATTTCTTCTAGATTCATACTTTGCTGAGAGTTTTTCTAATGAAAGGATATTAATGTTGTTTAATGTTATGACTATTTCCCTTTTCTTGTGTTAATATGGCACACTATATATATATTGCTTTTCCAATGTTAGACCACTTTTGACAGGTGGGAGTGGGACACACCTCTAATCCTGGTGATTCTGGAGGCTGTGAGGCAGGAGATCACAAATTCAAGCCAGCCTCAGCAACTTAACCAGGTCCTAAGCAAATTGGTGAGACCCTGTCTCAAAATAAAAAAATAAAAACAAACTGGGTTTGTGGCTCAATGGTTGAATGCCCCTGTGTTCAATCCCCATTACTAAATAAATAAATAAATAAGTTAAAAAATCAGATCCTTTTTGCCTTCCTGAAATAAATTCTATTTTGTGAAGATGTTTTTCCTTTTTATTTTATGATATTAAATTTTCTAATAACCAATAAAAATTAACATCTGTTTTTATGATAAATATTGACCTGTAGAATTCTTTGTTTAATATCTATTTAATATTTTGAAGTCAAGGTCATGCTGGCCTGAAAAGATATGAAAAGTGCTACTCTTCAATTTTCTTTTTCTTAATGTGCAAGACAAATTGAGTCAAAAAAAATAATTTTTCTTTTTTATTAAGCATTTTGAAATTTTCAGTTTTAAGCAATCTAGAAATGGCATAGTATAGGATCTTTATGCAAATAATTTTAGTAAATGATTCAATGTTCTTAAAAGATATCAGGGTGTTCAAATCTTTTATTTCTTTTTCTGTTGATAAATTGTGCTATATAATATGTAATTTTATGCACATGTCAAATTTATTGGTACAAAATTTTAGAACAGATATCTTTTTATTATTATTATTATTATTATTATTATTATTAAATCTACAATATTTCCCCTTTTCCCCCCCCTGACATTGGTAATTTGTGTTTTCTCTCAATTTTGATTACTATAATGCTTGCCTCTCATACATCATGTTGTAATCTTTAAAAGCAGCTCTATACAATTTTTTCCTATAAATACAACATGTTTCATTATATTCTGTTCTTGAATATTTTTAATTTTACCTGTTTAGATTTCTTTCTCTGAGTTCTCTTTTTTGGTCTTTTTCTAATTTTTCTGAATTTGCATGTTTCATTTATTTACTCATTTGTAATGTTTATTGACTGCTGTGAATTTTCTTTGGAATACTGCTTTGGCTGTGATTCATAAGTGCTGAGTCCAGAGAAAGTTGGGAAGGTTGGTCATTCTATCTTTATGTCTAGATTATTCTAATATGGATAATTTTGGACTCATGATCAGGTATTCCCATCCCAATAAACTATTGTAAGTTTAAAATATTAAATAAGTTGAAAATGTGTTTAATACACCTGACCTACCAGACCCCATAGATGATTTCAGCTTACTGTAAATATGCTCAAAACACTTAACATTAGGCTACAGTTGGAAAAAAATAATCTTACAAAAATCATATTTTATAATTAAATATTGAATATATCATGCAATTTATTGACTATTATACTGAAAGTGAAAAACAGACTAGTTGTATGGGTATAATTTTTTATATGTTCTAATTAGTTATACATGGCAGCAGAATGCATTTTGACATAGCATACATAAATAAAGTATAACTTCTCAATCTTTTGGTTGTACATGTTGTAGAATAACATTGGTTGTGTAATAATATAGGTAAATAGGGTAATAATGTCCAATTCATTCTGCTATCCTTCCTACCTCCATACCCACTCCCCTCCCTTTACTCCCTTCTGCCTAATCCAAAGTACTTCTATTTTTCCCTAGTCCCCCTCCCCTTATTGTGAATTAACATCCACATATAAGAGAAAACATTTGGCCTTTGGTTTTGGGGGACTGGTTTATTTTGCTTATCATGATATTCTCCAGCTCCATTCATTTACCTGCAAATGCCATAATTTTGTTCTTCTTTAAGGCTGAGTAATATTCCATTATGTATATATACCACATTTTTTTTTTAATCCATTCATCTGTGGGAGAACATCTGCATTGGTTCCATAGTTTGGCTATTGTCAATTGAACTGCTATAAACATTGATAGGGCTGTGTCACTGTAGTACACTGATTTTAAGTGCTTTGGGTATATGCCGAGGAGTGGGATAGCTGGGTCAAATGGTAGTTCCATTCCAAGTTTTCTGAGGAATCTCCATACTGCTTTTTCAGTCAATACTCTTTCCAAGAGTATAGTGGTAGAAAAATAAAAACGTTAATTTACCAGATATATTTCAAATGGATTTTGGATTATTTGTATTAACCTACTTTAGGATTCATTACACAGTTTCTGCTCTGAATAATATAGTACTTTCAGATGCACAAAATTGGTTCTTTTCTTTGAACTTTTGTTAATCCCTTGGCAAGATGACTTACTATACTGGCACAAAGTTATTACAAATAGGAATATTTGAAGTTGGGATTTATGAAAAACAGTGTTAATGAAGTAAACACCTTTAGGGTAAGATTAACATTTTAAAAAACATATCCCCAAATGATGGTTTCTTTTAGCTATTATAAGTGCTTCTCATATGAAGGAATTCCTAAGCAATTAAGTCTTTAGAAGAGAGGATTTCTTCCCCAATTCCTATTTCTCTCCAATTCTGGTATCTTGAACAGTTAATTCTTTCCTCTGGGTATTTCAAAATATTTTAAAAATTGTATACATATAAACTCTATTTCAACACAGTTTTATTATAAAAATATTAATCAATATTTTAAATATGCTATTCTTGATAAATAAATTTGTAATATTTTACATAGCCAAATGAAAAATAAAGAGGATATGCAAACCTAGAAAAATGTTGGTTCTCTTCTTTCTTTAGAAGGAGAGTAAAAAGTGTTTAACATGAGACTAGGCCTAGAAAATTGGGTCATTCAAAGTCAGAAAGATTATCAGTTGAATATTTTTAGGAAAATGTAAACATAGCACTGGATTAAGTAAGGCATTTGATATTTTTTTTCCAAACAAGGAAAATAGATTCAAGGAAAAAGAAAAGAGTAAAAACCTAATCAAAACAAAAATGTAAATCTGACAAGCCCTTTGCAAAGGACTTGAAAGTATAGGAATGCATTTCTTAATTCAGGGAGTTTTACATAAAAGCAAAGTGTGAATATAGTGCACACATATTAAGATCTATCTGAATAAATAAGAGATTTGAAGTAAAATTCACCTTACTAGAAATTGTTATTTGGATGTCTTTGATAACAATTTTTTTCTTGCCAATGAATTAGCTTCAATGTCAACCTTCCATTGACAACCAGTGTGTCATTTCAGATTGGTTTTAGTAGCTATTCTCCAAGATATATGTGCCAAGAGAATGTTATGAGAAAGTAAAACCCAGCAATTCCATTATAAAGAATGAAGGAGAATTATTCACTTTTTTCATTAGTTTGAGGTTTGAATTCTCAAATTTTAAGAGTATTTCTTTTCAGTATTTACAATTTTAATAACTGAAGAAATTTGAAGGAGCCCTAATTAGGAAGGGCTGTTGCAGCTAGCTGGAAGCCATAAGTTCCACCTGATATGTATGTGACGCACCTGTAGGCACCCGCAAACCTGAAGGTATATAACTGGGTGAAAGCGGTCCGAGTTAGGAGAACGGAGAATTCAGTCAGCCGGGCAGCCACTCGGTCGGTCAGAAGAATCAGAGCGGCCAGAACGTAGGCAGAGCGGTTACAGAAAAGAAACCAGATAGAAGAAGTAATGACTGGTCAGAGTTAGGCCGAGACTCCTGAGGAAGACAGAAGACAGAAGACAGAAGAAGGAAGAAAGAAGAGAGAAGAAAGAAGCTTTAATCTTACTCTAAGCTAAGCTCTACTCTATCTTTCTTTCTAAGCTCTACTCTATCTTTCTTTCTAAGACTCTTAAGACTCTAAGCTAAGAAGACAAGAAGAAAAGCTCGCTTTAATCTTTCTCTCTAAAAATCTTTCTTTCCCTCTCTCTAAGCTCTAAGAAAGTAGAAGTAAAAGTAGCAAAAGCTATACTCTGCCTCCGAGAATTTTCCTCCCGTGGCGGCGCCGTGGCTGGCCGTGACAGGCAGCTTACAGAAATTGTAGTTGTTTCTTCCTCTATGATTCTTTAAAGAAAGAAAAAAGCAAAAGGCAATATTAGAGACAATTCAAAACCTAATGAAAATGTTTAAATTTAATCCATTAAATGCTTCGATTTTTGGACAAAATAAACAGAGTTACTTAATTAGTATAAAACTATTTGAAATATTATATAAACAACAGGCAAATATTTTATCATATACTATATCAGTATCTCACACCTTCCCTATAGTTTTTGTTTTTCCTCAAAGGTGGTCATTGACTACAACACTAAGCTATTTATTATTTGAATTGGAATTTTAAAATAACCTTCAATTAATGTCACTAACATTGTTGTGATATCTGGACAAAGTACTCACCATAGAAAGTCATCATGGTAGCTCTAATATCTCTCTCAAGCAGTGCACACAATTGTGTAGAGTCAGACCATCATTCTTACCATAAATAACACAGGATGATAATCCATGCAGAAGAAAATGGAAGACGAAGTTAAAATAAATATTCCTCATCTACTATTCTTCCAGTGTGGTACCATTTAACTTCTGCACAGACAGTAATGCCTATCATTGACATTTCAGAAGGGAACTGAAAACATAGTAAACCATTTTCTGATGTAAGAAATTATGGTATCCAAACAATGCTTCAGTTTGAGAGGGAAAGACTGACGACTTCAACATAAAATAAAGCTCGTCATAAAACATGCTGTTACATTCCTGTAACAGGAAACATGTAAAAACCTGCTAACAGGAGATTCAGCTTCTTTTTTTGAAGACTTCAGACTTTTGAGGCTTTTCCTGTGGCCACAAAAGGAATAACATTAACCATGAAGTCAGTACTTAGCAATATTGTAATGGCAAAACTAAATATACAGTAATTGTTTAAAAAATAAAAAATCATGTATTTCATGTCATATGTGATAGTAGTAATTTTTAATGCAATTAAAAATTAATTGTAAATGGACACAATACCTTTGTTTCATTTATTTTTTAATGTGGTGCTAAGGACCCAACCCAGTGCCTCACACATGCTAGGCAAGTGCTCTACCACTGAGCTACAACCACAGCCCCTTAATGTGATTTTAATAAAGTACATTGTAATTTATATATGGAACCTAGCAATCTCTTATGTAGTATTTATATTCTTAAGAAAAAATTAAATATGCCTAATTCTCCCTAGAGGTTAGTGAGGAATATTTTAAATGTATTAGGGATAATTAAAAATTATAAATAGAAAAATAAGAATTTTGTTTCTATCGATAATGTTAATGAACATGTTAAAACTCTTCAGGAATTGGATTTATATTCAAAGTGTGTGTGTGGGGGTGTATGTGTGTGCGTGTGCACACTTATGCACGCACGTATGTGATACTATCTTTGATGATGCGCTTTGAGGGCTGTCAGATTTTCTGTCCAATAGAGTTGTTGAAAAGTACATTTTCATATTTCAATTTGCTACCCCTGGCCAAAATAATGTGACACTTAAAGAGTGATGTGATAAATTAATTGACTTCTCCACATCACCAGGCACAAAGATGTTTCTTTTATGTCTATGCAAGCAACATGAGGTTCCTGGCAACTTTTAGGATTGTAAAAATATGCATTAGATTTTTCTTCAGCAACAAGTATCTATAGAAAACAAACATTTTTCAGTCTTTCACTTCACAAAATTATACTATTCATTCCTTTTTTGAATGCCTGAGATATGAAGATGAAAAATATGGAATTTATCATGGATAGGAAATGATAGGACAATCCTCTCTCAAAATGTTCACTCTATAGAGATTTAAATTATCAGCTCATTTATTTAAATGGAATTTCTATCTAGGTCTTTTAAAAATTATTCTCAACAGGTATTTTGTTTTTGTTCAGAATAGCAGGCTGGGTGCCACCTCTATCTACAGAAGAATAATCTCTGAGAAACTTCAGGAAAGACTGTGTCTAATTTTTTGAATGGGTAGCTCAAACTGCTTGCAATTTATCAACAAAGCAGTAATATTTTATATTTTTTATAATAACTCTTTTAAGAAAAGAGTCAAAACCCCCTCTAGCTGACAGTCTGCTGAGCTATAACTGGCAGAGTGAGTACAGAGAGATTCAATGTGAAAAGTGGAAGATAATGTGCTCACACACTAATGGGCACTGAACTAGACATGGGCTCATTTTTCACATCATGTCATCTGTAAGGTTTGAATAAAAAGTAATGGCCAGAATGAGCCTGGCTCTATCTCAGACATTATCATTTGCCTCCTCAGTTTTATTTGTGTTGACTTGTACAGTCTAAAAAGATGACAGTCTCTGGGCCTCCGGATCACTCACAGTGATAATACACAGCACATTACACTGTTGGTGACAGGTTCTGTTCTCCTGGATGGCATATGAAAGGAACGCATCTCTTTCCGTCATTTCAAATGCTATAAACTGACAGAATAAAGAATCTTGCAGAGGGGACATCACAAACCCTGTCTGTTATGATTTTATGAGATAAACTGGAGTTTCTAGGGTATCTTGTTCAGGAAATTAGTGTCAGTCAAACTTTAGTGCATTTTTTTCCCCAAGAGATAAATAGCAGACTCTAGAAAAGTAGCTTTGCCTTATTTCACACAGCAAAACCACCAAAAGCATATGTCCAATCCTGAGAAAAACTATGGTCAGCCTCTCTCCAAAAAGATAGTGCCTAGGTTTCCTAAAGTGCAATAAACTATACACGGCTCCAACAAGAAAAAGTGTCCACATATCAATGAGATCTTTAAAGAAATCACTAGCCTGGTTGTATGAAAATATAAATCAGTACTTTTAAATATTTTGGAAGGCTCATTTTTTGCTGAATTGCTAACTTAATGTCCTGTTGAACTATAAACATGCCAAGACTATAATGTTTTTTTCTTGGTACATTTATTCAAGGTTTTATCTTCCTCCTCTTTATTTCAGTAACTATTACTGAATTGATTTATAGTAGTTTGAATTTAACTGAAGACACCACAAAAATATCAGTAAGGTAGATAATAATATGCAGAATTTTATTAATTTATCCTAAACTGAGTAGCGTATGGATTCTCTACTCTTAACGTTTTTTAAAACATTATAGTGTCATAAAAATTTACAGGTACTTGAATCATAATCTGCCAATTGTCATAGCTTTTTCCCATGTAATTTCAATTCCTTCTATTATAATAAACGTTCCTTGCATGACTTAAGTTTAAGTGATTACTTAAGTTAGACTTGCGGTTGTACTTTTCAGTCCCTTTTCATGTTTGAAACTTTTTTTTTACTATCTAGATGAATAGAAATGAATGTCAAAGAATGTTTAAGACGAACATCTATAAATGGTCTTTTATTCAAACTTTTTATTACGAACACATTTAAAACATTTATTTCACTCTAGAATTTGACCACATAGTTTTATTTTAAAATAAGATAGGTCTGATAATTTACTTAAGGAATGCTTTAAAAATCTGAGATTATAAGTACCATATAACAATTAGTGTGAATAAATAAAGAAAATGATGTTAAAGAAATAATAAAATTTCTTTCATATGTATTTCTTCTATCTTTGTGGATATCTTCAATCATTAATAATTATGCTGCATATGGACTTAAAATGTAAGCATCTTAAATTTAAAAAAAAGAATCTGAAGCACCTCATTTAAAAAATACAAATATTTATTTCCAATTGTTTATATAAGATATGCAAAAAGTGTGGCTCATTGTCACATAGGTGGATTTTTTAGAATTTTGTGGGGCTTGGAAGATTGATTTGAAATTTCTGATATTGCGAGTCTGCTTGATTATCAAACAGCCTCAAAGCACCCAGACATTTGTTTAGATTCATCATCACCTTCCATAAAGACGTTTTCATTCACATATTCAATATTGAGACCAGGCACCTGCCACACACTTGCCATATTGAGTACTAAGTATATAAAGCAATTATAAGTTGCTTTATGAAGAATGGAGGATCAAAAAGAGAAATTGATTTGTAGTGAGATCTTCATTAACAGTTGCTCAATCTTTCTTCCACTAATTTTTCCCCCCCACTGGTGATTGAACCCAGAACTGCTTTAGTGCTTTATCACTTAGCTATATCCCCAGTCCTTTTTTATTTTTTGAGACAGATTCTCACTAAGTGGCTGAGGGTCTCCCTAGGATGTAGAGTCTGGCCCAGAACTTGATCCTCCTGCCTCAGCCACCCAAGTTGCAATAAAGCATTTTAAAAACAGATCCAACAACAATCTGAAAATTATTCTCCAACCTGGAGACCATCACCTGCTATCTTCTATAGTGTACCTTTAAGACTTGAACATTATGTATATGCACCTCCAAACATGCTATCCTGTAGCCTGATACTATTTTTAGACCCTCCCCTCTTCTGTGTTTGTCTCTGCTTATCCTTTATTTGCCTCTGCATATGCTTTATTGAAGTTAAATAAATGCCTAGACTTGTTCTCTTTCTCTCATTTTCTCAGAGCAGTGCTTCATAAATGGTTTACATGCTCTGAAAGCTGATGACTATAGGGTAGTCAAAGAAGTGTTCTCTTTAATGGAGTTAGTCCTTCTGGGTTGAGGTCTTTTTATTTTAATTTTCATCTATTATTATTATTATTTATCATTGGCTCTTGATGTAACTCAGCTTTGGAAATATGCATTTAATAAACAGTGTTTAGAATCTAACATTACTGTAATCCATTCTATTAAACTAGTAAACAGCAATTTTTTCTTTTTTTTTTTTTTTTTTTTTTTTTTTGGTGGTACCGGGGATTGAACTCAGGGGCACTCGTCCACTGGGTCACATCCCCAGTCCTTTTTTGTATTTTATTTAGAGACAGGGTCTCACTGAGATGTTAAGTGCCTCGCCACTGCTGAGGCTGGCTTTGAACTCATGATCCTCCTGCCTCAGCCTCCCAAAGTGCTGGGATTACAGGCGTGAGCCACCGCTCCCGGCTAACAGCAATGTTTTAATAAAATAATAGTAATGATATTAGTAATACAGTGCTTAATGTCATGAATATCTACTTGTCTCATAAATCTTACTTATGAATGAAAACCAGAAATGAGTGAGATTTTTTAAGAACTATATCACAGTAATATTAATTAACATACAAAATATAGAACTACTTCAAGTGAATACACTTGTATTAAATATGTAGGAGTAATAGAAGAATTATAGATCTTCAAAATTGCTTCATCATTTGATGGCAGAAATGAATATAGACAGAAAATCATTTTTAAAGTTGTTTCAAAGTAAATATTTATCCCAATGGCAGGGGAGGAGGGGGTGAAGACGAAGAATGAACTGAAGTGCCTTAGAGAGTCTGCAAATCTTCAGTGTTCTCAGTAAAGCAGCGTCATAGCTAACCATTGGTAGCACAGGGACATGGAGAAAGCAGTGACTTGCTGAGGCTTAGTGTAAAAGTCCCTTTTGCTCTAGAGAAATGGAAATTGCTGCCCAAACCCATTAGGCTTCCTCCGCATGTCCTTAGACTGACTTCTGCCTCTCTTTGTTCCGGTCTTATCCCTTAGTGTTGATGTTGAACTCGCCTCCCAGAACAAGTAAGCCTTTGCCTTGTAGTCTGCCCATGAAGTCACCAGGTTAAGGGTGTATCTGCTCCATTCCTGATAAACACCAGTGTTATCTGGCCCATTTCTTTTGTGTGTTTCTCAGTTAGATAGCAGGGTTAGGACACATGAAATCTTGTATTCTCCATGTCCCTTTTATTTTGGAAAGCTTTTGAGAGCTTAACATTTCTCTGTTTCTTGTTGTTCAGACCAAACCATTCCCTTCTGAATCCGTTTACTCATGGCCTCTTGCCTCCTACAGCAAATCCAGGCTTCCTCTTGTCATCTTCAAGGAACCCACCTCTATCTTACCTTTCTGTCCTTACACACACTGCCCTAGATTTCACTTTTATTTTTGATCAATTTTAACCATGGAAAAAGAGTAAAATCATTATAACAGTAAAGTATGAAGTCAAGGGACATCAAATTATTTGGAATTTTTAAAATGGAGTCTAAAATTCTCCATTCTCAGAGCAATAAATATTTATTAACATTTTATAAACTTCTTACACTATTAAAAGTACTTCCAACTCTCCAGATATGCTTGTATTCAAATAAGAATGCTATGTGTATATCTATATCAATAAGGCTACACATATATACATACATATATAAGTGTATATATGCATTTGGACATATATAGATATGTATAGGTAGATATCTATATATATATATTATCAACAATTTGGCCTTAACTTCTCATGAATTTTCATTTAAAATTACAAATGAATTTAAAAGGACCACCAAGGTAATATGTTTCAAATGTTCTGCTTTTCTTCCTGGTCCCTAATAGATTATTTAATTTCCTTTTATACTCTAGTTAAAAATAGTATGCTAATCTTTACATACATCCCTTCAAGCATTTTCTTTTAGAAATCTCATCCTGTTTTTAGGTGGTTCTAGTTGAAGAAAACTATCCCTTAACTTGAATTAAAATGTGCCCCACATTCAATGGGCGGGATCTTCTTCAATCATACAAATCATGACTAAATAAGTTTTCACATGTAGTTATTTATCTCACCTAAAAACATAGATTCCATCTTTCCCGAGTACTCTATTTTAAAAAATCCCAGTTATTCAAATGTTAAAGCATTATGTAATATCTTTGGATCTTTTCATGCTTCTGCTTTTATGTCCTCTATTCCTGTTTATTAGAATCTCTTGCAATATGATGCCTTAAACTAAGTGTCATGGTCTGGCTACATCATGCTGATCCTGAAGCTAAACTGGAATTCCATTGTGGTTTTTATATGAGTTAGTAATAGGTTGAAGAGGTATCTGTACTCCTAGGAATGACTTCTGCTATGATTTGAATCAGAGTTCTCCAAATACCCACGTGTTAAAGGCTTGGCCTCTAGCTCAAGGAATTATTGGGAGGTAATAGAACCTTTAAGAGGTGGGAACTATGAGTTTTAATCATTGAAGGTGTGCCCTCAAAAGGAATTCTGGGACAACTTTCTCGTTTTCTGTTTTTCACTTCCTCAACGCCTGAGGTAAATGGCTTTGTTCACCATATGCTCCCATCATGATGTGCTGCCTGAGGCCCAAAGCAAGGGAGCCAATCACTCATGACTCAAACTTCAGAATTTTGAACCAACATACACCTTTTCTCTTTACGAGTTGATTTATCTCAAGAATTTGTTATGTTAATGAAAAACTTCTATACTTTCTTTTTTCTAACCTTATAAACTTTGATTTTTTTTTTTAGACCTAAGAGCAAGATAACTTTAGGTAAGCCACCACCACATTTTAACTTTATAGGTTTCTGTGTTAAAGGTTTTCAGATATTGGTAATAGGTGAGCATTTTCTATATCACTTTTGGCCTCATTCCATAACAAATATAGTTGGCATGCTGTGTGAGTGTTCACCAAAATATTGAAAACAGTCTAGCAAAATCTTAAATTTGATTATTTTACAAACATAGCAATTTGATCAAGAAAATAATGTCATTTATTTTAAGGGAAAAAGTCCTATTGTTAAAATGCTTATATTGAAACTTTGCCATATTCTAATACATGTTATAATAACAGTGTGCTTATGCATGTTAACAATTACTCATTTTCTTATACAGATTTAATTTAAAACTGTTTTGAACATGACAAAATTTAAACATTATCTGAATTCTCTCTCCAAGAAAGTTATGTTCAAAATTTTCTAAAAAAACTCCATTGAAATAGACAATTCCTAGAGCTTCTTTAAATAGCCTTTGTTTTCCAGACCAGTAAAGCTAAAGAAAGTAGCCTTCCTAAGAGTAATATGCAATATTAGCTTAATTATTATTTTGAAAGAAATAACTTTCAGATTCATAATATAGAAGAAGTTATAATAGTAATTTGTATCTTCATATTATTTTGAGGGTATCATTCTCATTTACTAACTGCTTGTTTAGGAAATGTCTACAAGTGTATTTCCATGCTGAGTGCTATCTATACTAGTTTGAATTACATCATTTTTTTTTTTTTTGCAAGTATTAAAACTCAGATGAGAAGATGTAGTTCCAGGTAAACAAACACAAACATCCCACTGAGTGTTCACCTGTGGCTCTGGTTAAGTCACTTCATTTCTTGTCAAAATTCCTTAACTATCAAGTAAACTAATGATGTATAACTTCTTTCAAGGGACTTTTTGAGTTAATGAATGTGCAGTGAGCAATATATGGATGAAACACGCTGGGCAAAAGACTAAATTTTTATTATAGTGGATACTCACAGCCTTATGTAATCTGCCAGTCTAAACCATGTGCTGCTTTGGCACATGCCTTACTGAAAATAGCAGACCAGTTTGTGAGCTGGCATATTCTCAACATAGCAGATGGACATGCAATGAAATAACTAGCAAAGAGACCTTGTTTCAACATCAAATATGTTTCCTTAGGACCAGATTTTTGAGCAACATTGTTTTAGGGATCTTGCTGCAAGTAAGGTAAGGTTGTATACTTCTTAGGCATTTAGACTTCATCAAATTTTCCCTTCTCTTTTGGGAAGTTACTTAAGTCATTCATTTATTTCAGACACAACAATATTCATATTAGAAGGTCATAATGGGTTGGACTCTTTTAATTTGGAATTTTGAAATACAGCAAAAATGAGGTTGGATTATTTTTATAAGGACATACAATTAACTAGCTAAAGCAAATATGACTGTTTTTATATAATCTATCATGACACTCTTCTCCCAAAATTTCATAATTTTATGGTGTAATAAAGGATTGATGTTAACTGAACTCTTTACTGAATCAATATATTCCAGATGTTATTGACTAGCTCCTGTGAACAATACAACAAACTTGTGGTATGATAAGGTTAGAGATCCAATGAAATTGATATTGGTCTCAAATATTTCAACTTATGTTACTATAAATACAAAGAGATAAACCTATGCTAAATATATGTCTTCAGAAACAAATGCATACCTTAAAATTAGTGTAGTATATTCATGAAGAGAAAAAATAAATTATTAAAATGTTTTATGGAATGTCTAAATTGATTTTGTTCAGAAATATTTATATAAAAGATATATCATGGATGCAAATTTCATTTCTATTCCTGGATATATCATAAATCTTTCAGGATTGAAAAGCTTTTTGAGAATTATATTAAAAATGTAAAATAAGTAATACACATATGGTAACAGGCAATCAAACAATGAAAAGCATTTTTTCTACCCTACTGGTGCCTCTGAATATGTGACAACCTAACAGTTCTTACATTCTTTCAGAAAAAAATGAATATGTGTGTTTTAAAAGTGATATTCTTATATATGTTTATATATTTTAAATAATCCTGAACCTCTACATATGATAAATTTCTACTTTATTTTAATAGATTTTATTTTCTTATAAAAAAACATAATTTATATAAACAGATCCTCATTAG
The DNA here is from genome assembly GCA_025594165.1 of Tamias sibiricus. NCBI lineage: Eukaryota > Metazoa > Chordata > Mammalia > Rodentia > Sciuridae > Tamias > Tamias sibiricus. The sequence continues at coordinate 136,793,068 of CM046660.1, read as the reverse complement.
TGGCCATTTTAATATCTGGTAAGGGTCTCATTACTGGTCTTTTTCTGGAATTTCTTGGATATTGTCACATATTTATTCCCCCAGATGAACCCCAGTGTCATTTTGTCAAGTGCCCCCCCAAGGAAAAAGGCTGATGGAATTTTAATTGGTATTGAATGGAATTTATGAATTTAATTTAAGAAGAATTATAACAATACAGCTTCTTATCAAAGAATATGATATTTTCTATTTTTCACTCAGTATGTTACTTTCAATTGCATGTTTGTCCAATAATAGATTACAGATTTACTATGTTTTTTATAAAGAATACATTTCTGATTAAGTATATTTTTGATGTTAACATAGGTGACAATAGATTTTTAGCTTCATTGTTTTTTAACCTGTCATCATTTATACTTAAGAAAGATACTATGTTATATTAATTGGATAACCACCCACTACACTAAATTATCTCATTCATGTTTATCATTTTATAGAATTTTCTTACTTGTATAGATATTCCATCTGCAAAAAGTTAAATTTTTATTCTCCTTTCAATTTGTGTACCACTTATCTCCTTTTCTTCTCCAATTGCACTGACTTGGTATTGCAGAATATTATTTAATAATACTGGTTATGTAAACATCTCTTACATTTCTACCACTTAAAAGATGACATGTGTACTGTTACGCTATGTGTTGGATTTAAGTTTGTAATAGCTCTATCTGTATATTATCATGTTAAAATAAACTATCAATAAGATATTAGGTATTTTCACATATCTATTTAAGTTCACTGATTTTGAGATACAGATTTTATGGTTTGTTATTTTTTTTTTTTTTCTCTTTACACTTTCCTTGCATTTCCCATCTCATTGACTTTGAGCTGGGTCACACCACTTGGTTTAACTAATGATACATGGTTACGGAAGCTTTGTTATTATGAAATTCTTTATTTTTATTTCTTAATGTTTGCATCTGGTAATTTTAAAAAAATTCAGATTAGTATGATTGTTGAATTAGTTGGTTGTAAATACAGTTTTATGCATTGAGAAGAACTTTAGTGAAAATTTAAGCATTATGGAGAAAATGACAAAGAAAACAAGAAATGTTCAAATTCAATATCAGACATAAGTGTTCTAGAAATCTAACAGATTTTAGGAATATTGTGGATTGAATAATTAGAAAAAATCATTAGATAAAGAATTAGAACTGCAAGATAAAATATACCTGACATGATTTGCATGCAGAGATGAGAAATTAAATTAATAGAAATAAAACTTTTATCTGATTCTGTAGTTGTATGAACAACGTAGAGGTCATATCAATGGGATAGAAATGTATGGTCCATTTCAGAAATATTGTGAGTCTACATGCACAAATCTGCTATGTAAAACAAAAGCAAAAACAAAACCACAGTACAGTAGACCCATCAACTGTAGCTGTTCATACACTGCTACTCACCAGTAAGGGAATTACAGAAATTGAGGGTATTAAAAAAGGTTATAGCATTTTGACAGTAATATAATTTGATCTAATATATTTTTAAAACTATAATATTTTTCATTTCCATTCATTTCATTTTTTTAGCAATGCATTTTATTTTATTTAGAAAATTACAAATCTATCATAGATTTGAATGCAAAGAAATGGTTCTTCATGAATGATGTCTAAGAGGCATATTCCTTGAAAATGATAAATAATTCAATATATTCCAGTAGTATAAGTAAACGAACATCATTATTAGATGCCAGATAAAACAAATTATATTTGTAAAATGTATAAGCTTATGAAAACAGCATATAAAACAATAAATAGAGCATGACACTATAAAACATAATTTGACTAAACAAGAACAAAACCAAACTTCATGAAAACAAATTAAATATAAACTTAGTAGAAAAGGTAGCCATCAAATTAGACATAGGTAAAAAGAGAATTAGTAAAGTAAAAGAATTTAAAAATCATTTTGAACATAGCATTGATACTAAAGAGATGAAATATGAAAGAGGGTAAAGAAAAATGCTAGACAAAATGAATAGCCTCTATATAACTATGCAGCATTCAAAAAAGAAAGGAAGGAATGGGGGAAATAATAATATTCAATGAGATTAAGACTAAGAATTTCCTAGCATTTTAACTCATGAATTCTTAGAAGTGGAATGCACAGTAAGTCCTCAGGAAATTATTTAAAATATTTAAAGAAGCTCACTAAAAAGAAGGGAGGTATTCTTCCATGCAACCAGAAACACACAATAAGATTACATTTAAAAGGATCACAGTCTTATAGGTAAAATGTCATAAAAAGCCAGAAATAAAAGCTATAAATTGGTGTGTGTGGGGGGGGGAATTATCGTTCCTATTCTGAAAAAAAAAAATTGCGATGCCTCAATTCTGTATATAGCCAATTTACTGTTCAAAAGAGGAATAAAAAAAATTCAAATCAGAAAAGAAAAAAAATCAGTTTTCTGTTGTAGATTATCTGATTTTATATACAGAAAACTCTAGAAATTTGCAAAATCTGTTAAAATTATCAATGAATTCTGTTACTTTATGGGGTACAAAATCAACATTAAAAAATCATTAGCACGTTTGCACATTTAAAAACTCTCCCAAAAAGTTAAAAAATAATCTGATTTACAATAGCAGAAGAAAATTAGGGATAAAAGTAACTAAAGAAGTAAAAGATATATATATATATATATTATGTATATATAATATGTATAATACATATATAATATATATAAAGATATATATAAGATATATATATATATAACATATATTGTATCTTGTTATATATATACATATATATTATATATGTATATATATAAAATACTGTAATATATTGATGATGGAGAAATGGAAAAAGATATAAGTAGATGTAAAGATATCCTTTTCATGCATTGAAAAAAATTAATAATATTTAAATGTCCATTCTACCCAATTGATGAACAGATGCAATGCAATCTGTGAAAATTCCAATAACATTTTTCTTAGAATAGAAAACACAATCCTAAATCTAATGTGGAACCCCAGTAAACTTCAAATAGCCAAAGAAATATCGAGAAAAGTAAAAGAAAAATCAAACAACAAACAAAACAAAACTGGAAGTATCCTTCTACCTATGTCAAAATTTACTACAAAGCCCTAAGTGGTCAAAACAGTGACACAAAAACAGACATAAAGACCAATGAAAGAAAATAAAGAGCTTTGAAATAAATCCAGGCACTTACAGTCAACTGATCTTCAATAAAACTGCCAGTAACACAGAACAGAAAAGGAAAGCATCTTCAATAAATGCTGATAAAATTACTGGATATCCACACTTAAAGAAATAAAATTAAACCTTCATCTTGTCTTATCTATACAAATCAATTCCAAATTGACTAATGCCTTAAATTTAAGAACCCAAACTGTAAAACTATTGGAATTAAATATAGGAGAAATCTTGTTGACATTGGACTTACCAAAAAGTTTTTCAGATCTGATGTTAAAATCACAAGCAACAAAAGCATAAATAATAAATGTGATTATATTGGACCAAAACTTCTGCAGAGCAAAGATCAACAAGATAAAAAAGAACAATTAATGGATTTAAGATGCAACTCACAAGATAGTAGAAAATAGTTGTAAAGCATGGATTTGATAGGGGTAAATATAAAAACATAAGGAACTTAACTGACCTAATACTAATAAATAAAATAATCCAATTAAAAATGGGTAAAGGATATGAAAAGACTTTTCTCAAAAGAACACATACAAATAGCCAACAGATACAAGAAAAAAAGTTCAACATCACTCTACACCAGGGAAATGCATAGTAAAACCACAATATCCTCAAACCTCATACAGTATCTCATACTTCATATCCACAATGACCTCATACCTCTTAGGATGGCTATTATAAAAAGATTAAAGATAACAAGAGTTGTTAAGGTGATGAAGAAAAAGAGAACCGTGCACTCTTGATAGGAATGCAAATGAGTGTTGCCATTATGGAAAACAGTACGGATAACCCAAACAAAACTTAAGAGGATCCAACAAATATGCTACTGTGTATATATCCCAAGAAGATGAATCAGTAAGTCAAAGAGACATCTGCAATTCTATGTTCATTGCAGCACTATTCACAATAGCCAAGAAAAGTGTCCATCAAATAACTAATGGATAAAGAAAATGAGGTATATATACATAATGGAAGTACATTCCATCATAAAAAATGGAATCTTGTCATTTGTGACAACACATGATCATTATGTGAAGTGAAATAAACCTGGCACAGAATGAAAAGCACTGCATTTTCTCACTGATATGTGGAATACAAAATAGTTGATCTTACAAAAAGTGAGTGTAAGAATGGTGCTTACCAACCACAAGAAAAATAGGTGGTGCAAGGCATGGGGAAAGGTTTATGAATGGGAATTAACTTACTGTTAGAGAGGAAAAAGAAGTTATCTTGTGCTGTTATACATTAGAATAACTAAAGATAAGAAAAATGTGCTGTGCACTTTAAAAAACTAGAAAAAAAAATTTCAAAATTTTTTACCACAAAGAGATGATAAATGAGAAGATACATATGTGTCACTTGATTTAAACATTACACAGTGTATACATAAGTTGAAACATCACATATTATCCCATTAGTATAATTTGATATTTTTATGTTTTGGGTAAAAAGAAATTTAATTAGGGCTGATAAACTCAGAGGTGCAATGCTTGCTTAGGGTGAGTAAGGCCCTGGGTTCTATCCTCAGCACTGCAATAATAAAAATAATTGGCACAACCACTCTGGAAAGCAGTATGGAGATTCCTTAGAAAACTTGGAATGGATCCCCATTTGACCCAGTTATCCCATTCCTTGGCTTATACCCAAAAGACTTAAAATCAGCATACTACAGTGACACAGCCACATCAACGGTTACAGCAGCTTAATTCACAATAGCTGAAATATGGAATCAAACTAGATGCCCTTCAACAGATGAATGGATAAAAAAAATGTGGTATACATACACAATGGACTATTACTCAACCATAAAGAGAATGAAATTATGTCATTTGCCAGTAAATGGATGGAACTGGATAATATCATGCTAAATAAGCCAGTCCCAAAAAAACAAAGGCCGAATATTCTCTGTGATATGTCAATGCTAACCCATAACAAGGGAGGGTCGGCAGGGGAAATATAGAAGTTCTTGGATTACACAAAGGGGAAATATAGAAGTTCATTGGACTAAACAAAGGGGAATGAAGGGAAGGGAGATGGGAATAGGAAAGACAGTAAAATGAACCGGACATAACTCTCCTATGTTCATATGTGAATACACGAACAGTGTAACTCCACATCAGATACTATCATGAGAATAGGATCCAAATTGGAATGGGTTGCACTCCATGTATGTATAAGATGTCAAAAAAACACCCTACTGTTATGTGTAAGAAAAAACAACAAATAAATAAATTTAATCAATAAATATTTAAACAATAAATCTCAATTAAACCTGGCGTGGTGGCACACACTTGTCAGATCTCAGCAACTTTGGAGATTGAGGCAGAGGAATTGTAAGTTTGAGGCCAGTCCAGGCAACTTAATGAAAACATGTCTCAGACAAAAAAAAAAAAAAAAAGGGACTGGAGACCTACCTAGCTTAGTCATAAAGCATCCCTGGGTACAATCCCAAGTACAAATAAATACATATGCAAACAAATACATCTCATTTATATACAGTAGTGAAAGCATTAATTTTATTATGAATCATCAAAGAAGAATAATGCCAGGTTGGTTTAACATTTAAGAATTCATGTGCCAAACATTTATAAAAGATAAAGAAAATACACAAGTTCAATAAATGAAGGAAAAACTGTTACATAAAATTTGTTTTATATCACAATAGAAATAGAAAACTGTATTCTTGATTTAGATCATTTATCATAAATTTATATAAACATTATTTTATGTGAATATATATTTAGAGAAAGAGAGTTATAAGAAGTCATGAGCATATTTTTGTGCCAGTGAAACAACATTAGAAACCATAATTTAACAATAAGATAATTTTAGGAAAGTTAAGGTATTCAATTATTTCTAACTTCAGTGTATATTATAAAATTTAGGAATGAAAGAAAATACGTAAGTAAGTATAGAGATATACCGTGTTGGTCTGGGGTTGTGGCTCACCAGTAAAGCACTTGTTTAGCATGTGTGAGGCACTGGGTTCGATTCTAAGTACTACATATAAATAAATAAAATAAAGGTACAACAACAACAACAAACAACAAAATAAAAAAAGAGAGAGAGATACCATGTTTATGAATGGGGAAACAATATTAGAAAATGCAAATTCTTCCACAATTAATTAAAATTTCAAAAGAAATCACAAAGATTATTATTATGTATTTATTTTTTGCAGTACTTGGTATTATACCCCAGGCCTCCCAAATGCTAGGCAAGTGCTCTACCACTAGGCTACATCCCCCAAACTTAGCAAGATCATTTTGAAAATATCCTCAAACAATCATACACCATATGTATGAAATATGGACCAAGAATAGACCTAGCACATTTGAAGAAGAAAGATAAGGTTAACTGGATTACAATTTAGAAGAATAAGTATAATGCTAACATAATTCTGATAATTTACCATTGGTAAAGGATGGACAAATAAACCAATGGTTTAGACTCATACACATGTAAAAGTTTGAAATATGAACATGGGTGCTTAAAATTCAATGGGAAGGATGAAATATTCAATAAATTAGCCAGTATAATTATTTAACCCTCCCTTAATTAAGAAAAATATATTTCACCTTAAATAAGCTCTTGAAACGTGCACCTAAGATTTAAGCATATTGACCAAAGCAAACATGAAAAATATGTAAACAGAAAAAAAGAGAAAACACAAGAACAAGAAGATATATATACATCATATACAACTTTCAAAGATTAGTATTATGAGAAATAGGAAAGAGAAAAGCACCTAATTTAAGTAAGTGGCAAAGATTTGAACAGGTTTTTCATATAACTTGAAACCCAGTTGGCCAGTTAAGCATAACTTACACCATTTAACTTGATCTTTGACTAAGAAAATGTAAACTAGAAATAAATTACATAGTCTTTATGCAAATAAGATTAGCAAAATTTTAAAGTGTTAGGAAAAAAGTGATTTTTCATATAATTCCTTTTTATTTTATCTTATTTTTAATGTTTGGTTTGGGGAGTTTAATCCAGGGTTTTGTGTATACTAGGCAAGTTCTACACTACTGAGCTACTTCTCCAGCACTCTCATACAATTCTTAAGACAAAAGTAAAGGAAGAAAAGAAGAAAGAAAGAGAAAGAAGGAGAGAGAGAGAGAGAAAAAAAAGAAAATAAAAAGAAAGAAAGAGAGAGGAGGGAGGGAGGGTGAAAGAAAAAAAAAATAGTTCTGGAAGTCATGAATGACAGCCATTCTTTGTCAGGAAATGTTTTCATTGACAAGTTCTTATCTCTCACCTCTATCACAATGCTTTGACTCTACCTTCTTTTGTTCTTGGTCAAACTCTTTCTAGTTGCTCATAGATACCTGGTATTTATTTCACTTGATCAATGTCCTGAAATTTTCCTGTACTAAAAAATAAGAGATAATAAATAGGGGATAATAATTGCAATAAGGCTTTAAATTCAAAATTATACAATGATTTCTGTATATATTTTCTATGATTTTGATTCAAAATTCAGTTGATAATTGATTCATTTAACATTTGAAATAAGATTATTAGTAAGATATACAAAATAAAACAACATCAATTCTTCCAAGCCTTTTCCTTCTTCCTTGTCAATAGCTCCATTAAAAAAAAAAAAAAAAAAAGAGATTTATTACTAAGGAAGTCTATTCTTCAAAACATTCATCCCTAAGGGATGATTTTGATACATTAAAAATGCACACATTTTAAATGTGCAATTCAGTAAATTTTGAAAAATATATTCACTTCTATAATCACAACAAGATGACACAGAACAGTTTCATCTACCCCCAAATTTCCCTCAAGTCCTTTTGTAATCATACCTTTCCCAACTCCACCATCCCTTCTACTTCATTTCAGATGATCTCTGATTTATTTTCCTTTATTAGATATTTGCCTTTCCTACAGGTTGGTATATGCAGAACCAAAAAGTATGTACTCTCTTGTAACTGGCTTCACTTGCTTATCAGAATGCTTTTGATATTTACCTGCATTACTTTTTAAACCAAGTTGTATGTGATCATATGGGTATGCCACTATTTGTATTTACAATCATCTTTGCATGTATCTTTAGCTCGTTTCTAGGTTTTGGCTCTTACAACTAAAACTACAATGATCATCCTGTAAAAAATCAAGTAGATTTTTGAAATTTTAAAAATTTTACTTACTTTTGAAATAAGTAGTAAACACAAAACATTAAAATATGATAAAAAATTTTTCTTTTGGCTCACCCCAACATGTAACTATGAGTTGATGGGTTCTTCTCTGCATTTGCTGATGACTCTTGTGTACACAGAAGCCCACAGAGCTATATGTTCTTTTATTTCTTCCTTCCCACCCCCAGAGGTGATATACTATACATATATTTCTGAAACTTGCTTTACTTTTAAATTTCTTATCAATATGAAATTATCTCTTTTTTTTAAATTTATTTATCTTAATTAGGTATATATGACAGCAGAATGCATTTTGATCCATTATACACAATTGCAGCACAACTTTACATTTCTATGGTTGTACATGATGTAGCATCACACCATATGTGCAGTTAGTTTTACATGTACCTAGAGTAATGATGTGCATCTCATTTTTGATGTATAGTTATTTGTATTTTAACATATGCATATATTTGTGCAATTATCCTAACAGACAATAGTAACCTCACTCCATAAAATATATTGGTGGTATTACTTTGTAGTCAAATCCTCCACTAAATCTAACCCCTGACAATCACTAATGCGTTCTATATTACATTACTATGGTCTTTAAAAATAATTTTATTAGTGCATATTTAGTACACAGAATGTTGGGCTTTATTGTGGCTTATTCATGCATAGACATAACGTTAATATGATCGATATAACTCCTCAGTACTTCCATCTTCCTCCCCCAGACCCCACTCCTGTATCATTCTAATTGCATGGAATCCCTTTGTTTTTCCTTATTCCTGTTTTTTTTTTTTTCTAGCTTCCTCATGAGAGAGAAAGTGTAATATTTCCTCCTTGACTCTGACTTATTTCTCTTAATTATGGTCTCCATTTCCCTCTTGTTTATTTTTTTTAAAATGACATACCTTAATTTTTCTTCATGTTGAATAAAACTTTATTGTGTATAGTTATCACATTTTCTTTATCCATTCATCTAATGATGGACACCTAGACTGATTCCATAATTTGGCTATTGTGATTTCTACTGCCATAAACATGCATATGCATGTATCTCTAAAATATGCTGACCTTGGTAACAAAATGAAGAGACAAGCAAAAGAATGGGAGAAAATGTTTGCCAATTAGTACTGTATTCTGAATCTATACAACTTTTAAAATAACTCAACATTTTTAAAAAACACAATCAATAATTAGACAAGTGAATTGAAGAGATGCTTCTCAAATGTACAAATGTCCAACAATTATATGAGAAAAATGTTCAACACGTTTAGCAATCAGGGAATTGAAAATCAAAACTACCCTGAAATTCCATCTCATTCCAGTTCGAATGTCAATCTTCAATGATAAAAATAACAATAAATGCTTACAAGAATATGGGGGAAAAGAAATGTTAGACTTGTAATGTAAATTAGAGCCACTATAGAAATCACTATCAAGGATCTTGATATAATCAACTATAGCACTATGTTTTTTTGAGAACATTCTTGCAACCATATAGTATATAATGTCTAGGGACCTGCTTCTCTTAGTCAGAGTAATGTCTGAGACTCATCAAAAAGGCTAAATATACCAATAAATTGCTTCTTATTTTACTCCTTATATTTACTTTCACTTTCGTCTTACTTATGTTTATTTCCAAGCCTTTAAAGACAGTTTAATAAATACTTCATTTTAATGTAGTTTAATATTTACTGATAATTATGAAGTTCATACACAGATCTTAGTCATTTTTCCTCATTATCATGCTTAATAATAGATCTGTCAGAATTCAGGAAATAATATTGATATATTTTTACCCAATCCATATATTATTCATATTTCCTTTGTTTTTACCTGTTTTTCTTTTCCAAGGTCACAGTCATGATACTATATTATGTTTATTTATTATGTCTCTTTAGGCTCCCCCTGGCTGTGATAATTTCTCAGACTATCCTCTTTTAGATGATTTTGACAGTTTTGAGGAATACTGCAAGGCATTTTGTAGACTATGTCTCAATTAATATTTGTCTAATGCTTTTCTCATAATTTTACTGGGTTATCAGTTTTTGAAGAGAAAGATCACAAAGACCTGCCTTTGCCATTTTCATCACATCATATCAAAGGTACATATAACCAACATGACTTATCACTGTTGATATTAATTTTGATCACTTGGTTAACTTTTTTCTTTTCATTAATTAAACAGTTTCTATTGAGGGGCTTGAAGATGGTGCATTAGTGTAAGGCAGCATTTCTCTTTGCTGGGTGATCCAAAACTCAAATAATGGGAATATCACCTCTTCCAGAGGCTTAGAGTGAAAAATCCTGAGACTGGTGGAGCAGTCTGCCCTACCCAAACCAGAGACTGTTTGACTCACTAATCAGATATTAACAAACCTCTCCATTGGAGTTCATCAATTGTCTGCCAAAAGCCAATCCAGGAGCCATCTTGGGACTGCGGCGTGGAGGAGTCTACAGAAACTAGAAAACCTAGATCCATGAGTTTGCAGCAAGATCAGCATGGGCCTGTTTGAGTCTAGAAATCCTGTGGAAAGTGAGAAAGTGGGAGCATTTCACCCAGGAGAATACCAGTTAGAGAGGCTGGAAAGAGCCAAGCTCTCCCTAGCTCCGTGAGGCCTAAAGCTCATGGGGACTGATGGAGTTGGCTACATCAGTTGAAGTCAGGAGGCTGGAAGAGGTTGTGAGGTATTTTGCTCTCAGCTCACTCAGCCAGCCAGTCTAGCACCCACCAAATTCCTGGGGCTCACTCAGTCCAGCACTTGCTGGGTCCCAGCACCAGCCTGGTCCTCAACTCCCTTCCCAGTCCAGCATCAATTGGTCCCCTGTTCTTACCAGGTCCAACATCAGTCTGGCACCCAACAGGGCCCTCCTGCTCCCCAGTCCCCAGTCTCCTAACCAGTCCCTGGATCCTGACCCAGCCCATTATGCTCACAGCTTCATGGCCCACCTGCAGGTCTCAGTGCCTGGCCTTGATCCACCCAGCACAGAACAGTAGTGCCAGTGATGTGGCTGGGCCTCAATTCACCCTACAAGTTGCTTAGCCATCATAATTGCCCTGACCATCACACAGCTTCAGGACAGGCATGTAGGTCCCAAGTGGCCCTCAAGACCAGATGGGAGAAAAAACACCTGACCAGGAATTTGAAGGGGCGGGCAGGCGAGATTGAGTTTGGAGACTGAATCAGAGACAAGGAATGTTGGGGTCTGCAGATGAAGTAGAGGGCTCAGAACAGGCTCTTATACCATGCAAGTGGAACATAAAGCAACTGCTGGGTCCTGGGGGTGCTTTGACTTACAATTTTCAGACCAATTGGCAAGCAATGAAGAGACTGGAGCATACCTAAGACTACACTTCATCTCCAGGAGTTCTGCCTCTAGGATTAACCCTCTCACTCTAGCAATTCCATCCACCCTAAGGGTGAAGCAAGCAGCAAACTCCAGATAATTGTACCTAACTGCTGAGAAGGGCAGCTGAGAAATGGTTGAATTTCAGTAGAAACAATTGTCCATTTTTTTCATGGAGATCTTTTTTTCTTTCACATTTCTACCATTTTTGAAACAAATTATTTTTCACACATCAGTTTATTAAGGACTTGGATGTCTGAATTGTATATTTCAATTTGTTTTATATTCTTTATTCTTTTTTCTATTTTTAATTTTTTTATTTTATTTTTTGAAAATTTTGATTATATATATATATATATATATATATATATATACTCTCTTATTTGTTTCCCTTGATTCTCTTTCTTTTCCTGCTAACCTGTATTATTCTTTCACTCTTCCTGTAACTTTTTACTTCTACTTCTCTCCTTCTTCCTCATAAACATCACATCCTACACCACTTCTGTTCTCTCTTTGTCCACCATTTGAAATTGTAAACCCTTTTGCAAACTTACTATTTTTATTGTCAGCAATAACTGAACACATCACTTATGTTAATTGTGACAAAACTGTAGATGTCATAGTAGGAGCTATTTGTTTTAAGGATGTAAACTGCTAGATAGGTAGACACACAAACAGAATGAAAACAAAAGGGAATAAGCACCCAAAGTAAACCAACATGAACCAATAATAGAATCCATTGACACCAGAGTGGAAGAAACATCAGAGAAGGAGTTTAGAATATACATAGTTAAACTAATCTGCAAGGTAAAGGACAATGCAAGGGGTGAAATCAGAGATAAAATTCAGGTGGTAAAAGCTAACTTCAGTACAGAGATAGAGATTCTGAAAATAAATCAAGCAGAAATCCTAGAAATGAAGAAATAAATAAAACAAATTAAAAATTCAGTGGAAAGCCTCAACAGACTAGGCCACTTGGAAGAAAAGAACTTCATGCAATGAAGAAAAAATATGTAATCTTGGAGATAAAGGTAACCATGAAAAGCAGATTTTAAAAGAACATAAACAGAACTTCCAAGAAATATGAGATAACATGAAAAGACCAAATTTAAATGTATTGTAGATGAAGGCATGGGGATACAAACCAAGGGACTGCACAATCTTTCAATGAAATGATATAAGAAAATTTCCAAAACCTAAACAATGAAATGGAATATCAAATACAGGAGGCTTGCAGGACCCTAAATGTACAAAATTACAGCAGACCCACATGAAGTCACATTCTTATGAAAATGCCTTACATACCAAGTAAGAAGAAAATTTTAAAGGCTGTCAGATAATGTTTTGGGGAAAAATAAGTCAGACCTCACCTGATTTCTCAACCCAGACCCTGAAAGCTTCCAATTCTGAAAGAAAATGGATACCAGGAAAAAATAGTATACACAGCAAAATTAAGCTTCAGATTTAAAGTTGAAATTCCATTATAAACAAAATTTAAAAGAATTCACAATTAGAAAGCCTGAACTAGAGAACATTCTCAGCAAAATATTACATGAAGATGAAATGAAAAAAATAAATAAATAAAGTGAAAACCAGCAAATGGAGGAACCACACTAAAGGGATAGTCAATCAAAGGAGAAACTAATACAAATTAAAAACCAGAAATAAACCACAATGCCTGGGTATACAAATCATATCTAACTAAGAACCTTAAACATAAATGGCTTAAACTCATCAATCAAAAGACATAGACTTCTAGTTTGGACTGAAAACCAAGACCTAACAATATGTTTTCTCCAAGAGACTCACCTCATATGCAAACACATCTACAGACTGAACGTGAAAGGATGGGGAAAAAATATCACTCCCTTGGCTTGTGTTAACCATCAGGGGTTTCTATACTCAAAACAGATAAAGTGGACAACCAGCTGAAATTAATCATAAGGGAAAAAGAAGGACATTACATACTGCTTAAAGGAATTATATATCAACAATACATAACAATTGTAAATATTTTTGTCCCCCCAAAATGGAGCATCTATGTACATCAAACAAACCCTTCTCAATTTCAAATAAACCACAACACAACAATACTGGGTGACATTAACACATGTCTCTCACCACTGGATAGATCTTCCAAACAAAAACTAAAAAAGGAATTATAGAACTAAATAATACAATCAATAATTTAGACTTAATAGACATTATACAGAGTATTTTATTCATCAATGATTGAATACACATTATTCTCAGCAGCACATAGATCCTTCTCTAAAATAGACCATATCTTAGGCCACAAAACAACTCCTAGCAAATACAAATAAACAGAGATAATACCTTGTATTATATCATACATAATAGAAAGAAATTATAAATCAATTACAAAATAAAAAATAGAAGCTACTCTAACACCTGAAGACTAAGTAATGTGTTACTGAATGACCAATGGGTAGCAGCAGAAATCAGGAATGAAAGAAAAAAATATACTTAGAAGTAAATGAGAATAGTGATACAACCTATCAAAACCTTTGGAACACTATGAAAACAGTTCTAAGAGGAAAGTTCATTACATCGAGCTAATTTACTAAAAGAACAGAAAATAGCCAAACAAACAAACAAAAAATCAACATTATATCTCAAGATCCTAGAAAAGGAAGAATAAAATCGGGCACAGTGGCACACACCTGTCATCTCAGCAGCTTGGGAGGTTGAGACAGGAGGATCATGAGCTCAAAACCAGTCTTAGCAAAAATGAGGCACTAAGCAACTCAGTGAGACACTGTTTCTAAATAAAATACAAAATAGGGTTGGGGATGTGGTCCGTGGTTCAGTGCCCCTGAGTTCAATACCCAATACCCTCCCCCAAAAAAGTGAACAAATCAATACCAAAAGTGGAAAAGACAAGAAATAATTAAAATCAGTGCTGAAATTAATGAAATTGAAACAAAAGAAACAATTCAAAAAATTGAAAAAAGCTGGTTCTTTGAAACAACTAAATAAAATTGATAAACACTTATCCAAGCTCATGAAGAGAAAGAGGGAGAAAACTCAAATTACTAAAATTAATTATGATGGGGGCTGGGGTTGTGGCTCAGTGGTAGAGTGCTTGCATTGCATGCATGAGGCCCTGGGTTTGATCCTCAGCACCACTTAAAAATAAGTAAATAAAATAAAGATATTGTGTGTACCTACAACTAAAAAAGAAATTTAAAAAAATTCATTATGAGAAAGGAAATATCATGATGGACACTACTGAAATATAGATGATAACCAGAAACTATTTTGAAACTATTTTGAAAATTTATACTCTAAAAATAGAAAATTTCAAAGATATTTACAAATTTCTAGAGACATGACCTATCCAAATAAAATCTGGAGGACATAGATCAATTTCAAGCAGTGAAATTGAAGACAGTTTCAAAAGCCTACCAACAAAGAAAAGCTCAGGACCAGATGGATTCTCAGTGAAGTTCTACCAGACCTTTAAAGAAGAAATAAAACCAATGTTCCTCAAATTATTTTATGAAATAGAAAAGGAGGGAATACTTCCAAACATATTCTGTGAAACTAGTACCACCCAGATACCAAAATCAGACAAAGACACATCAAGGAAAAAAAATTTTGAGATGAACAATCCTGATAAACAAAGATAAAAGCATTATCAATAATATAGAAAATCATACTCAAAACATATTAAAAAGATAGTGCCACATGATCAAGTGAAGTTCATCCCAGAGAGTCAAGTTTGGTTCAAAATATGAAAATCAATAAACATAATTCATCATATTAATAGACTTAAAGACAAGAATCATATGATTATCTCAGTAGATGCAAAAAAAAAAAAAAAAAAAAACTTAAAAAACCAACAGCCATTGACAAAATACAGCACACCTTCAGATTCAAAACACTAGAAAAACTAGGAATAGTAGGAATATGCCTCAACATTATAAAAGCTATATAAGCTAAACTTAAGGCCAACATAATTCTAAATGGAAAAAAATCGAAAGCACTCCCTCTCAAAACTGGAAAAACACAGAATGTTCTCTTTACCACTTCCACTCAACATGATCCTTGAAACTCTATCCAGAACAATTATACAGAAGAAAAAAAATTAAAGGGATATGAATAGGAAAATAATTCAAACCATCCCTATTTGCCAATGACATCATTCAATATTTAAAGACAAAAAAAGCTCTACCAGAAAATTTTTGAAACACATAAATGAATTCAGCAAATTAGCAGAATATAAAATTAACAACCATAAATCAATGTGTTCCTATACATTAGTAATGAATCCACAGAAAGTGAAATTAGGGAAACTATCCCATTCACAATAGCCTCAAAAAGAAATAAAATATTTGTGAATCAATCTAACAAAAAAGGTGAAAGACCTCTACAATGAAAAGTGCAGAACACTAAAGAAAGAAATTGAAGAAGACATTAGAAGATGGAAAGAACTCACTCCCATGCTCTTGGATAGGCAGAATTAACATTGTCAAAATGGCCATACTACCAAAAGTGCTATACAGGTTTAATTCAATTTGTATAAAAATCCCAATGACATTCTTTATAGACATAGAAAAAGCAATCATGAAATTTATTTGGAAAAAATAAGAGACCCAGAATAGCCAAAGTAGTCCTTAGCCAGAAAGTAAAGCAGGAGGCATCATAGTACGAGACCTTAAATTATACTGCAGAGCTATACTAACAAAAATGGCATGGCATTGACACCAAAACAGAATCCTTTTGAAAAGACTATCTTTCTTCCCCTTAATTGCCTTTGTACTTATGTCAAATATCAAATGTCCATATTTGTGTGGGGTTAATTTTGGACTGTTCCACTTATTTACATGTCTATTTATCTCACAAACTTATATATATTGAATTACTATATATGTGTTATTGTAAGTTTTGAAATCAGCATGATCCCTTACTATTTATTCTGTTAAAATTATTTTATGTATTCTAGTCCCTTTGCTTTGTCCTATTAATTAATTTTTGAGTAAGTTTTTCTGTATCTACAAAATATGGTACTGGGATCATAATAGGAATTTTGTTAAACCTGTATGTAAATACACAGATAATCATCATTTTTATTTAGATGATTTTTCCAATTCATGAATTTTGTTTCTCATTTTTTTAGATTTTTACTTTGTAAATATCTTATACTTTTCAGAATGCAGATCCTGTAAATATTTTGTTAGATGTGTAGCTAAGTATTTCATAATTTTGCAGCTATCATAAATGTTATTTCTACAAGAAATATTTCCAATTACTCATTACCAATATATAGGATTATAGCTGCTTTTTAAAAATTGACCTTGCATATTGTAGTTTTGCTAAACATTTTCATTAACTCTGTGGTTGTTTTTTATATTCCTTCAGATATTCCGTACACTCAAGTTCCCTGTGAACAGGGAGTGCATTATTCTCTATATATTTGTTTTTCTTTCCATACATATATATATTTTTTGAAGGGGGAGTATCAAGGATTGAACTCAGGACCACTCAACCACTGAGATACATTCCCAGCCCTTTTTTGTATTTTATTTAGAGATAGGATCTCACTGAGTTGTGTAGCACTTTGCTGTTGCTGAGGCTGGTTTTGAACTCGTGATCCTCCTGCCTCAGCCTGTTGAGCCACTGAAATTACATGTCTGTGTCACAGTGCCTGGCTTTCTTGCCATATTGAACTGGTTATATCTTCCAATACCATGTTAAGTGGGAGTCATGAGAGTGAACATCTTCCCTTGTGTTATGGTTGGATGTGCAATGTCCCCCAAAAGCTTGCCTGTTCATGAAAGAGTGCAAGAAGTTTTAAAGGAGAAATGATTGGGCTGTTAAGAGTTTTAACCCAATCAGTGATTTAATCCCTGGATAGGGATTAACTGAGTGTATCTGGTGGCAGAGTGCAGCTGGAGGAGGTGGGAATTGGGGCACGTTTGGGTATATATTTTTATTTGGCGAGTGGACTTTCTATGCTTTCTGATCTTGATGTGAGCTGCTTCCCTCTGACACGCTCTTCCATTGTGATGTTCTCCATCACCTGGAGCCCATAGGAATGTAGCCACCCTTCTATGGATTCAGACCTCTGATACCCTGAGCCCTCAAATAAACCATTTCTTCTCTAACTGATCTGGTAGGGTCCTTTAGTTATAGCAGTGAAAATAGCTGACTAAAACACCTTGTTCGCAATTTTAGAGAGGAATCAGTCTTTCAACATTAAGCACGATGTTAGCGGAAAAAAAATTTTTCTATTTTCTATTCCTTTATCAACTTAAAGGAAATTCTTTCTATTCTTAGTTTGCTAAAGACTTTGTCATGAATTAGAATTCAGTTTTGTTAAATGTTTTTTTTTTTTTTCTGCATCACTGAATTATAATGGATTAAATTGATTAATTTTTTATTTAATTGAGTTACACCAGGCTGTTTTGCTTTATTTTTAAATTATTGGACTTAATTCGCTAACACTCAGTTGAGGATTTTGTTTCTATTATAGTTTGAAAATGAGATATCCCCCAAAATCTCATGTGAGAGACAATGCAGGAATATTCAGATGTGAAATGACTGGATTATGAGTTGTGACCTACCCATTGGATTAATTGACCCATATGGATTAACTGGGTTATGACTGTAGGTTGGTAAACGGTGGCTGGAGAGACTCCCTGGGGGCATGGGTTGGAGGTTGTATTTTGTCCCTGGTAAGTGACTCTCTTTTGCTTTTTGGTTATCATATCCTGATCTGATTTTCCTCTGCCACACCCTTACACCATGATTTTCTGCCTCACCTCTGGCTCAGAGTGATGTACTTGGCCAACTGTGGACAAAACCTCTAAAACCAGGAGGAATTTCTCTTTCAAGTTGTTTTTGTCATGTCCTTTGGTCACAGTAACACAAAGTTGACTAAAACAGGATCCAAACACAAATAGGAGATATGTTAGTTTTCTTTATCTGTACTGTTTTTGTCTGATTTTTGTTTCAGGATGTTTCTGGCCTGATAAAATTGAGTGAGAACTGTTCTCTTCTATTTTGTAGAAGACATTTTATGAAATTGATTTTACTCATCTTTTTATATACTTCTTATAACTCATCAGTGAAACATTTGAGACTGAGGATTTCTTTCTTGGTATGTTTTAAACTACAAATTTAATTAAATTTTTTATGAATATAGAACCATCCATAGTAACCATTTATCTTGGTGAATTTGTACTTTTCAAGAAATTGATTTATTTTTTCTAAGTTTTCATAAAATTTCTATATTACTTTAATGTCTGCTAGCACCACAGTGATATATTTTTTGTTTTATTGCAGAAATAATTAGGACTTTAGGTGCTGGACAAGATATGTAAATTGAAGTTTATTAGAAAGAAACACCAAATAGTTTTGGACAGTAAGTATACCACTTACATTCTCAAAAAAGTTATGAAATTTGTACTTATTCTAGGTACTTTCAACATTTGACAGTCATAACTTTTTGTTTTATCCAAGTTATTTCCAAATTGCCTTTATAATTTTTTCTTATAAGTAGCAATTTATCAGTTTTTCATCTTGGTAATATATACTAAAATTTCACATCTCTAGAAAGAATATATGATAGTTTTCTCATGTTTTCAATTTTCATTAATTGAGAAATATTAATTTTGAGAATCTTTGTTTTGGTCATACAAAATCTTATTTCATGAAGTATATATTAAATATTTTATCTAATTTTTATTTTTTTTGAGTTGTACAAGTTCTTTACATATTCTGGACACTTCTTTGACATTTCTATTGCAAATATTTTTATTAACCTACCTTTTATTTTCATAGAGCTGTTTTTTAGAGAACACATCTGTTTAATTTTGTTAGACTATTTATCATATCATATTTATACCTGTGTTTTAGTGCTGTGAGAAATATTTTCCTGTTTCTTTGCCTGTGAACATATTCTCTAGCCATTACACACACTCCACTGAAATCAATGATCTTAATATACCTTTATTTTGCTTGGCTTTTATCCATAAATACTGTAGGATCAGTAACCATATTGTTGTAATCTGGAATGTCAGTTATATTTGTAACTAATTTTTTTTAATATTTATTTATTTGTTTTAGTTGAACACAATGCCTTTATTCTTACGTGGTGCTGAGGGTCAGAACCCAGGCCGCGCACGTGCTAGGCAAGTGCTCTACAGCTGATCCACAATCCCAGCCCACTAAATTTTTTAATATTAATATTTATTTATATGTACAATGTTTGATCAATAAATGTGCTCATCTTTGTTTCTTGAATCATACTTTTTCATTTTGGATTGATTTTTATTGTTTTGCTAACATACATTCTCTTCTAATGTATGTAGCAGGTTAAAATTCTAAGTTCTATGAATAAAAACATCAGGTCCTTGTATGTTAAGAAACTGAAGAAATCACTGTGAATGTAAATTAATTTTTTCTTTGAAAAATTTGAGGCAAGATTTATTCCCATGTTATTGTATTTAAACAATAAAAACATTTTGATTTGGAAAAAATGATGCTTCTTTCTTAGTAATAAAATACTTAAATAACAGGGATTCATGCCAGACATTATGGCACTTCCCTGTAATCCCAGCAGCTTGGGAGACTGAGACAGGAAGATTGAGAGTTCAAAGCCAGCCACAGCAACTTTAAGGAGTGAAGCAACTCAGAGAGACCCTGTCTCTGAATAAAATACATGACAGGGCTGGGGATGTGGCTCAGTGGTCAAGTGCCCCTGAGTTCAATCCCCAGCACCCCCCCCCAAAAAAAAACAAAAAATTGAGGAATCTTTACTTTTATTCATTCAGTTTTCTTATTTTGGATCTAGTCTTCATTGTATTCTTGAAGGTCTAATTATTTATCCTCCATGTTTTAACTTAGATTTTACATTTCTTTATATCTTTTTTATATTATTCAGGAATATTTTCTTAGCTTCTTATTTACATCTATTCTGCTATCTTGGTCTTATATCAGTTAAAATAATCATTTCCATAAGCATATTTTTCTTTTTCTTTAATTTACTTTTCAAAATTGCTGTTAGTTATTCCATGTGTATGTAATTTATGCATTTATAATCTTTTTCAGTTGCTCTATCACTTGTGTTTTCTTGCCTGATTCATTAACTTAATATCAGAATGCTATTTAACATTAGATATGTGGTGATATGTGATCACTTTATACCACATAAAAATTCCACTTAATGTGGGCTGTGCAAACTCTACAAAAGATGTGTTCAAGTCTTCTGCAGCAGTAGGAGACTCATTACCTCCCCTTAGTAGCTGAGACAGTGCTGTTTCCCATAGTGGGCTACAGTGTGTTGCTGATACAGTGCATATTGGTACCTCAGAAGGTTAATCCATTGAGGCCACTGGACACCGACTTCATCATCTTTCCATTGAAGTAGCCAATGGTGCTTGCTTCTGAGTAAAGCATTGACTTTCTATCTTGATTTTGTTTCTGCTGTTTTCTCTCAGTGCATAATAGAACCAGTCCACATTTTATGTCCCATCTTGGTTTTCAAAATAATTTGTTTTCTACAATACTTGAATATATTATATCTTAAAGCCAGAAATTGCCTGCAATTTATATCAAGGGAAATTAAATCACTTACTTTTATGAGTAAAAGATCAAATAGTTTCAGTGGTAATATGTTGTTAGTACACATATTAAAGTACTGTTAAAATACATGGTATTTTTATGCTAGTGTTTTTGTGTGTTTTATTTTTGTGTCTGTTTCCCATAGTAGACTATAAACACTTTGATGTCATCAGGAATTGTGTATTAGAATTATGAGTAGAAATGCTCATATTCGTCTTACCATGCTTATTTACTAATAAAATTCTAATTTGTAGCTAGAAGTAGACATTTGACATTGTTCTTGTTTCTGAGATATAAACATAATCCACAGGGCTTGGTTTCTGGGAAAGCTTTTCACTGGAGGCTGACCCTTCTGGCACATGAATCTTTTTGTCCTTTGTCCTTTTGTCCTACATGGAATGTGGACAGGATTTCTAGGACTGCAGACTCCTTGAACACTTTAAATCTAGAAAAGAGTGTTTATCATTCCAATATCCATGAAATACAATCACTGTCCTGTAGTATAATTGTATTATTCCAATACATATGCCCACACCTGAAACAAGATACCTATGCGTCATTACAATATGACTTACATAAACCTAAGTTACTGGAAAAATGACTTTATTCTATCTTAATTTGGCTTAATGTAGGCAACACATATTCCTAAATCTGGAACCAATACTTTCTGATCAACGTGTCTGTTTTCTGATAGGAAACAGTAAAATGCATGGCACGATAAGGACTCTCTAATCCGTATTTTCATTTATTCCACATATACGTATCCCTTCTCTTAGTTACAAATTTAAAATGTATGTGCTTGTCTATAATAACCCCACTCCAAAGGAAGATAATATGAGCTTCCCTTCATCTAACATGTCTGCCTCATCCTCTGACAGCACTCTTAGGTGTCACTTGTCCCACAGTGCTTCCTCAACCCCTTTGCCCATGCCAGTTTTCTGTCTCTCTGCTTTTAACTACTTTTGCCTACCTTCCTCAATGCACTGGTCTCCCCTGATGGTGACTATCATATTATGTCTGATTATACCGACTAAAGAATCTCATTGTTGTAGACCAGGTCTTATTCATCTTTCTGTGCTTAGTTTTTAATTCAATATTTGGGTATTCAGTAATTATGTGTTTGAATTGTGGGTGATTCTACCAGGTCTTCTTTGAGCCTATGTATTATCAGGATATAAAGGAAAGGTAGTGGAACTACATATGGCATTTAAGTAAAAGTTTAAAAAAAGTTTTCCACGTTTGTCACATTTAATAATGAAACATTGCTGTAAATATATTATTTTAAACTTAGATTGGACAAATAATAAAATAACTATATTCTGAAAATCAATAATGGACTACTTTTAGGTTTAAACAAAACCCAACCATTAAAATAACCCATTGCTTTAAGGGTACATGTATACTTCTGTCTCTCCCCCTCTCTCCATCTCTCTCTCTCTCTCTCTCTCTCTCTCTCTCTCTCTCTCTCACACACACACACACACACACAGTATATGCAAGCATACACACTGAAATGTCAGCATTTATTTCCTTACCATTACCAATTAGATTTTGACGATGCTACGCAAATATGATTATACAATACAAAAGCAGCACAGCATGCCTACATGCACTTCCTTTAAGTGTTTCATATTCTACCAGTTCTCTTTTAAAAATTAGTTCCCATTATTACTTGATTTATAAAAAGAACAAGAGTAATGACGCCATGGCAGTATATCATTCCTAGGAAATTTAAATGAAAAAGGACAAATACATTCAAAAATCAAAATCTTGTGGTCCTTTAAATATAAACATTTTATTTTTTAAATTAAAAATCATGTTTATATGAATATGAAAGCAATAAATTTTAAAATATGAGCACAATGAACTAACTTCTATTTAGGAAGAATAGCAAACATAGGCACAGATATAACACACACTCAGCTGATTTTTAAACAGCAACAATAGGCATAAAGATATTTTTTTTAAAAGCTCTGTCTATACATCCTTCAGTATGGCCATAAATAATGTCCAGGTTAAATGAAAATGTTCCCAATAGAAGTGTACCATTATCCATTCTATCCTTTATCAGCTTCACATGTGCAGTTCTAAGGTAAACATGCATTGTACACTTGGAAATTTTGATTTCGAATCTTGACAGCACATTTCCAAAGGTATAACATCTTAATCAAATTTAAAAATAAAACATCCCAGTGCTGAGCTTGGTTGTAAACCTAAAATTATATAACATACATGTTTTTATGCTTTGTCAATTACATTTGAAATAGGGGACTGTTTGTTTCAGCCCTTCTAAAAATGAGACGAGGATGAGAAAACAACCTATTTCCTTATTAGGATCAGGAGTCAAAGGACTCAGCCAGGAGCCGCAGGCTTCAAGAGCACAGAAGATTAAGACATATATTGGATTCATGATGGAGGGCAGAAAGTTCATTTTCAAAATAAAACAGAATTTTATTCATATTCCTTTTAAAATTCAGATTGCCATTTGCCAGCTGACCTGTGACACGGCAGCAGTGTATTACATTTTCAATGAGCAGTCTGTCTGGAGCTGCTAGTGGGAGAAGCTGCTTCCTGGTTTCTAGGTTTGTATTTTTTTTAAGTAAGATATTGTTGTCAGAATTTTAGATGGTGCAAACAGGGGCAAGGTAACATATTTATTTTTAATAAGGAGGAGATGTAGAATAGTATAGTCATCAGCATTATGCATGGAATAATCCTGTTTGAAAAAAAAAAAACACACAACAGCTCAGGTAAAATGTGTATATGGGACAGTTGAAGATGAGGATGCCAGCATCTCAATGAGAAATCAGGGCAGGCCAAAAAATGAATCTTTATTTAAAAAATAAATACATGTGAATGCCTTTTTAAACAAGTTTTGGTAGAGTGCAAGTCAAGCCAAGGTTTTCTATAGTCAGGGACTAGATTTATCCAGCTCACCATCTGTCAAAATTATATTATAGACGACACATATGCATGGATACAAGACCACTGATTTTCATATATATTAAAACCTGAAACTACTGCAGGATATGAAAACCTACAAACTGTTAAGCCAAAAGGCTTACATTTAGAACTTTTTTCCCCGCATTGTTTTAATTCTATTCTCTTTGTGACCTGCATTCAGGGAAAGTGGGCATATAGTACATGGAAACACATACAAATTAAAGATCACTTAGGAAAAATAATAGAAACTTTCAGAAAAAATATAAAAATAAGAAAATTAATATCCCCTTCACTTACTTTTGGACCTGCTCTTGTGGGTAAATATATCCACTTAAAAAGTAGGAAAGTAGGGTTAAGATAAGGACGAGGACAGTTTTTAGTATCAATTGAACAAAGGTAATGTTTGCAAAAATAGAGAACTAGCAAAAATTATGAGAAGTGTGACTAGTTGAGTTGACTTGCACCAAGGCAGTCCTGTCCGTATCCCACTCCTGAGAATTAGCTTTGTGATAAGAGTTACTTGTGTGCTATTTTTGAGAATCTCTCAGATGAGAAACAAAGGGAGACAAACATAGCAGCTTTGTCTATTGGATTTGGTACTATACTTTTAAAGTGGAATCAAATAGAGGAAGAGGGAATTTTTAACTTCAGATTTACTTTGAACAAATTGTATTTATACATTTTTTGTTACATAATAGTAAGAATCACATATTTATCAGGTAGGAAGCATTGACTTCAATCCATATGGCTGCATTTAAATAAATGATTGATTTATAAATGCAATTTTCAATGCTTTCTTCTTGTTTTTGTATATAAAATAATGAAATCATACCTTGCCTTTTTTCCCAAAAAAAATCTTGTTGGTGAAGAACATAATTATGTCATTTGATGCATAATAACACAAAATTGCTACACTATACAGATTATTCTCACCACTAATATTTTTTATTAAATGAATAATTTCAGATAAAAGCTGCGATTTTTGTTTAATTTTAAAAATGACAACACAAGTTAGTGGAATGACAGTAGATTTTACTTTAAGAACAGTTGCCCTACAAGCAGATAATTTCTATAGTAATTTAAAATTCATGATAAGAATGGAAAAGTGGATTTCCTTTGCAGACCCTTCTGAAATGTGTTTGCATATTTATCATTGTAGTTAAATTTCTGTAAAATCTCTAAATTATGATCCAAAAGGTATCCAAATCCAGCTCATCCAACTTTTTAATGAATAATCTGCAACTAAAAGTTCAACTCATTATTTTATGTATTTTTCACATTTAAATTAAATAAATCTTCCATTTTGATGAAATGCTAAAGTACCATTGATTTTAAAATATTTGACTTTTTTGTGTGTGGTTTTGTAACCAACAGAGAAACTAGAGAAATAATTTTATTTTAAATTTTGTTCTATTTTAATTACTAAATTGTATTTTGAATGGTATATAATTTCTGTAATATTGAAAACAAATGAGACATTTTTAATCAAAAGCAAAAGATAAAAAGGTGGATGGAGGGAGGAAGGAAGGTGGGGAAGAAGAATAAAGGGGGAAAAAGGAATCCTTAAATAAATAAACAAATTTTAAATGCAATAGAAGTACTTCAAGATAATTTGATTTGCATGTGCCATATGTCAAATCATACACTCCCTTTCCCCCCAAATGCATACCCCAAACACTACCCAAAGCCTGCAAATCCTGATATTTTGGCTTTGTCTATGCCAAAATATTAGTCCAGTTTGCCTAGACCTAGTGCTATAGAACAGATTTTGTTACATAGCATGGAAAGTGACTGTCAAAATTGATGAAATTAGTGTCTTTTGAGCTATAATGTGCTTGGCATATGTCACTAGGAATGTTTTTCAGTAGCTCACATAAGCATCAAACAAAATTTTGAATGTTTTCCTATTAACTAGCGATGAATTTATTTACTTTAAATTAAAAAAAAAAGACATTCAAGCCAGAGTTAACCAATTGAAAGCCCCCACCCCAAAAAACAGGCATCAAATTTAGCAATACAATAAGATTGAGATTGCTTCTTCACTGAGCTAATTCTCCCAGAATCCACTGTTCATCTCATCACTCCTTATAAAATACAGAATCCTTAATTGGTCTGTGCTTCTCCAACATGTTTTTAATGAAAACGCAGCACATAACTCTTAGTTTGTTGGCTGCCAGAGCCCAATTTACAAAAGTGGGAGTGCGAGATAAGAAAAGAGTACATCTGCAGAGCAGGCTGCGCAATGAATCACACGGTGCCAGAGTTGAGTAGAATATAATTGAGTCCAACATCTCTGAGCACTTTCACCATAATTAATGATAATCTGTAACAGAGGAATCTGAGATTCCAGTTCAGAGAACTGTTTAATTAGGCCAAGTAATGAAAGCAGAAGCAGTACAAGAATATGGCCTGTCTCATGATTAATGATTCATGCTACTGAACACAAAAGTGCCGCACCGTTAACTCTAACGGATGCTGCATCTCTCTGGCATTTACAAAATAGTGAAATGCATGCATTTTTGTATTTTAAAGATGTAACTGGCAGTATCCCTTTCTGAGCTATTTACATGATAAATATGGTTCCGAAGGTAACTGTCTTCTTCACAGGTTCTTTGCTCTGGGGTAGTTTGAGATAAATATGGTATCTGCCTCCACATCAGTATTAAGGTAAGTGCCATTCTAGCACAGGATAATTAACACTTTCACTTTCACTTTCCAAGTCAGTTAAAACACACTTTCAATCTCACTTTTTACAAATTTTAAGGTGTGTCTTTTATTAACTAAATCATGTATCTGAATATTTACATAATATCCACTCATTACTAAAATTACAAAGAAAAATTGGTTAAGGATCAATGGTAAGCTATAGAATAAATAGAGCATGTTTAATGTTTAATAGTTATTATTTCAGGAGGTCAGGGAATAAAATGTCCTTTTGGTATATAGCAGTTTGACATTGGGATTGCCCTGCAAGTATGGGACAAGACAAAAGAGAATGGTTTGCCTGAGGCCTTACCCTACAAACCCGCAAATTATAGAGGTTTTATGCTACTATTTACTCTGCTCTTCAATAAAACAAGCGATAGTACATATCAGAGAGATTGTAGGTTTACACCTTATGTATGCAAGGTCTGTGATAAGACAACCTCCATAACAAAATAGTTCTATCTTTAAGACAAAATTCAGTCTCTTTCAGTGCCTGTTGCAGAAGCTTCTATGATTCAGCACCCAGTGATTTTCACATTAATTCAGAAGATATCCATTATTTGGTAGAAAAAAAAAAGATTTTCTTTAAATAATTTTTTGTTGTCAATGTACCTTTATTTTATTTATTTACTTATATGCAGTGCTGAGAATTGAACCCAGGGTCTCACACATGCTAGGGAAGGATTCTACCATTGAGCTATGATCCCAGCCCTGAAAAAAAGGTTTCTTATGTGTTATTATCACTACCCTGACATCTGATGCATAGGGACACTTAGTCATTCAAAAATGCAATTCATGTTTGACATTCAGATACGTCCTGTTGGCCAAATAGAAAATAGGATCTCAGAAGCAATAGTTTTAGGGTTTCCACTAAGATTGAATCTCTGTCACCCCAGAACAACTGGCAGAGATCTGAAATCTCAATGATTATCTTAAGTAGCGCCCCCCCCCAAAAAAAAAAAAAAGCTCTCACTTTTACACATCTATTAATCAATCTAAAGAATAGTTTGACCTTTCAGGGATATTTTGGAGAAATGTAGGGGTTGTGACATAATGTAAATGGAACAATTTTAAAAAGCATCAGAGAATCATGTGTGTGTGGCAGTGTGTGTGTGTGTGCGTTTGTGTATACATATATCTTTAGTCAGGGAAAAATAAAACTTCCAAATTCCAAGATGGTTTCTTCTGAATGTATATTGCTTTTATGCCATAATAAAGTTAAAATATCATAAGTAGAACCATTGTTAAGCCAGATACAATTTGTATAAAATTATATCACTGTATATACTTTAAAAATCAGATTTTTTTACTTTTTTTAAGTTTTTATTTTTAAAAGTAAATTATTTGCCTCTGTAAATACCCAAGTGGACTGTGTGTGTGTATATATATATACATGTTTTATATATATATATATATGTATATATATATATATACAGTATATGTCTGTTGTATACATACATATATGTATTGACTTTTGCATCATAAACATGAGATAACTATTTTGTTTTGAAAAACAGATACACTTAATCAAAGAACTTCCAAGGAATTTCTCTTTATTCTTTAGCAAGTTTAATTTTTTTATGTACTTTCATATAATTTTATACAAATGGTATCAGGCTTATCAATGGTTCTTCTTATAATTGTTCAACTTTATGATGGCATAAAAGAAATAAACATTCAGAAGAATCCATTTGTAGTTTGGAAGATGGATCTTTCCGTGACTAGAGCAAAGCATTTTCCTGCAATGATAGGCCATGAAAGTGAGCTGTATGTCATAGTCAGCCACATGGTCATGATCATAAACAACCAAACTCTATGGGCACTGTCATTTTTGGATACTCCATATTGTGTTTTCTCATCTCATCATGGCACAAAATATCTGTGCATATACATAAATTCTCAATACTTTATAATAAAATAGGCTGTGTTTGATAAATTTGCTAACTGTAGACCAATATAAGTGTTCTCTGTGTGTTTAAGTCAGACTGTGCTAGACTATGATGTTTGGTTGGTTAAGTGTATTGAATGTATTTCTTTAATTTTTTTTTTTTTAGTTGTCAATGGACCTTTATTTTATTTATATGTGGTGCTGAGAATCGAACCC
The DNA here is from genome assembly GCA_025594165.1 of Tamias sibiricus. Classification (NCBI taxonomy): domain Eukaryota; kingdom Metazoa; phylum Chordata; class Mammalia; order Rodentia; family Sciuridae; genus Tamias; species Tamias sibiricus. Next base: position 136,764,016 of record CM046660.1, on the reverse strand, counting down.
AGTGCCTCACACATGCTAGGCAAGCTTTCTACCACTGAGCTACAACCCCAGCCCAAATGCATTTTTGACTTATGAGGTTTTCAACTTACAATGAGTTTATTGAGATGGAACCTCATCATAAGTCAAGGAGCAGCTATGTATTTAAATTATTTGCTAATCACACTGTTATTGGCTGTATAGATTGTAGAAGACAAAAACAGGGAAAATAGGCTTTGTGATGTGTGAGGTTCTCAAGGGAAGGATCCACATTAAAATTATTTTGTAATGTATTAACATCTAAACTTTAAAAATATTTTCTATATGCTAGTCAATTATATACTCAATTTGATACATTATCTCATTTATTCTTTACGACAACAAACCTAATAAAACAGTCACTATAAGTATCCAAATTATGTAGATTAGAAGATTCAAGATGGTTTGTAAGCCTATAACCAAAACCCTATAATATCAATATTGTAATTAGATTATAGATGTATTCCTTAAACAAAAGAAAACCAAAGCTGCCATAGTGATTCCAAGTTGACCTCAGGAAGTCAAAGTTCTATCATTCTGCCATGCCTCACTCAATAAGTCACTGTATGGAGAAAGATGACTGTCAGGGTTCCAGCTATTACATTTATGATAAAGATGTGAGGAAAGAAAAGAGATTTGCATCAACCTTTTAACTTATCTTCCTATAAGTTCCATATGAATTTCCTACATAATACAATCATATTAGGCCCAAATCTATCCCTATGTCCCATATGACAATAGTGAAGTCTAGGTATTATAGGTTTTAAACTTGATACAATGTGATAAACTTAAAATTAGATTTGCTTCACTAAGGAAGATGAAAAGAATGGAGACTTAACAATCATTTAGCAAGGAGATTACACAAGTAAACTCACAGATCTACAGTCAACTGTTTCTCAACAAAGACACCAAACATAGGCAATGGACACAGGACAACCTCTTTAAACAAAGGTGCCAAGAAAATTGGATATCCATATGCAGAAGACTAAAATTTGATCTTTCTTACCTGGCACAAAAATCAACTCAAAATGGATTGAAGGCCTAAGTGCGAAACCTGCAACTCTGAAATTTTGTACTTTAAAAAAAAAAAAAATAAATAAAGTAGAATTAAATTGGAAATAATTAACTGAAAGATATTTGAAATATCCTAATATATTTGGAAATTAAATAACATTTATTTTTCAAATGGGTTAGAGTGTTGTTGAAAGAAGAAAGTAGTAGTTCCCTTGACAAGGATGAAAGGGGTCCTCAGGCCTAATGACACACATAGAGTTAAGACATCAGTTAAAAGCATCTCTACCTACTTGGTTGCATCTGCCACCATTTTAATTGTATATTTAAACAATGGAGTTTTATTCAGTGTTAAAAGAAAATGAGATTATATCATTTACAGAAAAATGATCAGAACTTGAGAGCACTGTTAAGCCAAACTCAGAAAGTGAAGGGTCTTTTGTTTTTTTTTAATACATGGGAGCTTGAGGAAAATGGAAAAGAAAGGTAGGGGGTGGGGGTCTCATGGAAATGGAAGGGACACCATTAAAATAGAGGAAAGGAATAAAGGAGAGCAAAAGAGGGAAAGAAAGGGGAAATAAGGGAAAATACTGGGGGATGATTTTGACCAAATTATATTGTTATTTAATGTTGCATGTATCAATATATAACAATGAATCCCAACACCTATAATTATAATGTACTAGTAGAAACCATGGGGGGAAAAATGGATCAGAGAAGAAAGTCACAGGGAAAGTAGAAAATATTTTAGATACACTATAAATAATAACAGCATATCAGAATTTATGGGAGGGAAATAATGCAACATTTGGAAAATTGATTAATAGATTAGCTATAATTATATGAGATTATATAGATTCTATATAATACATATTTTATAATATAGATGATATATATTAATACATATAATATTATATACATAAATACATATGCACATAAATTAAATCATAATATGGATTGTAAAAGACAGAATATTTCAAATTAATCTAAGATTCCACTTTAAGAAATAAGAAGTGCTAGGGATGTAAAGCAGTGTATGTGCAAGGCCTGGGTTTAACTCCCAATAGGAAAGAGAGAAGGAAAGTGGAGGGAAGGAGAGGAGAGGAGATTAGGAGAAGAAGAAAGGAAGGAAGGAAGGAAGGAAGAAAGGAAGGAGGTGGGGGAAGGAAGGAAGGGAGGTAGGGAGGAAGGAAGGAAGGAAGGAAGGGAAATGAAAAGATTAAATATAAGCAAGCAGAAGGAAATAACAAAGATGATTACATATTAACAAAATTGAAAACAAAATCAATAGAGAATATCAATCAAGTAAAAAACCTGTTCTTTGAAAAGAACAATATTATTGATAAGCTTCAATCATCTTGATTAAGCAAAGATAGAGAAAGGAGGAACAAGGGAGAAAAGGAGAGAGAGAGAGGAAGTGAGATATGAAAGTTATCAAAATTGCTACTATCAGGAATATAAGCTGAATATCCTTACAGATCTTACAGTCAATAAAAGGATAGTAAAATAATAAATATGAATAACTTCTTGAGATGCCCTCAAGCCATCTTTCTTAGTATCTCTGAGCAATCTTCAGTGACAGTAATGTCTTTAACAACTGCAACTTCTTTAGCCCCAGTTTTAGTCCCACCTTTCAAGTACAAGTTTTTAAAATCTTTTTGTTCTGCTTTCTGTTCCTGAATATCATAATAAACTTGGCTAAAAGCAGCTAACAATACCCATGCCACTGCCTGAACACTATGCTTCCTAGAAATTTCTCTTGCCAGATTAAGAAATTCATTGACTTTAAATTCAGTTTCATAAGAAGTCTCAGGATATAAGCAAAATACAGACAACTTGTTAGCCACAATGTAAAATGAAAGGTCTCTAGTCCAATTTCCAATAGTGTCCTGTTTTCTTCTGAAAACTCTTGAGCCCTGTATTTACTTTGCACAATCCTATAGGCATTCTGTTCTTTTGAGCTTCCACCAGAATTAAGCTCCACTTTCAACAATCCAAGACTTTTCCAGCTTGCATTATTAAACTTTCAAAAATTTTCCCACAAATTCCAAAAGGCTCAAAAAGCTTCTGAACCACATGGTCAGGTTAGTCACAGCAATGACCCTACTCCTGGTATAAATTATAAGAAAAGAAAGTTTACTTGGGAACTCATAGTTTCAGAGGCCTTAGTCAATAGAAGCCAACTTCATTGCTTGAGGATCAAAGTGAGTCATAACATCATGGTGGAAGAGTGTGTTGAAGGTATGTGACTCATATGATGATCAGAAAGTAGGGGAGAGAGAGAGAGAGAGAGAGAGAGAGAGAGAGAGAGAGAGAGAGAGAGAAAACACTCCACTTGCCAGATACAATATATATAACCCAAAAGCAGTCCCTAGGGCCCATCTCCTTCATTCATACCCAAACTGCTTTCAGTTACCACCCAATTAACCCCTATCAGGGGATTAATAACCTGAATGGGTTAAATCTCTCAGTACCCAATAATTGCACTCTAAACCTTTTTACATTTTCTCACACATAAGATTTTTAGGGGACACCTCATATTTAAGCCATAACAATGCGTTAGACAGTTTAATATTGACAATATTGTTATCTTCTGTTAGACTATCAACTTTTTGAGGACAGAAGTAATGTCTAATTTAACGTGATGACCATGGTATAATAGTCCTTAGTAAATTTCTGAATTAACTCAGTAATACAGGAACATGATCAATGCTAAGAAGACATTTGCCATGTTAGATCACTAATGTAGGGGGAAAAAAACAGTCTCGTAATTACATACCTCTGTTTTTCATAGGTTTCATTTACATTTTTTAATATGATGGAATCATAAGTGTGAGGGAAGATACAACATGTAGGCTTAGTTATTTTCCCTTACATTTTATGATTAAAATGTAATTATCTAATCAGTGGAAAGTAGCATAATGAATAAGGTATGGAACACAAATTGTAAATGAATGTAGAATTCAATTAGTATTTCTAAGATTTTAGAGGGCTTTTTTTCCAGCAATGTGTAACATAATTGGCATTGATAGAGTGACAATAATTTTTATGTCAAGCTAGTATAAGTTTTCTGTATCCTTTCAAAATACAATATTTTATTTTATGCTTAATTTAAAAGGGGGAAACCGTAAATAAATAAGTGTTAACATTATGGATATTAGTATTATGAAGACAAAAAATCAGGACAAGGAAGGAGTGAATCTGTTATTCTTTTATTCTTACAAAAAAAGATTTTTATTTGAGAAAAATCTTTAACTTTTGGAAATGCTCTTGCAGAATACAAAAACACCTTATTGACAATTCATCTCTAATATCTATAAATACATCAACCTTATCCTGCAGATAGGCAATGGGTGTTCTCAATTGATTTGCCTCATAAGAAGACATTGACAAAGACCAGAAGATTGCACGGTAGAAGAAATCTGCATTCAAAGTCTCACTGTGGCTCAAATTCAAAATGTGGGTGTGTAGATTCTCAGAGAGGTGCATGAAAGACTGACTTCAGTATAATTCATTATTGGACATCCAAAGTGCCTTAGGGACTCAGAAATTGGGGTACAATAAAAAAAGAAGAAAGAATACTTTGGTGCCTACTCAGTTGGTACATTACACCAAAAGCAGCAGGGATTACAGCACTGATTTATCACAGAAGGAGGGTGAAGACAGGGAAACACAGATTTGGTATGGAAAATCTTAAAATCAAAAAAGCTGCCTGAATTTGGCTGATCCAGGGACTGCACTGTGCACTGGTGCTTGAAAAGCATGCCCTGTATCTCAACTGACTGTGCAGAGATGAGGCAGGAGCCATCTCAGGGTGACTGCACCTCAATGGCACCTCCAGGAAATTGGAGACAAGAGCAAACACTGCTGCCATATACCCACATGTGCCTTCCAAGTGACATGGGGCATACCTGGTGGAACATGAGTAAAACAAGCATGAGAAGGGTATCCAGGGGTATTAAAGTCAAAAGGACAAAGAAGCATCCAACTTACTTCTCCTTTGTGTCTAGTGGCTTACATGATCAGTTGAAGTGGGCCATGAGACTGCACACAAGGAGGAGAATCACTCTAGGACTAAGCCTGGAAAGCTTTGCACCTGTGCAGCAGTGTAAGGAGGATCAGTCTTCTCCAACATAGCTCCATGATTGAAATTTTTGGGAGATTACTGAGAACCAGCATCAGAGATTAGCTACTGTCAAGTCCTAGGAGCAGGTTGATCTAATCTCTCCAAAACAAACTCCACCCAACAGAGCTCCTGAGGTCTGATTAGACCTAAGACCCATCTGCTGAAACTTCCCTCAGAATTCTGCATAAGCTTTACCTTGGGAGTACAGAGAACTGGTCTGAATGGCCAAAACTCTAACTGACAGTACTTCCTAACCCAACCCTCCTCATACCTGGTGAGAGGAGAAAATGAGTCTTATATCAAACAGGTTCAGTCTTAGCCTGATACAACTGGCAGCTCAGAGAGCAACACAAAAACAAGAAGGGGTTAACAACCCTACCCTGTGTGTGCTCCATCTCTCTCTTTCTCTCTCATATGTGTGTGTGTGTGTATTCACATTTTGAAATTGTAAACTGTCTTTTTACTTTTTAAACACATTTTCTTTTCACCTATTAACTGCAATTTTACCATTTTTCAGAACCAATTTCCTTATATTACTCCTGCCCCCACCATTAATGCTGAAATCATTATTGCTGTGAATTGTATAATTGACATCTGCTGTTTGCTTTAAAGCCAGAACTAGTTCGTGGTTATTATTTTCACTGTTTACAATTGCTGATATCACCCTTCCTGTTATTTTGGTAAGTGTTGAGTATATCATAGTAGGAACTGGGTATTTATTTTAATGTTGTGCATTGTTTGCAACAGTTGTTACTATTGTTTATCTTGCCCTATTCTTGGAGGTGCCGGGAACTTATAGGGACCCTAATAGTTCACAGATCAGAGACTCTGCTTCTGTACTAAACTCAAGGAAAAGAGAGTGGGCCTTGCTCCACACATAAATTAATGACACTTAGTCTTCACCTACACTTCAGTGCAAAGAATAAAAGAGACAAAACCAAAACTAAAAATTAGACTTTGTAAATCCCACCCAAATCAAGTTGGGGAGACCATTAATATGCATAGCCAAAACCTGCTATCAAATTCCTGATCTAGTTCATAGATATTTTTTTTAATTGCTGATACTACTGTTAAAGGGTAACCTTACCATCTGTGTGTAGATGGTGACAATTAGTTTTATAGACAGCAGACATTTATCATAAATCTGCTTTTGACAGTAGTGCCAGTCCTGGCTCTCCCTCCTTTTAAGAGGGGCTAGGAAGAGATATGGACACTTCAAGAATCACAGAGTAGTGATCTTGCATCTGAGAAATACATCTCAATCAAGCAAGAGTGAATCTCACTTTACACACAGTCTACTCTGTCTGAGTCCTGACATTACTCCAACTCAAAGAATTGAGAAGATATAAATGAAACCAACAACAAGAACCCAAAAAGAAAAATTGAGAGAGAACTCAGGTCCAGTTCTCTGGCATTTCCTCAGATATCAAAAACAGGGAGAAATCCCAGAACAAGTAAGATGATTACACACCAAAGGACATGCATAAAGAAGAGGAAGGGTAATTCATCTCAATTGATGCAAAAGTCCAAGACCAAATTTCTCTCCCAAATTCACAATTGGAAATGAAGGATCCCATTGAAAGTGATGTGGACAAAAATACCAGAAAAAAAGAGATCATAAAAAACGATTATTAAAATGCTCAATGAATTAAAAGATCTAAAGAAGAAATCAAGAGAGAAAATACAGAAGATAAAAGACCTCTTTAAGAAATAGAAATGGTGTAAGGAAGCTAATTATAACAGAAATGAAATACACAATAAATAAAATTAAAAATGTACTTGAGAGCATAACTAAGAGATTAGAGTGCATAGAAAATAGAACTTCAACACTTGAAGAAAAAAACTTCAGGCCTTGAAGACAGGGTACAAAACCTTGAGAACACAAAATGCAAAAAAAAGGCAAAATATAGCAAAGATGTTCAGCATATACTAGAACTCACACTCAACATGAAAGATCAAAACTGAAATCATTGTGATAAAAGAGAACAAGGAGACACAAGATAAATGCATAAAGAATATTTTCAATGAGATAGTTATAGAAAGATTCCCGTATGAAAAATGAGATAGACATCCACATACATAAATCTTATAGGACCCCCAGACAGTTCTATTTAATGCTGAGATCATTAGATTTCAAATAGAAACTATTCAAATGAGAACCTTCTCAAGATATCACAATCAAAATGCCTAATATGCAAAATAACAAAGGGAATAATTTTAAAAGCTGCAAAGGAGAACCAACATGTCATATGTAGAGGCAAACCAATGAGGCTTACTTCTGATATCTTAGTTCAGACCTGAAAATCAAGGAGGAGGTCCTGGAATGAAGCATTCCAAGTTCTAAAAGAAAACAACTGCCATCCAAGTTTACTATAACCAGCAAAGCTCCATTTCAGTTCAAGGGGGAAATAAAACCTTTCCATAACAAGAATAAACTAAAAAAAAATCATGAGCACCAATCCAGTACTACAAAGAATACTCAAAAATAAACTGCACACAGAGAAATTTTAAAAACAAATTTACAAAGCTACCAAACAGAGGAAGTTCAATAGAAGAGAAATACACTGAATGAGAATCGAGTCAAGATTAAATAGAGCCAAAAATCAAAAGGGCAAGAAACCACAAATGCATATCCATAGTAATGGGGAATATTAATGATCTCAACTCCCCAATTAAAAGATACAGAGTAGCAGAATGAATCAAAAAACAACTATATTCTGTTTCAAGAGATCCATCTTACAGGCAAAGACACAAACTGAAGCTTAAAGGATGAGAAAAAATATTCCATGCATATGGGTCAAGAAAACAAGCAGGAGTAGCTATTCTCATATCTGAAAAAGCAGATTTCAATTAAAAAAATTAATCAGAAGAAACCAAAAAGACCACTACATCCTAGCAAAAGAAAAATTCAACAAGAGTATATAAAGATAGTAAACACTTTTTGCCTCAAATATCTCAACAAATTACATTAAAACAAACAAACAAACAACAAAAAAAAAAAACTTCATGACATTAAATCCCACATAGGCTCTAAAACAATAATCCTGGATGATTTTCAACACACATTCATCACCAATTAACAGGTCATAAAATCAATAAAGATAACTGAAACCAAAATAATACTATAAACCAAATGGACCTACCAGGCATCTACAGAATATTTCACACCAAAACAGCTGAATTTACCTTCTTAGCTGTGCTTGGAATTTTTGCAAAATAGACTATATTTTAGGCCACAAAACAAATTTTAACAAATACAAAAAAAGTCAATATAATCCCATGTATCCTATCAGGACATAATGAAATTAAATTAGAAATAAACTGCAAGACAAATAATAGAAACCACATAACACATGGATATTGTACAATACTCTCTTAAATGAGGACAGGATCAAAGGAAAAATGAGAGGAGAAATCAGGAAATTCTTAGAAATAAACAAGAACAGAAATACAACACATCCAAATCTTTGACAGGGTGAAAGCAATTCTAAGAGGAAAATTTATAGTACTGGAAGCCTAGATTAAAAAAATAAAGATCCCAAATAAATAAGCTTATGCCCCATCTTAAGACCTTAGGAAGAGAACAAACTAAGTCCCAAACCAGTAGAAAACAGTAAATAATTAAGATCAGAGCCCAAAACAATGAAATTGAGAATAAGATAACAATATGCAGGATCAATGCATCAATGAATTGTTTCTTTTAAAAGATAAATAAGATTGACAAACACTTAGCAAACTCATCAAAAAAAAAAAAAAAAAAAAGAGTGAGAAGATGCAAATCAACAAGATCAGAGATAAAAAAGAGACATAACCATAGACCCTTCTGAAATCCAGAGGATAATCAGAACCTATTTTGAAAATTTATACTCCAATAAACTGAAAAATCTGGAAGCCCTTGACAAATTCTAGACACATATAATCTTCCCAAATTGAATCTGATAAATATAAAAACACCTAAACAGACCAATATTATGTCAGGCTAATATAACCACATCCCATAGACTGGGTAGCAAGTGACAAGCACTTATTTCTCACAGTTCTGGGAAACCCAAAATAAGGGCAATAGCTGATTGGTTTAGTTCCTAGTGAGGGTCCTTTTTTCTTGATTTTGTGCATCTAATGTCTCTCTGCATCCCCACATGGTGGAAAGAGAAATCTGGTATGCCTTTCATTACTTAGAATTAATTTCATAACGAGGCCCACTTCCTAATGATCTCATCTAATTGTAATCATCTCTCAAAGGAGTTGTGTCTCATATTGAGATTGGAAGTTCAACATTTGATTTAGCAGGAACATAATTCAGTCCATAAAAAATTCATCTTCTTGAGAAATGCTTTCAAACTGAGCCTTTTTTACAAGCCCCTCTGTTAAGTACTTTGAGGGATTTATAATCAAGAAAAAATATTAAGAATATTGCCCAGTTTCTACCACAATGCCCTAGACAGAGTATAATCTAAATTATGAAGGAGAATTTATAACAAAAACATTTAAGTATTGAATAATATTAAGTATCAAATAAGTCAACCACATTTTATCCAAATACTACCATTTTATTCTATCAAGATCATTCCTGAGCATCTAGATGTGACTTGGGCTACTCTGGCGCCAAAATGTCGCTGGTGGAGGGTTTTATTCTGCGGCTAGACAAGACAGCGGTGAAACGCATCAGGGGAAGTTATCCAGCATCCAGAAAATGCAATCAAAGAGATGATTGAAAACTGTTTAGATGCAAAATCCACAAGTATTCAAGTGGTTGTTAAAGAGGGAGGTCTGAAGTTGATTCGGATCCAAGACAATGGCACTGGAATAAGAAAGGAAGATCTGGATATTGTGTATGAGAGGTTCACTGCAGTCCTTTGAGGACTTAGCCAGTATTTCTACCTATGGCTTTCAGGTGAGGCATTGGCCAGCATAAGCCATGTGGCTCACGTTATTATTACAACCAAGACAGCTGATGGAAAGTGTGCATACAGAGCAAGGGACCCAGATCACGGTGGAGGATCTTTTTTACAACATAACCATAAGGAGAAAAAGCTTTTAAAAAAATCCAAGTGAAGAGTATGGAAAAATTTTGGAATTTGTTGGCAGGTATGCAATACACAATTCAGGCATTCGCTTCTCAGTTAAAAAAACAAGGCGAGACAGTAGCTTACGTCAGAACACTACCCAGTGCCACAACTGTGAACAATATTCGCTCAATCTTTGGAAATGCTGTTAGTGGAGAACTGATAGAAGTTGGGTGTGAGGATAAAACCCTAGCTTTCAAAATGAATGGCTACATATCCAATGCAAACTACTCAGTGAATAAGTGCATATTCTTACTCTTCATCAACCATCATCTGGTAGAATCAACTTCCTTAAGGAAAGCCATAGAAACGGTGTATGCAGCATATTTGCCCCAAAACACACACCCCATTCCTATACCTCAGTTTAGAAATCAGCCCCCAGAATGTGGATGTCAGTGTGCACCCTACAAAGCATGAAGTCCACTTCCTGAATGAGGAGAGCATTCTGGAACTGGTACAGCAGCACATTGAGGGAAAACTCCTGGGCTCCAACTCCTCCAGGATGTACTTTACCCAGACTTTGCTCCCAGGACTTGCAGGTCCCTCTGGGGAGGTGGTTAAATCCACAACAGGTGTGACCTCCTCGTCTACTTCTGGAAGTGGTGACAAGGTCTATGCTTACCAAATGGTCCATACAGATTCTCGGGAACAGAAACTTGATGACTTTCTGCAACCCACGAGCAAGGCCCTGTCCTGTCAGCCCCAGGCCACTGTCCCAGGGAATAGGACAGATGGTTCTAACGGTGGTGAAGCCAGGCAGAGAGATGAGGAGATGATTGAACTTCCAGCTCTTACTGAGGTGGCTCCCAAAAATCAGAGTTTGGAGGAAGCTTCAGAAACAGCAGAGAAGAGAGCACCCAGTCCCAGCCCAAGCCACCCCAGAAAAAGACATTGAGAAGACTCTAATGTGGAAATGATGGACAGTGATTCCAGGAAGGACATGACTGCAGCATGTACCCCTGGAGAAGAATCATTAACCTCACCAGTGTTCTGAGTCTGCAGGAAAAAATTAATGAGCAGGGACATGAGACTCTCCGGGAGATGCTGCATAACCACTCTTTTGTGGACTGTGTAAATCCTCAGTGGGCCCTGACACAACATCAGACTAAATTAAACCTCCTCAATACCACCAAACTTAGTGAAGAACTGTTCTACCAGATACTCATTTATGATTTTGCCAATTTTGGTGTTCTGAAGTTATCAGAGCCAGCACCACTCTTTGACCTTGCCATGATTGCCTTAGAGAGTCCTGAGAGCGGCTGGACAGAGGAAGATGGCCCCAAAGAAGGATTTGCAGAATACATTGTTGAGTTTCTGAAGAAGAAGGCTGAGATGCTTGCAGACTATTTCTCTCTGGAAACCGATGGGGAAGGGAACATGATTGGATTACCCCTTCTAATTGACAATTATGTGCTGCCCTTGAAGGGATGGCCTATCTTCATCCTTTGATTAACTACAGAGGTGAATTGGGATGAAGACAAGGAATGTTTTGAAAGCTTCAGTGAAGAATGTGCTCTCTTATTCCATCCAGAAGCAGTACATATCGGAGGAGTCGACCCTCTCAGGCCAACAGAGTGAGGTGCCTGGCTCCACACCAAACCCCTGGAAGTGGACTGTGGAACACATTGTCTATAAAGTATTCCGCTCACACCTTCTGTTTCCTAAACATTTCACAGAAGATGGACATGTCCTGCAGCTTGCTAGCCTGCCTGATCTATACAAAGTCTTTGAGAGGTATTAAATATGATCATTTATGAACTCTGGGGTGTTCTGTTCTTCCTTTGTATCCCAATGTGGTTGGTAAGACAGGATTGAAAATTTGCATTTGCCTTTCAACTTGTGGCACTCTTTCTTGCATGGTGGCTTGACTGTAAATAAATTTTCAGATGTGAAACAAACAAACAAAAAATATTATTCCCTACAAATTTAACTATAACCTGTGGTATTAGATAGTATATTTTTCACATTCATGAAAGGCTCATAGATATTTCAATTTTTGTAGTTTAGATATTTTTTAAATGATTTTATGTTAGTTTAAATATTTTTGAAATGATTTTATGTATCTCATATTTAATGAAGACTTTGGCTCATTCAGATAATCATTTCTTGTCCATTCAATGAACATATTAAGAGATTATTGCTTTACAAACTACATAACTATAATTAAATATAAATTATGGAAGCCAGGTATTTAAATCTCAAACACGTTTTATGATTAGCAGAACTGTAACAATGGTGTGAATAAGGTACTCATGTGATCTACCCCTACAGCTTTGTCCCAGAGTGCTCTCAGTTAAGACGAAGGAAGCTTATGTGCCAAATGCAGCATTAGATTCTAAAAGCAGTCCCAGAAGCAGATAAGGTTAGTGAATTAATAGGATAGCTAGTGATATTTCACCATGACAATTGTTCTCACTGGATTGAGAAGGAAAAGGCTGAAACATTCACTTGTAAGTAGATCATATATTGGCCTTTAATTTCTGAGATCACCTAATTTTATTACCTGTGTAATTTTCTCTGTTGCAACAATTTCTTTCAAATTGTAAGATAATACATTATCATTGAGAAATATTCAATATACAGTAATATACAGACACCTCCACTACTTTACATCCAAATTCTTATCAAGAGATATTAGGATCACAACATGGTGGAGTATAGGAAGGAGGCACTTCCCACTCTGTTATTTGAATTTGTATACAGGAATATGGCTTCATATCAAGATGGGTGTCTAAAGAAAACCATTATAAATCATTATTTGTCTTTCCGAGAGTCAGAGAAGCCCAGAGATTCTGAATGGAGGATATAAGAAAATATACCTGGACCCAACAGGGACAGTGATGCTGATTTATTGCAAAGTGAGGGGCTACACAAAGGGAAAGAGAAACACTGGATAAATCTGGCATACAAAATAAGCTCCATGTTTCCCAAATTTCAAGTGAAGAACTAAGGTGGAGATCCAAATTGAGGAGTTTATACCAAATCTTGTTCCTATGGGAACTCAGGAGTTCTTAACAAATACTTCTACTCAGTCTCAGCCAGTGCTTCTTGTTTGACCTAAATGCACCTGGAAAATCATGTTCCCCAAACAGTTACAGAGATAGAGGATCCAGGGGAATTCTAGATAGATGGACATAACAGAATAGAGTCTGCTTTCTCTCTGAGCCTGTGGTGTGTAAAGGACCAGTGAAAAAAGGATTGGGGAAATTTTCCAGGCAGCATGATCATGTTGGAGAAAGGAAAATGAAACTCAATTTCCTTTAGAGCTCTGTGGCATCAATGATGAGATGAAAATGATGGGCAGGGGACTAATCAGGTGTGCATGATTATATTCAGGACTTAGAAATTCATATTTGGGTGGTGGACCAGCCACAGGAAACCTGTTGTGCACCATTTGGTCTGTTACCCTTCTCTGTTACCCTTCTCTATGAGTAGAACCCTGGGGAGATGTTAGAAAAATTCAAAGTTCAATTTAGAACTTAACCCCAGCATCCAGAACTTTCCAAATACATTTCCATACTGTGTCCAACTAGCAAGGTCAGTGATCTAAGACATTCAGAGAAAATCCCAAGAGAATATACTTCCAGTTCCATCCTGACACCTCCCATCTACCCCTTATAGGCAAGAAGAGAAGCTGAGAGCCATTCCAACTGGCTACACTTCCTATCTATTCCTGAAGGCAGCGAGGCCAAAAAAAAAAGATGCTGAATTTAATATTTAATATCACCCAGCCCCAGCTGCCTCTAAAAGGTACACAGCCCAAGAAGTAAGGGACAGAAGGTGTCACTCTGGAATAGGACTCAACTTCAGCTACCTCAGTGGAAAAGTTCAAGCATTTTTAATCAAGATTTTTTTTTCTATTTTAATAATTTCTGTTGTTTTTCTGGCTATATTTGCTGAGTGATTCATGTATATACATATGCACTTATGTTTCTGCTTTTTTGACCCCTGTTTTATTAATTTTTCTTTTATTAATCTCTTACTATTTAGTACTGTTTTTCTAAGTAGTGCCATTTTGTTTGTCTTGATTTTGGGGGAGGTTTGTTTATTAAATTTTTTGTTGATTTTTATTTTTTGTTTTGTTGTTTGATACTGGGGACAGTATTGTTCTGATTTTTCATTATTTTGCATATAGTCACCCTTAACATATTTGATAGCTTTGAGTCAGAGCTGAGAATAAACAAACTTCACAATAACTGAAACTCTAGAAATAAAGCATGCTACTTCAAAAACAAGTTCCATAGATTAGTGGGTTTCTAAACAACTTTAACCTTTAAAAATTTTGATAGGTTGGGTGCAGTGGTGCATGCCTGTAATCCTAGCCACTGAGGAGGCTGAGGTAGGAGGATTGTGAGTTCAAAGCCAGCTTCAGCAAAAGCAAGGTGCTAAGCAATTCACTGAGACTCTGTTTTTAAACAAAATACAAAATAGTGCTGGGGATGTGGCTCAGTGGTCAAGTGCCTCTGAGTTCAATCCCTGGTTACCCACCCCACAAAAAATTTTGTTAGTATAAGGCATCGTTCTAACATGACTATAACTACTGAAATTCGTATCTCCTCAATGTGGTGTTAGAGAATGGACATAGTAGTGTATTCAAATTGAGTGAAAATATTGACACCAAACATTATTCAACCCAGGACACATAATAAAGAAAAATCAACTCACTCAAAATTTCCTTATTCAAAAGTAGAAGAGACTGTTTTTTGATTTTTCTGGGAAAAATAACTATCCCAAATAGCTCACAATACCATTGACACCACAATGGAAGAAATTTCTAAAAAAGAATTTACAAAAAAATCCTGGAAGCTAGGCATGTTAGCATGTGTCCTTAATCCCAATTGCTCAGCAGGTTGAGATAGGAGTATCACAAGTTCAAGGTCAGCTTCAGCAACTTATCAAGACTCTGAGTAATTTATTGAGACCCCACCTCAAAATAAAATATGAAAATAAAAAGGGCTGGGATGTAACTCACTGGGTAAAGTCCTCCTGGGCTTTACCAAAAATAAAAAATAAAATAAAACCTGGAAATGAAAGACTCACCAAGTCAAATTTAAAATTCAGTGGAAAACACCACCAATAGATTAGACCACTTTAAAGACAGATTACCAGGCCTTTAAAAAAATTGCATAATCTTGAAGATAAAGTCAACAATAAAAGAAAATATTAAGAGACCATGCATGGAAATATTTAAGAAATCTGGGACGATACTAAGAGAACAAATGTTAGAATCATTTGTGTAGATTAAGGCACAAAAATTCAAAACAAAGGAATTCATGAACTTTTTAATGAAATAATAGCAGAAAAAAATATAAATCTGAGGAATGAGATGGAATTCCAAATATAAGATGCATTTAGAGCTTCAAATAAATAAGATCACAACAGATCCTCTCCCAAACACATTATAATTAAAATGCCTAATATACATAACAAGGATAGAATTCTAAAATCCACAAGAGAAAAAAAGCAGGTCACATTTAGAAGTAAGCCAATTTGAATTTTAACTAATCTGTCAACCCAGACCCTAAAAGGCTGGGGGGCTTGGAATAACATATACCAAGCCATGAATGATAACAAGTTCCCACTAAGAATGCTATATTCAGCAAAACTACCCTTCAGAATTGAAGATGAAATAAAACTTTCCATGATAGGCAGAAACTAAAAGAATTAACAGCCATTAATCCAGAACTAGAAAACATGAGATATTTCATGCAGAAAAAAATAAAAAACTGATATCAGAGCCAGTGTTATGGATGACTCTCACTAAGAAAGATATTAAAGGAGATTTGAGTCTGAATTAAACATTAAAAATAAATCAAAATGGCAGGAAATAAAAATTAACCCTAAAATTAAATAGTCTAAACACTCCATTCAAAAGACATATATGGCAGAATAGATCAGAAAACAAGATACAACTGTATATTGTTTACAAGAGATTCACATTTCAACCTTTCAGGAAAATATATCCATGGGATGAATGTAGAAGGATGGAAAAAGAAATACCATGCAAATAGAGGTCAAATTCCAGCAGAAATAGTTATTCTTATATCTGATAAAGTAGAATTCAAGCCAAAATTAACCAAAAGAGAAAAAGAAGGACAGTTCAGACTGTTTAAGGGAATCCTTCAACAAGAAGACAATGATATCTATGCACCTAATATCGGTACACCTGTGCACATAAAACGAACCCTACCCGATATAAACAAATAGATTCCAATACAATAATATTGGGTGATTTTAACACACCTATCTCACCAATTGATACATCATTCTGACATAACTAAGACTCTTCAAAACAAAAAAATTATTAGCCAAATAGACCTAATAGACATCTATTCCATATTCCATTCACCAACAAATGAATTCCCTTTCTTTTCAGCTACACATGGAAAGTTCTTTAAAATAGATCATATAATCATATTTTAAGACATAAAGCAACTCTTAACAAATACAAAAAAAGAGATAATTTCTCACATGCTATCAGATCATGATGAAATAAAATTCGAAATCAGCAACAAAGAAAACTAGCTCCCTGTCTTTCACCCTGAACAAAAGTCAACTCAGAGTTGCTCAGTGACCATGAAATTGTGCCAGAAACTGAGCAATTACTAGAACAAAACTTAGGCTCAACACTCCAACATATTGGCACAGGCACCAACTTCCTTAATAAGACACCTATAGCTCAAGAAATAAAATCAATAATTGAAAACTCAGATGGTATCAAATTAAAAAGCCTTTTCATAGCAAAGGAAACAATTAAGAGCATGAGCCTACATAAAACGGAATAAAAAAACATCTTTGCCAGCTACTCCTCTGACAGAGCATTCACATCCAGAATACATAAAGAACTTGTATAAAACAATAAACAGGCAAAAGAACTAAACAGACATTTCAAAAAATGAAGAAATTCAAATGGCCAACCAATATATCAAAAGATGTTCAACATTCCTAGAAATCAGAGAAATATACAAATCAAAACTACATTAAGATTTCACCTTACCGCAGTTAGAATGATAATGATACAGAATACAAATAATAATAAATTCTAAGAGGAGGTGGGGGGAAAGGTACACTCATACATTGTTGGTGGGAATGCAAATTAGTATAGACACTTTGTAAAGCAGTATGGACATTTTTTAAAAGACTGGGAATGAAACCACCATATGAATCAGTTATCTCATTCCTTGATATTTCTCCGAAAAGTGCTAAAATCAGCATACTATAATGATATAGTCACTTCTTTTTATAACAGCACAATTCATAAGAGTCAAGTTATGGAACCAACCCACCTGTCAATAGATGAATGGATAAATAAAATGTATACATGATGGAGTATTACTCAGCCATAAAGAAGAATGAAAGTATGTCATTTGCTGGTAAACAGATGGAAGTGGAGAATATCATGCTAAATAAAATAAGCCAGACTTAGAAAGTCAAGTGTTGAATGTTTTCTTCCATATATGGAAACTAGAGAATAATAAAGAAAAAAAACCTTGGGGGACACCATGAAAATAGAAATAAAATCAATGGGGTAGATGATGATTCAGGTGAAACGAAAAGGGATGAAAAAAGGGAGGATCTGTGGAATAAAATTGACCCGATTATGATATGTTAATATACGAATATACCATAGTACATTTCACCTTTATGTATGACTATAAAGTATCAATTTAAAAAATAATAAATAGAGGAAAAAGCAATAAAATAGAGGAAGGAAAATGGGAGGAGGGGATGGGGAGGGATAGAGGAAGTACAGCAGACTATAACATAGCAAAATATGCATGCATGTATATTTATGTCAAAATGAACCCCACTATTGTATTTAATTATAATGCAATAATACAAACACAAAATACTTTTAAAATAAAAATATATAAGCTGGACATGGTGTCATATACCTATAATTCCAGTGACTGAAGAGGCTGAGACATGAAGATCACAAGTTCCAGGCCAGCCCAAAGAAACTTAGCAAGGCCCTGAACAACTTAGTGAGACATATTCTAACAAATAAATAAATAAATAAAATGGGCTAGAGATGTGGCTGAGTGGTTAAGTACCCCTGGGTTGAGTCCCTGGTATCAAAGAGAAAGGAGAAGTAGAAGAAGAAAAGGAAGGTGGTGATGGAGGAAGAGGAGGAGGAATGTTTAACAAATTAGACTTTTTCTTCCTTCCACAGCCACTGTGACCTTACTGTTCTGGGAATGAGTCATATATACTCTACACTCTTTGAACTAGGAAATGTTGCATTTTTTTAGAAAGCATGCAGGGACAAGGCATTGATGAAAGTCAACTTTTTAAAGATGAGGAAGTAATATATATATATGGATGTCAGAAGAATCTTTTAGGTATAGAGAAGAGCATTTCAGGAATAGAAAAGAGTACATGAAAGGATTGTACTTGATGATTTCATTATTTTAGATAGTCTGAGAGTTTATTTTCTTATATTTTATGGTATTTGACTAAGTAGATTATAGAATTTTATGTTATACATTTTATAGTTTAGCCTTAGTATAAAAAAAAAATCTTAATTCATATCCCTTTTCACTCTTAGTTTAGCCTTGTAACTTTGGGCAACTTGTTTACACCTGTTAAGCATTACTCTGTGTATAACATGTATATATAATACAATATTCTACTCTTTCAGATGGTTTAGAGTGTTCAGGGTTATGATGCATGTAAAGTACTTAGCATGGACATTAGCATAATTGATAAACGTATCATCGTAAGTGTGACTTGTCAGTAATTTTTTCCTTTGGCTGATAAAGTTTTTATATCAAGGTTATGAAAGTATCTTAAAATTAATTAACTCCTTTTAACCAAGGTATAGAGTATGAGTTAAATAATATATAATTAATATTCCTTAAAAGTCTGTCATAAATCACCCCCATGAAAACATCTGAAATTGATATAATTTCTGGATATAATTATTTGCAAATTTAAATAATTTTCAATTTCATCTAAGACAATTTATGCACCATTCTCTCAATTAATCTTGGTAATTTATATTTTCTGAACTCCATTAGTTCCTTAGAGATTGCAACATTTATTATCATGTGGTTGTAAGTTAGTAGATTGAAAGAAGTTCAGTTTTATAGTTATGTTCTTTTTTATATATCTAATCACATGCTTGTGAATGTTATTTTTTTCCTGAAGATATTTATCCACATACCACATTCCCATTTGAGGCATATTTACAAGTTTTTAATCATTTTTTTTTGCTTTTTTCTGGTTTGATAGTTAATTTTTTCCATGAATCATGTACTGTATTTTTGGACCATTTTTTCCCTAACTTTATGGATTCAATTATTAACTAATTATTTACTCTTTGAATTTCTTTAAATAAAAGCATTTTTGGCCTCAAGTTGGCTATCATGTATACCTTTGAAAGAATTGGTATAACTTTTCATAAACAATACGTTCATATAGTGAGTTTCCAAATAGTCTTTATTTGGAAATTTTATCTCTTTTTGTTTGAAATGCCACATGGAATTGATTATTATAATTAAGTGATTGGAGTTGTATTTGCTGTTTAAAGTTTTGTTTATAATTTCCAAACTTGTGCATAATAAGAGGATGTGACTTTTCTTATATGATTACACATAGAAAAGAAGAAAACATGTTCACCGTAAATTGAACCAGAAGACTATAAATAGAGAGTGAATACACTCTGTTCTCTGCATAATGATGGATAGCCTCTCTGCAGGTTGGATTCTCTGGAACTGGGTGCTAACACTGAGTTTAACAAGCAGGATTTTTTTTTTTTTTTTTTCAGAGATCTCCTGTGGAAGGTAAACTGGAAGCAAGATTGAGCAGAGGTCAAAGCTGAACAGCAGTGCATTCTTAACATAGCTTAGATATAGCTTAGATGACCCATGGGGAACTCTGAGGCATAGATAACCCATCACAGTGGTCTCCTGTCAGGTAAAAACAGCTCTCATGATACTGCCTTCTCTATCTGTGGCTGGGTAACAGTCTCCAGTCTTAGGTAGCACAAGCCCACAGGCAGGGAGGCTGGTCTTTGCGGTACAGGTGGAACAAGGAGCTGAGTGTTACAGGCTCTCTGCTGTCAGCTGCTAAGTCCTCCTTCCAAAAAGAGAGATGAAGTGCTACATTTCAAAATATTTTGTTAACATATTTTATACACATTTTATTCTCAGTGTTCATCTAAACAATATCATGTCGCTATGTAAGAAATTTCTAAACTTTAATATGGTCATTCAGTTTTTAATATAAGAATTTTCTAATTTTACTATCATACTATATTACCTATTAGCTGGCTCTATTAAATTATCTACATGTGTTTTGAAAAGACATATAAAGTACAAAATTATAAAGTGAAAAGTAATGGTAAACTGAAGTTGATTTATTATTTAAGAAAAAATTAATATTTGCTGCTAAATTTAATGTTGCCTAACATATTTCAGAATTATTTTTCAATTCAATATTTCTATAATATTCACACATGTATAACAACACTTCTCAAAATAAAATTCCTTTACATATTCTGGTATTCAATCTTGCACAGGAATGTTTATTTATTCTTGAGGTGCTTGAAACAATTCAAGTAGTTAATTTTGTTTAAATTTAAAAACAGTTTCAAGGGCTGGGATTGTGGCTCAGCAGTAGAGTGCTCACCTAGCACGTGGGCGACCCGGGTTCGATCCTCAGCACCACATACAAATAAAAAAAATGCATTGAATAAAAAACGCATTGTGTACAACTAAAGCAAATAAAAATATTAAAAAAAAACAGTTTCAAGACTGATTTAATAAAGCCATTAATTATTTCTGTTTGGACTATGATCAGAGAAAGCAAGAATCATTATCAGACTTGGTTTTTTACAAACATTATCCTGTGTCTGAGAGGGAAATTATGTTATAAGGACAATAAAACAGCAGTAAAAAAACAGTTTTATAAAGAGACATGAATGAATAGAGGTAACTCAAGAAGAGAAATATTGTGCTGGGTGGGGTAGTACACACCTGTAATCCCAGAGGCTTGGGAGGCTGAGGCAGGAGGATGGCAAGTTCAAAGCCACCTTCAGTAAAAGCAAGGTGCTAAACAATTCAGTGAAACCTGGTCTCTAAATAAAATACAAAATAGTGCTGTGGATATGGCTCAGTGGTCAAATTCAATTCCTGGTACCCATACCCCCCCACCCCCCCAAAAAAAAAAAAACCGACAAGAAATATTATGAAGAAGGAAGAAATATGCATTTTAGTCCAGTTGAGTAGGAGGAGCTAAAATCATTAAAGCCAGGATACATAAAATGCTATTGGATCTAGAACTTAAGAATTTGTATTATAAATGCAAATATAGTCATGTGTTGCTTAACAGTGGAGATACATACTAAAAAATAAGTCAATGTTTTAGTCAGACTTTTTACTGCTGTGACTAAAAGACCTGACAAGAACAATTTAAGAGGAAGAAAAATTTATTTGGGTTCTCATGGTTTCAGAGTTTTCAGTCCACAGACAGCCAGCTTCATGCCTTGGGGCCTGAGGTGAGGTTGAACATCATGGAGGAAGAGTGTGGCATAGTGAAACATCTCACACGATGATCAGGAATCAGAGAGAGATTCCACTTGCTAGATAAAAAATATGTATTCCAAAGGCACGCTGCAAATGACCCAACTCCTCAAGCAATACTCTACCTGCCTTCAATAACCATTCAATTAATCCCATCAGTGGATTAATTAACTAATTGGGTTAAGGCTCTCATAAGCCAATCATTTCTCCTCTAAATGTTCTTACATTGTCTCACACAAGAGTTTTTGGGGGACACCTAATATCTAAACCATAAGAGTCAAGTAATTTCATTGTTATGAGAATATTCCCAAACCTATATGATATAACATGATACTGTACTGAATGCTATAGGGAATAGTAACAGAATTTGTGTATATTAGAGTATTAAATATAGAATAGGCAGAGTAAATATATGGTCCAACAGATTTGAAAAGGGCAATTTATAGGACCCTTGTTAGAAATGGAGCTCTCAGGACTGGAAGTTGCTTTTGGGTGCATCAGTGAGTGAGTGGTGAGTGAATGGAGAGGCTTAGGAGACTACTTACAATGCTGGAGACTTTATAAAAAGGAAAAACTTAGGCTACACTAAAGTTATTAACAATATTTTTCTTTCTTCAGTAATAAATTAATCTCAACTTATTTTAAATTTTTACTTTATACACTTAATTTTCTTTTAGCTTTTTGATTTTTTATAATAACACAGCTAAAACACTAACATACACATTGTACAATTGTGCAGAACTATGCTCTTTCTTTATATCCTTATTCTATCATCATTTTCTATTTTTTTTAATTTAAGAAAATGATAAAATTTCCATTTCTAACTTTAATTAATGGAATGCAAATGATCTCTAATTTACAGTGTTTGTTTTCTTTATTAAATTATTTATTTATCATAATTTATTAGACATGATGGCAGAATGCAATTTATTTCATATTACACAGATAGAGCACAATTTTTCAAGTTAATGTTTGTACACAAAGTATTTTCACACCATTTGTGTCTTCGTACATGTACTTAGGGTAATGATGTCTAACTCATTTCACCTAATTCCTACCCCT
The DNA here is from genome assembly GCA_025594165.1 of Tamias sibiricus. NCBI lineage: Eukaryota > Metazoa > Chordata > Mammalia > Rodentia > Sciuridae > Tamias > Tamias sibiricus. The sequence goes on along the minus strand of CM046660.1, from coordinate 136,741,211 downwards.
TTGCCCCTCCCTTCCCTTCCTTCTCCTTTGCCCTATATAAAGTTCTTCCATTCCTCCCATTTTCCCTGTCCCCCATCGCCATTATGAGTCAGCATCCTCATATCAAAGAAAACATTTGGCCTTTGGTTTTCTGAGATTGGCTTACTTCACTTAGCATTATATTCTCCAACTCCATCCATTTACCTGCAAATGGCAAGATTTTATTCTCTTTTAATGCTGAGTAATGTTCCATTGTGTATATACAACAAAGTTTCCCTATCCATTCATCTACTGAAGGGCATCTGGGTTTGTTCCACAATTTAGCTATTGTGAATTTATTGCTATAAACACTGATGTGGCTGTGTCCCTGTATTATGCTGTTTTTAAGTCCTTTTGGTATAAACTAAGGAGTGGGATAGCTGGGTCAAATGGTGGTTCCATTCCAAGTTTTCCAAGGACTCTCCATACTGCTTTCTAGATTGGCTGCATCAATTTGCAGTTCCACCAGCAATGCATGAATGTGCCTTTTTCCCCACATCCTCACCAACACATTGTTTTTTGTATTCTTGATAGCTGCCATTCTGACTGGAGTGAGATGAAATCTTAATGTAGTCTTGATTTGCATTTCTTAATTGCTAGAGATGTTGAACATTTTTTCATATATTTGTTGATTGATTGTATATCCTCTTCTAAGAAGTGTCTGTTCAGTTCTCTGGACCATTTATTCATTGGGTTATTTGTTTTTTTTGTTGTTAAGATTTTTGTGTTCTTTTTTTTTTCCAGAATCTACATTCTCCACATATATTATTTATTGATTTATTTATTTATTTTAAGTTGTTCAAAATGACAGCAGAATGAATTACATTTCATATTATACTAATAGAGCACTCTTTTACTTGAGTTCTTTATATATCCTAGAGGTTAGTGCTCTGTCTGATGTGCTTGTGGTAAAGATTTGCTCCCATTCTATAACCTCTCTATTCACCTCACTGATTATTTCTTTTGCTGAGAAGAAGCTTTTTAGTTTGAATCCATCCAATTTATTGATTATTTGTTTTAATTCTTACACTATAGGAGTCTTATTAAGGAAGTCGGTGCTTAATCCTACATGATGGGGATTTGGGCCTACTTTTTCTACCATTAGGTGCAAGGTCTCTGGTTTAATTCCTAGGTCCTTGATCCACTTTGAGTTTTGTGCATGGTGAGAGATAGAGGTTTATTTTCATTTTGTAACATGTGGATTTCCAGTTTTCCCAGCACCATTTGTTGAAGAGGCTATCTTTTCTCCAATGTACATTTTTGGTGACTTTGTCTAATACAATATAATTATAATTATTTGGGTTAGTATCTGTCCTCAATTCATATGCTATATGAATTTCATGATTGCTTTTTCTATTTCTATGAGGAATGTTATTGGGATCTTTATTGAGATTGCATTGAATCTGTATAGTGCTTTTGGTAGTATGGTCATGTTGACAACATTAATTCCTCCTATCCAAGAACAAGGTAGATCTTCCATTTCTAACATCTTCTTTAATTTCTTTTTTTTAGTGTGCTTTAGTTTTCATTGTAGAGGTCTTTTACCTCTTTCATTAAGTTGATTCCCAAGTATTTTTTCTTTTTTTGAGACTACTGTAAATGGGATGGTTTTCCTAGTTTCTCTTTCTGAGGATTTGTCACTAATGTACAGAAATGTCTTTGATTTATGGTTGTTCATTTTATATCCAGCGACTTTACTGAATTTGTTTTTACAGTTTAAACTATTTTGCTTAAAACTAAGATAAAAATTCATACCAGGCCTCAGTATCCACAGGGTCAGGATCATCAATGTCACTGACCTTGACCTCCACATCTGTTCCCATTGGAAGGTCTCCAGGGGCAATAGTACCCATCAAACTGCAGTCTCCTATGATCATAATGCCTTATCCTGGAATACCTTATGAAGCACCTATGTTATGCTCTTGAAGAAATGTCATTCTTTTCAGAATATGTCAGTGGTAGTTTGCTTTATACATTTTTTATAGATTTGCACTTATCAGATAATGCATTATTTTAGTTAATAAAAACTCTTGATTGTTGGGTTTCATGTTTTAAAATTTTAAAATCTTCTTCTCTATGGTTCACTATTAACGTTCTGAAGGTTTTTCTTTTCTCTTATCATGCAGTTTCCTTTTATCTTGCCTATTCTTCAGCTCTGAATTCCTGTTCAAGTTCCAGAAATTCTGCATTAGTCAATACCTCAGGAAACACCTCTAGGATCTCTTCAATGTCACCTACGTCCACAGCCAGGTTAAAGTTTCTGGCCTTCTCAACAACAACCTTATTGACTTTAGCAACTTCTTCATCCTTGGAAAATTCTTTGAAGTCATGGCCCAACTTCTTGAGTTCCTTCTTCTAGATGTCATTCATACAGACTTTGGTGACATTACCCCCAAAACAAGAAATGTTCACAATGCAGTCACAGATGATGTCATCTAGATGAATAAGTGTTTTCTCATTGTCTCTTAATTTTATTAATAGCATTTGCATAGGTTCACCTCAAATAATAGGCTTTAAGATGAGTGGGGTGGCTCACATCCATAATGCCAACTTGAGATTCTGATGCAGGAGGATCATCAGTTCAAAGCCACAATCAACCGTGTCTCATGATAAAAAGTTAAAATGGCTGGGGATATGGCTCAGTGATTAAGGGCCCCTGGGTTAAATCCCTGGTACCAAAAAAAAAAAAAAAAAAAAAAAGAAGGCTTTAAAACCTACTATAACTGTTTGGTCCATTGGTTGGATTCAAGAGATGATATGTAGAGGCAGAAATAATATTTTTATATGAGAACAAAGCCCAATAAAAAGGAGCATGTGCATGAACATTATTAGAGTGACCTAAATATTGAAAGATATCTCATTTTCCAAATAGTACTTTTTCCCTTTTGCTAGTATAGAAATTGACTCAGAAAAGAAACTGGATGATCCATAATATTTTATTTCTCCTGTGGTACACAGACAATGCATGTTCCTTGATAAGCTTGAAGACCCTGTGGTTCTAATGGTGCCAAGTCACAAAGTGTTTTAATTCAGAAATTTAAACATTTCTCACAAGCAAGATTCTTAATATGGCCTTAAAAATCTTGAAACTTGGCATTGATTTGGCCTTCCTATGGGTAAAAGTACTTTAAGGCATCTATTTCCAGAAGAGAGACGTTGCATTCATATTGACGATTTTTTTCAGGAAAGTAATTTTTCTCTATAATCAGCTTATCTAAGATTTCCAAATTTTTTCAGCTGCTTTAACATTAACACACCCAGACTCACCACTCATTCTCACATTATGTAAATATACTAATCATTGAATCATTTAAGCCACTAAAAACTTACATCAAATTGAACATCTGGTTCAATCTTTTCTCTCAACATTGCAAACAAACTTTTGTTTTGGCTTTGATTGTCATGGTGGTGAGAAAGATATTTTTTGCATTTGGTCATCTGAATCATTACAAGTATCTCCATCTGATAGTCACTTAAACAGCTTTAGATACTTTACTCCTGTTATTCAAGATCATAAGTATGGTGGAATAAGACATACCTAACTAGATCAATAATCATCACTGATTTTCCCATTTCATAGTATTAATTTTGTTTCTAAGTTTAAAATGCTACATGGCCTGCTACTGTTAACATTAGCGATGAATTTTGTATGTGTATGGGCCAAGGGGAATAAAACCACCCAAGATTAAATCAAGTGCAGGAGAAAATGATGTGATCAAGAGACATGAAAAGGGGTTTTTCACAATGATGGAACAAAGAAGGTTATTTCCTGGATGTTCCATGATGTGAAACCAAGAAAACAGATAAGCAGTTTCTCAGCAAGATGGGTGAACAGAAACAAAAAGTGTGAGGACATTGTTGGAATTTAATACTGGACATTCAAAGCAGATAAGGGACTCTAGAGGTTGGATATAATAAAATAAGAAAGAAATCCCCAGTGCCATAGTCTCTCCTGCAGCCAGAGGCCACAGCCAGAGTGGTCCCTCTGTGAGCAAAGTGGAGGGATAATGGAATTAAAGTAAACCACATTTTTTAGGAGGCCTGAGGCATGTCTGGTTATGAAGAGTTTAAAAATCAAAGACAGTGCTTGAATAAACTGAAAGGTATGCCACACAATCTCCTTACATGGGAAAGAAGCTCCATCTCTCCTGACTTCCTGCATGTGACAGAGGAAGAAATCATTTTGCAGTTGCAGTGCAGGGACCAGCAGCTGATGGAACTGATTCCTGAAAAACCCATGTTTTGCCCAAAATACAGTGTGGCAAATCCACACCGCATGACATAGAATGTTCCTAAGTGACTAGAAGAAAAGCAAACATGGACAGAGGTTTACACAGGGGACTACTGGTTGTAGAAACCCATCCAGCTCACCCCATCTCCTCTAATTCAGCTGCTTTCAGGACTGGCTGGGAAAGATGCAACTGGAATTTGAAAGCACAGGGATGGGAGAGATTTAATTTGGAGACTGAACTCAAGACCATGAAATGTGGGATCCACAAGGTAAAAATGTGGACTAAGAATTATCTTTTCCACCACATGAATGGAACCCAGGGGAGATCTCTGGCATGCAGTTTCCCAGTGTGGATCAGCAATTGCTGGGCCTTGGAGGCGCACTGATTTTAAAGCTCTAGAGCAACTGGCATTCAGCAAAGAACCTGGAACCTACATAAGCGCATAAATTCTGCCTCCAAAACTTCCACCTATGGGATTAGCTCTCTCACTCTAGCAACCACACCTTGAGGGTGAAGTAAGCATCACACTCTAGATAACTCCACCTAACTTTGCTGAGGAGGGAAGCTGAGAATCTATTGAACTCCAATGGAAACAATTCTTTAAATTTTCATCATTTTTTTTCTTTTTTTCTTTTCTTTGTTTAATTATGTTCTTAATAGTTCATGAACATTTATACATTAATATTTTTTCTCATTTCTAACATTTTTGAAGCCAGTTATTTTTTGTGAATCATTTTTTGAGAACTAGGTTATCTGACCAGTATATTTCAATTTTTAAAATATTCTTTTATTTTTAATTTTCTAAATTTATCTGTATATATATTTTATTCTCTCATTTATCTGTTTTGCTTGATTTTCTCTCTACTTCTGCTAACAGTTAATCTCTATTATTCTTTCTTCATGCCTTCTTTAATTTTTTACTTCTATCTTCTCTTGTCCTCCCTCATAATCATCACATCCTACATCACATCTGTTCTCTCCCTGTTCACCATTCAAAGTTGTAAACTTTTTTGGAAACTTACTGTTTTTACTGTAGGCAATAACCAATTATATCACTTATGTTTATTTTGAGAATCAACATTGTAGACAACATAGCAGTAACTGTTTGGTATAGATGCTGTATATTGTTTGCATTGGTTATTGTCATTATTTGTCTCCCTCTGAAAGGTGATGTGCTGGAAACCTACAGGAACACTATAATTCCACAGGGTGGACACAATACTATCTCAAGTCATACTGGTAGATGGGCAGACACACAAGCAGCATGAGAAAACAAGGGAAGAAATCACACCAAACAAACCAAGATACATCTATAACAGAATACATCAACATCACAGGGGAATATATGTCAGAAAAAGAGTTTAGAAAGTGCATAATTAATCTGATCTGTGAGATAAAGGACAATGTAAGGAGTAAAATCAGAAAAAAATAGAGGAAGTGAAAGATCACTTCAATAAAGAGGGATTCTGCGGAAAAAAATCAAGCAAAAATCCTCAAACTGAAGGAATCAATAAACCAAATTAAAAATTCAATGGAAAAAGGTGGTTGAATAAGATGGATGTCTTTATCCTAAATGCATGATTGAAGTGTGAATGATATGAATATACATTGTATACAAACAGTGTTTTGTGAAAAGGTGCTCTATATGTTTATTATGAATTATAATGCATGCTACTATTATAAATACAACTTTGAATAAAAAATAAATTTAAAAAAATTCAATGGAAAGCATCACCAACAGACTAGACCATTAGGAATACATAGTTTCAGGCAATGAAGACAAAATATATAATCTTGAAAAATAAAGCATACCATAGAGAAAAGATGTTAAGAGACCATGAACAGAACTTCCAAGAAACATGGGTTAACATGAAAAGACCAAATTTAAGATTATTTGGGATAGATGAAGTCTCAGAGATATAAACCAATAGAATGCACAATCTTTTCAATGAAATCATTTCAGAAAATTCCCCAAACCCAAAGAATTAAATGAGAAATCAAATATAGGAGGCTTATAGGACCCCAAATATACAAAATTACAACAGATCCACACCAAGGCATATTATTATGAAAATACTTAACATACAGAATTAAGGATAGAATTTTAAAGGGTACCAGAGAAAAACAACAGGTCACATTTAGAGGGGAAAAAAATTCAGATCTCAGCTGACTTCTCCACCCAGACCCTCAAATCTAGGATTTCTTGAAATAATATTTACCAAGCTCTGAAAGAAAATGGATGCCAGACAAAAATACTATACTGAGCAAAATTAAGCTTCAGAATAAATGATGAAATAAAATTTCCCATGATAAACAAAAGTTATAAGAATTCACAACTAGAAAGCCTGCGCTATAGAACATTGTCAATAAAATATTTCATGAAGAAAAATGAAAATTAAAAGTGAAAACTAGCAAAAGGAGAAATTATACTCGAAGAATAGTCAATCAAATAATAAATTAATTTAAATTAAAAACCAGAAATCAATCAAAATTACAGGTTATAAAAGTCATTTCTCAATAATAACATTGAATGTAAATGAATTAAACTCATCAATCAAAAGAAGTAGACTGGCAGATTGGATTAAACACAAGTCCACAATATGCTATCTCCAAGAGACTCACCTCATAGGCAGAAGACTGAAAGTAAAAGTATGGGAAAAAACATATCATTAACATGGGTTGCAAACAGGCAGGGATTTCTATTCTCACATCAGATAAAGTGGATTTCTAGCCAAAGATAATCAAAGGGACAAAGAAGGACATTTCATACTATTTAAAGGAATTATACATCAACAAGACATAACAATTATATATATTTATGCCCCAAACAATGACACATTTATGTATATACAAAAAAAAAAAAAAAAAAAAAAAAAAAAAAAAAAAAAAAAACTTTAATTTCAAGAATCCAATAGACCACAACACAATAATACTGGGTGACTTGAACATACCTCTCTCACCACTGGATAGATCCTCCAAGCAAAAACTAAATAAAGAAACTCTAGAACTAGAAAATACAATAATTTATAATTAACAGACATATATAGACTATTTCATCCAACAGTGACTGAATACACTTTCTTCTCTGATACATTCATCCTTCTCTAAAATAGACTTTATCTTATGCCACAAAACAACTCTTAACAAAAAAAAAAAAAAATAGAGATAATACTTTACATTTTATCAGATCATAATGAAATAAAACTAAAAATCAATGATATAATAAAATATAGAACCTACTCTAAGACCTGGAGACCAAATAATATGCTATGGAATAAACAATAGATATTAGAAGAAATTAGGGATGAAATGAAAACTTAAAAAAAAATCTTGGAGGTAAATGAGAACAGTGACGCAACATATCAAAAACTCTGGGAAACTATGAATGCAGTTCTAAGAGGAAAGTTAATTGTATTGAGCTCATTCATTAAAAATATAGAAAGTCACCAAATAAATAACCTAGCATACATTACATCTCAAGGTCCTACAAGAACAAATCAACACCAAAATATGTAAGACAGGAAATAATTAAAATCAGAGCTGAAATTAATAAAATTGGGAAAAAATCCTCAAAATTGACAAAACAAAAAGTTGGTTCTCTGAAAAAATAAATAAAATTGATAAACCCTTAGCCAAACTAATGCGGAGAATTACATAATGCTCAAATTACTAAAATTCATGATGAAAAAGGAACCATCATGACAGAAATTGCTGCAATAGATGATAATCAGAACTATTTTGAAAACTTATACTCCAGAGGGCCCAGAGTAGCAGCTCCCTGCTGCTGCACGCAGGGCCAGACCTGGGGAAGGGCTTCCTCCATTATCAGGAAGAGTGCGACCTGCCCATTTGCGACCAGAGCAAGAGGTAGACTCCCGCCCACTGGAAGGAGAGACCCAGCCACCAGTTTGCCTGGTCTTCGGGGCCCAGAACAGCATCTCCCGGCTGCTGCACGCAGGGCCAGACCTGGCGAAGTGCTTCCTCCACTCCCTGGGGGAGTGCGACCTGCCCAGCTGCAACCAGAGCAAGAGGTAGGCACCTGCCCGCTGGAAGGAGAGAACCCACCGCCAGTTTGCCTGGCCTCCAAGGCCCATAGTAGCATCTCCCTACTGCTGTAAGCAGGGCCCAGCCTGAGGATAAGCCCCTTCCACTATTCCACTGTGCCACTCTGCAACGGACCAAAGGTGCAGCCTTGACTCCACTAACAGGGTTGCTGACTGTACATGATCTGGGTCAGGTGGCTTAAACTGGAAGGGAAAAAAGAAGGGCTTCCAAGGGTCCATTTTGTTTGAGACTTGTTCTTGGGTTCAACGTTTTTGCTTTTATTTGCTTGTTTGTTTGTTTTGTTGTTTCTTGGGAGTTTGTTTGTTTTTGTTTTGATTGACAGTGTGTTTGTGTGCTTCTGCTCCTCTTTTCTTTCTTTTCTTCCTTCTCACTTTTATATTTTTTCTTCTTCCTTCATCTTCCCTATTTACACCCTGCCATTGCATTCTCAACAGAGGCAAAAACAAGTTATACGCACAAATTGAGATTTCTAGAACGTGTACAATTGAAATATATAGCAAAGTGGTGTTATATATGGTTTATTCTCTATTTTCTAGACTTATTCTCTCTCTCCTCTCTCTTACACTAATTACTACTCCTTGGTTATTTTTTTTTCCCTTCTTTTTTTCTTTGTTTTCCATCTTTCTTTATTTCTCCTCTCAACTGCTACATAAGTTAGGTTTATATGTAAATCGGTCTTTCCATCTATTCATTCACTCCATTCTCTTTCCTCTCTCCTCGGCTGATAATAAACCACTTCCATAGAACTCTCTTTTCATACTTTCTAAGAAAGAACAAGTCAATACACTCACTTCCTTCTTCCTAAACATATTACCTCTCTGTCCATTACTTGAAACTTTAAAACCCCATCAGAAGCATACAGAGTAAATTGGAAACAACATCTGGGTTAACTAAATCTGTACATTGTGATCAAACTGGGATTCTCTGAATGGAAAGTGTTTGATTTTAAAGTGTAAAGGAAATATAAGGGGATCTGATAGCATTGTACTACAGGAGCAACATAAGGTTTTAAGGTAAAATCAAAGTAGACAAGGTCCCACAGTGCAGGTAGAATAGACGCACAAGCAATATGAAGAAACAAGGGAAGAAAGTGACACAAACAAATCAATATACCTCCTCAGTAGATTCCATACCATGCACAGTTGGTGCAATGCCAGAGATGGAATTCAGAAATTACATATTCCAAATGTTAGCGGAACTTAAGAATGAACTCAAAAATGAGATGAGGGAGCAAATACAGGAGGTGAAAGATCATTTTGACAAAGAACTACATAAACAAATACAGGAAGTAAAAGATTACTTCAATAGGGAGATAGAAGCTCTAAAGAGAAACCAAACAGAAATTCCAGAAATGAAAGAAGCAATAAATCAAAATAAAAGATCAATCGAAAGTATCACCAACAGAGTAGATCACTTGGAAGAAAGAACCTCAGACAATGAAGACAAAATATATATCCTAGAGAAAAATCTAGATTACACAGCAAAAATGGTAAGAAACCAAGAACAGAACATTCAAGAATTATGGGACAACATAAAAAGACCAAACATAAGAGTGATTGGGGTAGAGGAGGGGGCAGAGATTCAAGCCAAAGGAATGAGTAATTTATTTAATGAAATAATTACAGAAAATTTTCCAAACTTGAGGAATGAAGGGGAAAACCAAGTTCAAGAGGCCTACTGAACACCAAACATACAAAATCACAAAAGATCCACACCAAGACACATTATAATAAAAATGCCTAATATACTGAGCAAGGAGAGAATATTAAAAGCCACAAGAGAAAGGAAGCAGATTTCATATAGGGGGAAACCAATCAGACTTTGTTCAGATTTTTCTACCCAGACCTTAAAAGCAAGAAGATCCTGGAATAGCATATTTCAAGCTCTGAAGGAAAAGGGATGTCAACCAAGAATCTTATATCCAGCAAAATTGAGCTTTAGATTTGAAGATGAAATAAAAACCTTCCACGACAAGCAAAAGTTAAAAGATTTCACATCTCGAAAACCAGCACTTCTGAACATCCTGGGCAAAATTTTTCATGAAGAAGAAGAGAAAAATAACAATGAAAATCAACAAAGGGAGATATTAAACTAAGGGAAATACCAACCAGAAGAGAAACCAAATCAAGCTAAAGATCATCATACAAATAAAAATGGATGGGAATAAAAATCACATCTCAATAATATCCCTGAATGTTAACGGCCTAAACTCGCCATTCAAAAGACACAGACTATCTGAATGGATTAAAAGAAATGACCCAACAATCTGCTGTCTCCAAGAAACACACCTCATAGAAAAAGACATCAATAGACTGAAGGTAAAAGGCTGGGAAAAGTCTTATCACTCACATGGCCTGCGGAAGCAAGCAGGGGTTTCCATTCTCATTTCAAATAAGGTAGACTTCAAGAAAAAGTTAATCAAAAGGGACAGAGATGGATATTTCTTACTACTTAAGGGAACAATTCATCAAGAGGATATAACAATCATGAATCAATATGCCCCAAATAATGGAGCACCTACATTCATCAAACAAACCCTTCTCAAGTTCAAGAGTAAAATTGACCACAACACAGTTATTCTAGGGGATTTCAACACACCTCTCTCACCAATGGATAGATCATCCAAACAAAAACTAAACAAAGAAATCTTAGGCCTCCTTAAAACAATTAATAACTTAGAACTAACTGACATATATAGAATATTTCATCCCTTAGTAAATGAATACACTTTTTTCTCAGCAGCACATGGCTCCTTCTCCAAAATAGACCATATATTATGCCACAAGGCAAATCTCAGCAAATATAAAAAAATAGAAATACTACCCTGCATGCTATCAGACCATAAAGGGATGAAATTGGAAATCAACGACAAAACAAGGAATAAGAAAAACTACTCCAACAACTGGAAGCTAAGCAACATGCTACTGAATGAACAAGGGGTTGAAGAAGACATCAAAGAGGAGATTAAAAAATTCCTAGAGGTAAATGAGAACACAGATACATCGTATAGAAATCTCTGGGACACTATGAAGGCAGTAGTAAGAGGAAAATTCATTGCACTGAGTTCATTCTTTAAAAGGAAAAAAAAAAAAAAAAAACAACAAATAAACGACTTAACATCACACCTCCAAGCACTAGAAAAAGAAGAACAGATCAACACCAAGAGCAGCAGAAGACAGGAAATAATTAAAATCAGAGCAGAAATTAATGAAATTGAGACTAAGGAAACAATTCAAAGAATTGACAAAACTAAAAGTTGGTTCTTTGAAAAAATAAACAAAATTGACAGACCCTTAGCAATGCTAACGAAAAGAAGAAGAGAAAAAACTCAAATCACTAACATTTGTGATGAAAAAGGGAATATCACAACAAACACCTCAGATATACAGAAAATAATTAGAAATTACTTTGAAAACTTGTACTCTAATAAAACAGAAAATACTGAATGCATTGACAGATTTCTAGAGTCATATGATTTGCCTAAACTGGATCTGGAGGCTATACACAATTTAAACAGATCGATTACAAGCAAAGAAATAGAAGATGTCATCAAAAAGCTACCAACAAGAAAAAGTCCAGGACCTGATGGGTTTACAGCCGAGTTCTACAAGACTTTCAAAGAAGAACTAATACCAATGCTCTTCAAACTATTTCAAGAAATAGAAAAAGAGGGAGCTCTTCCAGACTCTTTCTATGAGGCCAATATTACATTAATTCCAAAGCCAGGCAAAGAGGCATCCAAAAAAGAAAACTTTAGGCCAATATCTTTAATGAACATAGATGCAAAAATCCTCAACAAAATTCTGGCAAATCGGATACAAAAACATATCAAAAAGATAGTGCACCATGATCAAGTGGGGTTTATTCCAGGGATACAAGGCTGGTTCAACATTCGGAAATCAATAAACATAATACATCACATCAATAGACTTAAAGATAAAAATCATATGATTATCTCAATAGATGCAGAAAAAGCATTTGACAAAATACAGCACCCCTTTATGTTCAAAACACTGGAAAAACTAGGAATATCAGGGACATATCTCAACATTATAAAAGCTATTTATGCAAGGCCCAGAGCTAACATTATCTTAAATGGAGAAAAATTGAAAGCATTCCCTCTAAAAACTGGAACAAGACAGGGATGCCCCCTCTCACCACTGCTATTTAACATAGTACTGGAAACTCTGGCAAGAGCAATTAGACAGACGAAAGAAATTAAAGGGATCCAGATAGGAAAAGAAGAGCTCAAATTAGCACTATTTGCTGATGACATGATAATCTACCTAGAAGACCCAAAAAACTCTACCAGAAAACTTTTACAACTAGTAATTGAATTTGGCAATGTAGCAGGATACAAAATCAATACCCATAAGTCAAAGGCATTTTTGTACATCAGTGACAAAGCCTCTGAAAGGGAAATGATGAAAACTACCCCCTTTACAATAGCATCAAAAAAAAAAAAATAAAATACCTGGGAATCAACTTAACGAAAGAGGTGAAAGAACTCTATAAGGAAAATTATAGAACACTAAAGAAAGAAATCATAGAAGAACTCAGAAGATGGAAAGACCTACCTTGCTCTTGGATAGGTAGAATCAATATTGTCAAAATGTCCATACTACCAAAAACATTATACAGATTTAATGCAATTCCAATCAAAATCCCAATGTCATTCTTCAAAGAAATAGAAAAAGCAGTCATGAAATTCATCTGGAGAAATAAGAGACCCAGAATAGCCAAAGCAATCCTGAACAAGAAAATTGAAGCAGGGGGCATCACCATACCGGACTTTAAATTATACTATAGAGCAATAGTAACAAAAACAGCATGGTATTGGCACCAAAACAGACTGGTGGACCAATGGTACAGACTTGAGGACACAGAGACTAATACATATAATTTCAGCTATCTTATATTAGACAAAGGTGCCAAAAATGTACAGTGGAGAAAGGATAGCCTCTTCAACAAATGGTGCTGGGAAAACTGGAAATCCATATGCAACAAAATGAAATTAAACCCTTGTCTCTCACCATGCACAAAATTCAATTCAAAGTGGATCAAGGACCTAGGAATTAGACCAGAGACAATATGCCTAATAGAAGAAAAAGTAAGCTCCAATTTCCAACATGTCGGATTAGGCCCCAAGTTCCTTAATAAGAATCCTGTAGCACAAGAACTATTACCAAGAATTAATGAATGGGATAGATTTAAACTGAAAAGCTTCTTCTCAGCAAAAGAAACAATCAGTGAGGTGAATAGAGAGCCAACTAATTGGGAACAAATATTTAATACATGCACATCAGATAGAGCACTAATTTCTAGAATGTATATAGAACTAAAAAAACTTAACACCAAAAAAGCAAATAACCCAATCAATAAATGGGCTAAGGAATTGAAAAGACACTTCTCAGAAGAAGATACACGATTAATCAACAAATACATGAAAAAATGCTCAACATCACTGGCAATTAGAGAAATGCAAATCAAAACTACTCTAAGATTTCATTTCACTCCAGTCAGAATGGCAGCTATCAAGAACACAAAGAACAATAAATGTTGGAGAGGATGTGGGGAAAAAGGCACACTCATACATGGCTGGTGGGACTGCAAAATGGTGCAACCGCTATGGAAAGCAGTATGGAGATTTCTTGGGAAAATGGGAATGGAACCACCCTATGACCCAGCCATCCCACTCCTGGGTCTATTCCCAAAAGACTTAAAAACAGCATATTACAGTGACACAGCCACTTCAATGTTTATAGCAGCACAATTCACAATAGCTAGGTTATGGAACCAACCTAGATGCCCCTCAGTAGATGAGTGGATAAAGAAAATATGGTGTATATATACAAAATGGAATTTTACTCAGCAATAAGAGAGAATAAAATAATGGCATTTGCAGGTAAATGGATGAAGTTGGAGAATATAATGCTAAGTGAAATTAGTCAATCTCAAAAATCCAAGTACCGAATGTTTTCTCTGATATAAGGAGGCTGGTTCACAGTGTTGTTGGAAGTGGGTACATAGGATCAGAGGATCACTAGAATGGTCAACGGAAAGGGAGGGGAGGGAGGGAGTAAGGGGGGGGTTGGAAAAAAATTGGTGGTTGAATGAGATGGATATCATTATCCTAAATGCATGATTGAAGATCTGAATGGTACTTACATACTTTGTATACAAGCAGTTGTATGTAAAAAGATACTATACTTGTGCATGATGAATAAGTAAATAAATAATAAAAAATTTTTTTTAAAAAAAGAAAACTTATACTCCAATAAAATAGAAAATCTTGAAGACATCAACAAATTGCTAAAGACATATGACCTACTCAAATTGAATCTGGAGAACATAGAAAATTTAAACTGATCAATTTCAAGCAGTGAAATTGAAGACACCATCAAAAGCCTACCAGCAAAGAAAATCCCAAGAACAGAGGAATTCTCAGTGGAGAATCAGACCTTCAAAGAAATACTAACATCTATGCTCCTCAAATTATTTCATGAAATAAAAGAAGGACAGAACACTACCAAACACATTCTTTTTTTTATTTGAAGTTGTATATATAAGAGTAGCATGCATTACAATTCATAATACACACATAGAGCACCTTTTTACATAACACTGTTTGTATACAAAGTATATTCATACTATTCATGTCCTCAATCATGCATTTAAGATAATTATATTCATCTTGTTCTACCATCTTATGTTTTTCCCCTTCATACCCCCTTGCCTCCTCCCTTCCCCTCCCTCATCTTTGATCTTTCTGGTGTTCCTCTAATCCTTCTATATTCCCCGAATCAACCCCCCTGTGAATCAGCCTCCTTATATCGGAGAAAACATTCACATTTGGATTTTTGAGATTGACTAACTTCACTTAGCATTATATTCTCCAACTTCATCCATTTACTTGCAAATGCCATTATTTTATTCTCTTTTATTGCTGAGTAAAACTCTATTGTGTATATATACCACATTTTCCTTATCCATTCATCTGCTGACGGGCATTCTAGGTTGGTTTCACAGTTTAGCTATTGTGAATTGTGCTGCTATAAACATTGATGTGGCTGTGTCGCTATAATATGCTGCTTTTAAGTCTTTTGGGAATAGACTCAGGAGTGGGATGGCTGGGTCATAAGGTGGTTCCATTCCCAGTTTTCCAAGGAATTTCCATATTGCTTTCCATAATGGCTGCACCATTTTGCAGTCCCACCAGCAATGTATGAGTGTGCCTTTTTCCCCACATTCTCTCCAACATTTATTGTTGTTTGTGTCCTTAATAGCTGCGATTCTGATTGGAGTGAAATTGAAATCTTAAGAGTAGATTTGATTTGCATTTCTCTAATTGCCAGAGATATTGAACATTTTTTCATGTATTTGCTGATTGATTGTATATCTTCTTCTGAGAAGTGTCTTTACAATTCCTTAGCCCATTTATTGATGGGGTTATTTGATTTTTTCATGTTAAGATTTTTGAGTTCTTTATATATTCTAGAGATTAGTGCTCTATCTGATGTGCATGTGGTGAAAATTTGTTCTCAATTAGTTGGTTCTCTATTCACCTCACTGATTGTTTCTTTTGCTGAGAAGAAGTTTTTTGGTTGAATCTATCCAATTCATTAATTCTTGATATTAATTCTTGCACTACAGCAGTCTTATTAAGGAACTTGGGGCCTAATTTGACATGTTGGAGATTAGAGTTTACTTTTTCTTCTATTAGGCATATTGTCTCTGGTCTAATACCTAGGTCCTTGATTCATTTTGAGTTGAGTTTTGTATATGGTGAGACATAAGAGTTTAATTCCATTTTGTTTCATATGGATTTCCAGTTTTCCCAGCATCATCTGTTGAAGAGGCTATACTTTCTCTAATGTACATTTTTGGCACCTTTGTCTAATATAAGATAACTGAAATTATGTGTATTAGTCTCTGTGTCCTCAATTCTGTACCATTGGTCTCCCAGTCTATTTTGGTGCCAATACCATGCTGTTTTTGTTACTATTGCTCTGTAGTATAATTTAAAGTCTTCACTTTTCTTGCTCAGGATTGCTTTAGCTATTCTGGGTCTCTTATTTTTCCAGATAAATTTCATTACCACTTTTTCTATTTTTTTGAGGAATATCATTGGGATTTTGATTGGAATTGCATTAAATCTGTATAGTGCTTTTGGTAGTATGGTCATTTTGACAATATTAATTCTGACTATCCAAGAACAAGGTAGGTCTTTCCATCTTCTAAGTCTTCTACAATTTCTTTCTTTAGTGTTCTATAGTTTTTGTTATAGAGGTCTTTCACCTCTTTAAGTTGATTCCCAGGTATTTTATTTTATTTTTTGATGCTATTGTAAATGGGGTAGTTTTCTTCATTTCCCTTTCAGAGGATTTGTCACTGATGTACAAAAATGCCTTTGACTTATGGGTATTGATTTTGTATCCTGCTACTTTTCCAAATTAATTTACTAGTTGTAAAAGTTTTCTGGTAGAGTTTTTTTGGGTTTTTCTAGGTATATTATCATATCATCAGCAAATAGTGCTAATTTGAGTTCTTCTTTTCCTGTCTGGATTCCTTTAATTTATTTTGTCTGTCTAATTGCTCTCACCAGGGTTTCAAGTACTATGTTAAATAACAGTGGTGAAAGGGGTCATCCCTTTCTTGTTCCCATTTTTAGAGGGAATGCTTTCAATTTTTCTCCAATTAAAATGATGTTAGCCTGGGGCTTTGCATAAATAGCTTTAATAATGTTGAGATATGTTCTTGTTATCCCTAGTTTTTCTAGTGTTTTGAACATAAAGCGGTGTTGTATTTTGTCGAATGCTTTTTCTGCATCTATTGAGATGATCATATGGTTTTTATCTTTAAGTCTATTGATGTGATGTATTATGTTTATTGATTTCCACATGTTGAACCAACCTTGCATCCCTGGTATAAACCCTACTTGATTGTGGTGCACAATCTTTTTGATATGTTTTTGTATTTGATTTTTTAGAATTTTTGTTGAGGATTTTTGCATCTATGTTCATTAAATATATTGGCCTGAAGTTTTCTTTTTTTGGCTCTTTCTTTGCCTGGCTTTGGAATTAGTGTAATATTGGTCACATAGAAAGAGTCTGGAAGAGCTCCCTCTTTTTCTATTTCCTGAAATAAATTGAAGAGTATTGGTATTAGTTCTTTTTTGAAGAGGGTCTTGTAGAACTTGGCTGTAAACCTATCCAGTCCTGGGCTTTTTTTTGGTTGGTTGCTTTTTGAAAGCGTCTTCTATTTCCTCACTTGAAATTAATCTGTTTAAATTGTGTATAGACTCCAGATCCAGTTTGGGCAATTCATATAACTCTAGATATCTGTCAATGCCTTCAACATTTTCTATTTTATTGGAGAACAAGTTTTCAAAGTAATTTCTAATTATCTTCTGTATTTCTGAGGTGTTTATTGTGGTATTTCCTTTTTCATCATGGATGCTAGTAATTTGAGTTTTTTATCTCCTTTTTTTTGTTAGCATTGCTAAGGGTCTGTCAATTTTATTTATTTTTTCAAAGAACCAACTTTTGGTTTTGTCAGTTCTTCAATCATTTCTTTATTCTCAATTTTATTAATTTCAGCTCTGATTTTAATTATTTCCTGTCTTCTACTGCTCTTAGTGTTGATCTTTTCTTTTTCTAGAGCTTTGAGGTGTGATGTTAAGTCATTTATTTGTTGTTGTTGCTTTTTTTTTTCCTCTTAAGGAATGAACTCAGTGCAATAAATTTTCCTCTTAATTCTGCCTTCATAGTGTCCCAGAGATTTCTATATGATGTATTTGTGTTCTCATTCACCTCTAGAAATTTTTTAATCTCCTCCTTGATGTCTTCTGCAACACCTTGTTCCTTCAGTAACATGTTGCTTAGTTTCCAGTTGTTGGAGTAGCTTTTTTTAATTTCTTGTTTTATCATTGATTTCCAATTTTATTCCATTATGGTCTGATAAAATGCATGGTAGTATCTCTACTTTTTTATATTTGCTGAGAGTTGCTTTCTTGCAAAATATATGGTCTATTTTAGAGAAGGAGCCATGTGCTGCTGAGAAGAAAGTGTATTCATTTACTGAGGGATGAAATATTCTATATATGTCAGTTAGGTCTAAGTTATTGTTTTAATGTGGTCTATAGTCTCACCATGATACCAAAATCAGACAAAGACAGATCAAGGAAAGAAAAATTTGAGACCAATATTCCTGATTTATCATAGATGCAAAAATTCTCAATAAAATGCTGGTGAATCACACATAAAAACATATTAAAACAATAGTGCACCAGATCAAATGGGACACAAGACTGGTTTAACATACAGAAATCAATAAATGTAATTCATCACATCAATAGACTTAAAGACAAGAATCATATGATTATCTCAATAGATGCAGAAAAAAAAAAAAGCATTTGACAAAATATTGCATCCCTTCATGTTCAAAACACTAGGAAATCTAGGGAACATACCTCAATATTGTGAAAGCTACATATGCTAAACCTAAGGCCAACATCATTCTAAATGGAGAAAAATTGAAAACATTCTTACTCAAACCTGGAAAAGACAAAAATGCCCTCTTTTACCACTTCCATTCAACATCATCTTTGAATCTACAGCCAGAGCAACTAGATAGAAGAAAGAACTGAAACAGATATGATTAGAAATAGAATAGCTCAAACTATCCCTATTTGACAATGACATGATTCTATATTTAGATGACCCAGAAAACTCCACCAGAAAATTTCCGAAACTCATCAATGAATTCAGCAAAGTAGTAGGATATAAAAAATTAATACCAATAAATCAATTGCATTCTTATATATCAGTGATGAATCAACTGAAGGTAAAATCAGAAAAACTATCCTAATCAGAACAGCCTCAAAAAATAATGTAGTTGGTGATCAGTCTAACAAAAGAGGTGAAATACCTCTACAATTAAAACTGCAGAACACTAAAGAAAAAAATTGAAGAAGACCTTAGAAGATGGAAAACTCTTCCATGTTATCTTGGATAGGCAGAATTAATATTGTCAAAATTGCCATACTACCAAAAGTGCTATACAGATTTAATTCAATTTCTATTAAAATTCCAATGACATTTCTCAAAGAAATAGAAAAAAAAAGTCATAAAATTCATTTGGAAAAATAAGAGACCCAAAATAACCCAAACAATCCTTAGTGAGAAAAGTAAAACAGAAGGCATCACAATAACAGACCTTAAATTATACTACAAAGCTATAGTAACAAAAACAGCATGGTATCAGCACCAAAACACACATGAAGATCAATGGTACAGAATAGAAGACACAGAGACGAACCTACATGAATACAATTATGTCATACTGGACAAAGGCTTCTGATCATACAGTGTAAAAATGATAGCCTCTTCAACAACTGCTGCTGGAAAAACTGGGAATCCATATGTAGCAGAATAAAATTGAAACCCTATTGCTCACCCTGCACAAAGATCAACTCAAACTGAATCAAGGACCTAGGTGTTAGACCAGAGACTCCACAACTACTAGAAGAAAAAGTTGCCCCAAATTTACATCAAATTGGGTTTGGAACTGACTTCCTCAACAAGATTTCTAAAGTTAAAGATATAAAACCAAGAATCAATAAATGGGATGGTATGGAACCAAAAAGTTTCTTCATAGCAAAGGAAACAATCAAGACCATGAAAAGAGAGCCTACAGATTGGGAGAAAACCTTTGCAACTTGCACCTCACATAGAGCACTAATCTCCAGGACACAGAAAGAATTCAAAAACTTACTAGCATAAAAACATATAACCCAATCAATAAATGGGCAAAGGAACTGAACAGGTACTTCACAGAAGAAGAAATATGAATGATCAACAAATATATGGAAAAATGTCCAACATCTCTAGCAATTAGTGAAATACAAATTAAACTACATTGAAATTTCATCTCTCTCCAATCACAATGGCAATTACCAGAATATAACTATAAATGTTTGTGAGGATATAGGGAAAAAGTCACATTGATACATTGCTGGTGGGATTGCAAGTTGGTACAACCACTATGGAAAGCAGTATGGAAATTCATCAGAAAACTTGGAATGGAACCACCATTTGACCCAATTTTCCCACTCCTTGTCATATACTGAAAGGACTTAATATTACTATAATACAATGACACAGCCACATCAATGTTTATAGCAGTTCAATTCACAATAGCTAATCTATGGACCAACTTAGTGCCCTTCAACAGATGAACAGATAAGAAAATATACACAATGGAATAATACTTAGTAAGAAAAAGAATAAGATTATGGCATTTGCTGATAAATGGATGAAACTGGAGACCCTCATGTTAAGTGAAATAAGTCAAACCCCCAAAACCAATGGCCGAATGTTGTCTCTGATATGTGGATGCTAACACATAACAAGGGGGAGGGAAGAGTGGAAGTTCATTAAATTAGACAAAGTGGAATGAAGGGAAGGGGGTGGAGATGGGAACAAGAAAGAGAGTAGAATATATTGGATATAATTTTTTCATGTTCATATTTAAATACATGACCAAGATAACTCCATATCATGCATAACTACAAGAATGGGAAATTATACTCCATATATGTATAATATATCAAAATTCATTCTATTTCCATATGTAACTAAAAAAGAACAACTTAAAAAAAAAGAGACATAATAAGCACAAAAAGTATGAAGCTGCTGTCCAAGAAACAGCATACTGTTTTATAATATACTTCTTTTCCTAAGTAGTATTGCACTATGAAATAAAGATTAAAGATATAAAATAGTAACTACATAAGTCAGTAACACAGTTGTTTATTATCATTATCAAGCATTATGTATGTTACATAATTATATGTGCTTTTCTTCTATATGACTGTCAGCACAACAGATTTGTTTATAACAGCCTCACCATAAATGTGTAAGTAATGCCTTGCAGTATGAAAATATATAGCTCTTCTTTATAATGGAGAAAATTGGAAATTAAGTAAAGTAAGGTATAGCAGACTGTCATCTAACCTTTGGCCCACTTTCTTTAATTTATAATATTTTAGAGCATACTTGTTGGTTAATTTTAGGTGAGAAACCATGATAAAACTCTTAATTGGCCTATAGTTATACAAAATAATTCCAAATAAATCAGGAAAATACTGAAATTCATAATTCTTTTCTTGTCCATTTGTCCATGCCTAATGTGAAACTTTGTTGTTTTAAATTCACAATTACTATCTTTTGCTCTTTTTTTCCCTAACAGTCTCGCTTTATTTAAAGCAAAATTAAGCACAATTCAATTGTGTTTTTCATTGGTGGTTATATATTTTGATTTCACCTTTAAATGATTCAACAACCATTATATCTGCAGGCAAAAAAAATGTCTAAAATAAAACACTTCAAAAAAATTTTTGTAGTATTTTTCCTAAAGAAAAATTAATCATCCCAGAGAGTGAATGAAAAGCTAGAGAACAGGAAATATTAAGACCATGCATATTTGCTGATTTCCACTTGCTTCTCTAATAAAACTGAACTTTGCACATATTAAAGTACATGAGCATTTGGTCTCCCAAACTTGCATAAAAGGCAAATATAACTGTGAGGCCAATACTACAATACTCTGAGCCCAGTTAAGAAAATACTTTTAAGAAAACAACAATAACAAAATAGGAGAGATAAATAAGTATCTCTCTCTACATATAAAGACATAAAGTCCATGAAATCATGAACATAGATTCAAATATTTCTTCTACTAAAAGAAACCATTTGCCTTCTACTCCTGCACCAGCAAGTATTTATTCTTGTTTTAACCTGAAGTTTGAGCCTGGAGCAATTTTGACACTGTTATATAATTTGGGTTTTTATGACTTAGAAACTTAGGGCTAGACAATATATATTTTAAAAAAGAGCTAGTTATTTCAATTTATCCGGATTAAATTGTTTTAGTCAATCTCATATTTGGGAACCTCCAGTTAATGGAGACTAAATTAAATTTAACCATAAAAAAAGATTTAAAAAGAATAGATTCTGTGCTCTTTGTATTTTCACTCATACCAATTCCATATTTTTCTATTTATTTCCAGAGTACACACTTTAAGCTATAATTATCAACTTCCTTAGCCCTGTACAGATCTGGAATCAGAAGGAAGCAATAAATAGTGTGAGTGTGAGTTCATGTACAAGCAACAGGAAATGAAAAGTTAGTTCTACATTTTTTTCTGCTTTGGAACCATTTCCAGTATTTATACAGAGAATTAAGTACAAGGTTAATCACTTTTAGGGACTCCTTGTCTTTTGGTCAGACCCCAAAATGCCCCTAGCTTTCTTCCTTTGGAGTCTTGCCACTGATTCAGTCCATGGGAGGATCTATTGTCCCAACACAGAATTAGATAATTGTCACATTTATTAATACCTCTTACCTTCATGAGTCACTAAATTAGAGCCTTCTCAAGTTTTCAGACTACAAATACAAAAGTTGTTTAATTGTCTTGCAGGATTCAAAAAATAAGTCTGACAAAATGACATTTCTGTCCAAATCCTATATTTCCTGTCCCAAGGACCATCTAGTTTGTAGATCTAACAATATAAAAAGTGGTTATGTTTAAACACTGTGATGCTAGGTCACTGACCTTCACTGGGTTTTTACAATGACTTGTGCCAGGGATGACATATAAAAGCAATGTCAGAACTAGGGCATCATCCCAGGATAGTTAAGGGGCACAAAGCAGCTATGGCTGCAATGTAGTAACTTGGCACGGGGCTGTGTTCTTCTGATCCTCTACTTCTTGGTGACATTTATGAATCTGGTTGCTTGCTAAGACTATGTACAAAAATAACCTTTTCATACTATTCAATCAGAAAAGCTTTGTCTTTCTTGTTATTTGCCTAATATCCCAAAATATTTGTTAAGCTTTCTTTAAAATGTGTATATTAAGAACCAAGCACTATGCTGAATATTTCATGAACATCATATAATAAAATGTCCCTTAAAACCAGAAATGTACCAAAGGTAGAATGGAGGCATAAAATGGACAATATTTCTTCTTTTATGAATAAATGAATATTTCATATCATGTATTCTCACTGACATTTTTTAGAACTTCCACTACATGGTTGTATTAGTTCATTTTCTGTTACTATAATAAAATACCTGATTTTATTTATTTATCTTAAAGTTTATTTAGCTCACAGTTTGGAAGACTAAAAGTTCAAATAGTATAATGGAAGTTCTAGCAAGAGTTCCCCCTCGCTGCTTCTCATTATAGTGGATGCAGATCACATATTGAGATGGAAGGCCAGCAAGAGTGGGGTGAAGACAATATTGCTGTTTTAAAATAACCCTTTCCCAGGAACTTACTTCAAATTCCACGAGAAACCTTAATCTCTACTTATTGCTGTGCCCCCAGTAGCCCAATGGCTTCCCACAGGGCTCCATCTCTTAAAGGTTCCACGGTACCTCCCAATATCACCCCGTTGAGGACCAGGCTTACAATACACAAACTCTTGTGGGATACACATAGACTATTTCCAAACCCAACAATGGTGAAAATGAAATGCTGACTCACATTAAGTCTTTTTTACTGATTTGACATTTTTTACTAGAGTAGACCGCCTTATTGCCTGCAACAGAGTTGTCCACCCTTACCATTCCACTTTGGTATGCCACTGATCAACACTTGAGCTATGTACTACTCTCATCACCTTTTACAAAACTGTAAATGGAGATAGATTAAGAAATCAGAAAAAGATGATATTCTTTTTATCAAATATATGATGATAAAAATTTATCATAAGTTCAACAAAAATAGTTTACCTCTAATTTAGTAATTTGAAACATCTTATACTGACTATCAATCTAATATAATTCTATTTATTCTATATAACTATGATAATAAATATTATGTAAAGAATCAGTGTATAAAAAGTTCTGAAATTCTATAATAATTAAGCTTGAAATACTACTGTTTTATGTCAATAGAGACTTTGTCCCAATTTTAGTTGTTTAAGAGAAACTACATACTAATTGATTCAGAGAACAATAATTGAGATTTGGTTATAATTTGGACTATTTATATATTGAACTCTGTCTTGCAACATATCAGATACATTGTGAAATATTATACAAATGATATGAAAGAACATCTGCTTTTGAAAGCCAAGAGATAAAATCTTTATAATGAAACAGTGATATATCTTATCCACTCATTAAAATAACTTTTGTGGGATATGTGCTAAATAAGACAATATTAGCCTTATTGATGTTTCTTCTAATATTAAAAGAGGCTGTATTATTTTTATAATGTTGTAATTCAAATTTGAATTATTGTTACTCCTGTTGCTGTTCTTCTGCTCTTCTCTTTCTTTCTTCTATTTGTCTCCTCCTCTACCTCCTCCTTTATTCCTTCATACACAATGAAGAATAATGCAAACTTTTGTATTCCATACGAAAATTTATTTTTAAAAAATCAACATTTTTCCTACTTGATTTAACTCAATATGTGAAATATTGAAATAAGAAGTTAATCTACTGGAAATTTAGAAAGAAAATGATCAATACATGCAGATGATGTTTTTCCAAAGTTTCAGAACCCAAGAGAATTTATAATAAAATGAAAAATCAAGCAAGTTTGCTAAGTGATCTCAGATAGTGAGGGCTTTCCTGGAAAAGGCTCTCATATGGTCAAAGGAATGGAGATTTGGGGTAAATTTCAAGGGTGTGGGTAAGGCTGTAACAAAGAGCATCCAAGGGAATATAATGAAGAAGTAAGGCTAGAGATGCTTTCAGCGCTTTTCACTAGGGTTTTTCATCCTACAGTAAATAATTTGGATTTAGTTTTACAGACTAGTGTCTAGTACACAATTCCATTTTAGAAGCTCCTCAGAAACAGTGTAGAGTAGAAGTTAAATAGTTAAATAGAAGGAAGGCAGGAAAACAGTTAGTCAATCAACCCCCCAAATACACTTGAAAATAAAAACTTTAACAAGGGCACTGTCCATGAGAGTAAGAGGAAAACATGACAGAGACACACATGGCCTGAGGGTGAGTGCAAGGAAGATGTTCACAACCATGTGATTCCAAGTTTACTCCTCTTCTTTCCAGTGTACCTAATACTCTGCTTTCAGTAATTAATGTTTGTAAACTCTCATGTGGCCTCAAATCTCCTTGACCTAGAATGGTGTTTCAATGATAAGAAAATTATGTAGTTCATGATTATGACATATAAAATAGAAAAAAAAGCATACATCAGTACATATTGAAAAGAACTTGATAAAATTTACTAATCATTTCTAACAACAACAAAACCCACAAAGCAATATAGAACAACTTAGTTGGAATATATGAATAACTATAAAATAATAATACTTATAACAACATTAAATGTCATTCTAAATGGCAGAGCTCAATGCAGTGTAAATAAATCAGGGATAATATAAAACAGACTTTTCTTTCTCTAATTATTCAATGTTATCTTAAGTATGCTACTAAATCTAATATATAAATACAAAAATAAAAGTAGTTGCATAAATATTGTGAAAGAAGACACACATTTACTATTTTTTTTAAATTATATAACATGACTAGCAAAAATAGGAAACTCTGAAAAGAAAAATTAAATAAATAATAGAAATCACATTAGTGATGGTGGAATGGAGCTAGGCAGTGAGTCCTAATCTCACAACACAGAAAGGAGGCACCAATGGAAAAGCAGACTTGAAAGGTGAGTGACAAAATAAATGTTCTAAGAGTCAATATTACATAGTCTGAGACCTGTAGAGATTGGAAGATAGGTTACAAGAAAATAAAATAAACCAAGAGTCCCCTAACCCTGATCCCAAATCTGGAGATGAAAAGGGGGGAGGGGCAGCATAGAAAGAGTGAAGGGGGAGCAGAAATTTTCGTAAGCTTATCCTGTTAAAAACATTTGAAATGACAGAAAAAAAAAAAATTAAAGTGCAATGGTAACAGAATGGTCCCTAAAACAGAGTAAACAGCTTAAAAACAAACCTTAAAAAACAATATATGTAACTGGGAGCCTGCAGTCATCTCATGGAGTCCTCATTCAACCAGTCACCCCCTTAAATCAGCATAGCATCTTCGCACACATAGACAGCTGAAAATTAAACCAGAAGAAAGTACCCTGTGGTGTGATCTCTTAAATCTAGACAGATACTCTTCTAGAAGGACCACTACTAGCCAAAATTTGCTATAAAACTCTCTCCCTATCCCTAACCACAAACAAAAGGGAAGGGGCTGGCAGGACCTGTGTGAGGAACTGTGCCTAACCCTGCCTAGTGTGATACAGGCAAGGGTGGAAAGCTCTGTGCAGCATCTACTTGCTTGACTCAGACATAGACAACAATGAAGCAACTTTGACCCTGAACAAATGATAGTGGATTTACCAGGCCCTGACCACTGCCATTAGTGGGAGGCACTGTGAGAAACCCAGGGATTGTTCCAGGATCAGATTGTAGTGCTGTACCAGAGGAAGATGCCCAAACACCCAGTGACATAGAGACCCAGTGGGAAATTACCAGAGCCTACACAGAAGGAAGAAGCTGATTTCAGGAAAAACTGGCTCATAGCCTCACCCATGATCACAAATGGTGAGTGAAAGGGCAGTGTTTGGATATATTCAGGACCTTGCATCAGACTTACTAAACAGAGGGAATCAATGCCTGTCTAGAATCCAGGTGAACCACCTGAGACCCTTCACTAAAGAACTTCAGAGACCGATATTGGCTGGAGGGATACATCTGCACCACAGAAAACCATGGAAAACCGTAAAGTGAGTTCCTGCAATCATAGACAGCCACCAGATCTTCACTACTGTTAAAAGGATCCTGGAGAGAAGAGCAAGTAAACGGTGACCCACATCAATCACAGGTACACTTCGGAGCCTGCATCCTGAACTACTGCACACAATGGAAATAGCCAAGTCACAACACTGAACCCTCTGAAGAGTCAGATACAAGCCTGAGCTGAAAAACCAGAAGTTGCTGGTAGGAGGTGAATAGCAAGTGGAGAATTAGCTCCTGTGCCATTCCAACTCAGAAGATATCCACAACCAAAGACTGGTGGACATCTGCTAAATGTCCAAACCTCAATGAAATCCAAACCAAGATTCAGTAAGAAGTTTATTCAACATGACATGGTTTACTGTAAACAATATGAATGTCAACTTTAATCATATAAAAAAAAAAAAAACTCTTTAACTTGAAAGATATTTGTTAACCCAATAACCAACATTGTACCTTCAACCCACTTGAATGTATTTATTGAATGGTTTAAAACATTAATTTGAATCAATATCCCTATCTTTGTTTTCCTAGCTCTAGTTTATACCCGCTTCTCTTACCCCCATTCATCCTCTTGCACTTCTGGTACTACCTCCAAATTCACCATTCATTTATTTATCCTTTCTACCTTGATGTGAAATACTCTTTTATATCATTTCTCTCTCCCTCTTCCTTTTCATTCTTTCTTTTTCCCTCTACTTTTTACCCAATCTTTCTTTCTCTCTCCCCCTTGTATCCCTCACAGAGAGTTATAGTAAGTTTACTAATTTAACAACTATTTTTTAAACTATTTGTGAACTTTATTATAGTTATAAACCTAAATTTCAGGAACCACAGAGAACAATTGCTACAAGTTTTTGGTTCTTATAAGGTTGAATAGGATGAAGCTCTGAAGTTATTATAGTAAATAGAACACAGTGGCATATTTTAAAGTGGTCGAGATATTGGGATCAACAGAGGTCACACATTGACTTCAAATAGAATTATCTGGATATTTACCCAACCCACAGCTCTTAAGAGAAAGAAAACCACAAAAACAAAGTAGCTTTTTCCTTAAAGTAAGTGAGAACTATACCAATAGATGTGTAGACATATAAACAATATGAAAAAGCAAAGAAATAACCATCACAAATAGCCCATAATATTTCAACAACAGACTTTACTGGAGGAAATTTCAGAGAAGAAATTTTAAAAGTTTATAGTCAAACTCTTCTGTGAGCTGAAAGAAGATGTAAGGAGTGAAATTGGAGAGAAAATACAAGAAGTGAAAAAATACTTAAATAGATAGAGATACCAAAAAACAACCCAACAGAAATCATGGAATAGAAAGAATCTACAAACCAAATAAAAAACTCGATGGAAAGCATCAGCAACAGATTAAATAAGGCTGATATAGATTTTCAAGTCTTGAAGCCAAAGTACATAATCTTGAAAATAAAGTTGACCATAAAGAAAAGATGTTAAGAGATCATGAAGGGAATATTTAGGAAATCTGGGATAACATTAAATGACCAAATTTAGATTCACTGGGATAGATGAAGTCTTTGAAATAATAATAATAAAGGAATGCACAATCTTCTCAATAAATATTAGAAAAGATTCTAACTTAAGAATGTAATAAAAATTCAAATAAAAATTATCTTTGAATAATAACATTGAATGTAACTGTTCTAAACTCTTCAATCAAAAGACATTGTTTGGAAATTTGGATTTAAAAAAATCCAACAGCCGGGCGCGGTGGCACGTGCCTGTAATCCCAGCACTTTGGGAGGCTGAGGCAGGAGGATCGCGAGTTCAAAGCCAGCCTCAGCAATGGCAAGGCACTTAGCAACTCAGTGAGACCCTGTCTCTAAATAAAATACAAAAAAAGGGCTGGGGATGTGGCCCAGTGGTCAAGTGCCCCTGAGTTCAATCCCCAGTACCACAAAAAAAAAAAAAAAAAAAAAAAAAAAAAAATCCAACAATATGCTGCCTGAAAGAACCTCACTTCACAAGCAAAGACATCCACAGACTGAAGGTGAATAATGGAGGAAAAAAAATAAAGAAAAACATACCATTCATATGGGACTCAAAAACAAGCTTGAGAAGCTATTCTCATATCAGATAAAGTGGTCTTCAAGCCAAGACTAACCAGATGAGACAGTGCAGGTCAGTTCATACTGCTTAAGGGAATCATACATTGAAAAGATATAATGATGGTAAATATTTATTCCCCAAACAATAGAGCATTTACATAGATTAAATAAACCCTTCTCAATATCAGGAATCAAATAGATCACAATACAATAATACTCTCTCATCACTGGATAGATCATCCAAATAAAAACTAAGTAAAGAGTCTGCAAAACTAAAAAAATATAATTGATAATATGGAACTAACAGACATCTTTAGGTCATTTTTCATTCATTAACAACTGAATTCACTTCTCAGCAGCACATTTTCTAAAATAGATCATATTTTAGGTCACAAAGAAAATCTTAGTAAATACAAAAAAAATTGAGACAATACCTTTTATTTTATCAGTTTATAATGGAATAAAATTAGAAATCAATGATAAGATAAAAAACAGAAACCATCCTAACACTTGGGTATTACACAATATGCTTTTGAATTATGAATCAATAGCAGAAGAAATCAGGGGAAATTTTTTAAAAAAATCTTAGAAGTAAATGATAATAGTGATACAATGTATCAAAGTCTCTGGGCCAGTATGAAGGCAGTTCTATGAGGAGAATTCATATCACTGAGCTCCTACATTAAAAGAATAGAAAGACACCAAATAAATTATCTAACATTGCATCTCAAGGCCCTAGGAAAAGAACAAACCAACACCCAAATTAGTAGAAGAAATAATTAAAATCAGAGCCAAAATCAATGAAATTGAGATTAATAAACCCACAAAATATCAACAAAGCAGTTGGTTTTTGAAAGGAATAAACAAAATTGGTAAAGCCTTAGCTAAACTACCAAAAGAGAAGGAAAAAACTTATTCAAATCCAAGGTGCAAAAGAAAATATTATCATAGACACTACTGAAATCCAGAGGATGATCAGAAAGTATTTTGAAAATTTATACTGCAGTAAGCTCAAAAAAACTGAAAATATTGACTAATTCTTAGAAACATATGACCTATCCAAATTGAACCATGAGTATATAGAAAACTTAAAAAGATCAAATTCAAGTAATAAAATTGGAATATTTTTGATAGCCACTTCAAAGAAAAGGCCGGAAACAAATTGATTCTCAGTGGAGTTCTACCACAACTCTAAAGAAGAACTAACATCAATCCTCTTCAAATTATTTCATGAAATATAAAAAGAGAGAACACTGTCAAACTCATTCTATTGTAGTCAATATTACCTACCCTGAAACCAAAACAAGACAAAGACTTATCAAGGAAAGAAAGCTTCAGGACAATATCTTTGATGCACACGATTAAAAAAAAAAAAAATCTTAATAATGTATTGGCAAGGGGGCTGGGGCTGTAGCTCAGTGGTAAAGTGCTTGCCTCACACATGTGAGGGTTCAATCCTCAGCACCACATATAAATAAAGATACTGTGTGTTCATCTACAACTAAATAAACTTTTTTTTTTTAAATGTATTGGCAAACCAAATAAAAAACCCATTAAAAAGCTAGAGTATGATGGTCAAGTGGGTCTCATTTCAGGGATGCAAGTTTTGTTCAATATATGGAAATCAATAAATGTAATTCACATATAAATAAAGTTAAGGTCAAGAATCACATAATTATCTCAATACATGAAGAAAAAAGCATTTGACAAAGTATGACACTCACTCATATTTAAAACACTAGAAAAATGAGGTGTAGAAGGAATTTTCCTTAACATTTTAAAGGCTGTATATGACAAACCCAAGACCAACATTATACTGAATGGAGAAAAACTGAAAGGAACAAGATAAGGATGTCCACTTTCACCATTTCTGTTCAACATAGTCCTTGAGACTCTAGCCAGAGCAATCAGCAAGAGAAAAAAATTAAAAATATGAATAGGAAAAGAAAAATTATCTCCATTTGCTAATGACATGATCTATGTTTAAAGACCAAAAACTCTAATTCTAGAGCTCATAAATGAATTCAATCAAAATAGCTGGAGACAAGATGACACTCATAAATCAATGTTTAGAAATGAAGACTGAAAAAAAATTATGAAACCTAAACCATCCACCAAAAAAGGAATCAATATATAAAAAAAGAGAAGGACCTCTACAATGAGAACTATAAATGAAGACAAACTTCATCAGAATTAATATTGTCAAAATGACTATAGAACTATTGGGATTCAATGCAATTCCCATCACTCATAAATCAATCATGTTCCTATACTCCAATGAAGAATCTGCTGAAAAAAAATTATGAAACCTAAACCATTCAAAATATCACCAAAAAATACACAGGAATCAATATATAAAAAAAGGAGAAGGACCTCTACAATGAGAACTATAGAACACTAAAGAAAGAAATTGAAGACAAACTTAGAAGTTGGAAAGATCTCCCATGCTCTTGGATAGGCAGAATTAATATTGTCAAAATGACTATACTACCAAAAGAACTATTGGGATTCAATGCAATTCCCATCAAAATTCCATTGCTTTTTTCCACAGAACTAGAATAGATAGTTATAACATTCTTTGGGAAAAAATAAGAGACCCATAATAAAAAGTGATCATTCATAGAGAAGTGAAGCAGGAGGCATCACAATACCCAAACCTCAAATTATACCACAGAACAATACTAACGAAAACAGCATGGTACTGGCCTCAAAACAGGGCTTGAAGATCGATGTAATAGAAGACACAGAGACAAACCCACATATATACAGTTATCTGATACTAGAATATGTGTCAAAAACAAAAACATTGGAGAAAAAAAAAGATAGACATTTAAACAAATGGTGTTGGGAAAATTGGAAATCCATATGTAGTAGAATGAAATGTAACCCCTATCTCTCACCCTGCCCAAAACTCAACTTAAAATGCATCAATAAGCTGGGAATTAGACCAGAAACCATATAACTGCTAAAAGAATATATAGGCCCAATTCTCCAACACACCAGTTCAGGAACTAATTTCCTCTAACAAAATTTCTAAAGGATAAGAAGTAAAATAAAAAATCAGTAAGTAGAATGATATCAAACTAAAAACTTCTTCAGAAGAAAGGAAACAAGAGCATAAAGAGAAAACCAATAGAATGGTAAAAAAAAAAAAAAAATCGCCACCCACTCCTCAGATAGGACATTAATATCCAGGATACACAAAGAACTAAAAAGAAACAACAAAATAATAATAATAACCCAATCAATAAATGGGCAAAGAAACTAAACAGATATAACTCAAAAGAATAAATACAGATGGTGAACAAAAATATGAAAAAATATTCAATTTCTTCAGCAATTAGATAAATGCACATTAAAACTATATTTAGATTTCATCTTACTCCTGTCAGAATGGCAATTATCAAGAATACAAGTAACAGTAAATGTTGGTGAGGTGAGGATGTTGGGAAAAGGGTACACTCATACATTGCTGGTGGGACTGCAACCATTTTGGAAAACAGTATGGAGATTCCTCAAAAAAAAAAAAAAAAAAATAGGAATTGAACCCCCATCTGACCCAACTATCCCACTCCTTGGTATATATTTAAAAGATTTTAAATCAGGATGCTACAGTAACCCAGCCAAATCAATATTTATAGCAGCACAATTCACAATAGCCAGTTATGGAGCCAACATAGTGCCCTTCAACAGATAAATATATAAAGAAAATCTGGTGCATAAGCACAGTGGAATATTACATAGAATTAAGAAGAATGACTTTACAACATTTACCAGTAAACAAATGGAACTGGAAACTCTTATGCTAAGTGAAATGAGCCAGTCCCAAAAAAGCCAAAGGTCAAATGTTTTCTTTGATATGCTAAAGCTAACCCAAAACAAGGAGATGGAGATTAAAAAAAAAAAAAAAATAGAAGAAAGATCAGTAGAGTAGAAAAAGGGGAATGATGAGAAAGAAGGAGGGATAAGATAGGAAAGGAAATACAGTGGAATGATTCTAACCTAACTTTCTAAGTACATATATGAATATACCACAGTGAATCTCACCATCATGTACATCCACAAAACATTAATTAAAAAAAAAAAAAACTATAGATAGCAGAAAATCAGTAGAGAATAAGGAAGGAAATAGGGGGAGGGAGGAGAAAAGGAAAAGGAGATGTACTAGGGACTGAATTAAAACAAATTATATTCCATGATTTTATACTTATGTCAAAATGAATCCTATTGTTTTGCATAACTAAAATAAAACAATAAAAAAAGATGGCAAAAGATTATGGCATATATATATATATATACATATATATATATATATGCATAAATGAAATAATCTACTGAAAATAAAGGTGTTTACCTAGCTCTAAAAAAATAATTTTAACTACATAACACTAAAGAAAGAAATTGAAGAGGACCTTAAAAGATGGAGAGATCTCCCATGTTCTTGGATCGGCAGAATTAAATTTATCAACATGGTCACATTAGCAAAAGTGCTATGTAGATTTAATTCAATGTCTAATAAAATTCCAATGACATTCTTCATAGAAATAGAAAAAACAGTCATGAAATTTATTTGGTAAAATAAAAGACCCAGAATAGCCAAAGTAGTCCTTAGCAAGAAAAGTGAAGTAGGAGGCATCACAATACCAGACCTTAAACTATTCTACAAAACCATAGTAATAAAAATGGCACCAAAACAGACATGTAGACCAATGGTACAGAATAGAAGACACAGAGAAAAACCCACATAAATACAGTTATCTCAATCTAGACAAAGGTGCCAAAAATATACATCAAAGAAAAAATAGCCTCTTCAACAAATGGTGCTTGGAGCACTGGAAATCCATACGTAGCAGAATGAAATTAAACTCCTATCTCTCACCCTGCACAAAACTTAACTCAAAGTGCATAAAGGACTTAGGCAGTAGAACACAGACCCTGCACCTAATAGAAGAAAAAGTAGGCCTCGAATTATATTACATTGGCTTATTAACTGGATTCCTTATCAAGAGTCCTAAAGCACAATATGTAAAATCAAGAATCAATAAATGTCATCAAACTAAAAATCTTTTTCACAGCAAAGGAAATAATCAAGAATGTGAAGAGAGAGCTTACAGAATAGGAGAAAATCTTTGCCACCTCAGAGCATTAATCTCCAGGATATAGAAAGAACTCAAAATACTTAACACCAAAAACAAAACAACAACAAAAGTAAATAAAATAACCCAATCAATGAATGTGCTAAGACACTGAACAAACACTTCCCTGAAGAAGAAATAGGATCAGTAAACAAATATATGAAAAAACGTTCAACATCTCTAGAAGTTAGAGAGATAAAAATTAAAACTACACTGAAATTTCATCCCACTCCAATCAGAATGGCAATTATCAAGAATATAAGTAACTATAAATGTTGGTGAGAATGTGGGGAAAAAGTATACTCATACATTGCTGTTGGGACTGCAAATTGGTGCAAGCACTATGGAAAGCAATATGGAGATTCCTCAGAAAACATGGAATGGAACCACTATTTGATCCAGTTATCCCACTTCTTGGTATATATCCAAAGGACTTATAAACAGAATACTACAGTGATGCCACATCAATGTTTATAGCTGCTCAATTCTAAATATTCAAGCTATGGAACCAACCTAGGTGCCCTACAACAGATCAATGGATAAATAAAGTACAGTATATATACACAATGGAACATTACTCCACCATACAATGAATGACTTTACTACATATGCCAGAAAATGGAAAAATCTGGAAACTAGTATGCTAAGAAAAATAAGCCAATCCCAAAAAAGTAAAGGTTGAGTATTCTCTGATGTGTGGATGCTAACACACAAGGGGGAGAGGGGTAAAATAAAAGTTTAGTAGATTAGACAAAAAGGAATGAAGGGAAGGTATGAGGGAAAAGGAAAAAGAAGGACAGTGAAATGATTCTGACATAACTTTCCTACATACATATATAAATATAGCACAATGAATCCCTACATCATGTACAACCACAAGACTAGGATCCTAATTAGAATAAGATGTACTCCATGTTTATATAAATAAAGAAAATTATACTCAACCATCTTATATATCTAAAAAGAATAAAAATTTTAAAAATTAATAAAAATAATCTAAGTAATAATATTAGCATTGTTTAAAATTACTGGATTGAAAATAAATAAGCCATTTTCATTTAGTTAGCTATATAAACTAGAAATGAAAATTTAAATATAATTTTAATATAATTATAAAATAATTAAGAATACATTTAATCATGAAATAAATAAAACTAAAATCTTAATAAAAAAAAAGATTTTCTAGACAATTGAAAGTTCATATATTTTTTTGAGAAATTAATTTGGAAATATCATTGTCTACATATTAATAACTTTTTTATGTAAACAGGATAACAACAGAAGTTTTAAAATGTAGGTTCACAACTGAGAATTACCACGCACACTACCCAAAAAAGGATAAAAAGAAAAAAAAAGTTTCAAAGATGGATTAATGGAAGGTACTTCCTTTGTAGGACATCAGAACTCATATAAGCATCAATATAGTGGTGGCATAGGCACATGTAGCAGAGTGGTAGGTGTCCATACCTGCCCATCCTTCCCACCTTCCATAGTAATAAATTTATATCTGGGTCCATGGCTTCCTAGCCTAACTACATTGCATAGTCTCTCTTGCAATTCAATTTAACCATGTGACTGTGGTTAAATTGAATAGGCAAAATAGATAAGTTGAATAGGTAAAACAAATTAGATTCTAGAAATGTGTTTCTGAAATTTAAATATAAAAATATGATTTTATTTAGTAAGGAGAAAAAAATTACTATTCAAGGAATGATGCTGACATAAAAGGTTATACAACCGAGAGAAAATAAATATGGATCAAACTTTCATACCGTCTACAAAAAGTAATTTTCAGTGTATTAACGATCTAAAGGTAAAAAAAGATAATAAAAAAAATATGAGATGATCTAGGTCAAAAAATTAGAGTTTTGGGAGAAGTTATTAACCAAGAATATAAATACAGATATTAAATTGGTATATTTAATAAAGATCAATAATATCCAAGATAACTGTGAAGGTCAACAAAGTACACAAATGTAGATATATATATATATATATATATATATATGTGTGTGTGTGTGTGTGTGTGTGTGTATACATATATACACACACACATATATGTATATATATAAAATAAAGTTGTAATAATAAAGTATTAAGAGTGAGGTATTGCCATTAGTAGTGAAAAAATGGGATACTGAAATGAAATTAAGAGGGCACACTGTAATACTCAGAAGCATTGTCAGTATTTTCTGTCTCCAACTGTTGCATTCTCTCATAAATTCATTCCTGTATGGTTCTTTACCACTTCACCAAAACTGTACAAATTTCAATCTTTATCCTTCCACATTGAGTATATATCCAAAATTCAACTATTTTTCATCATTTCCTATCTTTATTCTGGAATACCTTAGCCTGGGTTCCCAGTATTTTGCAGTACTATGTTAGGTACTTAATCTAGGAAATAGAGGAGGGGGATGTGGGATTGAAATGTAGAAAGGAAGGAAGGGCAGTTCAAAGAGCTTTACTGAATTGGTTATGGCCATGGATAGTAGTTTGATCTTATAATACAGTCTGAAAAAGCATATGAAATGCCTCTCAGAACATCCTGTTGGAGAAATTCTGAAAGTGTTGAGACAAAGATTCAATCCACAGGGTGTATTCTCCTTTCTACTCAGTATTATATGTGTGTGACCAACAAGTGTATTTTTAAAACATCCCCCATCCGAGAGTCAGCAAAGAGTACTAAGATGGGGAGGAAACTCACATAGCACAAGCCTCAAGCAAGTTGTGATTGGTAACACCTGCGTGAAGGTGCAAGCACCTTTAGGTTTTTTTTACAGAGGTGTCTGAAATAAGGCAGAAATCAAGCTGAGATAATCTAAAGTTATACATGAGAAGTATCTGACTCAGCCCATTCATATACTACCTGAAGTTCAATTCATCACGAGCAAGTCGCTTTCAAATTGCAGTTTCTTTAAAGAATTGAAGGCAAGATGGTTTGTGAAACTAGCTGTTGAAGCTTGTGCAGAGATCATAATTCACATTCCAGATCTTCTTCTCCATATGGGTTCCAGATTCTGCTCACATTTAGGTAAGTTTCTTGATTGTTCAATTATCCAGGTTTTATCCTATAGGGGTTGAACCTTCAGTGGGCTTACTGTTTTCAATGATTGCCTCCATTCCCATTTACCTTTATCACTGAATTGCTTTATCATCAAGTGATGCTCCAGCGCATTCCTAACTTCTAGATATACTTCTCCCAGACCCATCTATGGAAGCAACCCTAGAATTTTTACTAGGTTCAGGGTCAAGTAAACCCATAAGTTAAGTAATTTATTAATTTACCTCCTGACACATTAGCATGAGGAGCTCAAAGTAACTCAGTGGTAACTACTTCTTCCCCAACTAGGAACTGGGATATCTAACCAAGTAGAGCCTAAGATTTCAGAGATGAAAGGTAAAGTCATGTCACTGGGACTGATAATGAAATAAACCATTTCTACTTTTTTATATTCTGTTTTTTTTCTGTGTTCTTGTTATTTACAACAAAATATATAAGCAGTTAACTAAACGCATATACAATAGCCTGGAACAAAGCTTCCTGATGTTAGGGAATGCTGTCACCAAGCTGTCCCTTTAGCCAAAAATTTAATAGGTATTTCTACTGTCTTACAGGATGACTATTTCTGGTAATTTGGTAGGCAATCTTGAAGTCCCTGAATAGTGGTGCTGTCAGAGGCACTAGGATGAAAGAAAGAACTTAAACACTTTGTATTCAGATGTCAATTCTAGAAGGACAAATTGTTGCCTCCTTCAGATTGAAAGTGATCAAATATAATCAATGTGCCACAGAGTAGTTTGATGGTTTTATGGAAGGAGGTTGTCATATTGAGAGCTCAACATCACTTTCTGCTGTGAGCAGTTATAGGACATATCTAACACTTGAAAGGGTCCATGTCATAGGGCCCATTCATAGTCTCCTTCTTTGACATCATAGCCACTTTAAACTCCAGAACATTATACCAGTTTAGTATCCAAGTTTCTCAGCCACCATCTTCCTGAATTCTCACCGAACACTTGTACTAACTCCTGCTCTACATCTTAATTAACCATGGGCTATTTTGATACTACCACATACAAGGATTATTTTCATTTCACTTCTGTATACCCCGGAGGTGGGCAAGGAAAGTAGAAATGCAGAGTATATAGAAGCAAAGTTAGAAGCAAATTATAAACAAAAACAGGTCATAAAGTGGTATGATATGTCCTCTTCCTAAATATATATCTGCATGTGCACTACACATGAACATACACACATTTTTACATACCAAAGTATAAAACAATTACCATGGGATACAGTTAGAATTATGCATCTTTATTTACAGAATTGTACATGTTAAATTATATGAAAATAAAAAGCAGCAAGTGATGTGTTCAATACAATTCTATCAGTAAAATAATATAATGCTTATTTTATAAAGAAGGGTATTGAAGAATTCAAGAGTGTAGGGAATGGCTAAGTGCAAGGATGGCAGGAATGAGATATTTACCTTTATTTTTATATACCTTTCCCCTGTCTCTTTAACTTACTATGCAATAAGAAGGCATTATTCTCTATTACAGATAAATCCTATCTGAAATTTAAATTATGAATATATAGGCTAAAGCTTGAAGTGAAGCATACCAAAATATCTAGATTGGTTTTAGAAATATTTAGATGTGTTGGTTGTCTTATTTAAAGCCTGAAGGGTGTTTAAAACAAGAGGATTACTATAATTTTATAATACAAAATAGTAATAGCAAATAAAGTAGTTGTGAATGATGCACACATAACTTCACAACGTACTTTAAACATTCACATTATCCAAATATAGTTAAGTTTGGTTTTCTCTCTGAAAGATTAGCAGCAGCATCTGTCCTAAAGATCAAAGTAAGAGTGGCTCAAACACAAACACAGTTCACTGTGGGATTTGTATGGACCTTTGCAATAATTTTTAAAGCTATGTTCTTATTCTGTAATCTATTTTGTGAGCCCTGTTGAGAACAACTGCCCCTGTAGCCACTTGAGAGAAGCAGAGTTCAGGTAATCTCATCCTTTGCTCTGCCCCAAAGTGGGATAACCCTCTTTTCTTCCTGTGCACACATGGCAATCAGCACAAAGACACTTTCATTACTTCCTGAAAAACCACATCAGATTCTTTTGGATTTTTAGATAACCCTGAGATCATCATAAAGGGACTTTGAGGCATCTGACAAAGCTCTGTCTCAGAAATACTAATTGGATGGAGATTCTGAGCTCTTAAACTTAAGCTCTGTGTGTATTTAAGGTTGACCAAGATTTAAAGTGAAAAGGGAAGAGAAAGTAACTTGCTTCCCTTCAGTTGTTTCTACTATAAGCACCAGGAGACAAATTCTGTGGAGTGGCTTCTGAAGTTCCAAAGACATTCTTAGTTTGCTCCATATCTTAGGACTTTGAAAATAATGCAGAGAAAAAAACAAAAACACAAATCACACTCAAAAACACACAAACATCACTCAGCCTGCTGGATCCTTTCAGAAAACAGGAAGTGGAAAACAAGAGAAGGTTAATAAACACAATACACATATATACAGACCATGGCAGGGTGGGAGGAAGGGAGAGAAAGTGTGGGAAAACAAGAGAAAGGAGGAGGATAGAGAGGAGAGAGGTGGTAGGGGATCTAAAGAGACAATGAAATTTCCAAACATTTATTTCATATTTGTCCCAAATAACTATTTCATCAATAGTCTGTGTTTGATAGTGGAAGAAATATACCTAGTATCCCTGATATCTGCCCCAACAAAAATTATTTTTCTAAATTTTAGAGAATTTCTCTAAATCTCTATTTTAAAAATAAATTCAGTTCCAGTACTGACTAACATTAGAAGACATAATCTCTTTGAATAATAAAGGCAGAAGTAAGATTATTGAAAAGAATTCAATCCAAAGAAGATGTTAATAAATACAAGAGGAGTTCCTCCATGATTCCAATCTTGGAAAACAGGAAAAGCAGAGATCTCTCATGCAGAAGATTACTAAAACATGCTAGTCAACAACTCTTTATCAGGCAGTAAGTTTGTATCATACATCTTCTACACAGAGAGGTTTGTGGAACTATTTGCTTCCTACAACCTAAGAAAAAGGCTGCAAATGCTAGGAGACATATTTTATCATTAATTTTCACAAATGGTAACTTCGAGAGCAAATACTAATTTGGTACTATTAGAACTCAACACATTTTTGCAAACACACATAATTAAGTTATATAATTACTGAGTTGAATATAGTTATATTCAAAAGTCTATATTAAATATCACATATTTGAGAGGAGGATAATAACAATTCTTCTAAAGAATTTAAATGATTTTTGTAGCCAGGCATGGTGACACATGCCTATAATCCCAGCGCCTTGGAGGATGAGGCAGGAGGACTGCAAGTTCTAAGGTAGCTTCAGCAAGTTAGTGAGGCCCTAAACAATTTAACAAGACTTTGTTATTAAACTATTTAAACTATGTATAGCTTAAATTATATATATATAGTTTAAAAACTGGGGATGTGGCTCAATGGTTAAGCACCCCTGGGTTCAATCCCTGGTATCCACCCCAACAAAAATTATTTTTCTAAATTTTAGAGAATTTCTCTAAATCTCTATTTTAAAAATAAATTATTTTAAAAATAAATTCAGTTCCAGCCGGGCATGGTGGCGCGCGCCTGTAATCCCAGCACTTGGAAGACTGAGGCAGGAGGATCATCGCGAGTTCAAACCCAGCCTCAGCAATAGCGAGGCACTTGGCAACTCAGTGAGACCCTGTCTCTAAATAAAATACAAAAAAAAAAAAAGGACCAGGGATGTGGCCCAGTGGTCGAGTACCCCTGAGTTTAATCCCTGTTACCAAAAAAAAAAAAAAAAAAAAAAAAAAAAAAAAAAAAAAAAAAAAAAAATCAGTTCCATTACATTATTTAATTCAAATCCAACTACAAAAATTAGAAAAATTCCTTTATTAGTATTATTCTTCAAGAATTATTTACCATGGATATTTATTTTCTTTACCATAGGAAATTAAAATATTCTTCTCAATATTCTTATCAGTATTAGTGTTGAAATTTGCTTTACTAAGAAATAGTCAATAATTTAAAGATTTTAGTGTAAGTTTTACATATCCATATGAAAATGTTCTAATGCCTTCTTAAATAGGCAGCTTTTCTGCATAATTTACTTGTGTCAAATCACCCATCTCCATTTTCTAGATAACTTACCAAGATCTACATCTTTATTTCAAATAACGTTCTACCTTTCCATTAATTTTTTCATAGAATAGAGAACATAGTACCATACCATAGGATAAAATACAGCTTTAAAGTATTTGCTATATAATAGATATAATAAATATAAAATCATCTACTAATAGAACAATTAAAAGTATTTATAACTATTAAAACTTGTCTAAACTCTACCTTATCCTCTCAAATATTACAAATGATCATTAAAAGCTCATGTTTTAGCTGTGCGCAGTGACACATGCCTGTAATCCCAGCAATTGGGAGGCTGAGGCAGGATCGCGAGTTTAAAGTCACCCTCAGCAATGGCAAGGCACTTAGCAACTCAGTGAGACCCTGTCTCTAAATAAAATACAAAAAAAAAAAAAAAAAAAAGCTCATGTTTTCAGATTTCCCCTTGCCCTTTCTCCCTTGTGTCTATAATTTCCAATGTTCATTCTGACACAAATTTCCTATTTTTCATGAATTATTTAATAATCAATAGTTAATAGATATCTAATTTTTGTTTTAGAAATGATAGGAACCAAACATTAGAAGGCTTTCCAAGATAATGACCTCTGAAAATCTTCTCCTCAAGAAATGAAACAAGAACACTGAAAAAATTAGGTTTACACACTCTGTAAATTAGCCAAAGACTAAAAGCAATCTAGGATGCAATTGTTAAAGAAAAATGGCAGAATCACTGTAAGAACAGTGAGCATTCTTCCCTTTTGACTTGGACTGTGCTCATCCTTACCCTCTCTTCACAGTGGCTTAGAAAACAAAGAGCCTATAGTGATAGTCAAAACCAACAGTTTGGAAGCCGAGGGAGGTAGAATAAGTTTGGAGCATCTTCAGAGCTCCATTTCCAGAGAATTGATATTATTTGACTGATCTGGTTTTCTGGAAGACTTCATCACAAGGCTTGTCTTTTTTTTTTTTTTTTTTTTTTTTTTAATTGACTCAGAGCTTGGTGTACAAGCAGCAGCCTTTTCCCTGTGAATGTATTTTAACAATAAACAGTGGCAGTCATTTACTGTCATCACTGAGGAGGCTGTGTACATATTTGGGGCAAACAACATGTTTAAAAAATTTAAAAGAAAACTATTTTTGAGCACAATGGCCATATGGGTCTTAAAGGGTTATATGCATTCCTGGGGACATGGAAAGCCACCCTTGTGTGTAGAGCTATGAATATGCCTTAAGTCTTTGCACATGCTCTATATTCCCATCACTCACTGACCTGGAGGCCCTGTGTAAGAAGAAAGGGAAGGTTAAGGAAGAGCTCTCAACTGCCAGCCTAAGTTTTGAAATGTTGCCCCCAAATGAAAAACAGTTCTTTGCAAAGACTCAGTTCTTAGCAAAGATTTATTGGTTTTAGGCATTAAAGAAAAGCTCTATTAGTGGACCATTAAGTTAACAGTGTAATGACTTCTAAGGCCACAACTGACAAAGAATAAAAATTTTACAAAATTAATTCAGAAAAGGAGCTAAGCTAATAGTAACACTAATATCTCTTGAAGGGGTAGGGAATATGTGGTTTTCATTAATTTGGAAATATATAATCATCAATAAAAATATTCTTTCCTACAGCTAAAAATAGTCCATTCAAAATATCCTTGAGGAAGCCCACAGATTGGAATTATAATACAATGACACTAAATCACCTATTTTAAATATGTTAAAAGAACTGAAGGAAACCTTATCTAAAGATCTAAAGCAAAATATGAGGATAATGTCTCACAAAATATGATGCAAATACAGAGAGAGAGATAAAAAAATTCACTTAATATTTTATGTAAAATACAATAAAATTGAAATTAAAAATTTACCAGAGTAGGCTGAATAGCAGATTTGGTAAGTAGAAGTAAAAAGTAGCTAATTTAAAGATAGGCCAGTTTGAATATTGTGTGAGGAAAAGAAAGTAAAAATAAATTAAATAAATAAAAATGAGCAAATTTCCAGAAACCTGTGGGAGACCAAATACCCTAATATACATGTATAAGAAGTTAAACAAATACCAATTAATAAATCTCAAATACAACCACACTAATTCCCACAAAATATTTGCAGATAAAGAATCTCATAAGTAGCAAGAAAGAAGAAATTTTTCAAAAATTAGAGTTATCAAGACATTCTTAGATAAACAAAATCTTAAATAATTTATCACAAACTTTCATACAAGAAATAATGAAGGGAATTTTCATGATGATATGGAAGGATACTAGACAGCAATTTGAAATAGCATGAAGAAGTAAAAAACATCAATAATGGTAATTACATAGGTAAGTATTAAATGCCAGTATAAATGTAATTTTTGAATATTGCATAAAGCAGTAATCAA
This sequence comes from Tamias sibiricus, assembly GCA_025594165.1. Taxonomy (NCBI): domain Eukaryota; kingdom Metazoa; phylum Chordata; class Mammalia; order Rodentia; family Sciuridae; genus Tamias; species Tamias sibiricus. Next base: position 136,697,338 of record CM046660.1, on the reverse strand, counting down.
ACTGGTATCTATAAACATGAAGTATGTAAAGATGTAATTTGTATATCAATAAAAAGTGTAAATTTGAGGAAAATTATATAGAAGCAAATATTCTATAAATAATTGCAATAAAACAAACATTTATATAAACTAAATTGTTATAAGGTTTTAATTGTACTCAGCAAAGCCATGGAGAATATAACTAAAAATTAACATGGTTAAAAAATAATTTTAATGAAATACTACATTAGATAATATCAACTCCACACAACAGATAAAGCAATGTTGGAATAAAGGAACAAAAAAAAAAACATAAAATATTTAATAGCAATTTGTCAGATATAAATATTACATTATCATTAATACATTAAATATAAATTATAAAGAATCTTTTTTTTTCTTTCTTTCTTTTTTTTTTTTTTTTTTTTTTTTTTTTTTTGTGGTGCTGGGAATTGAACCCAGGGCCTTGGGTATGCAAGGCAAGCACTCTGCCAACTGAGCTATATCCCCAGCCCAATAATCTTAATTAAGAGACAAAGACTGGCAGAATGAGTAAAAAAAAAACTTTCTTCAACTACACACCATCTATGAGAAATATATATTAGACTCAAGATCAGAAATAATTTAAAAGTAAAATGAATGAATAAAAGATATCATGCAAATAATAGTCAAAAGTGAGCAAAGTGATGATATTAGTATCAGACAAAATAGATTTCATAACAAAAGTTATACTAGAGATAGAGACATATATTATCAGGATAAAATGTCAATTTATCAAGAAGTTAAAGTAATTATAAACATATGTGCCTTACAACAGAGCTACTTGATTCATGAAAAAGCTTACAGAATCAAAGAGAGAAAGGTATATCTCATTCACAGTTGGCAACTTCAATATCTTATTTTTAATAATGGGTAGAACAAGAACAACAACATCAGGAAATAGAAGAGTTGATTTACATTATAGACAACTACAGATGATGGACATCTGTAGATCAATTCATCCAACAGTAGAATATATATATTTCCAAATTGTATGAAAAATACTTTCAGGATAGATCATATGTAAAATGCCACAGAACATGTCAAATGAACTAAAATTTAAGAAATCATACAAGTATGTATTCTGATTACAATAAAATGAAGTAAGAAAAAAAACACAAGTAAATTATAGAAGTTCACAAATATGTGAAAATTGAACAACATACTTTTAAATAGTGTGGGTAAAAGCAGAAAACATCAGAGATTTGGGAATACATGAATATAAATGAAGCAAAAATTAAAACATACAAAATTGTAAAAGTTGCAGTGACAGAATTACTTAGGAAGAAATTTGTTGCTGCAAGGATTATGAAGATCTCAGGACAATAATTTCCTATCTTAAAAAGCTAGAAAAAGAAGAGTGAACTCAATATCAATATCAAAAGAAGAAAACTTAAAAAGTTCAAAGAGATACATGAAATGCAGAATAAGAAAATTCTTTATATTGAGCAAGAAAAATGAAAGACAACTCTTCTAAATTCAGAAGTAAAAATTTGAAGATTATTATCAATATTAGGAAAATAAAAAATATTTTAATACTATGAAAAATTTTATGTCAAAAAATTATGCAACCTAATTGATGAGGCAAACTATTTGATAGATATAAACTGCAACTCTTAAGAAGATGCAGATAATCTGAATAAACCTATGACAATAAAAGATATGGTATAATATCATGTCATATAATAATGAAAATCCTTTCACAATTAGAAACAGGTATAAATAACTTAACTTGTAAATTCTACCAAACATCTAAATAACTAAAAACAATTCTTTTGAAAGTCTTGCCAAAAAAAAAAAAAAAAAAAAAAAGGAGCCACTTGAAAACTAATTATCCATGACACTGTTACCCTGATACCAAAGCCAAACAAAGATCTTTACATAAAAACAAATCAACAGAATAATAGCTGGCCATTGTGAATATAGATATACAATCCTAAACGAAATATTCAAATATTGTGTTACAGAAATGAGGACTTCCAGGAAATTGAGGCAACACAAAGACCTCCCTTGCTTCAAACCCTTATTCTTATGATCAAGTCTGAAAGATTTCATAAATGTCACTTGTAAAAGGAATGAGTTTATTAAATGGATAGGAAAAGGAGAAGGGGAAAGACTGGATTTTCTCAGAAAGGAAAGGACAATGTGCCTCTCCTGCACTCCAAATTTATTGGAGATCCCAGATAATTTTCCAGAGAATACTACTCAGGTCCACCTCTTGACTTTTGATTGACAGCAAGATGACATCAGACTTTAAAGTATATATTGCCATAACTTCTCTAGGTCACTTTGGTCCATGCTGACCAGTTCTAATTGGATTCTTAACCATATATTCTTACAGATTTTATGGTTATGAGAAATTGTCCTTATCTCTCTGAGTTTCAGGGACTGGTGACAAAAATATCCCCCTTCAGGTTAACTTGGGTTCCTCTTATAGACATTATTTTTGGTCTGCATTTTTCTAGTAGTTTCCTAACAGAGAATTTCCTGAAGAATCTGCATATCCTGTTTATTTAGGGCAGGCAGAACTGCAAGTAAATTGCTTTTTTGAAAAGAAAGCATATGGGGGGTCAGCTCAGTGGGTCCATTTTATAGAATTATTTTCTTAATCTCATGTTCCCACCATTCTCATCTGCCTATCCCTTAACAACTGCATTTAGAATGTTAGAAGAAATAACCACTATGACCAAGTTGTATTTATGCTAAGAAAGCAAGGTTTGTTCATCATAGGTAAATCAATACATGTAATCTAGCATTACTAGAATGAAGGGAAAAAAATACATGATTATCTAAATACAAATAGAAAATACATTGGATGGAGTATAGTGTAGTTTCATCATAAAAACATTTAACAAATTGGAATGGAGTATTTAGCAACTACATCAGCATGCTAAAGAATATCTATGAAAATTTATGCTAAAGGATATCTATGAAAATCCACAGCTAACATTGTATTTAATGGCAAAAGACTCAAAGTTTGCCTTATAATGTCAGACACAACACAATAATGGATATTTTTTGACCTTTCCATTAAACATTATGATGGGGAGGGGGAGTATTTTACTCAGCTTTTTTACTGCTGTGACTAAAGGATCTGACCAGAACAATTATAGAGGAGAAAAGTTTATTAGAGGGCTCACAGTTTCAGAGGTCTTAATCCATAGAAGGCTGGCTCCATTTCTCTGGGCTAAATATCATGGCAGAGTGTGTGGCAGAGGGAAGCAGTTCACATCGTGGTGATTAAGAAGGAGAGAGGGAGAAGGGGGGGGAGAGAGAGAGAGAGGAGAGAGAGACTCCACTCTCCAAATACAAAATAGATACCCTGTAGCCATGCGCCCAATTAACCACTTCATTCAGCCACACCTCACCTGCCTCCAGTTACCACTCAGTTAATCCCATATGGGATAAATTCACTGATTAGATTAAGGCTACAGCCCAATCATTAATTATTTCTCCTCCAAACCTTGCATTGTCACACATGAGCTTTGGGGGATACCACATCTAAACCATAAAAATTAGTTAAATAATAATTTGAAGTTTATCACGATTAGAACTTTTGTTCATTATAGGTAACTATCAATCATTTGAAAATACAGTCCACATAAAGGGAGAAAATGTTTATATATCATATATTTAGGACTTGTACTCCAAATATATAAAGAACTCTTACAATTTGGTAATAAAAGTACAAGTAACTCAAATAAAAATAAAGCAAAAGAAATAAATAGACCTTTTTTCTTAGGAAGTATACAAATAAAAAAAAAAAAAAGACCCATGAAAAGGGGGGAAATCTTATTAGTCATTAGGTGAATTAAGTAAAAAATCACAATTAGATTCCACTTCCCATACATTAGAGTAGCCAAAATAAAAAAGATGGGCAATAAAGAGAGTGACAGATGCAGCGAGATCAAAGTCATCATACACTGCTGTTAAGAATATAAAATTAAGCAACCACTTTATTTATTTATTGCTTTTGAGGAAAAGGAAAAAGAAATTTTATTAATTTTCTAACAAAGGAGAAGGACAGAGGAGTGAGAACAGAGGTTTTATAATGAAGTGATTCATTCCAAGTGGGGGTCTGTAGGGTGTGATTCACTTGTTAATTTGGAGATAGCCATTTTGTAGATTTTGTGGGGCCATCCTTGAAGTCTAAATTACTTGATTCCTGTGGTAGATGTGTTCTCTAAGACAACTCGGCCCAAAATGGGAAAAAGAATACAAACAACAATAATGTCAGCGAGTATATGGAGGAAAAGGCACACTCTTACATTGCTGGTAGAACTGCAAATTGGTGAAGCCAATCTGGAAAGCAGTATGGAGATTCCTAGGAAAACTTGTAATGGAACCACCATTTGACCCAGCTATCCCACTCCTTGGTCTATTCCCTAAGGACTTAAAAACAGCTTACTACAGGGACACAGCCACATCAATGTTTATAGCAGCACAATTCACAATAGCTAGATTGTGGAACCAACCTCAATGCCCATTAGCAGATGAATGGATAGGGAAACTTTGGTATATATATACAATGGAGCACTACTCAGCACTAAAAGATAATAAAATCATGGCATTTGCAGGTAAATGGATGGAGTTGGAGAAAATAATGCTAAGTGAAGTTAGCCAATCCCCAAAAACCAAAGGTCTAATGATCTTTTTGATATGAAGATACTAACTTATAAAGGCAAGGAGTGGGAATGAGAGGAAAGAAAGAACTTTAAATAGAACAAAGAGGGGGAGGGGGAGAGGAAGGGGGCAAGGGGATAGGAATAATAGCAAACTGAGTTATCCATGATTACCCTAAATTCATGTATGAAGACACAATTGTTGTAAAAATATATAAAACCAGTAACTTGAAAAATTGTGCTCTTTATATGTAATACGAAATGAAATGTACTCTGCAAACATGTATAACAAATTAGAATAAAAATAAATAAATTAAGAAAAACAAATATAGTATATTCATACAATGGGCTACAATGCAGAAAAATAATGGAATGGTTGATACATGCTACAACTTTCATGAAGCTTTAAAGATATGCACATTGCAAGAATCCAGACATGAAAGACTATACATAATATAAGTCTATTTCTCTAAAATGTCCAGAATAAGCACATCTGTAGATACAAAAGTAGATTAGTACTTTCTGGGGGATATAGGCACAGGGTTATTGGGCCTGGCTGCTAATAGTGGTAATGGTTGTACATTTTAGAATATATTTAAGCCACTTAAATACTTTAATTTTGTGGTATGTAAATCATATCTCAAATGAAAGAAAGAAAAGGAGAAAGGTAAGTACCCTGAATTAATTCACCAATGTTTCCCTTACTCTTAATGTAATTAAAATAATCATTATTTTCCACATAATATTGTGTAAAAAGAATGGACTACTTATGATTATTGACAGAAAAAAAATACTGGTATAATATTTTCTCATTTATTTCATTTTATCCAATTTTCTGTTCTCTTTTATGCTTTCCATTCACTCACATGTACTTTGTCTTAGTATACTTAAATGCTGAATTTATGTCACGAGTGATGCTAGAAATTTTAGAACATTTAAAATTAAGTACTGTAAGGATAATTATGATGCTGTGGAGTGTCCAACACTCCCATGATATATGCTTCATAAGAAGGACTCTGAGCCGGGTGTGGTGGCGCACACCTGTAATCCCAGCACTTGGGAGGCTGAGGCAGGAGGATCTCGAGTTCAAAGCCAGCCTCAGCAATGGCGAGGCACTTAGCAACTCAGTGAGACCCTGTCTCTAATAAAATACAAAAAAAGGGCTGGGGATGTGGCCCAGTGGTCAAATGCCCCTGAGTTCAATCCCTGGTACAAAAAAAAAAAAAAAAAAAAAAAAAAAAAAAAAAAAGAAGGACTCTGGTTTGAGCAATCCCTCAAATTTCAGAGCACACTTGTTGGTGTTTCTTGTTTTCTTCTTTATTAACTAATGAAAATATTATTTGCCATCACTATATAGTTTAAATATATGATCTACTTTTACTTCTGTGCATGCCTTGTACAAATTACCTCCAGGCTAAAATGTCAATAAAAACCTTTAGCTCTGGATTTTCATTGTTATTGAAGTCAATGTACTTCTTTTATAAAAAAATCCTTGATAAATTCTAGACAATAGTAAGGTCGGAAATGAGTGGACTGATGCTTGATGAAGTATTCTCCATTTTTAAGGCATGCTTATGTTTCTCATTTTAGGAATCAATATTTGAGAACAAAAATTCTATCAGATTTTAAATTTTACTTTATAAGTGTTTGTGTAATGGTCATGCTGATTTCTATACTGCCTGCCCTCATCTCTACTTACATTTTCAGGTGTTGGTGTCTTCCTGGCATTAAAGTTAATCACCTCTCAGTTTAAGGTGTGGCTAATTTATTTTTCCATTGCATCCTATGACTGAAGTTATGGAAATGGCAGAATAGCTGACATGTAACACTGGTCAATTGAGATCTATAGCATTTTATTTTTCACATATATTTACAATGTGCTGTGTGAACTGCTAGAGAAATTCTCTTCAAAATCTAGAATAAGACTGAAATTAACACTGTATTTATCAGCTTTGCTGTAGAAAAATGTCCCAAATTCCAATGGCTTCCAATGACCAAAGTTTATTTCTTGCTAATGTTTCACAGGAATTGGTGTTTGGCTTGGGCCTTCATTCCCTGTATTTCTCATCTACCTATTATCTTTTTTAAGTGTTTGTTAAGTGCAAGACAGCTCAGTCTGGGACATATTATCCTCAGGGAAAACACACAAAAATACTTAAATATTCTGTTGTAAACTGCAGTACTATCAACTTTAAAGTGAAATTATGGCATTTCCCAGCAAATGGTTGAAGTTGGAGAATATCATGCTAAGTGAAATAAGCCAATCCCACAAAACCAAAGGCCAAATGTTTTCTCTAATATGTGGATGCTAATAAGGTGGGGGGCACTAGGGAAGAATAGCATTACCTTAGATTAGGTAGAGGGAAGTGATGGGAGGGTAGTGGAGGGTATGTGGGGATAGAAAAGGTAGTAGAATGAAACAGACATTATTGCTTTATGTACATATGTGACTACATGACTAATAAGATTCTGTAACATGTACACTCAGAAAAATGAGAAATTATATCCCATCCATGTATGATATATCAAAGTGCATAACTGCATGCTACTTTCATGTATAATTAATTAAAACCAAGAAAAAAAATTTTTAAATGAGTCATATAGAAGGCCTGATAATTACAGAGCCAGGAATTCCATTTTTTTCAGGTAAATAAATTCATATCATGGAGTGAGGGCACACACTTCTCTTATAAGTTTTATTTGGGAAAGTTAAATTTATCTAAAATGTTCCACATCCTTGATTACAAATTTTCATGTCTTTGCTTTCTGTGGACAAAATACATTTAAATTCTGCAACCCAAATTTAGGACATATGGGGAAAATATATAAAGAAGGTTATAAATTAAAGCATTGGTAGTATTAGCCTATACTAAAGAATTAGTTATGTAAATATGATAAATTGTTCAATTAACTAATAATATGATGTCATTAAAATTATATTTCCTATATAACTAATAATATGATGTCATTAAAATTATATTTCCTATACTTTTTAGTTTAAAAATAAAATTAAGATAAAAATTTGTTTTCCCTAAAGAATTTAACTTGACTCTAAGTGATGATTTTTCCTTGCTTTGAATTTTAACATTTTTGTCGTCTTCATTATAAAGAAGGGGCCAGATCAGGGTTGGGTAGACCTAAGTCACATAAAACATGTTTTATTTGTGTTTTAGATCAACATATCCTAAAACGCAACCTCTCTTCCTCAGGGTTCATGTAATACATTAGTGAATCTGGATCAATGTCAGAGCAGGTTGGGTAGTGCTGAGAGACCAATTGTGAAAACTCATGCAGTTGTTTTTAGAAAAGAATTTCCATAGGGAATGTTTCTCTACATTCCCTTTTTTGCTCATTCCCTTCAAAGAGATCATGTTTATTCCTAGTTTCTAACTGGTGTTCACTTCTCTGCTGTCAGGAAAACTTTCTCTTAGGGTTGCCCAAGAAACAGAACCAACAGGAGACAGATACAGATAGATGAAACGATTTATGATAAGGAATTGACTCATGCAATTATGGAATCTCAAAAATCCCAAGATCTGAAGTTGGTAAACAGACTCAGGAGAGTCAATGTTGTAATCCTAGTGCAAGTCTGAAGGCTTGGAAACCAGGAAGACTGATTATGTAAGTTCCAGTCTGAAAGCTGGAGCTGAAGCCTCAGACTCAAAACAAAACTAAATACAAACAAACAAAAAAGCCAGTGCCTCAGTTCAAGTCTAAAGGCAGGAAAAGACCCACATCCCACCTCAAACACTTCTGCAGAAGTTCCTTCTTGCTTGCAGAAGGGCAAGCCTTCTTCTATACAAGCCTTCAGCTAATTGGATATTCACTAGAGAGGACACATTAGAGAAGACAATCTGCTTAACTCAGTCTACCCATTCAAATGTGGATCTCCTTGAGAGGTATCCTCACAGACATACTCAGAATAATACTTGACCAAACGTCTGGCCCTCTCACAGCCCAGTCAAGTTGACAGATGAAATTAGCCATGGTACCTGAAGATTCCCATCCTTGCCTTAAAATATTCATGTCTTTCAACAATGTGAATTCATTCCTACATACATTTATTCTATCGGCATTTACTCTGTGAAATCACTTTCTGAACCTTGGGGACCCAGTGCTGAAGAAGCTTCAGTTGAGTCTTTAGAAAATGCTGATGGAAATGATTTATAACAAACTATAATGGTAAAAGGAGATTTTAAAACAACCAGAATCAATGTATTCCGAGTGAAAGAGATAATTATTAAATATGTTTATGAATAGTAGAAGTTAGCCCAAGTGTACTGAAATATAGAATATCAAAAAGATAAAGGGGTTAAACCAGGGAAGAGAGATTTGGTTAGTAATTCAGTTCAGGAGTTTGATTATTATTATTATTATCATCATCAGTACTATCATTATTAGTGGCAAAACATTGACAGCTTTGATCAACACAGACTAAATGTATGGTAAACATTGTTTGTTATTGTTTGTAGAATTTTTTGTTAGAGGGGACAGTGGATGGAGGAAGAATAAAAAGGGGGCTAGTATAAAAGGCCAGGAGAGAGGTAAGTAGTACTTTAAAAACTCCCAGTAGTTGGTAAGAATAGATATTTCCAAGGTAAATTTAATAAGTTGTGAAAATATATTTTAAACTTTAGGAATGTGAAAAAGACAAGATTTAACTCTAATGGTTAAATTACCAAGAGAAGACAACTATTATCCTGGAACAAGGAAGACAGCATGTGTACCTACAGAATTGTAGTGACACATAATACTTATTCAGGGCAATATTAAGTTTTCTATGCTAGCAGCATGTACAGGTAGACCAGAAGTGCATATTTAGTGAGTTTGACTATTCTGTCTTTGGTAATCCATCCCGTATAAATTAAATCCTTATATACCAACCATATTCCTCATGTCCCTCCTCACAAGCTGCCTGTTTTTTCTCACTTTTCTGCTCTCTATTTTCCAGAGAAAACCTCAGAAGATATTACCTAGCTAGTTCAGGTTAGTAACCTGATAATTTATTTGCCCTATCCCACCAAAAAATGGTATCTTTTCAATGAAATATTTCTGTATATAGTTACTGTGTTTCAAAATGTTGATCCATCAAGATTAAACTTAGATCACCAGACGTTATCAATAAGGAAAGTATTTGGATACAAAAGATATTAGAGCTGTCTCTCAATGTCTATTGTACTGTGTAGGCTAAGCCACGGTTTGATTTACCTGTGTGTTGCCCTTGTGATTATGAGGTTGACCCCTAAGCTACACAACGGAGAATACATATTTTATAACAATATTTGTTAAAAGCCTAATTCATGTTTTTGTAGTACATAAACTTATCTTTATCTCAGAAACTTAACATAATTTTCTTGGTTCCTGTTTTTCAGATGAATCAGTGTAATACTTAAGACCTAATCTTAAATGTGGAAAGGCAGAATTGAAATTTAAAAAAAAAAAAAACTCCATATACAGTATTAATTCAATTTTGTAAAATTACACATGCATATATATTTGGAAAGATGTCCAAAGAAATATTAAAATTGGTTACCTCTGTGCAGTAAGATTAAATGTGATTTCAAATTTATTCCTTATCCTTTGTTGTATTGTTCAAATTATTCATAATGAACATGTATTACTTTGATAATCTGAGAATCAAATTTAAAGAAAGTAAAAGGGTTATTCATCACACAATGCATTTGTGGACTGAAATTCACTTGGCCTTAAGGGCATACAAAATTCCCACCGCAAAGACAGCCTGGAAGGAAATGTATCAGTGCCAACACAGCAACCCCAGACTTCTGTGTAGATTGGCGCCATTGTACAGTAACATTACCCTCACAACGACCTGCTCAGTCTCTCGTGGCAACTATTGAATTCTGACTGAGGCCACTCCTGTTCATTCTCTTGCCTACTAGCTTAAGTCACTTGGTCGGGCTCAGCTTAATTCTTGACTATGGATTTCGTGAACTCCTCTTACAAAATGGTACAATTACTACAGGTCATGAACATCAAATGCCACTAACACTTCCAGCTGTGACCAGGGAATAGCCTCCCAACAGAAGTACTGCAACATGGCAATAATAACATCCCAGCTGTAGCCACAATCACCGAAATCACTGACAGTGTCAATAATGTATAAAACCCCATGGAAACTCAACTGTACTTGCCAAAAGGCATTCATCAATTTCACTGCCTTTTATCTACCATTTAAAATGGTCTGGTTTTAGTGTTAGGGTTTTAAAATAAATGACAAGGGTAAATAGGTCCTGGCTGAATTGCTCACTCACTATCTGCTTTGAATTGCTTCTCTAAATGTTGGGGACGTGAAGTTCAGCCCTAACCACTCAAGTACACTCTGTAACCACTACATGTTAGGTGATGGGACGTGAATAAAGAGTTGAGTATCCAGAGAGGTGAAATTCACTGAGCCCCTTTAAAGCTTATGTGCATTTGAAGCACTGCAAAGGACATGGTGAGGTTATAGGAGTGGGTGCTAGTTTGATTCCTCTGAAGCCATTCAGCTTAGGAAGAAGGAAGGGAGTGAAAATATAGGAAGGCCAAAGAGCAAAGGTCTATTTAACTGATGCTGGGAATAATAAACTGTACCCGTCAAAACATATAACTTCAGTGTTTTCCTGTGTTTGCTCAAATACATTGTACAAAAGAAAGAACAACTGCTAGGAACATATGAGCAAACCTAAGTATGAATGAAGATAGAAAATAATGAAATAGAAATCCAAATAGGGATTTTTTGTTGTTTAAAAGAATTATTGAAGCCGGGCGTGGTGGCTCACGCCTGTAATCCCAGCACTTTGGGAGGCTGAGGCAGGAGGATCACGAGTTCAAAGCCAGCCTCAGCAATGGCGAGGCACTTAGCAACTCAGTGAGACCCTGTCACTAAATAAAATACAAAAAAGGTCTGGTGATGTGACCCAGTGGTTGAGTGCCCCTGAGTTCAATCCCCGGTACCACAAAAAAAAAAAAAAAAAAAAAAAAGAATTATTGAATATCATATTCTTTTAATATAATGGTTGTTATTATAATTTGAACTTGTATAATTATTTAGCTTATCATGGATCTTTCAAATACTTTATTTCACCTGATTTTGATCACAGTTCGTCTAAGTATTATTGTCCCCATGTACTATGTATAGTAATACAGATCTCAGAGAGGTTAGCATGACATGCTCATTATCACAAAGCTAGTTAGCAAAATGAGCAGGAGAATATGACTAGTCTATCACTAGTCTGCTCCTGTCTCTTTTTCATTACATGTTCCTTTCTTTCTTTTTTGGGAGGTGCGGATACTGGGGATTGAACTCAGGGGCACTTGACCACTGAGCCACATCCCCAACCCTTTTTTTTTTTTTTTTTTTTTTGTATTTTATTTGGAGGAAGGGTCTCACTGAGTTGCTTAGTGTGTCTCACCGTTGTTGATGCTGGCTTTGAACTTGCAATCCTCTTGTATCAGCCATTCAAGCCTCTGGGATTACAGGGCTGCACCACTGCACCCGACTGACTGACTACACGTTTCTTGTTGTGGAGAAATACTTATTAAACTACAGGAAACCAGTGGTCTATAATTTCAGATTTGGGTATGTAAATGCCTCCAAATGAATTTTCTTTCCTCTGGGGAGAAGAGTGTAACTTTGGGCTATGTAGGACAAATCTCCCAAATAAAGGTCCAGGAGAGGCATCAAATACAATGTAATGAATATATAGAAAGAAACAATAGTGAATATACAGGTAATTTGGTCAGTTTTTATCTATCCACTCATTTATCAATTCATTATTTTAGTGACAATTTGCTGAGCCATTTAAATGTTAAATATTGTCAATGCTGAAGATTGCATGGGGAATAAAAGAGATTTTGTCACAACCCGGGCTTTACAATTTAAGACATGATGCAATGAATGAATTAATGAATACATGTGAAAAACAAAGTTCAAAATTTGGCAAGTACCATGAAGAAAACTGGATTCTGTTATAAAGACCATAGAGCAAATAATTTTGGTAGTGTTTTAGTCCGATTTTTCATCATTGGACCAAAAGACCTGACAAGAATAATTAGGGGAGGAAAAATTGATTTGGCTCACGGTTTCAGAAGTCTCAATCTATAGATGGCCAACTCCATAGCTCTGGGGTTGAGGTGAGTCAGAACATCATGGCAGAAGAGTGTGGCGGAGGAAAGCAGCTACCAGCATGGCTACAAGGAAGCAGAGAGAACTCTGCTTACTAGAGATAAAATATAAACACCAAAGGCACAACTCCAGTGACCTACCTCTTCCAGCCATACCCTATGTGTCTATAGTTACTAACCCCATGAGTGGACTAATCCATTGATTGGGGTATAACCCTCATAATTTAATCATTTCACTTCTAATTTTTCTTGCATTGTCTCATGCATAAACTTTTAGGGAAGACCTCATATTTAAACCATAATATTAGGATAGTCAAAATGCATCAGTAAGAAGATGTACTGAAGCCAAATTGAGATTATACTTACATGATTAACAAATGTAGTCCTTACAATAGAGAAAGTAAATGTTGATTTATTTTCAGTTTGAATATAAATGACTTTCAGATACTGAAAATCAAATGGATATGTTACAAAGTTTTAAAAAGTATGTTATGGAGAATACAATAATGTAATCAAAATATTACACTTGGGAATTATGAATGAGTTTAACATTCAGTCAACTTACTAAATGGGAAGTTGACTGAATGTAAAAAGGTAGAAAATGGAAGTGTGGTGTCTCTTGTACCCTCTTAATCTTAAAAAGAAACAAATAAAAGCAAAAAATAAGTTTCATTGCCAATGAGTGGTACTAAAAGTGTGTTTCAGTTGAAAGCTTTGTATTTTATATTAATTATTTCACATGTCCCAGCACAGCCTTACAAATGTGGCATTTGGGCGATATTGTGTCTTAGAATCTGTCAGGTTTAATATGCAATGTATTGAGAGAGAGAGAGAGAGAGAGAGAGAGAGAGAGAGAGAGAGAGAATTTTGTCTCATTCCCTTGTATGATATTTGTCCATGAATTGCTAAATACCAAGACATAAAATTGGCCCTTAGTCTAGAGCTCAAGAATTTGTATATGTACATGATAAACCTAACAGTTGGTGTGAATTGATTATACAGAGGTCTTTTATAAAGTTTTAAAATCATCATATTACAGAATTGCCCAAATCTAAAACTGAAATGAGTTAGACTAATTGTGCTTTCCCTCTTTATATGATATTTCATATTACTTGTTTTCTTATAACAAACTTCATGAATACCACCCAACATTGATCCTTGATTGTCTAACAAATGTGGCAGATTCCAATTTCTAAAATAAGACAGAAGAGTTATTTCTTTTTAGATTGTGCGAAGATGAAAGTCTGTCTTAACAGCACTAAGATTTTTAACCCTGTATATTTTCCAAGTAAGAATGAATGGTCACCCATTAGGCAATGAGAATTATATTCTTCATGCTCTAAAATCTTCCTATGATTCTATGACCTAAGATGTGTCTATTTGAAATAATGATACATGTTAGATTAAAAAAAAAAAAGAATGAGTTCATGCAAATATTTTGAACCTATACTGAATACAATGTTGATATAAAATTTTATCCACAATATTCAGTTAAGCAAAAAAAAAGATATCATCATTTTATACTATGGACATATTTTAATTAATAAAGAATAGAATGATAGACTAAATAAATCTACCCTATAATTATTGATAATAACCAGTATACCTATTTATTTTGGAGATAAAATATGCCAGCTATCAAGAGTGAAGAAGTGTGACTCTACTTCATGTACAACCAGAGAAGTGAAAAATTCTGCTCCATTTGTGTATAATGAATTGAAGAGCATTCTACTGTCATGTACAACTGATTAGAACTAAAACAAACAAAAAACAGTGAAGAAGTGCAATGGTGCAATGGGACATGCCTGCAATTCCAGAAACTCAAGAGGCTGAGGCAGGAGGACCACAAGCTTGAGGTCAGAGTGAATACCTTAGCTAGACCCCCTCTCAAAATAAAAAACAAAAAGACCTGGGGATATAGCTCAGTAGCAGAGTGCCCCTGCGTTCCATCACCAGTATCAAGAAAAAGAAAGACAAAGAATCACAGGTATGCTGGAAAGCAAAAAGAATGACAATGGATTGGAAGCTTAGTTTTATTTTTAGCTCCATCATTCATTATCTCTGCAATACTATTCATTTCCTTACCCCATCTGGGCCTCACTGTGTGTAGCTAGATTGCAGTTAGAGGATTTTTAAGTTTATTATAGCAATGTGAATCTTAGATGAAGAGTAGAAAGTAATGCTAGGTGATAAAATTACTATCAGGTATATGCAATTTTCTCTTTGATTAGATTTATTTTATTTTCATTTTGTAATAATTTAGTCTGGCAATGTGGTGCACTGGTTAGGGATATGTTTTCTGCAAATAGATCCTGGGAGTTTGAGTCCTTGCTGTATCACTGTGTGATTTTGGAGAAGTTTCCTAATTTCTTTGCACCTCATTGTTCAGATCTGTATAGTGGAGATAATGATAAGGTCTGGATGCACACATTGTCATGGGAACGGAATAAGTCTGCGCATGTAAAAGCTTAAATAGTTTCTGACATATAGTAAATATTCAATTAGCTACTTTTGTTATCTTTTCCAATATTTTATTTGTGTTACATTTGCTCTCACATAGGGATGAAAACAAGATTAAAATGGAGACATAGTTCTGTGCCTTACTGGAAGCACTGACTATTCACGTGAGCCTGTGCATAAGAGATGATAGTTTTATACAAAGCAATTTCAAGGATACCTTCCAAACTATACATTTCAACAGGAAGAATTACAAAAGTTGGTTCTCTAGGCTTCACTTTATAATGAATTATATGTAAGTAGAAATCCTTGGGCTTTTTTTTTTTTTTTATCTGATCCAGATAATAGACTTCCTTAATCTTATATACACAAATGAACTTAAATTTATATAAGCAACGTAAAAATATGTATAAAATATAGCATAAATGTATTGCCTAGAAATAAAAGCACTGTATATTTGTCTAAATTTGAATCAATTATTTTTGTCAGGTTTATAAATGTTAACAAAAAAGAAAAATTTTCCAAAGCCACAATGATTTAGAAATGGTCTTTAAATTGTTTTCCCCTGTCACATGCCATATTTCCCACAAACACCACATGATTAAGTCCTTTAAATAATGCAGTACTTTTGGGCACCTAAAATAGATGCTTAAAACTGGCAACTTTGCCCAAACACCTTAAATATGTCTTCTTTTATTCTCGCTTTCTTTTTGACCTGGATCTGGCTGCCAGTGCACATGAAAGAAATTACAAAAGCTTCTCAGTCACTGGGACTCGGGTTCCTTTTGCACTACAGCATTTGTCATTGCCAAAACAGCAGAGTTTAATTAAGTGTTGTGAGCAGCCTAGTGAGAAACACACTTTAAATTAAACCTCTGTACATGCAGCTATTGGTTCTTTACCTCCTGAACAATCAGCGGGGTGTTAGGCATAAATTCCGTCTCTCAAGGGAAACGCAGTTCCACGCACCTCTAGCAATTCATAAATGATCCTGCTTTCTCAGAACCATATCTTATTAAAGCACATTTAATTATTTCTAAGTTTTAAACACCGATAGATGAAGGCGATAATTAATGTGCCTACCACTAAACATTTTATTTACTCTTGATATATTAATGGTATTATCAAGAAAATATGCTACAGTTTCAGGTTTAACAAAATTACATGGCAAATTATCTTTTGATGCATCAAGCAATTGTTAATATAATGGAATAAATTATTTTAACACCTCAGTAGTAATGGATGGGTAAAAATAATATAAGCATTTTAATTTTCAAAATGTTTTTGCAATTACACATTTCAGGGGACACCTAAATCAATGATGCAAGTGTTTGGAATTTTAGAAACAAAAGAACAATTTAGAAGGGTGACTGGTGGGTTTCTTACATGCCAGGTCATAGTATCAATGTGACTGGCGTTCTCATAACAGTAAAGTTCTGGCCAATGTTTATGTGAAAAATAAAGTCATTTCTTCTTAAAATTAAATTTTGTTCTGTTGAGTACCATTTAAACTTTCAAATTTTGCTTAAAATGAAAGGGAGATAGGCACACACATTGAAACCCACTTGGCCAAATACAGTTTCATAAAATAAAGGTGATGATTTTTTTCTCAACTGAACAGAATCTATCAGAGCAAGAAAACAGTCAGGATAGATGACCACATCCATAAAATAGTCTTGACTAGCTCAACAACACCATGGGGCAATTTCACACTCTGAAGGACATTCTCAGTGCAGGGCTGCTATGCAAAAATGCAGAAAAAAATGAAGATTATTGTTAGGCGCTCATACTTATCTGTTCTCCATTAATCTGACTCCTGTATCTTTCATGTTTGGCAAATTTCAATAAAGTTGATGCTGCTAAAAGCTTTCCATTGATTTGGAAGTTTTGCCTAGAACTTTTGGAGAGAAGATTAAAAAATGGAAAGATAAGTGAAATATTATATCTCATGAAATGATTTTAACTGTAGTTTTAAATAAAAGACACTTCTTTAAAATCTCCGTCAATGCTGTGGTTTTAGTCTTCATTCTATGCTTCTCACCAATAAATCTACTTTAGTAGATTTCAGTGATAACATTTAAATATGCTGATTGAGTGTACTTTCAGAAATACCCTCCTGAGAGTAGGTTGAAATCTAAAATATTTCAGGATCACAGTATTGGTTTATTTTGCAGGATATTCATTGACTTAATATATGTTAGTAATTTGTGGTTGTTAAACTAAACTGGTTGGTTTGCAGATTTTATTTTACATTTTTAATAAGTACTTCAAAATGAATATGCATTCTTAATGATAATACATCATGGGTCCTAAAAGAAAGCAGTCCTTATAAAATAGCTAAGGATTACTGTTATCAAAAAAATCCCAAAATATTAATAAATTAATGTTTTCTATTTATATATCATTTATCTACAGTCCCCTACAATCCCCCTGAGACTACATGTCATCCTCTAGAATTGCTACTTATAGTTCCTTCAACAGTCTTTTTTTAAAATTTTTTTTTTAAATTTTAGTTGTTAATAGGCCTTTATTTTATTTATTTATATGTGGTACTGAGAATCGAACCCAGTACCCCCCACATGCCAGGCAAAGTGGTTACCCCTGAGCCACAGCCCCAGCCCCCTTTCAACAGTCCTCCACTTTCTCCACTTCTCCAGAATCCTCACTCTTATTACAATTGAGAATATCAGTGAAAAACTAATAAACCAAAACACAAAAAATTTTAGTTGGAACACATAGAATTAAGTTGGTAAATAAAAATAGGAGTAATTTAAGAAAGTTGTAGTTCTATTGTTTTAGTGAGTGGTGACTTTCGCTTAAAAATATTTCCCTCCCTCACTTCTAAATTATTTCTCTTGTGGGTTTGACACAACTGGACAGCTTACCAGCGAGGGATTAATTTGTTTTAATAAGCATTCTCTTTAAAAATGAAAATACATTTGGGAGGGTTTAGTGATTAATGCTCCCTACCTTTATGTGAATAGATTCAATTAATTGGCTTCCTTCTAACCCCCTAACTGATATATACTGCACTGTGAGAGAAAGGGGGTTATGGTATTGAAAGGACGTCGCCATCAATTCTAAAGTTTACAATGATCTGAAGAATAAGATATGGAGCAGGAAAGAGAAGGTGGTTTTTGGCATACTGTCCTATAGCTGGGACTCAAAAGCTAGATTTTCTGAGTTAAAATCTCAGCTCTACCACATGCTAATTGTGTAGAGGGGACAAGTTAATTAGCTGTATTTTCCTTAATAGAATAGGCATGACAATGATAGTGCCTATATCATAAGATTGATTTGAATATTAAATGAATTAATAGTTATAAAATTTTTAGCACATAACAAGCTTTCAAAAACTGATAGTTAATTTTGGTGAGAACATTATTAGGCAATCATTTATTTATACTCTTAGGTTAGATGAATTAAAATTAAAAAAAAATCACTTGGGTCATTCTTCAGTCTGGCTCTTAAGACACAATCATCAATATTCCTTGGCAAGCCTTCACCTGGACTCATTCTGCAATCTCTTCTGCATTCCCTCTGACCTTCTTTATCATCTCTCCCTTTATACCAACCTCTTAGTTTCATCTATTGTCCCAAGCCAGGTACTGTATTTTTATCACATGTATAACATAGTTCAAGATTTAGATGCTAACTACTTGAGGCAAGGTTCAGTAGAGACAGAGAAATTAGCTAGGTTAGAATTGAGAGGGGTTAAAAAGGAGATTTTCAAAGCCCAGGATCTGAAATCAGTAATCCTGAGTGTTTCTCTTAAAGAGCACACTAAAAAATTCAGGGTACATGGACTCCATGAGTAAATGTGGACCATTTTTGAGATCTAGTTCAAGCTTTGAAAAATGTGTAGTGAATAAAACAACCAGCAAGCTAATAAAAATTTCATATGTGACCGATTTAATTCTCAGAAATGCTTTAATTTACAGGACAACTTCTCAAATACTAATAGGGGGAAAAAATGGTCACAGATTTTAACATAAAACAGAAAGTACAACAATGTAAAGGAATGGGGGGAGATGAAGACACCAGTTAGGAAGTTCTTATAAGGGGCCATTTCTAACCAGGAGACAGTCTAGTAAATCAGAACCAATTTTTAAAAAGTATTTTCCATCAAAAATTTTCTGTAGTTTCAGCTATCTAGCAAATCGTTTCATATGATCCTCTAACAAAGAGTCTACTGAAAGAGAAATTTTTTTTCTAATTTTTTACTTTATTATTTTTAAGTAATAAATTTTGAAAAAAAATAGTAAAATATGTTAATTGATACAAAAGTTAATAAAGAAAGAAAAGTATAAAAAACAGCCAGCACTTGACATTGCTACCTGAGCCCCACTCCCTGAAGCAACAACAACAAAAAAAAACCCAGAACGAAGTGATCTATCCACATGCATCATGATACTTAAAGGCAGATAGACAGAGATGGACATTTATAGTGTTTTAGCAAAAATCAAATTTTAATATATTTTTTACTCTGTAACATGATTTATAAAGTTAATATTTCGTGGGCAGTGTGCCAGATCACTACACATAGCTTTCATTCATTGTCGGGCTATACAAATTTATTCAAATATTTCCTTTTTTAAAAAAAGACTAAAGATGATTTCAGTTTGGGGACTCTGCATAAAAACAACAAAATTTTACTTTATTTCTCTATGAAAGATGTCTTAAGGGTTTTGAGAAACCCTGGGCATTTTCAGTGGTGACGGATACTATCATGTTAGTGTTCTAGAAGCTTGTAATAATTCATACTCTTTCCCATAATGTGAGGTTTCAAATTCCTTACATCCTTCCAAACACTAGCTTTGAAACAGGGTTCAAGGCAGCTTCTCTTAACTGAGCTGCACATATCTAAAGATACATATAAAATTCTTCTGATTTATTGCCATGCAATCTCCAACTTTGCATGAATTATGAATAGATTTCTAAAGTATTTTCACTTAACTACCTTTAAAAAGAAAGCAAAAACACTCATCAGTTGAACTTTCTTGGAATGGAGTGAGTAGTGAAACAATAGGGAATCATTATGGAGATAAATTTTAGGTGTTCTAATATTCCTTTATAACGTGTGTTTTCTAGTAACTCAACCACATGCAGCATAAAGTTATTTTAACAGTGACCAATTTTCAAAGCAAGTTCACCTCTAAACTAAAAAAAAATAAATAAAATTTATATCTTATTTAGATTTTGAAGGGTCTAGATATATCACTACAGAACAATTTTAGAATACATTCATTATTTTTTTCCTGATCACTGAGGCAGGAAATGATAACAATAGTTTGTGTTCTGTATAAACTCTCTTCTTTTTATCAGTAAGAAATATTTGCTTCTGTAAAATGGGGACTTTCATATTGACCTAGACTTTTCATGCATGAACTAAGCAATGATCAATAAAAGTGGAAAGTGTCATATGTAGTCTAATTCACTTTCATCTGTAGTCTAATTCACTTTCATAGAGTGTTGACAAATACAAATACAAAAAAATAAGAATTAATTATATTTTAGTAGTATTCACCTTAAAATTTATAAATTTGTAATTATAATTACTCATCAAAACAAATACAAATTATAACAATGTCTGTGACCATGTTAATTATCATGTTACTTAGTTGGTATAATGTTATACATTTAGTGTTACATTTAGGATTACTCTAATTTTAAAAAAATGCTTTCTATCCTTCATAATGTATTGAAGACTTTTTAGTATTTTGAAAATTATTAAAACATTGCATTTTAAAATGTTATATATTTATTTTTCACTAAATATATTACATAATACATACTGTCATATATATATATACGTATATTAGATTTTATTTACATTATGATAACCTTTTATTCAATAAATATATTTTAAGAATCACTAGGTACATGTCTCTGGAACATGGACTTAAATAAGGCACCCTACTTAGGTTTAAAAAACATGAAATAATTTAGCATGTAAAAACTAATTTTAATAAAATATGAAAACTGCTCTAATATAGTTATGATAAAGTGATGTATTAGTTCAATCAATGATTTACCTTTTTCTGAATGTACATTATTCAGGAGTTTTCCTCATGAAGGCAAAGTATATTTTCTCATCTCATGAGGTCTATGTGAAGAAGCTGATGTCTTCCATTTTTAATGATGAGAAGGATATGGGCATCTAGGTTTACCTGTCCATTGGTTCTGTGAATCTGGAGAAGATCAAGGGTGTCTTTGATGTAGGTACAGCTTAGGGACTACTTAGTATACAAATGAAACAATAGAAACCATGTGTTTTGATGAGATTACCTAATGAATTGGAATAAAACAAAAATAAGTCATTTAATGAAGAAAATAATGGAGACCTCTTTGTGCTTAATAAGATCTTTTAAATGTCTGCATGGATTGCCTCATGGCAAAATATCATAGAAAACAAAAAACACTGGATATTAATAAATGTTTTACCCACAAATTGTGAGAATTGTATTCTGAGAACTGTGTTATTCTTATATGTCACCATAAGTTTCTTAATGTTGAGGGTATAATTCAAACATACTCAAATCCAGTGCTAAATTATTTGCCTTCAGCAATTATGGTCAGTTCTTGTTAGGATAATGGCTGTAATTGCAAAGTACAATAAAGTTACTTAAAAACCACACAAAGGGTAAAATGCATTCCTTCTATACAAGAGAAGTTCTCTTTAGGTACTTAATTTAAAGCTCCTCTTGCATGACTGACCCCCAAAATTCACCCTCATAGCATCTTCTTAGTTTGGTATATTTATCCCACAATATCGGAAAGGGTCTATTATATTTTAAATATTTTAAAATACATTTTTATGCTTCATAATAAATTCTTTGCCATAAATTGCAGACTGAAATGCTACTCAACATTTTTTAAAATAATAAATAGCTCAGGTATTTCCAGGATGACTGAATGGTATGACAGGAAAAAGAATATAGAATTTCTATCTTTACAGATTTATAGTAAAACCAAAGGAAGAAAGCAAATTCTACAGAATTTGCCCATGCTGTCATAAAGGGAGTTTCATTTGCCATATGGACACTGAATTTCTAGTGGGTCAGTGGTTCCCAATAGAGTGAGACTGTTTAGGAAATGTGTAGGGTTGCCATACTGATGGAAAGACACTATTGTCATCTGCGAGTGAGAACCAGGGCTGCAGAAGATTCTGTCATGTTCTGTGCAGCTCAGTTCATAGACTTCTGTGCAGGCAAGAAATCCTCAAAACGGGGGAGAAGGATTGAATTACAGGGAATATGAAATATTTAGAGTGGTGTTAATATGCCCTATAATACTGTAATAAAAGACATTATGTATTTTCCAAACCTATGCAACTTTCCACTTCAAAGAGTGGATTTTAGCATGTACAAATTACAAGAAAAATATTCAGAGGTTACAGATTCCAAAGTAGTATACAGAGAATAAATCTAACTGTATTATAAATGAATGAAACAACCACAAGGCAGGGCATGGGGAGAAAAGGTACTGTCTTAAAATTAAAAATGGGTAAAGTCTGTGTGGCTAAAGGCAAAAGGGATGTGTGTTGACAATTCTGATATTGCTATATATGTACACTGAAAACTGAATAATAATGTAAATGGACAATGAGCATCACACCTAAGTTTCTCATTACTGGAGTGGAAATGTACAAGGGAGGGAAGCCAGAATGAGCCATGCTATTGGTACATGGTGATGGTTAAGAATTAGACTACACTCTGACCTCATCTTCAGCTTAATCTAGAAACACATAGTTCCATAAATGTTCATGGGGGATATGTTTAATGTTTTGTCATTGGAGAGGGCCTAGAAGCAACTCAGTGCACCTCAGTAAGCATGCCTAAGACCCTAATAATAGTTTCTCAAACCATTCTCCACATAAAAGGAACCAAGGATGCTTAGAGGAAATGCTGAATCTAAGACTGGATATAAAATATACAAGATGAACCTAGAGCATTTTGTAATGTCAGAAATGTCATGCTCAAATACAACAAAACAAACAAACAAAAATCCCTACATTAGTATGGATAAGATAAATGGACACAGGAACCAACTGAAGGAGCTTCCCAATGACAAACCTGAGCAAATTAAAGTAGTGATGGCTTATAAACCAAAAATAAAAAGCTAATACACATGAGTTCAGACTGATACACATAAGTTATTAAATAGTTAAGTAAATAAGGGGGGGATCTCCCATGGAGGAGGATTTCATATAATTTATATAAATACTTCAACCTTCATGAGAAACAACTTCACCCTTAGACAGAGAACATAAATCCGTTCTTCTTACATGTAGGCTGTGCATAGTGTCTGTTTCCAAAGAATACAACATGAAGACGGCTGGGGGTAGGGTGCAGAATGAGTAACTTTAAGGTGGAGAAATCTGACAAATTCTCTGTCTTAGCCAGTGGACCAAGGACAGTACATCAATGATAAATCGTGTTGAAAGTATGTAACTTTTAAACTCCTCCCCCAAATCTGGAACCTCTGTCAAATCATAAGATAAATATCAATTAAATTTCAGGAAAGGGGGTTGTAGGCTCAGTTGCAGAGCACTTGCCTAGCATGTGTGAGGCACTGGGTTCGATCCTTAGCACCACATAAAAGTAAACAAATAAAATAAAGGAATTCTGTCCATCTACAACTACAAAATAAACAAACAAACAAATAAATAAATTCTAGGAAGGGAATTGGAAATTCCCTTCAAACTGACAAAATGCAAAGTTTTGAAAGTCATTAAAATCAAAGTCTGAGGAACTGTCACAATGAAGGTGAGCATGATAAGAACATAGGATTAAATGTAATGTTTTACTCTTGGAAGGGTACTGGAACAGAAAATACATTAGGCAAAAACACTTCAGGGGGCAGATTTGTGCTGTCTCTCATTAAGGGTGAAGTATTTAAATAAATCACTTGAAATTCTCCCTTATGTGAGGCCCCCACGCCCTCATTTACTTAACTATTCATCAATCACATATGTATATCAGTATGGAATTATTAGCTTTATATTTTGGGTTATAAGCCAATACTGCTTTATTTTGCTCAAATTGTACCAGCTTTGGTCATTGGGACATCCTTTAGGTGACTCCCATGTCTCTTTATTTTTTAAAAAATATTTATTTTTTAGTTGTAGTTGGACACAATACCTTTATTTTATTTATTTTTATGTGGTGCTGAGGATCAAACCCAGGGCCTCACACACGTGCTAGGTGAGTGCTGTACTGCTGAGCCACAACCCCAGAGTCCCTTTTTTGTTTTATTCTCATTGATGCAGAGTTTTGTTTTGCTAATTTTGAACACAGATTTTCTGACACTACAAAATGTTCTAGCTTCATCTTGTATGTAATACATCAGATAAAGGAAATCTGAATGAACTATAGACTTCAGTAATAATGTGTTAATATTAGTTTATCAATTAAAACATATTACAATGCTAATGTAAGATATTCATAATATAGAAAATAAGAGAAAGAAAAGTCGTTTTACTACCTTTTTCATTTAGTATAAATCCAAAACTTTAGAAAAAAATAAAGTCTATTAAAATACTTATAATTTCAGAACCTGGAACTTGACTCTGTTTTATATTTAAATAGAAATTTATTTTTAAAAATTTGAATGATCTCTGATTTATTCAAAATGGCAAGTGTCATATAAACTAAAGGAAGATTTTGTTGGTTTTTTGAAACATTATCTACAGTAGCACATCATTTTGTACAGTCACTGATTATAATGTTGCTAGTATTTGATCAGATGCCAGCCCAATCACCTGCATTCACCTGCATTTACAGCTGTCACATTCGTGGTGATTCATTACTAAGTGCAAAGATTTGACCATTTTATTATGTTGTCCAATGCTCAAGCATCTACTTATTGAAATTAGTATATTTAAATAACATTATTTTGTTTCTCCTTGAAAATTAAAGTTAGTGTGTTATGTGGATAGTTTAAATATTGCACGTATAGGTTAAGGAAATAACATGAATTTTATTTCAAATTGTTAAATAAAATACTACATTTCAGGATACTCTTATAGCAAAGTTTCTGTTACTATAAAGAATAGTTCTAGAACTAAGTCCTATGCTTCATGACAAATGTATATAATAGGAAAGTTAACACTGTTAAGATTTCGAAGGTCAACTTACTTCCTTTCAAGAGCTGTTCAACATGGGAAGACCCGCATGGTAGAAATGCTATAGATGCTGCAGCTAGTTGTAGATAACTTGAAATTATTTCCACTAACATTTAAAAGTTAAACTAGGCATCAGATAGTTTCAGTAATTCCAATTTTATAAAATAAATATGCAATTATGACAGTTTGAATGTACAACAAAAACAATTAAATTTGATGTGGTAATTATAGCATCATGTGGTGTTGGCTTATACCATGTTGCTCCTCTTCTGAGACTAATCCTTTATACCCTAAAAACTTGCTATTCTGTGGACTATCCTCAGCCCAGGGAAAGAACAAGCCTGTGCTGAAATCTGGCAGAGTTAACATTTTTGTCATCAATTTATATGACCAAAGAAAGAGCTTGACAACGACAATAGTTTGCAGAGCAGGGACCCAGAACCTTTAAGAAAAGGGCTGAAATCCAAACTGTCATTTACCAAGAAGAGCAATAAATGGAAACAGACCAAAGAAAGATCAACCAGGGAATTTCTACAATAATGTGTCCAAAGGGGAAAGACAGAATGCACAAATCAAGGCAGAAACATTCCGAATGTCATGATGAGATCTGAGAGTCATGGTGGGTGACCATGTCCAAAGTGCATTTGAAGAGCAACGATGCCAATAGGGTGCACACATGGGTCCAGATGAAATAGCTTAACTGTCTATCCCAGAAGGCAGGGCTTTGGTAGTGCTATGTGTGGTGTGGACACTCCCAAGTGCAGAAGCATGTGGAGGGAATGGAAGTGATTGAGAGAACAGTGCATAGGATAACTCTGATTGAAGGAAGGATGAAGCAGAAAATTGTGACATAGTTAATTAAAATAAAATGGTAATTGGCTTTAAAGCAATCAGGCAAAATTGCAAAAAAGCAAGAGAGAAAGAGAAAGAGAGAGAGAGAGAGAGAGAGAGAGAGGAAGAGAGGAAGAAAGAAAGGGAGGAAGGAAGGAAAGGAAGGAAGGAAGGAAGGAAGGAAGGAAGGAAGGAAGGAAGGAAGGAAGGAAGAAGGCAATTATTTCAGCTTTACTTATCTCTCCTTTTCCTCATTTCTGTAAAATTCCACAAACTTTCTCCTTTCAAGGACTCTGTCTGGAATACTTCTTCCCTGGTTATTTGGTTGAATCACTTTTTCGTCAGTGAGTTCTGTAATAAGATATACCTTCAAAAGGATCTTCTTTGTCTGAACTACCTAAAATAATGCCCCTTTTCCCTCTATTTTTTTTTTTTTATCATTTTTTACCATTCACTGGTCCATGACTTTGCATGTGTGAGTGTGCTTATTTAGTTTTTACTGGCTCCTTTTCCCATCTTACAAACATAAACTTCATCGGAGCAGGGACACCCTTTGGTTTACTCCTATCTAGCTACCTTTTAAGAGAGGCTGGTGCATAGTAATTGCTGAACAAATTTTTTTGAGGACTAGTGAATGAGGAAATGTATTTGTGCTTATCTGTGTGCTGTTGTTTGGTTAAACAATGTTAAATAGATGTAATACATACAATAATATTTATAATAATGTTAGAGTATTACAAATGAATCAACATATGTGAGTTACTGAAATACTAGGTCAAATAATCTTCAATGTATCCGTAGTAGGAGGTCAAAGGTTACTTAAAATATATAATAATTGTTTCGCTGTCTCAAATAATTATGCCATTTACATTATTTTTCTTCTATTAACTAAAAAATAGCTTTGGCGTCAGTAAAATTGACAGAGAAGAACTCTCAGGGTTATTGATGACAATGTTCTATGAGAAGCCAAATTATAGACAACATGCACATATATTTTTAAATGTTTTTCAAAACAAGGGTTTCATATTTGAACAATTTGTAGCTGCTCCCAAGCTTAGCTGTATCCTGAATGTACTGCTGAACTTGGGATTCCTGCTGGGAGCACAGCAAGTGCCCTCTTTGAGAATAAGGAGGCTGAAAATCTCACACCAATAACAGTCAGTGCTTTGAAATTAAATGGTGTTTGGAAATTGATCTGGTAGGTAATAATCTTCTATATCTAACTTGTGATTTATTCTAATTTTAAGTTTTTAACACATACTCTCTGGAACATAGATGACTTCTAAAGTTGTGTAATGCTAAGCCTGACAACCAAGACTTTCTGGATTTCTCTCTCAGGAATGATATATTTTACATGTTAGCCATACAAAATCCTGTGGCAGGCTTGTATTTCAGAATTTACTAATGGTTAAAGATAAATAATTAATAAATTCTCCAATTACATCAATATACCCAGAGAGAAGATGCATGCTTTGATTGTAACCTTATATAAATCTGGACTGTTGCAAATATTATTAATAACAAACAGCATTTTTTTCAAATGAAATAACCTACAAAATACAGAAAAGAATTTTGACTCTTAAAAACTGATAAGCCCTTTGCTTCTTTTCCACAAATCTGTTACATTTAGTTCCTAAAATCAGTCTATTGATGGTCTCAGGCTTTCAAAATAATGTGCTGTTTTTTTGTTATTGTTTGCCTACTTGTCTTCTAAATTGGCCTTCTTGCTTGCTCTTTTTGTGAGAAGTGGCTTTACATTGTGTCATTCTATTAAGCCATGGCATCCACAATATGAACTTGGTCTCTCATACAGGAATGTGTGGCTCTCGAACAGGATATCCTTAGCATTCCCCATTGAAATGAAGTTCTGGCTGTGACTCCTGTTCAGATTCTCAAGGGGAGAGACCTCAGCACAAGTATGTTCTGACTTCACAGGAAGTGATGGTGAAGGAAAGAAACAAGTAATTCAGATTTATATACGTCTAACATATTTTCAAAAGAAAGACAGAAATGTATTACAGTTTCAGACTATATCCTCCTCCTACTGCTCAGAAGTGCAGCCAGGCTTGAATAGATGAAATCTCTATAAAAAAATCACTGCCAAAATCTGGATATTTAGCACCAAGTGGCATGTTTTAACAATTTCTTGACTAACTTTGAGGTTAGGCAAGATATGCCTTTAAAATAGATCTTTAGAAATGAGAATAGATATTTAACATGCTGTCTTTTTCTTACTGGATGGTTCTAACCAGTTCTAATATATCCAGAAATGCTTCTGTAGGGCTGATCATCAAGTTGAATAATGAGCAACCCCTATTGCATCTGGAGGAGGATACATTTTCTCCCCAAATGACCAAATACAGCAATGTACTTAAGAAGTTAATCAATTAAGACAGGCTGAAAGTGAATTTATTTTCACTTAGACAAAACAAAAACAAATATTTTTTCAATACTGTCAATGGAATAAAATTTTCGTTATTCAGATGGATTATTTGATAACACAGAGCCAGATGTTTGGGATTTTGTTTCTTCAGCCACAAATGTGTACACATTTTGCTTAAATTATTATATTTAAAATGAGAGTGAAATGCAAGTTGACATCTTGAGGCAGAAATTGCTATTGTTATTGTTGTTATTATTATTGTTGTTGTTGTACTATTTGTACAAAAATTTTTTTCAAGAAATTATTAAAATAATGACCGTCTCTTTCAGTTATATATTGTCATGCAACAAACTACATCAGTCAGTGGGTCAAAACAACTTCATTAGTGACTTGCATGTGGGGCTGGCTCAGCTGGGTGGAGCAGTGCTTCTACTTTTGTCCAGTGTTGTTCACATAGACACAGTCACAAAAGGGCTCCTTCAGAGCTGCATTGTTCTAAGACAGCCTCATTTATGAATCTGTTTGTAAACCTGGGACTTTAGGTACAATGTCTAAAATCTCCTCCACATAAAATCCTGTAGTGCCCAGGTTTCATACCAATTTCAGAAATGTTTTAAGAGTGCGAGCCCAGAAACTTTAAAGCTTTTGAAAGCTGAGACTCAGAAGTCACAATACAGTCATTTCCTTCTAATTTGATGGGCCAAATTTGTTTACAAGTCTGTTTCAGATCCAAAGGTGGGGGAATAGATTTACGTATTTATAGGAGCAATGGAAAAGAATTTGTGACCGTGTTATATTTTCCTAATATCTACTACTATTAATTCAAAATGTTTACATTTTGTTGAAATTTAGAACAATGTAAAAATGGGACAAAGAATAATGTTTGCTTTTGTGCAGCCTTTCTAGTGCTTTGCAATCCTTCAAAAATAAATGAAGATGATGCTTGAAGAGTGTATTTATTGAGAGAAGAATGTTTAGGATGAAGCCAAAACTTAGTACCTGCTTTTAATTAATTAGCTCTAAATTAGTCATAATTGGATAGCTTTAATTAAAAATATTAATCTTGAAAAATAATCACCACAGAATACTGGATTTTAAAGCATCTATAAATGTTCTTCACAAGTTCATAGCATGTTTTAATATGATATCAGTTTAATTCTCTACTTTTAATGTACATACATATGGAGGACCTTGAAAATGATCTAATATTCTTTTTGGTGTCTGTGGAGTTGATTCTGGGAATACATTTTGAGAAACACTGATTTAAGAAATATGCCTATCAAAACATAATCCTGAGAATTATATGTAATAAAAATGATTTAAAGTGAAACTCTTTTGACTGGTAGATGGTGTGTTGTTTCAAGGAGTTCTCAGTTAAATCTATTATGTCTATTTTAAAAAAAGTCAAACAAAATTGAATGTGATTCATGATTTTTTGTAATATATTGTGATGAAAGACAAAGTTTTAACTTTAAGAATGTGAGACTCAGAGAAATGACTAAATGAAATTTCTTGTTTACAGAATATACTATTAACATTTAAACATCCCTAATTGCTTTTTGTAGGTAAATGTTAAATACATATTTGTAATATTCAGTTGCAAATAATAAGAAACTGAAATTAGCTCCAGTTGTGAAAACTTAGTTTCCTATTATATGGTTAACTTAAAATCAGGACTTTGTCTTATTTATGTTTTTATTTTATTTGCAATAATAAGCTGTTATTAATGGGAGTAAGGGTGATGAAACAATTAGTATGGAAGATATAACTTACCTGATATGAAAAAGTGATTAGTTAAAGGGTAAAAATTATGAGTTTGGAAGATAGAAATTACCTGATGTGAAAAAAATCCTCAAGTTTAAGCAGATGTTATATCCATAAATCCTCCCAATGAGTATAGGAATCAAAGTAGTCCTAGTTCAAGTCATGTTTGTGACATGCCATCTGGGCTGTGACAAGCAAGTCCAGAAGTACATTAGGGAATGAAAAATAAAATAGAAGCTTTAAATTGAAAATCCTAAAACCCTGGTGGTTCTCAGGTCTTTTGGGCTTCATGGACATTATTATATACCATGTTAATTATCCCAGTGTTGCTGTCCATGCTTAAATAGCAAACAGTGCTATTTCCTCCTACTTTTTAATTTTATGATAATTAATATTCACCCAAAAGGTCTACATTGTCATTCTCATTGTTATTGGAAGTTAAAATGAAAAACTATCATTACTCAAAAGTTGTGAATAATTACATTTTCTAGTCTGCTTTATATATGCCTTGTATACGTAAGTTGATTTTCAAACCAACTAAAATTTCTATGAAACAGAAACTCTGGGTCTCTGTAACTAAAATTGATAGACAGTGTGTGCTGTCGTGCACACCAGTGTATTTAAAAATCATCTTCAATAGGTCATCATCTCTAGATCTTGAATTTGAGTGTTAGCCATTGAGCAAGGAAGTCAAGTTCTTGGGAGAGTTGGGGTTAAAAAAACACACATAACCGTTTACATGAACCTTAAACAAACTTGCAGCAGCATTTTTCTTTCAGTCGACTGACATTTTTCTTTGTGTTTCGTCAGTTATATCTGAGTGATCAGACAGCCGCTACACGTGGTACACCCACCAGGATTATTATCTAGACCAAAGGCCCAAAGCTCATTGTAGCAGGCATGTAATTCTTTACAATGTATGCCACGTTAACTGTGTTGGGTTATCTATTCAACAGCTGACTGAGCTGGGCTCTCAAGCTCTTCTCAACAACCATGTAAGAAGCGATGACAATTGTACTACTTCATAACAGCTGCATGGAACTCTGACACACACTTCACAGCAACCAGTCATCTATATAAACCAATTTCAGGAGCAAAATTGCATGGTGCCTCCACTCTGTTATAAACACAATGATATCCACTCAAAGCTGATAAATGCACTACATTTCTCTGGAGCTTAAAAAAATAAATTCCTTGCATCTGAGATTTCTTTCCTACAAATTAAGTCTCTATTGTCTTTGCTGTTAATTTACAACTTTACAAAGAACAAGACAATTTAGATTTTGAATATCTGTAAAATAAACCTCAGTATTAACATTTGGGTTCTCTGTATGTTCTTTTTGTCTTTTTTTTTTTTTTTTTTTTTTTTTTGAGTATGTGGGCAAGACTCTGCTAACTGATGATCTAAAGCGGAAAGCAAAAGGAAGAAGTAATTAAGGTTTAAAACCAATACCACAGCAATTTGCCAATTGATTACAATATCTTTTCATAGAATTATACATAATCTAATCCTTATTTCAGGTAATATGAAAACCATTCTTAAAATTTAAATGTTAACCACTTCATGTTTGGTGAGTAATAAAGTTTTGGAAGATCCATTGATAATTCCAATAAATTCAAGTAAAATAAAGAGATTACTAATATTTTTTAATACATACCTGCATTAGCAACACAGATTTTTTAGTAAAGCTTGAAAGGAAGTGGATAAAAATTACATGTTTCCTGCAAAAAGACAGAAACCATTTTTTTATGTTGATAACAGTGGCATGATCATTTCAGATATCAGACAGTATCTATTCACATATATTTTCCTCTTCTTTATGCTGACAGTTTTACAGGAAGTGAGAGGAATATAATATTTGCCTAACGTGTGAGGTGCTGGGTTCGATTCTCAGCACCACATATGAGTAAATGAATAAAATAAAGGTTCATCAATAATTAAAAATAATATTTTAAAAAAAGAAAAGTGTAAAGACAAAAACCATCCAATACATGAGATCTAACAAGGATAAGTGATTTTCACATTAAGTCTAAGTTTTGATTGTGTATCAGATACTTTTGTTGAATCTATCATAATTATATTCAATAAGAGGATATTAAGATATTTGGAGGCTAAATAACTTCCCTAGGTTGACACAGATACTTAAGTAAAAGAACAAGGAGAAAGAGCCTACTGAATTACCATTAATTCACAGTTCTATCTACTGTACCAAGTTGATATTAAGGGATGGTCAATGATGATGCTGAAAAGAAATTCATGAATTTACCCAATATTCAAGTAGAAAAATTAGGGTATCATTTTGTCTCTAAAGAAGCCAGTGTTTTTTCCTGTGGCAAGCATCTTTTCCCCTAAGAACTAATCAAATACATAAATGGATGAAATAAAATATTTTTTCATGGAATCCAAGGACTGGAAGATATTGAATTTGTCAAGAACCCAAGATTTATAAGATCAAGAATGGCAACTACCCACCCTGCCTTCTCTCTTTCTCTGGAAATGGATATTTTTGCAACAGCAGATATATTGTCCAGCAGGCTAATGTTTGGACTATCTAGTTTATTGGGAAAGAATATGAGTGGGGAAGTAGATAGTAAAGCTAAATGACTTAAAACTCAAATGATTAAAAACTTTTCACAGGTGAATAAGCTGTTATCTATATTCTCTCATTCCCCAAAGGAAAAATTAGGAGAATGGGATGGGTATTTTATTTCAGATGGCTGCCTGGTTGCACAATTATATTCACATCCATGTGTTAATCAGGCAAAAAGAATATCAACTACAGAGGTAGGTTGCTGAGGAAGTACAGTAATTAAAAAATGAGTTGGATACTCAGTAGGGTTAAGGACACAGAAGGAATTTTTACTGAGAAGATTGAGAATGAAGGGAATTTTCTCATAGATAGGCTATGAGTGGATGTGTCAGGAAAAGAAGTGCACAGAAGTATTGGGAAAATTATTGCTATTTGCAAAGGTGAGCATCTTGACCACATGATAAAGATCTGAAGCAGGGTCAGGTTCATTGTCCTTGACATTATGGGCCTGTATAGACTGAAGCCCAGCAACTGTTAGACTTGATGTAGTAAGTGGAATGTTCAACTTACTACATCAAGTCAACAATGTCAAACAGGGCATTGTTAAAATGATGGCCTGATTGTTTTTGAATAGAGCATCTTATCATCATTCTCACCAGACTAGAGAAATGTGGAACAACTTGAACAAAGTGGACTTTTGAAGATTATTATCAGTGTGTCTCTCTAGCCAATTGATGTTATAAATTCCTTAATTATCCCTGACCCCCATATTGTTTCATTTTATAGTTGCTGTTTTCAATTGTCTATCATTTCTTTAAATAGATATTATGTTTATAAATTGTGAGACCCAGCTTTTGGTTACAGTAACAGATATTGGAGGTAAATCAACTTATAAAGATAAAAAGTTTATTTTGGCTCACAATTTTGGAGGTTTTTTTTTTTTTTTTTTTTTTTTTTTTTTGTTACCGGGGATTGAACTCAGGGGCACTTGACCACTGGGCCACATCCCCAGCCCTTATTTTTGTATTTTATTAGAAGCAGGGTCTCACTGAGTTACTAAGTGCCTCGCCATTGCTGAGGCTGGCTTTGAACTCGTGATCCTCCTGCCTCAGCCTCCCAAAGTGCTGGGATTACAGGCGTGCGCCACCGCGCCCGGCAATTTTGGAGGTTTTAATCCATGACCAAAGGGCTCATTGTTTTGGGCCTGTGGTGGTACATTGTGGTGGAATTGAATAACAGAGCAATTCATTTACGTAATGATTGGGGGGTGGATAAAATGGAAGAGACCAGGGTCCCACAATCCTCTTTGAGAACATGCCCCCAATGACCAGAAGATGTTCCACTAGACCTCACCGCTGAAAATGTTCACCATTTACTAATATTGCTTCTCTGGCAGGTCAAGCCTTTAAAACATGGGTCTTTTGGGGATATTTTAGACCCAGACTACTACAAAAATATATTGTGATATCAATGCAAAATTGAAAAGATACAAATGGACTTATAGTAAAAATAAAATCCATCTTTCTACAATTTGTGCAGTAGATGATGTGGTATACTGGATAGCTACCTCCCATCCTTCTCCCCTTGTGTAAATGGAATGTTCACCCCACAGTCACAGGTAGTGGGCGGTGGGAGCCAGCAGCAGGGATTCTCTGATGGATTTACTGTCAGATGAAGAGAGCCACTTTGCTCAAAGTCACACTTCCTCCTGAAGGCAGCATGCTTCTGATGACTAGTTGAGACCAGTACTACAAAATCCTCTTAAATCCAGTTTGGGTAATCAGAATGACCATCTCTTCTTGTGATAACATGTGAAACCCTTGCTCTTTCTGTTACTATTTTGAAATTTCTGTCCTCTGCCCAATTCTATTTCCCTTGCTGTCCTACACATTTTGACCCCAAGAGCACTTCCTGCTCAGTGAGCCTCAGTGTTTGACTCAGGACTCTCAATCAAAGACAGTAACTCACTGTTACTAATGGTTTCAGAAACAACCATTAGCAGCCAATATTGGGGATATTAAAAAAAAGTGAAAAAAGGGATTCATAAAAGGAATCTTTACTCAGCAACTACAAACAATGTTACATTTATTTCAGAGGGGAAGTTTAATGTAAAATGTACACCTATCACCATAAGATGAATTTGTACTAATAGAATTACATGATTAAAGATATGTGTATTTGAAATTTTAAATATAGCACTCTTTAATGAGATTATAACCTCCCATAGCTAACCTTTTGAAATTGACCAAGTTATACATGAAAAATGAAAAATGTTTCTTATTGTAATTGTTTTGTTTCCCTTTTGTAAGTAATTTTAAAACAATTTTTATATGAGCATTCATTATCTGTTGTTGTTAGCTGAGTGTAAACTGCATTTTGTTTTGATTATCTTTTTCTAATTGTTATTCTGGGGCTTCTTTTTATATTAAGGAAATTTAAATTCTTGTGTGTCATTTAAGTTAAATGTTTTTCTCTGTCTTTTTTATGTATCAGTTATAGTTATCAAAATTTTCTTGTATGTCTTCTAAGATTAGTTTAATAAATATCGAGCATTTTACAACTATGAGATTATTACTAATTCTTATATTCTTTCCCATAGTCCTTTTTTTTTTTGGTACAGTGAAATGAACTCAGGGGCACTTGGCCACTACTGAGCCACATCCCCAGCCCTTTTTTGTATTTTATTAGAGACAGGGTCTCACTGAGTTGCTAAGTGCCACCATTGCTGAGGCTGGCTTTGAACTCACAATCCTCCTGCCTCAGCCTCCCAAGTGCTGGGATTACAGGCTTATGTCACTGTGCCTTGCTTCCCATAGTCTTTTTATATGTTTTGGTTGATTTGATAAAACATGGTACTTTTTGAAGTATATCTTGAGAAAGTAATTCTATTTCCTAATGTTTTATTTAGGATTTTTATATAAATATTCATATATAAATATATTTGGTGTATTATTTTGTTTTTTACATTTGTTTGTCAATTTTATCAATGTAATATCCTTATAAGAATGTAAATTTCCCCATATCTGCTTCTTATGACTTTGTCTTTTAAATATCATTGTAATTTCCCTGTGAAAATATTTTGATTTGCAACTCATTTGAGAATATCTCCTTGATTACATTCTGTATTTCTGATATTGATATTTATTTACACTTTTCTTTTTCTTCTGAGTTCACATTCATACATTGTGTATTTATATTAATTTCATCTTTCATTTTCCTTGAATATCTTTTATTTCACATAGATGTATTTTTTCCCATTTAATTAGTGCAGTTAAATATTTAGATTTCATTGGCTCTTACTAAAGGGAAAATCTGTTAGATTTATTCCATGAATTATTTTTCATATTATGCTATTAATATTTGTTCTCTTCTTTATTCATTTTCCTTTTAGGAGTATAAATAAAGTTTATTTTTATTTTATTCTCTTAGCTTCTTTACTTGAGCTTTACATTTTATTCTTACTTTTACAATAATATACATATTTGAGGCATAATTTTTCTTTGAACATTGTTTTAATTGACCACAGAGTTCTGATGCATGAGGTTATGGGGTCATTATTTTTCAGATATGTTTAAATTATTATTTGTATTTTGTTGTTGGCTCAGGAATTTTGGGGAGATGGTTGTTTTTATTCATTTAGGGTGGAGTATTAGGGTTGAATGCTGTCAATGTTTTTGACAATTTTACTGGGCATTGTTTGAGTGTTTATTGTTTTGTATCCTTTTAAGGTTAAGATATGTCATTTTAAGATATGTCATAATTATAAGACATTTTAAGATATGTATGACCTAAGATTTCTCATTTGTAGATTCAGTTGTTTTTAATATTTTCTGAAAAATGTTTACAACATTATTTGGCTTTCTCATCTTTATTCATCTTTATCAATATTATATGAGTTGGTGGTTTTCTCTTGAATTAATATATATACACAAATATGCACATATATACATGCATATGTATATATATTCATTATATATCAAAGTATATGTATATATTTTTAAAGTATAATATACATGTATATGCAAATGTATACACACAATTTTCTGTAACCTTTTTAAATTGGAATTAATTTATATTTTATTTAAAAACTTCTGTCTACTATATCATTGATGCTTTTTGTAAATGTTTTTGGTTTTGTTTTTTAGAAATTAAAGTCTCCTTTGACCTCTTTCACTAGGGCTCCATTACTTTCCTTTATATTAAGTACATACATTTTCTCTTTCTCTGCTTTTCTAATTACCAGTTACCTTTCTGATTATTACTCTACAGATGCTATGTTCTTTTTTTTTTTTTTTAATTAATCCAGCATCCAATGAATTCTTTCTGGACAGTCTATTAGCTAAGTTCATGTAGAGAAGGCAGCAAAGATATGTTGCAGGATAGCAGAATTTTCCTGAGGAAACAAAGCATCTTATTTTTACCTTTCACAGCTGTATATAGTAGAGTCGTAACCTTCTTCCCAGTGAAGGGTTCCTTTCTCCTTATGCTACTTCACTGTCATAATGCTTCTGGAATATCATTCCCTATGAAATTCAACATTGATATCCTGCTTTTTCATGCCAAGATATGTGCTGGCTGCCAATGCCAGCATACACATTTCTTCCAATATTCCAAGCTGCAGTTTGTTTGATTTGCCCTTCAGTGTGAACCACTCTTTTTGGCTAACTCTGCTCGGCCACTTTGCTATTTAATCACAGGCTTCTGACAGCTTCTCACTTATCTCAGCCTTTCCTTTTTTATAGCAGTATTTCTTCATAAATTGTAGTTCTAGGTTATAGTGATCTAGCTTTGCTAAGGAAGAATATATGCATCTGTGTCTTGCTCTTGTGGTTATTTTTGGTTATTTCTAAGAAAATGAGGTGGTTTTAGTTTTCTTCTATTTTAGAAGAAATTTGTTTGATTTTGAAATATACTGTTGGATTTTACTTTCTTTGCATATTTCACTTTATTAGAATTTATTTTCAAGATTTTTATGTCCTGAGAATAAAGGTTGATGTCTCTCCTGGATGGCAGGGCTGGCCTGGGATCAAAATGACCAAAATAATGTACCAGCTGTGCAGTTGTTACTAAGGTAAAAGAAAGGTTTCTTCTAGCCCTAGAATTTTCATATTGAATATATTATACTTAGACAACCCCCATAAACATTCTAAGGCATTCATTGTTATTAACTTATTTAAATAATTTATAAGAGGATACATATAGTTCAGTAGAAATTGAAAGTTAATGAACATATCATGAAGAATAGAGGTTTTGCAATAATGCATACCAAATGTATCAAAATATAAGCATTTGAAAATATTCTTGAACTCTTTTTAATTCTAATTTATTTCAAAGTGAATATTTGGGTGCTTAAAGGAAAAGTAACTTGAATTACTTATCAAAATAGTTAAGAAAATTTACAAAAGATTCCTTCTACCTATGATAAAAAATGTCCAATGTTATTTGTTCTGGGTTTATTTACAGGTGAAAACAGCCAATCTCCCCATGCATACCTTGTTCTGCCTTAATTATTGAATCTGTAAATGACTTTCATAATGGAGACATATATTTCATGTAATTTGGAGGGCAACTTTTTTCTTCTCTTTCATAATAGACTATGCCTTTCATTAACTTACATAAAGCAAGTTTATTAACCTATTTCCTCAAATACTTGGAGATACTTTTTAAGTTCTCTGAAAACTCTAAATTAATATGTATCCATGATTCTGAATAAATCCAATTATTTCCACTAAAAAATAATACTCCAATTTGGATTAGAACCATATGGTTTGGATATTAGAGTTTTGGCCCATATATAACTCATAATCCATCCCTCTCCTACCAATGTGTACTAATTTACATTTCAAAACAGAGTGATATTTTAAAATCCTGATATTGTAAAAATAGGACACAACTGAACTAAACTTTATCTAAATTGAAAAAAGATGAAAAATTTAAAATGAGAAACACTTTAAAATTTGGGTGCCATTAAAGTAATATATTTTTTTCTTTCTTAGAGCAATGTATTCTTTCATACCAAAATTATTAGCATGAATCAAAATGCTAGAAATCATAATTCTGATGTGCTGTAGTATTCCCATGCTAGACAATATTTTACCTGGTTGTACTATTAATGGGACTTTTGCCTTAATATACATTTTATTGAAGGCATTGGCTTCCATTGTTGGAAAATAAGGGAACTTGGCTGACAAGTTATTTTTTTTAATAGACACAGAAAAATCTTCCTAGAAAGTAAAGTTTTGAAGAAAAGTATTCTTAGAGCACTAACATTTATCATTAATGTCTCAATACAGTCCCTGATACTTTGACTCTACAGCTCACATTATGTCTAAGTGTCAGCCAGAATACACTGAGTTTGTTATAGGGCAGGCTGAAATAAAGAGCCATATGTGTTCCAGTGACACAGTACAAGGAGACAGACAAAGGACTTCACAATGAAGTCCTTCTTTTTTTATTTAGACTGCTCCCTGAACCTACTTTTATCCCTTCTAGTTAATTTAAATCCTTCTGCTTGCCAGCCTGTACCTGCCAAATAAAACATCCCAATGAAATATGTAGTGTACAAAGCAGAAAGGTTTGGTCTGATCCTGGCAGACTTTTGTTCTGTGCCATCTTTCTAACCATACTACCTAATTAAAGTCTAAAAACCTTTACTAAGACAAGATAGGTCAGGTACATGAAAGGAGAAAGAAGAGAGAGTCAGTCAATTATCATAACCAAATTGGCTTTCAGTGGCACAGGACCTCATCAACCTGTTTCTCTGCCACTGTCATGTCCTCCCAGGCCTTTGGCATCTGGAACCATCAGATCAATTGCTGGTTTATTTGAGTATGAACACATTCTTTTCCAAGATCTTGAAATTCAGTTGTATGATGAATTTCCTTTGCCTTCCAGAGTCTGTCCACTGTAACAGATTTAGTTAATGAACACAAACTCTTAGAGAAGGAATGCAAAGGAAATCTAAATAAGCTGCCTCTAATAAATTGTTATGTTATCCTGTAAGATACTGTATGTGTAAATAATAAAATTATGATTAATAGGTTATCTCATACATTATCAAACATACTCCATAAATTACCTCAAACACAATCTCAATATACTTTTCTCACCCCACATTGAGTCTATTTTTCTATAAGTGCTTGAGATGTTGCATTTTAATATTGCAGTAAATAAAGACTGAAAGATTATTTCTTCTTACATAATATATGAGGAATCAAAGTTGCTAAAATGCTGACATAGACTCAGAACATTTTATGGCTGATCTGATCAATGGCAAAAATATTTTTTTAGGAAGGTGATTATAGTAACAGTTTGCAGGGCAGTAAATTTATTCTGTACTTTTTATTGTAATTATTTATTCAACTGCTATCCTCAGGTTTAATTGTATCATAATGGCAAGTATAGCATGTTTCTACTTGGTATCGCATTTGCCAATAAGGACACAATATTTAGGAATATTTGAAACATTCCTATAGGGAGGCAAAGGAAGAGACCAAATATGAACAGGTGTTATATCTCCAGCCCTGTTGATAATGCAGAATCTCTACTACATGTTTTCCTGTTTTAATAACATTATTAGATAAAATATTGTTACTGTTATCCAAGGCAGTAGAAAAACCCATTTACTAATAATGAATGAATAAAATCCATGTTCTATTCTGAATAAAATTTCAACAAAGATATATAAAAAACACAGTGGACTTCATTGATAGTTAATACTCTGCCTATCAAAAATACCAGCATAGTATACAATGTTGTTTGACTTGAAATAGAGACAATGATATTTTTATAAACAAGTATTTGGATTTTCACTGGTACGGAGTCAGAGAAGATAGTAACAATGGAAAAAGTAGAAACTTGAAAAGGAATAACATTATTATGAACAATATTTTTTCCTAAATATAGTCAAGCCTTCCTATGTAATCTGAGGATTAACTTTAGAAAGATTTTACTGGGATCTGGGGAGAGGTGTGTTTAAAGAGAAATGGTGTACTGTTGCAACGGCTCCACTGCCATCTTTTACCTAAGTGACTGCAGTCACATCTAAAATCCAAGATATACTGATGCCTTGAATCTCCCCCTCCTCAAATTTGCCCTACATAAATGAGTACCACTTGGATTACTTCTTGCCATTAAGATATCTAAAAGCATATTCCATTTTTTTCTCTCAATGTAGCAGGAACTTTCACACACAACTTGATTGACACTACTTCCCTTGCTTGAACTTCATTCGTTTTCTACACCAACAGGCAACATCTATCATTCTTCAAAGACTCAATTCAAATGTTACCACCTATAATGACCATTTCTCCCAATTGGAATACTTTAATATAACTCATTTACATACAAATTATGAGGCTTCAGCTCACTTTCTCACATTATAATTACATGTGTTCTCTTTTTCCTTCCTTAGGAAGTGGAATAAGACAGTGGCTTTAGCCAACCGTACCTAAGTATAGATTCCAACATCCCCACTGTTCAGCTTTGGTGGCTATAGATAAGTGAATTGCCTCTTAGATCTTCATAGTTAAAATAGGGATAGCAATATTGACCCATTATATTTTAATGCACATTGAGTTAAATCAAATATGGGAACTCCTCTATAGATTGTGTGAAATATAGTTTATATTACAACCATTCCAAAGTCAGTCTATGATTTACTTGCCCATATGTCTTGAATGCCTACATCAATATCTTCCATATATGCTTCAATCATTCAACTTCTTCAAATCCTCAAATCTCCCAGAGAATATAAGAATTAAAACCCATGATCATGAATAACACCTTCACCCAGAAAAAAAGAAACATAATGATAATTTTTCTGGAGGAAAAGACAAAGGCTAAACTCTCCTACCATGTTATCCAAACAAGTCAAGCAATCAATGGAAATAATACTAAACTGTAGCTTACATCATACCTGATTCTGACATTTTATGGTTTTGTGATGTACTGCAATTCCCAAACCCTCTCAAAAGTTCTGATATTTTCATTTATAAAACAGATACTACCACATAATTCTTGACTTAGGATATTGTTAATGGGATCAAATTAAATGATAAGTATTGTGTTGGTTAATCTGGGTTGTCAACTTGGTTGGATTAAGAGATGCCTAAGATAAAGAGACCCCAGGTATGTCCATGAGGATGTTTACAGAAATGATAGGCAGGTGGACAGTAAACTGAGGGGAAGTCCCACCCTGAATGTGGGTGGCACAGTCCAAAAAGCTGGGGGGTCTAGATAGAACAAAAGGAAGAAAGAGGAAGTCAATGCAGATACAATCCCAGTTCTTCTTCATTGGGTGCTTCAATTGCTGTTGTGACAACTTGAGGACATCAGACTCCAGCTTTTTTACGCTTTCAAAGCTGACTTTGACAGTGATTCTGTAGAAAGTTTCCAGGCCTTCAGACTCACACTGGAGCTGTGTTATTGGTCTTTCTAAGGCTCCAGCTTCTTGGATTGAACAGCTACTGGTTCCTCCAACTCTCTAGCCTGCAGAGGGCCATTGAAGGACTATCCATATTTCTAATCCTGTAAGTCAATCTAATAAAGCTCCTTTGTAAAATCATTCATCCATACACACACACACACACACACACACACACACACACACATGCACAAACACATAATTGGTTCTGGTCCTCTGAAGAACCCTGACTAATAATTATCAATATATTTATCAAACTGAAGAAGAAAATGAACTTTGAGGTCAAACTCTTCCAGTATTATATCAAGTTTGCACTAATTATTATCAAGTAACAGAAACTTTATCTGTAACTGTAAATATAGATAACAGAACCTACCTTGCAAAAAAACAGAAGCAGTAAAATGAATACATATAAACTTTACATTACATGGTATTTATTCAAACGTGCTAGTAAGTATTATGAGGTATTATTTTATTATAAAGAATATGGTAGCAATTAATTAATTAATACAACCACATTGACATTTTAAATGTTCCTATTGATGTATTTTTTAAAATGTGGATTTAGTTCTTAAGATAACTAAATCTATTTGGCCATGTTAACTTTG
Organism: Tamias sibiricus; assembly: GCA_025594165.1. Lineage (NCBI taxonomy): Eukaryota > Metazoa > Chordata > Mammalia > Rodentia > Sciuridae > Tamias > Tamias sibiricus. Next base: position 136,654,450 of record CM046660.1, on the reverse strand, counting down.
AAAGTTATTTTTACAATTTCTTATGCCCATAGCAATTGACATAAATCCCCTAAATTCATCATCAGTGACTCAACTAAAACCCTTCACTTTTTCCTTTTAAAAGAGACAATGTTTAGGATATCTTTATTTTAGCACCTAGAAATTTTGCACCTTTTCCCAAGAAATTGGCTCCTGTTGGGAACTGAACATAAGAGGGGGACCCTGAATGCTAAGACTTAGCACCATAATGGAAGTAAGCATTTCATATTTTAATTTGGTCAGGTGAGCTGTACCCCGCCAAGAGTATTTTATAACTACTTAATATTTCCCAGTCATTTGAATGTAAATAAGCTTGTCAAAAGAATTTGGATAACTTTTTTATTTTTATTTTTTTAAGCAAGCACGTTTGGCAGGCAGGTTTTCCCAAGATCACCTAGCTTTAATTTTAAATTTCAAAAGCCTCACATTTAATCCCTTGAGCTGGCCAGTACCTTGCACCATCTGTTCCTATGGTTTTGTTATAACAGCGAGCACCTGCAGAGTTTTGCAACATTTCAAGCTGATTGTGGACAAAAATCAAAATAATTATAATTTTCATAAAGCAGAGACTTCCATTCAGACCTACAATCCCATCTAACGTGGATTTTGGAAAACGAATCTTGCCCATAATATGTTTCATATGGATAAGGGTAATTTATTTCTATTTTGTTTTCATGGAAGATCTATCCTTTAAAACACATGTACAATCAACATGGAATTCTCACACTCCAGCAACATCCAGCAACCTCTTGGACAATCCTAATCAATTCTTGGTTCTAAGATCTAAGATCTTGTTTTTTTGATCAAACAAGCCCATTAGATAACAGCAAAGATAAGAAATTAGTCTTATTTTTAGTTGTTCAGACTTCTTTTTGTTTTATATATGTTAATAGCTATGAGATAGCCCAAGCATTTTGTCTTCAAATATTTTCCATTGCCAATATATACAAAATATTTGTGCATTGCCCATTAAACACAGAACAGGAAAAGATTAAGCAAGTACCTACCTTCTTCCTATTACTTGGATAGAAAAATAATCCATGTAAACATAGAATTCTGCATTAGAAAGCCTGAAATTTTGGCAAATCAATGTCTTCTAGTAGCTAAACACCTCACCAGTAGGTTGACCATCTATAGTCCACTAGAGAATTACTTATGCTGGATGAAGAAAGATATTTTAAGATGGATATCAAAGTACTGACATTCCACTAAGTTTTCAGTGAGGCCTAGCCTTTAATTTTCTATTTTTAAAGTACTATCCTTCTACTCACATCGCACTTCCAAGGTTTTTCAAAACCTCAATCTGAATTTAGTTTGAGTTCATTGACAAAGAGCTGAGTATGATAAATTTGATCTAGTTTCTCTAGATGTTCAAAAGAAAATCATAATTCTGCATATTATTATTATTATTATTATTATCTCTTTGATACATGACCAGATATGCAGTAGAATGTTGTAAGAAAATTAGGAGTTGTATCTCTATAACACTGAAATCCAGTTAGCACCACTATCAGACACCACTAAGAGTATATAGTACATGTCACATAAGAGCTACACTCAGTAGCTACAGTTTAAAAACACCTTTGGCAATGTAGGAACAATATAACAACCAAAAGTGAATTGCCACACTGCCAGGAGCATTAGGAATGAATCTGATGCTCAGTCAAGAAAGTTGGATAACATGTTTATCTTCATTACTATACTTTGGTGACAACTTCAATGCCTGATAGAAAGGAGTCAAGTATTAGGAGAAAACTGGCATGCTCATAGGAGCATTAGAAGAGAAGATACTGCTCAACAGATTAGGCAAGATCAGCGGTAGTAGACTGGTAGTTGAATGTACAAGAGACAAACATTAACAACACATGTAAATATTTTGAGAGAGAAATATTTTACTTATTTTTATTGGTGCATTATGATTACACATAAAGTGGGATTCATTATGTCATATATTTGTACATGCACATACATAATTTGATCAGTATCAATCCCTAGTACCTTGTCTTTCCCTTCTCTATCCTTGATAAACATGCTATACTATGCTGATATCTCTTCTATTATTATTCTTTCATTAGTGCATTATAATTATGGGTATTTATGTGTGTGGTATATTCCTAAATAAGTATAACATACCAATATAACATACCATGGTAGATTTCCTTCCATAGTAATTTCCCATGCCTACCTCTCCTTCTGTCCCAATCCCCTTTCTCTATTCTATTGGTCTTCATTTTATTTTTGTGAGATCCTCCCCTCTTTTTGTATTCCTTTTTTTCCCCCTCTGAGAGAAAAGTGTCATACAGAAGGCTACATACCTATGTCAGTTGGTCAGAGATAATTACTTACAAAATTGGAACACTAATTTTAATACCCCTTCATTTGATCTCAAAACTTGTAAGCTTGAGGAAATTTGTATTATAGTAACACAAGAAATTTTAAATTTTAAATAGGAGTTTTATTTGAAAAGTTTTCATAGTCCAGCTTACTGCATGTGAGCTAATAATCTGAGGAATATGTTTCTTTCACTGTTCTGTTGACATTAGTGGGCTTTGAGTTACTCTTTGAAATTTGTATTTCTTGCCTTCTTCATATTAAAAAAATAGTGTAGTTAAATATATTAGAACTGCATGCCCATTAGAAGACAAAAAAATAAATATCATTTGTTTGAATAGTTACATTTTCATATATAAGCTAATGAATATATCATACACAAATGTCATTTCCAAAACATGTGTCAATGAATAGCAAACTAGAATAAGAACATAGGTCTTCTGACTCAGATGGCCAGAGTATTAGAAAACCAGAAATGTTAGAAAATCGTAAATCAAAAGAATTGGGTTCTTATTCCAACTTTCTGCTTAGTAAATGAGAGACCTTGAGAGAGAAGAATTAAGAGTCACTTAAACTCTTTGGGTGTCCTCATTTTTTGAGACTGTGTTGTAAGCTTCCTGAGGGCAGGACTTTTACTTTGTTTTCTATGCCCCTAGAAAAGCCTATAATAAGTAGAGACTTGGACAGATAACCTCTTCAATCTTTTCTGGTTCCAATATCCACAAGATAATATGTGATTGTGTGTGATAACATGCTATACAATATTGTCAGGAATGAAGAATGATACTTGTAGTCTTCTGCTTTAGAAGATAAATTATGAAGTGCAATGAGTCCATTTGTGCAAGGTTTTGATAATTTGTCCTTAATCTGACTTGGTTCTAAAACCATTAACTATATTATTTCACCTTAATTAGAACCCTAATTTAAGTGTATCTGTTGTAAAGTAGACACAGGCCATTATCCAAACTGTCTTCTTTTTAGTCATCATGTATCAAATTATTCTCTTATATCAGGTTGGATCCAGATTTCCAGTTGGGGCTTGATATAATAACTGGCTGGAATTAATTATGGATCTTCTTATAAGTGACATATTTTCATGGGTCAAGACTTGTGAGAACCTCTGTTATTTGCTATTTTTCCTCAAATGTTTAGTCCCATAATATCCTATATTATAGAAATCCCAGACAATTATTTAGGGATGGATAAACACAGTGCATTAATAAGCACAAATACAAAAACTGATATTTCAAACTATCAAGGAAAAACCTCTATTTATGATTTCCCTATACATTTAATATTATAAATTCAGCATATTTTAAATTAACAAAACTCTTTATTTTCATTTTTGCCATCAGTCATAAAATATACTTACTAAAACCTAAATCAGAGTATCCTAACTTTATGTATCAAACTATCTATAACTGGGCCCTTCAACCTACCCCATAAACAGCCCAGATCTTTTCCTGAAGCTGCTCCCATCATTTTTGTCCAATAAGAATTCTTATATTTTTCAAAGGATAACAAGTAAAGATAAAAAAAAAATCAGTTTTATTTTAAAGATACTGCCTACTTTCCTCTTATTCCCTCTCTCCTACCCAACCCTTTTTTTCCAGTGCTATGGATTGAACCCAGGGTCTTGTACATGCTGGGTGAGCACTCTACCACTGAGCTATTTGTTTCCAGCCCATCCACACCCTTTTTTGATTTTTTTTTTTTTTTCATTTCATTTCGTCATTCTATGTCTTACTCCACAGGCTGTCCTTAGAACTCTGTCTTTTGCATTCTTGAGACTTTTCTTTGAAGAGTCTCTTATTATTGTGCCAACTACTATCCTCATTCTCTCAAATTTATGCTGATAAATAATTGATATATTTCCATATATTTACCATAATTTTCCCAATTTAAATTCATTTGTACTGGGGAATTTTCTGGTTCATTTATTTGGATTGTTTCTATATATGTGTGGATGGATGTTTGTTTTTTATTACTTATTACACTTGACTATACTGGAACTAAGTGTTTCCTCATGTGGTATAAGGCATTGATGTTATCTTCCCCCTGCTGGTTCTCCTTCACCAATCCAGAATCGAGCAATCATCTTGGAAATGTGAAGCCTTTATGGACTTAGGATATAATTTTTGCTCATAGAAGATGTAAACTAAAATTTTGCAAGTATACACAGTCATTCCTGAGTTTTTCCTGAAAAATTGCACCTGTAATTTCAGTCTCACTATAACTTCAATCTTACTCAGTAATTAGACTAGTGGCACCACCATGTGAATCAACCAGTTTAGCAAATCAAGCCCAGTGCACATTTAGGCAGGGAAGAGTTGGGGTATCATTGTCCTACATGCTCTCTATCACCTGTTCAACTCTGAACACTGTGAGGCTAGGCACTGTTTACTGTTAACTTTTGTATCCCAACCTCTCTACTATGTGGTCTGGAATACAGAGAGTATACAGTAAAAGTATTTTGTTATTATTATTATTATTAATTATTACTATTTTAAAGAATGAATTTTTAAAGTTAGGCAAAGCCTTAGAAAATGGCTTACCAAAGGATGGCAATTTATGTAGAAAATCATAGAAAATTTATATAGAAGTTCTAGAGATGATTCAATCACATTTTAAAGAGTTATCACAAAATGTAATTTATTGGTTCTGATGAAATCATTCTTCCACTATTACATAAGTTTTCCATTTATACATTTCTTCCATTCTAAATAAAAGGGAAAAGTGATTTTAAGCTTCCCAGAGATCAAAGATATGATTAAATCTTTTTAGCTTCTTTGAGTTGTCCTATGTCTTCAGTCACCTATTGGATTGCCATAAACATGAAACAAGTACTTACTTAAGGTTTTATAAAATAAAAATCACATTAAAATCTTAATTTTAAAAGCTTTGTGCTACCACTTTTGCTATATTTTTTGCAATAATATATTTTAAATGCTAATTTTCATTCCGATACCCTAAAATGGTAAAGGAAAAAAATCATTTTCAATATTTTCCATATATTTTATTTTATTAATTTTTACATTTCATATATTCCATGAGGTTATATTTGGCAAAATTTAAGAAAGAAACAATATAAATAAAATAAAGATATATGAGTTATTTATAAAATTATTTTAAAATAATCATTTTTTTAGACAAAATTGCCTTTATAATTAAGGATATGAGTCTAAGACCAATATAAGATGGTTCATTTTTAATCCAGCAGCCTTGTTATTTTATTTTCTTTAATCTGTTTTTTAAAAGCCTTTTATTAAAGATGATAGCAATAACCAGTTGAGGTTTAATTTTATGTACATATCAGAATAGAAAGTAAGCAGTATTTATTAACTGTATTAAATGGTTGAATTTTTAAATTCTCTACTAAATCCTGAATGCAGTTAAGATATTATCTCTAGAGAAAAAACACTTATTTTATAATCCTACCTGTGTCACAATGACTAAAAATGTTCTGTAAGTTCTCTGGCCCTTTTCTTCTTTTTCTGTAAAATGGAATAATAATCTATAGCTGTGTTATAAGGGTAACTGAGTCAAATGTGCAAAAGCTTACAATGTTCCTAGGACATCCTAAGGTCCCAGTGAATGTAATCATTTTCTCATACCTATAGTTAATTTAAATGATCTCGTCTTTGAAACATGTAACAATCTCTGATCATTTATTTTTGCTTCATTTTATGCATAAAGACATATTGAATTAATATACAAAAGGTGAATTAATTAACATCAATAGAGATAAGGTGTCCAAAACTTATGTTCAGTAATTTTGATGTTTTATGCTTAAAAAAAAAAGAGAAAGATGCAACATTTCTTGAATACTCATCATTTTGCCAAGAGCTGTGTTAAATACCTAATTTTTTTTATCATTCTTATTGACCCCACCCACACTGGAGTCAAAACAACTGAAGCTCCCCAAAATTAAGAACCATTCAATTGGATGAGAAAACTTCAAATGTTTGTGCAACTCCACAGCAAGGAAGTTTTTGTCGCTCCTCATTATACTTAGAGTAACATGGAAACATCTTACCATCTAAACAGTACATTGGCCAGGATCTTGTGTACTTCCCTGACCTCATTTTGTCTCAGCCCTATCCTTACCACTCCACTAATTTTGAAATACCATCTTTGTTTCTGCCATAGCAGAAACTTAGGAACTGCTGATATAGAATCATATGGCCCCAGATCTTGCCAGGACTGGTGCCTAATCTTCATTGTTCTCAGCTTCATGTCATTCACATTGGAAGAATTTCCTTGACCACTGAGTATAAATAAGGCCTTCAAGATCCATTTTCCTCTATTGTCTCCTAGTATATCACCTTGTTTCATTTTCTTCAAGGCACATATTGCCATTTGAGGTAGCCTTATATTTTTCATTGTCTGTTTTCCAGGATAGAATGCATGCTTCCCACAAGAGCCAGACCTCTGCATTTCCTAATGGCCAACAATATTCATTGAATAAATGAGTGAAGCTCTGAACATTTTTAACATTTCTAATCACATTACAATTCTCACCTATCAGTTTGACCTCTTTTATTTATGATAGTATAAAGACTTTAATTGAACACTTCATGTTCTTTTTTCTTTATGTTCTCTTAAATTGTTATTTTAAGTAATACAACTCACTAATGAAATCAACAAATAATAAATATCCAAAATCAGGATTCTAAAATTTAAAACACATAGGCTAATTTTAATAAAGACAATTCTACTAAACATATTATTTATCTGTAAAAATGTTATATTTATCATAGATTGATTATATGTAGGATAACTAAATTTGAACAAAATAAGTATTCTTAATCTTGGATGTGAAGTATTTATACTCTTTAAGGAAACTTACACAATTAAAATATTTTGAATTATTGACCACAGTGTTAAAATTAAAATATTAAAAAAATCTGTTTATTTAAGGCAATATAAATTCCTTTGATTGGTATTGTGAATTGAATTTTTATAATTAAATCTATCAATAATTAGTGTTAACAACAGATTTTGCATTATAAATGATGTAATTGTTCATTTTAGTGACTAGTACTGGTGAAAACTGCTAAATAGCCATTTTATATGTATGCTAAAAAATAAAGGACTTACAAAAATCCATACCCACATTTAAAGAATTAAATCACAAACTCTAGTTTCAAATCAATTTAGAAACTAACAGATGTTATATTACTTCTCATATGCTTTTAATGCTTCTTTGTATAGATACTGGTCTAACAATCCATGCATTCTATATCTGGAAGTGAACTATAAATTTAATTATTATGAAGACACTAAATAAATATGATATTTGTTTTGAAACAAACGTAGAATTTATGTAAAGTTCCATCTGTCTCAATGAAGTGTGACTGCTTTTTATATTGAAACTCTTATGATGACTTAATACCAAAGTGTGTTTTCAAGTTAAAGTGTGCTACAAGTGCTTCTGCTTTATCAGAATTTCCTTTTAGGTTTTATTGAGAGACATTCAGAGTACTGGTCTTAAAAAAAAAAAAAAAAAAAAAAAAAAAAGGAAGAAAGAAACCTGGTGCTTTGTTGTTGGGCAATAAACCCTCCACTTTGGTTGGTTATAATGCAACCAAAATCCACTGTACTTAATTTATCTAACCTTCTGATAGTGAATGAACAAAGGTAAAAATAACAGGCTAGTTATAAACTAGTACTATGGTGATGACATTGTGAATTATTTAAAAAGGGCATATTCAATGTGACCATAGAGCCATCAATCATAATAGACATTGATGAGAAAAAGAGGTTTCAGTCACTTCCTATCTGCAAGGAGAACAATTCTATCTCACAGGTAGCTATGAAGTGCTGGGTGACCTGATGTCACTTGCATTGTTGCTCTACCCTTTGAACGGAGAGAGTAGATTCTCTCAATATTAGAATCGAATGAGTAAATAAATTCGCAGTTCACTGCCACTCTCCTTCCGAGTGCACACTTCAATTTGTCTAACAATAGAGAGGACAGAAAAGCAGAAATCTCTTAAAGCGCAGATGAATTTTTTATGGAATGTTCAAATCCAGCTGCAAAGGATGGGGTTTTAAATGGTAGCAGACACTCTTTTAGAGGGAGCCCCAAGAGACAAAATCTTTTGGAAATGTTTTGTGTTGAATCTATTTTTTTACATGTACACATTCGTAGCTTTTCTTCTTCTGAAGCCCTGCCTTTACTAAATTGTTCCTCTGTCAAGTTCACATTGATCTTTGAGATGACAAACAAAAACACTTTCTTTATCTTTAATATACAGAATACAGCAGAATTTCCATTTTCAATGCATAAGATTTTTTTCAGATGCATACATATGGTCTGCTGTATTTGTTTCATTTAATAGTAAAATTAGGATTATAGCAGAGAAAATGAGGTGGCTGTTTAAGGAATTTAAAAAAATTAACTTCTTAGATGCTGTCTAAATAATCAGAATAATTTCATTTACTAAAAATCTCAACTCAGAGTTTCCTATTTGAAAGTTATTCTTGTGGGCATTAATTTATATTATCTAAAATTGAGAATATCACTTTTTGATCACCATGTAAGCCTCCAAAATCTGCTAGCATTTACAAAGCTACAAAATGTGCACATGTTTCCCATAGGGTAAGACCTACTACTTCATTCTGGTACATTCACATGGATGACATAAGCCCAAGATTGGTATGTATTGTTTCTTTACAAAGATTTTTTTTTAATTAGAGAATGCAGAAAAATAGGCTTTCCTTCTCTACTTCTATCCCTTCTTCATCATAAATCATTACCCTGCCTACTTAGAGTAGAAATATGAATGTGTCTACCTCGTATTCTACACCTATGGCATAGTTTCTCCAAGCATGTACACTACTCATTTTTATTCACATTCACTCTGCAATGTATTCTGGAAGTATATTCATCTCCATGTAACCTCCGAAACCACTTTAAAAATGTGTACCACCACTTAATTGTTAATAACAGGTAAATCAAAGGTAAAAGATAACTAATTAATTTTCTGGCTCAGTTTTATTTTACTGTTACTGTTTTGAGAAAATATAACAAAACCCCATTAGTGTTAAGGTAAGCCCATGAAACAACATAATATAATGCAAGAAAGACATTTAATAGTGTAGAGGAATGTTAAATTACTAATTAACTCCAAGTTACTGTATAAGAAAGCATAGTAATTTACAGGATTATTGCAATATGCAGCTTGGATTGCCACGAGGGTCAGCTAGGGAGCATTTCTTTCTACTTCCCCCCCTTAGTGTGGTGGTTACTGTAAAAATCTTCTCACATTAAAACGCACTGTCCTACCCACAGTTCATTGCTGCTAATTAGCAGCAGTTGAGATTTTGCTAGCAGTCATTTTTTTCTGTGTTAAGCTGCCAAATGTTACCAACTGCTCAAGATTCTCCATGCACAAAGTGTCCAGCTGCCCGCCTTGCACCACTATGCTGTGTCTTTCAGCTGTTTCCTGTCAACTTTAACACCTGTGCAAAGAAAATACTGATCAAATTATCTATACTGGCTTTTGTTATCAGAGGGAGGGGTATCAGAAGTGTTCTGAATACTTTGGCCCATGCTCATCATTCACTAGAAAATCACATTGTTCACACACAAACACACACACACACACACACACACAACACACACACACACGATCATGTGCACACATACACCACACACACACAACATGCACACATACACAAAATCATGTGCACATGTGCACACACACACCAAATGCACACACCATGCAAACACACACACACACACACACACACACACACACACACACACACACACACACCTTTTCATCTAAACATCCAGTTGAGACCAGTAGCTCTCTAAAACTTAAATCACTCCAATATCTGCCATGTCAAAGTCAAATGTTTTCACATTCTATTTAAACTTTTATTTAAGCAATAAGGCTTGGGAAAGTCATCTTTTAGTTTTACCTAAATATATAAGAAGAATGCCATAACTTTGATTAATAATTGATTAAATAAAGCATTCCTACATCAAAGACAGGAAGAAGAGCTGTTCGCTGAAAGGCTAGACTATCAAATAGGACTTTGTTGTCTTCAACGTTGCTTTAGAACTGCAGCATTACAGAGTAAGGAGAACATTAATTTTTGAGGTCTTAAATAATCATGTAAAATAAAATTGGCTCCTTTTCTCCGTAATTAAACACTAACAGTGTTAAAACACTATAAATTTAGAAATAATCACACAGCCTAATCATTTCCTGTCTGTTTCATTGGCTTTATGACTAATTTATATTTAACCTTCTTGGGAACCTATGATCAGAATGTACTTTTTTAAAAAATTCAAAGCAACTGTCACTGGTATCTAATACCTGGGCAAAAGGGAATTGGGACTTTAAAATGATTTGAAATTGAGAGATGATATATAATGGGTTGTGCTGTTTTTAAGATTTAGTAACAAAATAGCCACTGATTTCTTATAATTATAGGATAATTGATCAATACACAACTAATTTGTTCTGATTTCATATTTACTATAATATGTTTGATGTATTAAAATTATTAAATTTATCTATCCATCCATCTTTCTACATTAGTATTACAATAAATTTAATCTAACAATCAGACTTGAAAGGGAACAGATTTGGCCTGTATATCTATTTGATATGGTTATTTTTTAGATCTTATTTGAAATAGTATATTATTACTGAATTTATTCTTATTCATTTGTACTTGAAAAAGGCAGAAGGATTGTAAAATTTACCTATGACATGAGTATAAAATTCATTGTGCTGACAGGAATGAATCCTTCAGACTGTGATCAAAACTGTAGCCCTAGGGTAACACAGAATGAGTGTCAACTACATTTTGCTGTTAAGTTTCACAAAAACTCCCTCTAGGAATTTCAATCACAATATTCTGAATCTCTTATTTATATAACAGTTACAAAAATAATAGGGAGGGCACATTAAAAAGTATAGGAGCTTGAATTTCAGAAATGCTTTTTTAATTTAAAAACAAATATTCTTTAATTCTACTTTTTTTAATAAAAATAGGACAATAAAATTATTCAGTGTTTAAGACTAGTGTTCAACTATTTGAGAGTTGTATAAAATTCCTGCTAATAAAACATAACTCTTCAGCAACTTTAAAACATTTATTCAGCCAATTTTTAAAAAAATTGCACAAGTAGGACAATACCACTATGATTACTATTCAGTTACTTTCTTGTTCCCATATCTCCTTTACCCTAGGTACATCTACACTTGAAGAGAGACATTTGGTAGAGGGACTTGAAAAGTTGGCTTTAATTTTGTAACAATACATATGATTTACAAGTACTGGTAATACAATATACAAAAAGAAGTTATTTAAATCCAGTAAATGATTCTACTGGTCCGAGTGTCTGATTCTTAGCAAATTAAGCCCTTCTGACTATGAAGGAAGATGTTGCAGAAGTTGTTTAGCATTGCTAAACCTCAGTAGTTCAGACTGCAAATTGGGGATAATGATAGCTGTTTTCATTCTGCATGCTATAATTCTAACTAGGAAACAGGAAAGTTTTGTGAGTTTCAGATAATTTGTGGATCTGGATGCAGGAGCAGCCATAGTCCATGAGCTAGTGCTGGCCAGGCTTGCACTGATTCTTTCTCTATTAAACCATACATAAGAGAGAACTCATAGCTTAAACTCTTTCAGGTTGTGGGAAAATTGACTACTAACAATGATGAAATTGTATCCTTTTAAAATACATTGACATTTTTGTGGGGTATAAAACTGAATGATCCATTGAATGGTTGAAAAATTATCCTACGAATGTAGGTTGAGTTGTTTGATGTTGATATTCTTAGGAATCAACGAAATTTTGCTGTAGAATCCTGCTAATCACATCCTCTCTTCTCACATATCTGCTTTGTAAATCTGACTTTGTTAAACACTCATGTGTTAGTCAGAAGTCATTTCCTCTGAGGCACTATTAAAATGTGACTTATTTTATAGGATTTGAAGGGGAATAGAAAATAATTAAAAATGGCTGCTAAAAAAAAAGTAAATGTGTATGGCATGAAGAGCCTCAAGGCAGCAGATAATCTCTAGTTGGATTATGAGCAATGAGATGTGAATATGTGGTCTCTAGGGGAAAAAAAGCCATAAATAAGCTTTGAATCTAGTTCCAGACTCTTGTTTCTTCAAATAATAAACTTTACGTAATCCTCTATTATATGTGCAATAGTACATTTTTATTCAGTGCCAATCACCAAGCAGTAACAAAGGATGAGAAAAGGAAAAATAACCTCAATTCAATGTAAAAAGTAAATAGCAAAGCCAGGGAGCATTCAAAAGGTGCTCCATGATGATGATGATGATGATGATGATGACACTGATGGTAGTATCCACCATCTGTGAATCTCCTATTAGATGCTAATTACTTATTAAGTGTACAAATAGTATGCATTTTCTGCTCTGTGCCAGACATCAATCTAGGAGCTAGGAGAAAAGGCAATTCACCCATCAGGCCGCATTTCTCCCATCTTGAGCTTATAGTCTAGTAGTAGGAGAGAGGCACTAAGTGAAAATAAACAGCCAAGATAAATATTTCAACAAAGGTAAATATTCTAATTTTCATTTCAGGGGTGAGGAAACAGAAGCAGAAATGTTAAGCCATTTCCTCGAATCCAGCAGATTTTTGACAGAGTGGGGATCCAACTATAGCTAACTGATTCTTTCTGCTCTTATGCTGTATTTTCAAAAGGACCTATAACAGGAAAACAGGAGAAAGATGTGACTTCATGTTGAAATTAAACCATGGTTTCATAGTCAGAAATTCTCTCATTCTATCCTTAACTGAGGTAAAGTATTTAGAAAAAATTCACATTGAGCATAATTGAAAGTGTAAGTGCAGATATGCACTCAGTTGTGTTTGGAAAATAGGAGATTAATTTGGCTATAATGGAAAATAAAAATATATAAGAAGAAGGAATTAAGGTTTTTTTTAGAAGTAGATGGGAATGATAAATGTAAGGATGTTAATATAGTATAATAGCTACTACAGTATGGTATATTATGCTATAGAATAGTGTAGTATATTTTTGCATAGCATAGAACAGCCTTATATAGTTTAGTGGATGCTATACTGTATATACTGTATATACTACAGTATAGTGTACTAAACTACACTAAAGGCTAAGAAGTTTAGTGAAGTATAGGATAGCTTAGTATTGTATACCATAGTTTAATTTAGTATAGTATGGTTTATTATAGGATAGTAGTATAGTTTGGCATAATATAGTATACAATAGTATTATATTAGTTTAGTGTAGTGTTTAGTTAGTGTAGTACAGGTTAGTTTAGTAGAGTTTAGTACAATACAGTATACTTTATTACAGTACAATTTAGTATAGCACAGTAGAGCATAGCATAGTACAGTATGCTTTTGTAAAGTAGAGTTTGGTATAGTACAATATAGTTTAGTACAGCATAGTATAGTTAGAACATTAATCTGTTCACTGTGGATGCACAAGAGACTGGAGGCGTAAGGAATTAGATGTTGGGGTATCTAGATAAAGCCATTACAATAGTATGAAATTGAGGTGATTACAGTGAAACAAACAAATGCAGAAAAGTCTCAGAACTGCTCTAAGTTAGGTTTAAATAAAAAGATGGATGATGTATCACCACAGAACAGACAGAGAGAGAGACAGAGACAGAGAAAGAAGGAGATGGCAGGTAACAAACTCAGGCAGGTGTTCATTCTGCAGTCTTGCTACTGAATTTCTTTTCTGAAAAATCTTGGTTTTGTTCCTACGGTCTTCTAGCTGATCAGATGAAGCCATCCCCAGTATAGAAGGTAACCTCCTTTACTTAATGTCAACTGATTGTAGACAGTAACCACAGCTACAAAATACCAACACCTAGATGAGTATTTGATTAAAGCTGATTCCTATGTCCTAGAAAACTTGACACATAAAACTATAGCAGATGGATTTTGCAAACTCTTTTTATGACAGTTTTTGATTTTTGAAAAGAGTAATTCATTTAAAACATCTCTCTTGAATGCCTTTTAGGTAGCAGATACTAATGTAGATATGAACTAATGGATATGATAAAGGCTAAGGTCAAATCCTTGTGTTCTAGGAACTTATGACAATCTTAGATGAAAGATATACAAATAAATTAATATGCTGTACTTTGACAAATATTAGCATTATGCACAAGCAGTCCAAGATGGGATCATAGAAGAGGGGAAATTTCTCCTGGGCACTTGGTTTAGGAATTCTTCCTGGAGAAAGTGATGTCTGAACTAAATCTTTAGTGATTCTGATTTGCTGAGCAATACTCATTGGAATATGTTTAATAGATAACAGTCTTAGGGGCTGAGATTACATAGAAAATGTTTTAAGTTTCAAAGACAATGTACTGCAGGGATATGGGTGAGACAGGTACAAAACAATTAAACAAATTATTAAAATCTCCAGTAACGATTAAGCTATGTAAAGTCCATCAAGTTCGTGTAATACAGCTTCCTTTTTCCTGCTGTAACTTCTGAGCTGAGACACAGAAGACAAGAACTGAAGAACATGCAGGTGAAAGCAAAGGCAGCAGCAAGCTCAGAAGACAGCAAAAGCTAAAGCATGCAACAGCCATGGCCAGAATGGGATGAAAAAATTAAAATGTGGTTTTGAAAAACACTTGGTCTAATATAATTATCCCTTTTAAATGTAAAACAACACCTACATTTACTTTAAATTCATTTCCCTGGTCTTAAATAGCAATTGTGCTTTTATCATTTTTCTACCATTTTCTTTCCACTATTAAGATGTTGTATTTATGTGTGAATTTGCTGTAACTGAATTCCAAATTCTGTTTTTTTTTTAATTTATCTTATCATTTTTATTCTTTTCTTTTTTTTGTGACAAATGGCTAGATTTTCTTTCTTTCTTTTTTTTTTTTTTTTTACATTTCATATTATACTTGTAGAGTGCATTTTTACATATCTCTGGTTGTATACAAAGTATATTCACACCATTCTTGACTTCATACATACACTTAGGGTAATGATATCTATCTCATTCTACCATCTTTTTTTTTCCTTCACCCTTTTTCCCCTCCCTTCACCTCCCTCCCCATTGGCCCTTCTAGTGTTCCTCTAATTCTCCTATGCTCCCCATCCCAACCCCACTGTGAATCAGCCTCCTTATATCAGAGAAAACATTTGGCATTTGGCTTTTTGGGATTGGCTAATTTCACTTAGCATTATATTCTCTAACTTCATCCATTTACCTGCAAATGCCATTATTTTATTCTCTCTTATTGCTGAATAATACTCCATTTTGTATATATACCACATTTTCTTTATCCATTCATCTACTGAAGGGCATCTAGGTTGGTTCCACAGTTTAGCTATTGTGAATTGTACTGCTATAAACATTGATGTGGCTGTGTCCCTGTAGTATGCTGTTTTTAAGTCCTTTGAGTATAGACCAAGGAGTGGATAGCTGAGTCATAAGGTGGTTCCATTCCAAGTTTTCCAAGAAGTCTCCATACTGTGTTCCATATTGGCCGCACCATTTTGCAGTTCCACCAACAATGTATGAGTGTGCCTTTTTCTCCACATCCTCGCCAACATTTATTGTTGTTTGTGTTCTTAATAGCTGCCATTCTGCCTGGTGTGAGATGAAATCTTAGAGTGGTTTTGATTTGCATTTCTCTAATTGCCAGAGATGTTGAACATTTTTTCAAGTATGTGTTGATTGATTGTATATCTTCTTGTGAGAAGTGTCTTTTCAGTTCCTTGGCCCATTAATTGATTGGGTTATTTGTTTTATTGGTGTGAAGATTTTTGAGTTATTTATATATTCTAGAGATTAGTGCTCTATCTGACGTGCATGTGGTAAAAATTTGTTCCCAATTAGTAGGCTCTCTATTCACCTCACTGATTGTTTCTTTTGCTGAGAAGAAACTTTGTAATTTGAATCTATCCCATTTATTGATTCTTGATATTAATTATTGTGCTACAGGATTCTTATTAAGGAACTTGGGGCCTAATCCAACATGTTGGAGTTTAGAGCTTACTTTTTCTTCTACTAGGTGTAGTGTCTCTGGTCTAATTCCTAGATCCTTGATCCACTTTGAGTTGAATTTTGTGCATGGCGAGAGATAGAGGTTTAATTTCATTTTCTTGCATATGGATTTCCAGTTTCCCCAGCACCATTTGTTGAAGAGGCTATCTTTTCTCCAATGCACGTTTTTGGCGCCTTTGTCTAATATAAAATAACTGAAATTATATGTGTTAGTCTCTGTGTCCTCTATTCTGTACCATTTGTCTACCAGCCTATTTTGGTGCCAATACCATGCTGTTTTTATTTCTATTGCTCTGTAGTATAATTTAAGGTCTGGTATAGTGATACCACCTGCTTCACTCCTCTTGCTAAGAATTGCTTTAGCTATTCTGGGTCTCTTATTTTTCCAGATGAATTTCATGACTGCCTTTTCTATTTCTATGTGGAATGTCATTGGGACTTTGATTGGCATTGCATTAAATCTGTGTAGTGCTTTTGGTAGGATGGTCATTTTGACAATATTAGTTCTGCCTATCCAAGAACAGGGTAGATCTTTCCATCTTCTAAGGTCTTCCATAATTTCTTTCTTTAGTGTTCTATAGTTTTCATTATAGAGGTCTTTCACATCTTTGGTTAAGTTGATTCCCAAGTATTTTATTTTTTTTTTGATGCTATTGTAAATGGGGTAGTTTTCCTCATTTCCCTTTCAGATGATTTGTTACTGATATATAGAAAAGCCTTAGATTTATGGGTGTTGATTTTGTATCCTGCTACTTTGCTGAATTCATTTATGAGTTCTAGAAGTTTTCTGGATGATTTTTTTTGGGTCTTCTAGGTATAAAATCATATAGTCAGCACATAATGATAATTTGAGTTCAACTTTACCTATCTGTATCCCTTTAATTTCTTTCATCTGTCTTATTGCTCTGGCCAGCATTTCAATTACTATGTTGAAAAGAAGTGGTGAAAGAGGGCATCCTTGTCTTGTTCCAGTTTTTAGAGGGAATGCTTTCAATTTTTCTCCATTTAGAATAATGTTGGCCTGGGGATTAGCATATGTAGCTTTTACGATGTTGAGATATGTTCCTGTTATGCCTAGTTTTTCTAGTGTTTTGAACATGAAGGGGTGCTGTATTTTGTCAAATACTTTTTCTCCGTCTATTGAGATAATCATATGGTTCTTATCTTTTAGTCTATTGATGCGATGAATTACATTTATTGTTTTCCATATGTTGAACCATCCTTGCATCCCTGGAATGAACCCCACTTGATCGTGCTGTATTATATTTTTGATATGTTTTTGTATCTGTTTTGCCAGAATTTTAGTGAGAATTTTTCCATCTATGTTCATTAAAATATAGGTCTGAAGGTCAGTGAAGCTGTTTTAGACTCGCCTGAGCACTGCGGGTGTGGGCTGGGCTGACCTGGGACCGCCTGTGCTTGGGCAGAGGTTGGCAGAACTTCCCTGAGCCTGGCCACACTGGAGGAATGTCAGCGGGACTGACCTGGGGCTGGCAGCACTCTAATGTAGGTCCTTGGTACTGCCCTGAGCCCGCCTGAACTCAGAGCAGAGTTGGAAGGTCTGTCCTTGCTGGCTCCTGCTCTGGGGCAGAGGTCGGTGGGCCCAAATTCTTTTTTTTTTTTTTTTCAGAATTTTTTAAAATTATTTTTTATTCTAAGATGTTATAAATGACAGCAATTTGCATTACATTTCATATTACACATATAGAGCACTTTTTTACAAATCTCTGGTTGTATGCAAAGTATATTCACACCATTCGTGACTTCATACATGCACTTAGGGTAATGATATCTATTTCATTCTACCATCTTTTTTTTTCTTCACCCTTCTGCCCTCTCCCTTTTGCTCCCTCCCCATTGGCCATTCTAGTATTCCTCTAATCCTCCTATGCTCCCCATCCCAACCCGACTGTGAATTGGCCTCCTTATATCAGAGAAAACATTTGGCATTTGGCTTTTGGGGATTGGCTAACTTCACTTAGCATTATATTCTCTAACTCCATCCATTTTCCTGCAAATGCCATGATTTTATTCTCTCTTATTGCTGAGTAATATTCCATTGTGTGTATATACCACATTTTCTTTATCCATTCATCTACTGAAGGGCATCTAGGTTGGTTCCACAGTTTAGCTATTGTGAATTGTGCTGCTATAAACATTGATGTGGCTGTGTCCCTGTGGTATGCTGTTTTCAGGTCTTTTGGGTAAAGACCAAGGAGTGGGATAGCTGGGTCATAAGGTGGTTCCATTCCAAGTTTTCCAAGGTATCTCCATACTGCTTTCCATATTGGCTGCACCATTTTGCCGTCCCACCAACAATGTATGAGTGTGCCTTTTTCTCCACATCCTTTCCAACATTTATTGTTCACCACTTCTATTCAACATAGTAATTGAAATGCTGGCCAGAGCAATAAGACAGATGAAAGAAATTAAAGAGATACAGATAGGTAAAGTAGAACTCAAATTATCATTATTTGCTGATGATATGATTTTATACCTAGAAGACCCAAAAAATTCCACCAGAAAACTTCTAGAACTCATAAATGAATTCAGCAAAGCAGCAGGATACAAAATCAACAGCCATGAATCTAAGGCATTTCTATATATCAGTGACAAATCCTCTGAAAGGGAAATGAGAAAAAACTATACCCTGTTAACAATAGCACCAAAAAAAAAATAAAATACTTGGGAATCAACTTAACCAAAGACGTGAAAGACCTCTACAATGAAAACTATAGAACACTAAAGAAAGAAATTATGGAAGACCTTAGAAGATAGAAAGATCTACCCTTTTCTTGGATAGGCAGAACTAATATTGTCAAAATGACCATACTACCTAAATCACTATACAGATTTAATGCAATGCCAATCAAAATCCCAATGACATTCCTTATAGAAATAGAAAAAGCAGTCATGAAATTCATCTGGAAAAATAAGAGACCCAGAATAGCTAAAGCAATTCTTAGCAAGAGGAGTGAAGCAGGTGGCATCACTATACCAAATTCTTAAGTAACTGAAAGACTTTTCCATTGGTGCACAGTTTAAGAACTCATTCATAGCCAAATACCGAATAACTGAAGAATGGATATGGTTGGTTGATAATGGATCCTGAATAAATGTGAAGCTCCCAATTCCAGGAACCTGTGAATATTGCCTGATTTGCTAATGACTTTGCAGTATTAATTACAGATTTTGAGATGAAAAGACTAACCTGGATTATCTGGTGAGTCCTAAATGCTAACACAAATATATTTTTAAAAAAGAAAAGGAGGGAATAAAAGTGGAGGAGGCAATGTGACTTTGAAGGCAGAAATTTAAGAAAGTGGTAATAAATCAAGAAGTTCTAGAAGACACCAGAAAACTGAAAGAGTTGAGAAGGATCTCTCCTGGAGATTGTGAACAGAACCTGGCCCTGCCAACCCTGATTTTGGTCCAATGAAACTGATTTCTGACTTCTCCAGGGTAATTTGTTACAGTAACCACAGGAAACTAACAATAAATTTCCAGTGTATTAGAGAACAGCAGAAATGTGATTTCAGCAGCCTCTACTGATGAAAGTCTTCCTCTAAAGCAGAATATAAAATGTTGCACAATGCTCTCTGGATTTCAAACTCACTCTGGGAATATATGAACATGAAAAAAATCATTAGCATATTAAATTATCTGATTTGAACTTACTAGGCATTCTACTCCAAAAAATATCTACAATGAACTAAAATATCTCGTTTTTAGTAAAAAAAAATTTTTAACAATTAAGCAAAAAAAAACATAAGAAACTATTCACCATTTTTGATGTAAAAGAAATGTGCTGCACACATTGACCTTAGAACTTAAAACCTGTTATGCATTTTGAGTCATGAAATGTCTGATATGAATAATCTTTAAAAACAATATATGGGAAGTTTAATTAATACTATGGAAGTTCATAGTATTACATATGTAACTTATACTATATGTCCACAGTTGCTGGATGAATTTTGATATTATTAAACCCATTACCATGTTCTGAAATGTCACCAAATATGAGTCCACATATTTTAAAGGTATAATATGGTATATGGCCTCAAGGTTTAGCCTTATAATTTTAGTTTTACTGTCCATACCTCATCCAAATTATGATACCATTTGAACTAAGATGTTAACAAAATTTACCATTGAGTAATTATGTTAAGCACAAATTTACCTTAAAGACATGCAAACTGTTTTCATGGAAGAAGGTAGTTACTTTGAAGCTGGGCATGGTGACATACACCTGTAATTCCAGTGACTCCAGAGGCTGTGGTAGGTGGATTGCAAATTCAAAGCCAGCCTCAGCAACTTAGTGAAGCCCAAAGCAACTTAACGAGACCCTGTCTCAAAATTTAAAATATAATAATTAATTAAATTAAATTTCAAAAGATGGTAGTTACTTTGATAGCATGTTTGCAAAGGCCCAGGGATTCTAAGATTTTCTTTGTTTTATTCAAGCAGGTATGTTGTAGTTGTAGAACAGTTACACTTTCATATATGGATCTTTCACTGTGTGTCTGCTTTATACTAGAATGGCCAATGGGGAGGGAGGGGAAGGGAGGGGGCAAAAGGGTGAAGAAAAAAAAAAGATGGTAGAATGAGATGGATATCATTACCCTAAGTTCATGTATGAAGTCACGAATGGTGTGAATATACTTTGCATACAACCAGAGATTTGTAAAAAAGTGCTCTATATGTGTAATATGAAATGTAATGCATTCTGCTGTCATCTATAACATCTTAGAATAAAAAATTATTAAAAAAAAAAAAAACAGGTTACCCAAGAAAGGAAGCAATAACTCCCTAGCAGCTGCTGCCTACCAGAACAGTCTGGTGAGCTTCTCTGTACTTCCAGGAAAGAGAACAGGACTGATGAGGGTTGAAAAGCTAGGAAAGTCTCTCCTGAGCAAGAATTCAGGAAAAGGTTGTGACCAATGCAGCTGGAAGAGAGATGAGGCCACTGAGCACACAGGTCCTAGGGACTTGGAGGCAAGGATGGAGTATTATCTGGAAAAGAGAAAAGAGGAGAGTGATGAAGATTTGAAGTCATGGAAAAGGATGGGAGATTCCCAATACAATTTTTGCTGCTCCATATTTTCCTCTAGAATACACTGTCCAGGATCAGGAGGAACACCAAAACATTTGATTTTCCCATTCTTGATGCAGTAGCAGGTATAGGTCAGGTTGGAGAGGGAAGGGATGCATATATTAGTAATATTCAAATGCATACATTAATAACTTAAAATGGTCTTATTACTCAAATTTGTTGTATGTATTTTATAAAGTATAAAAGCAGTTTTTGAGAAAAAAAAGAGACACATAATAAAATAAAACCTTACTTTAGTTTAATATAATCAATATACAAGAGAGATACATTATAAATTAAGGACTTTAAAATAATCAAAAGACCTTGCTGATCATCTGGTATCACGCCTTCTTTTTATAGAAAACTGGAATAGACATAAGCGATTTGGTTGAAGGTGTATTGCAATTAGACAAGCCAGGAATAGAACCTAGGTCTCCTGACTTCTCCAGACACAAAATAAGATTCAGAACTGATCATTTTCATGGTAAGACATTTTGGCACCATTTAGCTCTTAAATAGCTAAAGCAAAACAGTAAAACAGTAACAATGAGGGGAACCATATGAAGACTGAGGTCATTGAGATTATAGATTAAAACGTTCTCCAAATATATATAGTTAAAAAATCAATTTTAAAATATCCAATTCTGTCTCCCCACCCCAAATCAGTAATAGCCTTACTATATGAAATAGTAATCCCATTACTGGGTATATTTCCAAAGGAAATCAAATCATATGTCAGAGGTATCTCCATTAACATGATCTCTGTAACATTATTCATAATAGCTAAAGTATGAAAGCAACCAACGTGTTCATCAGAGTTAGAATGGATAAATAAAATGTGGTGTGTATATATACAATAGTTATTGGGTCTTTAAAAAATAAGGAAATCTTGTTACTTAAAGCAATATGAATGAATCTGGATGACAATATGCTAAGTGAAATAAACTAGGCACCCAAAGACAAGTAGTACATGACCTCACTTCTTTGTAGAATCTAAGAAGTCAAAGAAACAAAGAGTTATAATGGTGGTTACCACTGACTGATTGGTAAGACAATTAAGAGAGATAATGGTCAAAGAATACAAAATTTCAGTTTGGAAGAGTAATTTCAAAAGATGACTATAATTAACAACAATATATCGTACACTTGAAAATTCCTGAGGTAATCAATTTTAAGTGTTATTCCCCCCCAAAAAAAAATGGTTTGTGAGGTAATGGAAATGTTGAATAGCTTTATTTAGCCATTTCACAATGTGTATATATATATATATATATATATATATATATATATATATATACATCAAAACATCATGTTGTATACCATAAATACATGAAACTTTTACTTTTCAGTTAAAAATATATATTCAGATTTAAGTGGAAAATGTATTTTATCTTTCAAATCAGACTCATAATTCAAAATATTAAATTTTAACACATAAAAAATCCAGATTTTCTTATACAAAATATCTCTCTTATCACTGAAAAATGGGTATAAAATTTATTTTAATGCTTGTTTACATGAATGTTAAAATATTTAGTATACCCTTAAATAATCTTATTTACCTTAACCATCCTTTCACCATCTATAATCCATTGTATGTATGCATATGGAAAGGGAAAGACCTAGCTTTGAAAGACCTTTACTTTATAAAATCATGACTAAACTCTATTTACTCTGCTATAGAATGGACTTTTGATACCATTCAATTAAGTTATTTGTAACTTATGGTAGGAATTAAATATAATCTGCTGAGAGCTTTGATGTACATATGTGTGCATGGGCACATGTGCTTGGGTCTTTGTATTTTTTACTATAATTTATATTTGCTTGCCTAACAAAATTTAATATCACAAAGAGAAAGATGCCTGTCTATTAAAAAAGCAAGGATACCAAAAAAAAAAAAAGGAAAAAAAGAGAAATAAAACATGTTATTCAATGAAAGTAAGGTATGATTATATTTATTTAAAACTACAAAATGTCTAAGAGTTCATGTGTGCAATAAATACTTCAATGATTGGGGATAAACAACTCTGTATTCTTAGTAGAAAATGGGTGATCTTTAAAATGACTCAGCTCCAAAAATATATCTGTATCCTTCATTTATATAATCAGTGTTTTTTCGTTCTGCATAAAACAAAACAATAATATAGTTAGGAGCAAATGAAACAATTAAGACACTTAGGAGCAAAATCATAAATCTAAAGGAGATCAGCTAAGGGACCCAGGTTTTACTTCTTGTGTGACCTTGAACAAATCACTTAATCCTCTTGGGCTTCCACCCTATCACTTCCAACATGAAGGGGGTCTAAGGTCCCTCCAGCTTTAACACTTGGTGACACCATGATTCCAATTCTTAGCTTCTCTCTCACAATATTTGACACTTTGTTGACACACTGTCACAACACTTCACACATTTTCTAAAAGCCATACAGAGCATTATTGGGTCATTAATACAGAGTTTTCAGAGACACTTTAAAACATCTTTCACTGGATATTTGTTATTGAAACAGTATGCCACAGGGTTCCTCAAAGCGATAGATAAATAGATTATATATATATACATACATATATATATATATATATATATATATATATATAAGAAATTCAACTATGTGTGGTTCATATATTATGGGAAATGGAGTTGTAATACAGGTATGAATAACAAAAATATTTTCATGCAGAGCTTTTGCTTAATCGACTATAATACATTTAACATTGAGCCCATTTGTCCTAAAACATCAAAATTAATAAAATAATCTATTTATGAGTGAACAAGCATGTATCATATAAGTGTACATGCATACATTAAATAGAAGAGTTCTGCAAGAATAGAAAACATAGGTATAAATTATTTCACTCTATGTATTTCTGTATCATTTTACTTTTCCTCAATGAGCCCATAATTCAATTAAAAACTATGAAGAGGAAAAAATAAATGTTTTAGCCTTATACAAAGTTGTGCACATTTCTTTTGTAGTTGTGTTTCTTCTTCCTTTTCCCTTCATAAATGGTTTACATGTGTGTGACTGAGTATGTGTGTTAGTGTGTGTATATGTGTGTTTCCATTCCTTCTAATGTTTATCGAGCATTGATTGCATTCTAGGCCTTGTTCTAAGCATTTTAGATATTATATGCGACATGGCACTCGTGACACCCCGGAATGGATTCTTTTCACTATGAAATGCTGATGGAGCTGTGATGTGATGGCCTATTTATAGCTAGCTTTCTTTTTTTCTTTCTTCCTATCTTTCTTTCATTCATTCATTCAACAGGAGAAAGAAACCCTTGCTCTCTTGACAATATTTCAGATTGTGTGTGCTACCTGTCAATCACAATGCTTTCCAAATTGGTGCTAAAGAATGGTTTTGCCATTTTTTCTGCAGTATTTAGTTTAAAACCCAAACACATCGTTGGAATTATATATTTTTTTAAAGTAGAGAAGCTATTATACTTATGTGGAAGAGAATCAGAGTTGCTTTTTATTTCTCATACAAGGGACACAAGTTGTCCATAAAGCATTTCTTTAATAGAAAATTTAATAGAAATGGTAGAATCCCTGAATGAGCAGTTTAGCTCATATCCTGGATCTGGGCAGAACTGAACTTCAGTCTTTAGAGTGAAAAAACAGTCTGCCATTTAAAAAAAAAAATACCTTGAGAAAGAGGCTACCCTATTCTCACAGATGAATTACTTCATAGCACTTTCATGAAGAAAGGAAGATGCATTATTTAACAGCTTTCCAAATCATAGCAAATGGCCTTAAATTTATTAATTGATTTTATCCATATTACTTTGAAAAAGTAAATAAAGTAAAGTAGAATAAATGAGCCATATAGCTCCAGCCTGCTGAATATTTTAAGCCAAACTGGAAATTAATGAGGTGATTTAAGGAAAAAATGGTGAAAGGAGAGAGAAAAAAAAAAAGAGGCCTTAAATACTTAATCTGGGTGAACACAATTGTAAACACTTTTTATTCTATTGAATGAAAGTAAGCATTTTGTTCCCATGTACACTCCTCCCTCTGAGCACTGCCACCTAGTAGGGGCTCTTTGAGTGACAGTCTTGGTCCCTGAGTGGACCTTTCCCTGACACCTTTCTCAGCAGGCCTCTGCCTACCAGTGGGCCTGCAGGACTTGCTCCTGCTGAGGTGCCTCACACACGCTTTCCCTCCCTTATCCCACCGCTGCCATGCTGCGCTGGCGTGAAGGAAAATAAGCCAGAATAGCAGAGATATATCTCATGTGAAATGCTAGGCCACAAATGAATTGGCAGAGACATCATTGTCAATCAATACAATTTTTCTTCCTTTATAGCATGGTTAGCTCAGACAATCTTTCACACTGTAGTACAAGGCAATTAGTCACAAAGATTCAAATCTATTTGTAAATAATCCCAAGAATAAGCAGAAGACTAGCATTGTGTTACCTGTTCTTTCATATTCAAAAGAAATTTTCATATTCAAAACCTCCCATACAAATAGTAAGTCACATTAAAAAAATATTGCAGCTGCAATTAACAAAAAATTGTATTGTTATTAATAAACTTGTTAATTTCAACTTAAAAGAAACATAAAAATTAAATAAAAATAAACAGAAACTTTTGACAAAGGTAGTGCCAACAGTGTGTTTTATTAGGAATCATTCTTGCCTTCCTTCAAGCTGCAAGTCTCTCCACAAAATAACATATTTCCTGGCTAATGTGGACCTGATGTAGCTGTTCTAGTCAGAAGGTCAAACATACTGAACTTGCTGCCAGAGCCAACTTCAGAGAAAATGTATAAAAAAAAAAAAAAAGAAAGTAAAGCTGTACAGTGAACTATAAATACTCATAAGTACATGAAAATTTGTAGTTCATTATGTTTCTGTTTTGTCCTACCTGCCAAAGTCAAAATGCACATGTAACTTCATTTTAAACGAAATTTACTGTACATTAGGAAGCAAACTGCCTAGTGGTCCAAAACATCGCCAGTTCTCAGCAGGACAAATAGGTGCTGATTGCAGATTTGAACTATGTTCATCTTATGCAGGTTTACATATGAACATCAGATTTTGGATGTAGGGCACAAGTGTGTGTGTGTGTGTGTGTGTGTGTGTGTGTGTGTGTGTGTACGCATGCGTGCCTGTGTATACATGTGTCTAATTTTAAAATAATCTCAGGTCACTGTCCTCAGAAGCTATCTCACTATTCAAATAAATGAGAGCAAAATTGGTTTTCTGATCTTATAAACTGCTTAAAAATATCCATTCAGAAGGAACTAGCATAACTACAATAAGTATGATAACGATGATAATGGTACTAAACACAGATGCTTCTGTGGGTCTTGGAACTATCAGGTGAAGTTCATTTCTAAAAAGTTCTAACCTAAAATATTTTTTATTTTTAGCATGATGCCTTACATTACTTCAAATATAAAATGTTATTTCTTTGAATACACAGCAGTTAATGAATTTATTTTTAATTCCATTTTATTTAAGGTATACATTTGATACAAAATAAACCTCATACTATGGAATTAAAAATGGTTAATCACATAGTATTTTTGAAGAAATATACTTCACATATCATATAGAGTTCATTTTCTCAGTGTGTGGTCTGGAGACCATCGATATTACCTGAGTCTGGGACCTTATAAAAAATGCAGAATTTTAAGCCTCTTCTAGAACTACCAAATAAGAATATGCATTGTTGCATGATTCTGCTGTAATGTCTGTGCACACTAAAATTTGAGAGAAATGGACATAAAACAATAGCTTGATTATCAAGGATATAATAGACCAAATGTTTCATTCTCTGAAAAACAAAATTGTGCTTAAGGTCTAGCTAGTTATAATAAACCAATTTCATTTTTGACCACAAATAATTAATATTCATGTTACTCAAAATTTTTTTGCAGAGCATAGATCAAAGATTTTTCAAGTGACATCTCACTATCTCATAAGATTTGACCCCTACCCCAAATACAATCTTCTGTATTTTCAAGAAAGTTGTTATAATTATGTAAATTAAATTTAGACATAAATAATCAGTACCTGATAAGTCCCACTGATTAGAATATTTGCAAATTTCCTTTCCAGTGATATTTTATTTCACTGATTTATCTCACTATTTTGTTCTGTTTCCCTCCTTGTTTCTGTATCATGCAACATAACAATACTAAAAAATAAAACTTTAAAGTAGAAAATTTTACTTTATTCCTTAAAACAACTGTGGCCCATGGATAGGAAGGACTATCTTTCACCAACAGAACTTTCCTCTCCAGTTCACTCTGAAATTCACTGCCATAGCAATGTGCAGGCCTACCTAGGAGGCTGCCTTGCACAATAAATATCATTAATCTCCAGGCTTCCAAATCTGGCTCTTTTGAAGAGCTATAAACACACCTACTGTGCTACCCTTTCCAGAGACATTTTGAAAGAACTAAGATCTACAGTATTCTACTTAGATCAAACAGAGCCAAATCTGAACTGACTCTCCTGTCACTTATAAATATCCCCCTTGAAACATCAAACTCTTTCAAACCCAAATTTTGAAAACATAAAAACTATCAGTTTATGAATGTACTACACATCATATTTATCTATTAAAGCTACTTTATTATTTATGAGGTATGTTTCATGGGACACTCTGAAAATTAAAGTCTGATTTTTTTTTTCAGACAAATGTACATATACTCTTATTCTGAAAATTATATATATTATTCCAAGGCTTTCACTGGCTTACAAATACCTACTCCAAAGAACCAGGTGGAAGGACCCTAGTTACATGTGGCTCATGTATGAACAGACATAGATATTTATCTGACATAGCGGACACACTTTGGTCCTCCCAATGAATGTGAATGTGAACAGCTTACAGTGTATTCACAGAAGGGGAGGCAGAGGCTCCCCATGCAATCCTCACTGTGTGCCCAGGACTTTGTCTCACCACCTGGAGATCTCCCAAATGGCCCTCTAAAGAGGGGGGAAACAAGGACTCAGAGAGATGAAGTGCCTGTCATAAGTCCCCCTCCCCCAAACCAGCCCTGGGGCCAGCAGGTGAGGATGACAGAGTTTACTGTAATGTAAACTTTGGATTTGAGGTGATAAGATGTTTCAATATAGGTCCACAAATTGCAATAAATGTGTCAGTTTGGTGTGATATGATGATATGTTGATGATAGGGAAGAGTATGCATACTTGAGGGCAAGGATAATATCAGAACTCTCCATAATTTCAGCTCAATTTTAATGTGAATTTATCTTCTCTGAATTAACAGTCATTTTAAAAAGAAATAACCATTTCACTCCACAATATTTGCAGCTACCATTGTTGTTGAGATGACAAAGTGTCATTGTTACCTGATCTTCCAATGTTGCTCTTCAATTGCGCTCTTTGCCATATTGCCATCAGTTAATTAAGGTAATAGAAAACTACCACATTCTATGGATTACTGTTGTCCCATTTGACTCTGATAAATAACATAAAGTATTACCAAAATATACCATTCGTCAAATATATCCACAAACCAGTTTCAATGTGTAATTTTGAGAGTCTCTGTCTTGGGGCTAACTCAGAATTAATACATCAGTCAAAATGACAGTAGAGTACATTCAGGGGGGTAATGAGATTGTTTTTAGTATTGGGAATACTTACAAAATTATGGTCAGAATTAGGATGATCAACAAGAGACAATGAAACATACTATGGACCACAAAAACAATATGCTGATTCATAGAACTTAAATGTCCAAGATTAGAACATAAACATTATTTGTCCCAAGGGCTCAAGTGATAGGAACCATTTTCTTGATTCTGACCATCTTCTCTGACATGTATCACTCTTTTAACAATATAGCTTCCCCGCAGCTCCTTTTTCACATCCAGTGGGAAAAGTGGGAATCCATTTTTGGCCCATGGGAAAGAGAGTAATTATGAAAAAAAAAAAAAAAAAAAAAAGTAACAAATTTTCTTTCCACAAAAGCTTCAGCCAAGGTGTTCTCCCATCTCGGTATTTCAGACTCCAGTGAGCACATGTGCTCAACCAAATCATATGTGGGAAATCTTGATGATTCATTATGTACATTTCTATGACTTTCAAACATAGAAATGGCTGTGCAACAACTTTCTAGAAACTTGGTAACTTACTACAACACAGTTTGATTTAGTTAATTCTCTTAGCAGTTTTTTAAAATTTATTTATTTAATTTAATTTGTTATACATGTTTTTAGAGTGCAATTCCTTTCATATTACATATAAAGAGCACAGTTTTCCAAGTCATTGGTTTTACACAAAGTATTTTCATACCATTTGAGTTTTTATACATGCACTTAGTATATTGATGTCAGACTCCTTCTGCCATTGTTTCTATCCCTTTGCCCCTTTCCCTCCCTCCCCCCTTTTTTCCTACTTAACATTCCTTCATTCCTCTCATCCCCCCTCCCTTGTCACTATAATTCAGTATCATCATAGCAAAGGAATTAATCAACTTTTGGTTTTCTGGGAGAAGGTTGATATTTTCCTAGACCAAAACATCAGTGACTGTGTGTGAATCATTGTTTGCTCTTGATTCCCTTGGAGATTCTGTTGGCTTTTCAGCTTCTAGTGTTGCAGTCCTTACATTGTTCCTTGGTCCTGACCTCCATCTTCAAAGCCAGTTGTGTACCATTTTGCTTTATCACATTGTTTTCTGTTTGTCCTAAAATCTCCCTCTGTTTTCTTCTTATAAGCACACTTTTGATATACTTGAGGCCTACAGGGATGATTCAAAAATATCCAAAAACATAATATTCCTATATAAAATTATTTATCTTATCTAATTTGCAAAGTTCTTTTTTTTCCATATAAGCTAACTTTCACAGGTTAGGGCCAAGATATCTCTGGAGGGTCCTTATTTAGCTTACCACACTTAGTATTCAGGGTCTTGCAGGGCAAAACAAAAAATCAAAATAAAAAATGCATAGTAATATTGTCCCCCAAATTTAGAAACAATTGGAATTTTATATAACAATCAATCATTTTTTTCAAAGATAAAAAGCTTAGTCTAAATTATTTGTTAAATCCTACTGTGGGATAGAAAACTACAAAAGTAGCACAGGAAGAAAGAAATGTTAAAGAAAACACATTACCCTATGACAATAAAGTGCTGTCTCCATGATCCAATAGCATCAATAAAAATAGATGAGTCTATATTGAACACACTACTTGTCCCATATGTTCTTATTGATCTAAATTCCAGTGTCGTTTGTTTCATCAAATATAAAATATTAGGAATATCTATCTCCTGTCAGATTGGTCATGAACAAAATAAAATTGTTATATTTTTTCAGATGAAGGAATGGAAAATTCAGGTAATTGTGTCAATAATCTAAGGAAAATGAAACAACAAACAAAAACATTTGAATTACTAAACATTTCAAGAAAACATATATTTTGTCCCTAATTAAATAGATAATAGACTTAATTCTCCACTTCATTTAACTAATGAAGAACTGGCCTAAAACCAAGATATTTCCAATTAAATGGTCAACCTAATGGAAACCTAGAATTATAATGCTCAGAAGCTTAGAGGACTCTTCTGTGGTAATCTATTTAATTCCCTTTTAAAATTCTTGAGCTGTTAAACACTTTGATTAATAACATAGAAATTATCTCCCTAATTATGATCTAGAATACAACATTGTGTATGGCAAATACCAGCCAACTCTTAGGAATTTGTCAGTTTTATAACTTTCTACCCAACTGATTAAAACATGGTAATATTTCCCAAAAACTTCTGGAAACTTGAAGGTTTTGAGTTGGTCATCTTGTATTTCAATGTTATGTGACCTATTTTTCTCATCTCTCGTATTAACAACCCAGCATTTAACATGCTAAATTATTGTGGTTTTCTGGATCTGTAAGGGTGCTATTTAAATTTGTGGCATTATGACACTTTTAGTTCTCTCTTGTTTCATTTTACTTGGTCTTTATACAGGTCTTTATAAAGGTCCAGTTTAATTCTCTGTCTTGTTGAGATATTAGCTATGCCTTAGCACTAGTTTTTGGTTTATTACTTGGTCTAACTTGCATGCTTCATGGGGGAAATGTAGCTGGTCATGTTGCAAATCCATTTTTTAGACTGATGATACTTAACTTTATCTTATTAACATTTCTTATGTAGTTACTAGAAGGGAATTCTGATAAATAAACTTTAATTTCATAAGATTTACTATTAATACTTATAAACAAGTAAACATACCTACTTATTAACAGAGGGAGGAAAGCATGTGGAGGTCAGGTTTAAAAGCTAGCCTACCTAGTACCTGTATTTAATTTAGAGTCATAAAATATTTCACATAATTTTGTTAAGTATCTAAAAAGAATGTAGAAAAATACATCCCAAATTTGAAAATAAACTGAAAAAATAAACTCTAACTATTTATAAATTGGATGCATAACCCCTAAAGGGAAAAAAATTAAAACTACTTTTAAACAAAAATGTTTTGACAACAAACATCTAGTAAGATATAATTTAAAATAAAAAAGAAGAAAAAGTCTTCAAAGAAATTCTCAAGGCACTAATGTTATCATTAGCAGCTATATTACCACTGCTAAAATCAAACTATGATTAAGTGAAGATATAACTATATATAACAATTAGCAAACACCAAAATTTTCAAAATAAGGTAGAGGAAATAAGAAATTTTAAACAAATAATAAAACTGTACCATTTAAATTTGATTAAAAATATAAGAATTCATGATTTATATTCTTTTTCAAAAACTGTATGTAACAAAATAGCTTTATCCACTGAAAAGGCACAGAAACAATGAAACCCAATAGCAACGAGCAATGAGAAATTCCAAAGGCTCAGATTGTGACTTCTAGTATTTATACAAAAAAACTAAACTTCATTGTAGAATGGGGTGTTTCAGAACCAGGTCCAAACAAGTACAATATTATCCTGGAACAATCTAGAATTACAGCAAACTTACTGGGGCCACATAAAAAGAAACAGGAGTCCAGTCAAAGGTTTGTTCTGGATTAAGATGAGAATTTGGTCACCAAATTCTCATTAGTTAATTTATATAATCATATGATGTAAATAGAGCTTACAAGGTCATGAACTTCCTACTCAAACATATTAAATGAAAGGAAAAAGTTCAGATTTTTTTCTGCCTTTCTAGCACAAGCTCTGTTTAAGTGTAACCAGATAACTGTTGAGTTGAAACTCATTTTATCAGTAAATTATAGCTAATAAATGGAAGTCAAATGATGTAATTGGAAAAATGATTATTTTTCAATCAAATGAAATAGTGGGTCTTGTCAATGATCATCAGTGAATGCTGGAAGTATTGACATAACTTATCAATGAAGGGATTAGGATGATACTACCAGAACTCACAGATTGACAGTATTTTTAATATCTATAAAGACAATTTTCAATGGGCATGTAGGTGATGAGCATTATATAAGAAACTTAATTGTCCAAATCTACAATTATTAATGTATGGACTTTTTAAAATCTATGCTCTGGCCATACTATTTTAATTTTAGAGAAATTCCAGTAGTATGGCCAGAGCATAGATTTTAAAAAGTCCATACATTAATAATTGTAGATTTGGACAATTAAGTTTCTTATATAATGCTCATCACGATACTATTATCTGACACAAATTAATAATGATACATATTTAATCTCATCAAAATCAAATCAGTGTTCACATTTTCCTGAATAGGAATATTTTTTAACATGTTTAAATTTTGATTTTGACTCAAATTTTGATTTTAAAATTTGAAGTAAGTTTAATTCAGCACAATTTGCTGCTATGTTCTTAAGTTTCTCTTTTAGAGGTCTGTCTCATTTTCTTCCCCTTTGTTGTAGTTTTCCATGTTTGGATATTGTGTATTATATGCCACTGATAGGTTTTTAACTGTCCTTTCTTTCTAGAGGCTAAGTTTTAGGTTTGGCGTTTTTTTTTTCAGGAATACTGTATTGATAGTGTCTATATCAGCATGCCTACCTTTTATTGAGGCAATAAAAAATTAATAATCATAACCAAGATCCACTAATTCATTAGGCATTCATTATATCTAATATTATTCTTCATTGGATATCTGAAATACATTCATAAAGACAAACTGCCAGTCACCAATTATAATTTATATATATGTTTAGGAATTTAGGAATTTCTGTAGGCATTTTCATAGATATATACAACATTAAGAGCAAATATAAAGGTAAATTATTTTATTTTATAATTTATGGAATATTTACATTGTTCCAAATTGTTAATTATGCAAATTTATCATTTGTCTATAGATAAGTCAGAATACTAGAATAAGCAGAATAGATAAAAAATAATATTAATAGATTAATAGAATGTTCTATTCATTCTATTTTCTTTCTCTCACTCTAAATCTAATCATTTTAAAGCTTCATGTTTTATATGTTCATTTTAATATAAAATTATATAATATATTAATATCTACACATTTGTCTATTTTAAATGGTAGACTAATATATATGTATATATATATACTATACACATATTTTGTTTTATTTATACCTACAAGAATATATATTTATTCCAAATACTTTTACATATAATATCATACCTGAAGATCATATTCCATTTTTTTATCCAGCTATATAATATTCCCTTGCTTATTTGACCAGTTCCTCATATGGACATAATATTTTATCGTGTGATGTAAACATTAGTGAAATAGTTTCATATTTCTGTGAATTTATTTCTGATACATTTAAATATTATTAAAAGTACAGAAATTAAGCATATGTCTTTTCTGATGGGATAAAATACAAAGCATAACAATTAAACCTGAATCTAATCAAAATTAATCTTTTAAGTTTGCAATAAATACAGAGAAATCAATTAAATCCAAAATGCAGGGAGTTCTTCAGAGTAAATATCCATGATTTAAAATACATGACAAGGAAACAATAGAGGAATAATAGCTATATATTTTAAAAGGTTTAAGAGGCATAACTGACTTGAGTACAGTATATAAATTCAATTTAGTTACTTATTCAAAAACTGAAAAGAAAATGAAGCTTATATTTAAAAAAAAAAAGAAATTTGAACATGGACCAGATTATTACATGACATCAGGAAATAATATTTTAAATTTTATTTTGTACAAAAAATCTTTAACTTCTAAAGGTACATACTGAAATATTGAGGGTGAAATTTTTGGGATGGAGGAGGTAAATTGCTTAAAAAGTACAACCAAATATTAGCATATTAAAAAGTATTATTTTAATAATATATCCTTGAGTATTTATGAATGAAACATTATTTGGCACGTGATTTAAAGTATTTCAACAAAAACAAATGAGAAAATTCACTAAACAAAATTTGCAAAATATTTATAATGGTTAGAGTTGGGCTTTGAAAATACATTATAATAGTCCCTCTTTAATGAAATTCTAAACCATGGTAATTTGGGGCTAAGATGTTCATAATGTCATAGCTATCAGAAGTCTTTGTCTAACTAAAATCTTGACACCATATTAGAGTTGTTGCAATTTTCATTACTATTGTCTTGAAAATGTTCCTTTAGTTGCTATTAATTTGATGGTGATAGTTTGTTCATTGGTGGAAATGCTTAATAAAATTGTATTTGATTTTTTGAAAATTTGGAGACTAATTCATAATTCACATGTGCCTGTGGTTCATTTGTAGATCACCCAAGCAGCTACAAACTTTTCCAGAGACAAGAGGAAAGAGATGAGGCCTTGTTCAGAGGTACTGTTTTACAAGGTTGCACAACTAGTGTCACATTACAAAGATAAGACTCCCCAAGTACTCACCTGACATTGTTTACATTTCTTTCTGAAATGTTTGTTTGTTGCTTGTTATTGTTCTTGTTTTTCCACGTAATTCATATCTACCCAAAAATAGTGTACAAAATTACTTTAAAAGTACCCATGAAGTCAACTTAATTCATATTTCCTCTCTGGTAAATCCCATAATAAAAACTAGCTAACATCAATTAACTAGTAAAGGAATCGGTTTTCTAGATAACCACTCATGAATTTGCCACTTCTTATTATCACCACACCAAAATATATGTGTTTTGTATCTTAACAATACTGCGATGATATTTTTTTTTAGTTTTTATCACAGAGAGCTACATTATTTTCTGCATTACATAATATACAGATGCTGCCAAGATAAATTCCATGTGGTTTCAGTTCAGCACAAATATTGTTAAACAAACCTTTGAAAAACTGAGCATCTTGCTTCCACCAAATGTGTCAATAAATTGAAATATCAGTTTCAACAGACATACGTTTTCTATTTCCACAAATAATTGTGGGGAGTTCAGAATTAGCACAGTTCTTACTGAAAGTTAAATACTAGCATTTTATTATAAGTTCAAGTGAAAATTGGAAGAGAGTTTCTTTTGATTTAAAAAGAGTACTGGCATTATATTATTATCATTATTTTTTTAAAATAACAGCCTTTCTCAAATTGGTATCCATTTCTATTTCATCGTTTTTTTTTTCTTGAGGGAGTAGATATCTGTTACACATTAAAAATATAATTCAAAATTATAACATATTTGTTTTGTCTCTAGTGTCTAGAGTTCAAATTGAACTCCAATATAAATAATATAACCTACACGCAGCTCTTAGACATCAGGATGCCTGCGTGCTACTATCAGTACACATTTCAGGTCCTTGAAACACTGTTCATATGTGTAGTCAGTCATATGTTTATTAGTTACAATGACCATTTGCTGAAAGTAGATAATAGAATATCTGAATATGTTCAAATTTTTCCATATGTATGTTCAGGCACCATTTATTAATTACAATGACCACTTTGTAAAAGCAGAGAGTGTTATGTTTTCCTTGCATTAAGTATGCTAGAAATTCAGGTTTTCCTTATTTATTTTCTTTCTGTTTTTAAACAAAACTAAAAAAAAAAAAAATACTTTTATACTTGTATAAAAGAGGTCAACCACATTTGGTAGGATCACTTAAGATAACTGTTAGAATATAAATGATTTGAAAACAACAATAATTCAGATCCTTTTACAATTATGCACCTTGAAATACATAATTGTCCTTATTTCACACTTTGTTTGACATTGTAAACACTATTTCTGTTATAAATTGGTGTCTCAGCTGCACGTTGCAACTTGGAGTAGACCATTGAGCCGTCCTCTTAAATATTATGACATGGAGAAAATCACGTTGTGCTTTAACCTATCAACAAAGGAGCAAAGCAATTACAGAGCTAAACAGAGTCCAGGAAGACCCAATAAAGAAAAATCCAAGAAAATTTGGTGAAAATTCTTAAGGGGCCTTCCAATGTTTAATTTAGGCCTGAGGCATGATTAATATTCTGATTCTAATTCAAAAGACTGAACCACAAAGGTACATCTTTTGGGTATTTTTAATAAGCATAGTACAACACTCTGTGAATTAACAGCTGGTCTGACTGGTATTTTACTTCTTCTTTGCTTACTCAAGTGAAGCAGTTAATATCAGTATAATCATCAAACTAACACTAGTCCGGCAGAGGGACAGATTTTTTTTTCAAGTGTTGTGATGTAGAATACAAATTTTAAAATAAAAAATCCACAGTTGTATTAATATTAAACACTTATTTTATATCCAATACACAATATAGAAGTGATTTTGTTAAAAAAAGAGAAATGAAAAGTTTAAAATCATATTCTTCTGGAAAAAATAATAGTATATTTATTTATTTCACAATTGGAAAGCATAAGAAAAATATCAGATCCTAAAATATTGAAACCAAATAGATGTTTGTGAGAAATATTGAGGAGAATATTATAATAAAAATGATAAGAAGAATTTATTATCAATATTATTACTACAATGAAATAACATCACAAAATCTTTTGAAAAAAAACTGTATGAACATTTATAATGTATTTTCTATAACCCCCCCAAAGGCTACATGTTCTTAGTCAATGGAGAATAATATTTACATCATGCAGCATTCATTTTCATAGTTTTAATTGTAGTAAACAAGATACCAAACCTTGTTATTATCAGATAGTTTGGTATGTTCACTGAAATTCAGAATATGCCTTAGTTGTTAGTATTTTCTGAAAAGAAAATTTTTCATTTCTTTGATCTTAATTTTTAATATATTTGCAGGGAAAGTATATTTAAAACAAATTTTTATAGCTTTTAGGCAGGCCATATTTAATTTTTAAGACAAATTTATTTTAGAAATACACATTTTCAGCATTATTTGTAAGTCAAGGACCTCTAACCATTGTAGTCAGATATGATCATTCTCTGATTTGTTAAATGAAATATAATTTACACATATTTTAAACCTATAATAAATGACATTAAATTTTCTTATAAAACTTTAGCATTGGCTGTTTCTATGGCATGCATGGAAAATTCAATGCAATATTTTTATAAAACATTAGTAAATATAAAATAAAATATTATTTCTGTATCTATGTAAAGTCATAATAAGAAATATTAATTTTATGATATTCAAACATATGTACTAAAATATAAATTAACTGTTTTTTCCCCCTTGGGGGAGACACCTGAGATTTCTTTTTTTTTTTATTCAACGTTGTATATATAACAATAACATTCATTACATTTCATATTACATATACAGACCACCTTTAATGTTACACTATTTGAATACAAATGGTGCTTTTTTCTGGAATTTTTACCATCAACCATTTAAAAGTAATTTTTAAATATCAGCTTTATGTAAGACTACAATTTTTAAATAACACATTCAATTACATTACTAGACATTGTGCAACTTTCTATTTACTGAAGTAGTGATATGAAATGTTTCAGAGTGTGACACATAGAGTAAGAAACATTTTTAATGTTTTTGAAGGTTTCCAAACCATTAAGTGCAAAGACTTTGTCTATGAAGTGTCAGTTGCATTTTTCATCTAATAACTGTTTCCATTTCTTTCTCCCAAGGTTATCTCTGGTGGAGGAAAACACCCATGCATCTTCCCCCAAAAGTAAAAATAAACACAAAGCAATATTCATATGGGTTTCAGCTCCGTAATCATAACGGAAACTGAACATCAACTGTCACACAAACAAGGAGAACAAAAAGTAGTGAGTGTAGAGATTGATATGCTGGTGATTCTGTCCTTCATAAACACATCTGAATTCAATTTTTTAAAACTCTGTGTAACCAAAGAAAAATATACCTGCAATAGTGAATTCAGTCCCAAAGTCATTGATTTGCAATTCTCGTTAGTGAGTCGTCCATGTCAAAAGCTACCCAGATTAATAACCCTTGCATGTCAAATATAAGCTTTTGACTTGATTGATAAAAGGGTGAATTAAATTACCAGCTACTACAAAAGGACATTTGTGACTGGCTGTTGGAGAAGTCTTGACATCTACTGTGGCTTTACTGAAAATAGTTAATTTGTTTACTGGAGGTATGTTCAAGAAAGATTGATTATGAAGTTTAGAAAAAGAGAAAGAGAAGAGAATCATAAAAGCTAAACCAAGTTTTATTTTCCCTCAAAAATACTCCAACTGGAAGTATAATACAAGTGGTTAAAGTTCTTGCAATTATGAATAGACTCCATATGCTTGATAAAAAAACACTCTGATTTCATTACCACTTTACTGAGTGCCCTAGAAGTTCTTTATGATATAAGAGCTTATTTTCTCTAACTATAAAGCACCAGGTTTGTGTTAAACTATATAATTTTTATTATGTTTTTCAGTTTTAAATTGTATAAATGCTGTTTTCCCTGGAACAATATTAAACATAAAAATAGAAGCTAAATTCTCTTTCTGCATAAATATTTAAGTAAAATTTTCAATATTATAAGGAAAAGAAATGGGGTTGGGTTCAAGGAACCAAAAGATATATCTTCTTAAATGATTCTACCTTTTGTGACTTCTGAAGTCCATTTATATTTCATCTGTTATTTTAACATTAAGTGTCTAGACAGAGCAGTTTATTGCACACTTAAATACAAATTGTATTGAATCTTTTGAGTGAATTTTTATTTCTAAAATGTTATCTCCTAATCTACTAGTAAGAACAGAGGATACTGTTAAAGAAAATTTATAGGGAGGTTCACAAGAGCACATCTCTTCTGTCCCATAGATCATATTTCTATTGGCAGAAACATAGCTGGAAAAGATTCTTAGAATTTAAGATATGGAAGTTTTTTCCAAGTCTTTATTCTGGAATTACTGTGCTGTTCTAATAAAGCTGTCCTATTTTGATACAGGTCACTCTGTAGTCCATACTTATCTGTATTTACTGAGGCCAAGTCAGTAGTTATCTAGAATATAGTGACAAGATAGTAAATAAATAACTAACCATGACTTAATTGTATGACTTTGGCTCGCATTTATAAAATAATCAGTTTTACTTCTATTCTGATTGAATAAAGTGCAGGTATCTATTAAAATAATTTAATTGTGTGTACTAGAATAATTGTAAACTCTTATGTAATAATGTAACTACAAATGTTAAATTCTGTTGCCTTTTGTTAGAAAATATTTACTCATTTGAATACTATACTTCATTTAATGCCATTAACTAAAAGAATGTGACCTTATATACATAGGATATTTCTCATGCTAAAGTCAGAGGCTACTTGACAACTTTCAGCATAACAGAAAAATATAGACAGACCAACAGTCGATTCGGAGAGTAACTGAGTTGGGCGTTAGGAATGCCAGGATGAGGGAAGTAGTGACTATCCTCATGGAAGTCAGAGACACTGGATAATGAATGAAAGAGCAGTGTTTTTCTTAATTTTTGATTCCTTTATAATTCTGATTCTGCATATAAGAGAAAGAGTACTTAAAGAATCTACATACATCTGGGGTGATGGCTGGATCCACAAAAAAAACTATGTGTATAAGGAAAACGGTGGTAGCAGATGCCAAGGGAGGGACATTGGTGGCATACAGAGCCACTCAGGGAGGAAACAGGTAAGAATATGGGTCCAGAGACATTAAATCCTCAGGAAAAAAGTGAGGTTTGAAAATGCAATGATCTAAATAAACATCATGCATTTAGATCTTTATATTTATTATTTAGTGAAAAATAAAATTTTGATGAATAAACAAATAATCAATAAGCATTCATAATACAACCAGGTTAGATACTTTGGAAGCAGAAATTAAAACGCAATCCTTGTCCTCCAAGAATGAAAAAGACATTGTTTTTTGTCCTTTAGAACCTTACAGTTTAATTGGGACGTTAGAAATATTGGAGCTAAGGGCAAAATGCTCTGTGGGCCCAGGCAGGAAATGAATAAACTCTAAAGGTATTGCTACTTGAGCAAAGCCTTACAAAAAGGAATAGGATTTTAGAAGAAAGAAAGTGGGATCGAGGAAAAACACCAGGATGGGTATCACATTGTGTGGAATATGTGAGAAACATGATTGGCCAGTGTGGTATCCTGAGACTCTGAACAGCTAGCTTAGAATAGTTTCAAAGGTTGGTGTTGGAATTACGTGCTGATGACAGGCACCAAAGCC
Organism: Tamias sibiricus; assembly: GCA_025594165.1. Taxonomy (NCBI): domain Eukaryota; kingdom Metazoa; phylum Chordata; class Mammalia; order Rodentia; family Sciuridae; genus Tamias; species Tamias sibiricus. Next base: position 136,613,488 of record CM046660.1, on the reverse strand, counting down.
TGCAAATTGTGTATCATCTGGTTATTATTATAGACAATAGCGATTTCAACTTTCTCTGACCCAAAGACCTATTTTAGTAACAAATATGTATTGTTATATATAAAAAATATTATTAAATAAGTTATAAGCTCCATTTTGCTATCTAGTAATAAAAGTTAAAAATAACTCACCAATAGACTTAACTAAAAACACTCTTTAATATAAAGAATAGAAAGAATATACTTAATACAAATTTCAAGACATAAATATTCAGATATAACTGAATTAGACCGAATAAAGTATTTAGATTCTTGCTCTTATATGTATAATCATTGTGAATGTAACACTGACACATGGATCTGATGTAGATGTGCTGCAAAGACAGCTCAATTGCCTATAGTATGGTTATTACAGGTGATGTGATTTTCCAAGATGGTAGAAAATTCTTTTAATTTTATTCAATGTGCAAAGTAAATGAATTTCTGGAAATTTTAAAAACACTGAAAACAAATGTTTTCTGCTTACTTATCAAATAAAATTCAGGGTTAATAAATATGTTGTTTGGTTTGGTTTTTCACCTACTTTCCTATCCAGTGATCCATTTGAAAGTTGGGCAATATTCAGGAAAAAGTCTTTATTAATTGGGATTGCACTCTACTTCTCCACCCACAAAATTCTACTATGCCCCAATCATTGCAAAAAATGCCCATTCTGATCTGCAGTTATGAATGATTCCTTAAGGACATTAATCTTCAATATTTGTCTCACATTGACCATTTGTAAAATATGACTTTTGAGTATACATCTCTGATATGTGTATGTTTAACTATAAATTATATGCACATGCTATTATAATAACTATATAAAGGTGATATCAGAAGACTCATATGTAAGCTTGTAAAAATATAAGCATATTTTAAATAACAAATAAAATAAAAATAAGTAATTCTAATATTTATGTATCAATTTTAGTTTCTATACCACTAGTCTACAACAGAGAGCGAAAAAGGGTGGATGAAAGTTGATAAAACATGAAAAAATTAATGTTTTAGTGAAAAATATGTCTATGTGTTAACATTGCATAAGGTAGAATGGAGGAAGGACAGACATAAATATTCAGATATGACATAAGAAGAGAGATCTCCATACCTCTTCCTAATATGACTGGTATAAATCTGTTACCATATCATCTGAATACAATTTCTGAAGAAAGATGATGCACACTAAAAGAATTTATGAATGGCTATTGATTGAAAGGAAATTTTCAATTATATTTGGAGTGATTTCCTACTAACTGGAGAAGGTATTATTATTAATTTAATTTCTTTACATTAAATATGCCTTTTTATAAAAATATGACTTACTCAATATTTGTTCATCTTATCTGATGAGGAAATATATAGAAACTTTCTAAATTTTATTATCAGCCACTGATAATCTATTCCTTCCCAACCTTTAGCAATATACAAGTAATTATTCTGAGAAACAAACTATTATACGACAAAACATGATTTTAAAAAATAGCTCAGATTTTGAACTTACTTTGTTAACTGGGGCTGAAGTTATATGCCTATCTTTACTTCTATTTTAAGAGTCAGTCTAAAGACAAGTATCAAATTAATCATTCTTCAATGTACCATCACATTTCTTTCCTAGTTTTATTAGATTATCTTATTGGTACCATGATTTAAAAGAGAACTTTTTCAAAGACAGGAGTGTTAGCAAAACTTTTTCATCACGTTTTTCTTCTTTCTTCTAAAATCTCCATTTCCTATTTTAATGTTGGATTTTTAGCAGTTTCTTAAAAAGACATAATTCACACATGACACACCAATTTAAAGTATATATATATATATATATATCAATGTTTTCAGCATATTTATAGATTTGTGCAACTATCAACACAATCATGTTTATATCATATGCTTCACACAAGAAAGAAACCCTATCACTGCCCCATCATGACTACTCACAACCTCCCCTGAAGAAGGCAGTAACTAACCTACTTTCTGTCTCTATAGATTTGCTTAGTTTGGACATTTATATAAATGGAATTTCACCAGATATGGCTTTTGTGACTATTTCTTTCACTTAGCATAAAGCTTCTCAGGTTCATCCAAGTATCTTTTGTAGCATGTATCGATACTTCACTGTTTCATTGTCAAATAAAATCCATGAGATGAATACATCACATTTATTTATCCATATATCAGTTGTTGGACACTTGGATTATTTCTGTTTTTTTTTTTGTCTCCATTATAAATAATGTTGCTATGAATATTCCTACGTAAGTATTTATGAGGCAAATCTCCTGAGGGATTTCTTATCTGTCTTTTCTCCTACTTCTCTCTATTAAACTTCTAATTGGATGACTGTTCTCCCTGTTGTTTTGTGAAGCCACTGGCCTCCCCTTAATTGATGTCCATCAAAATCTCTATTGCTTTTAATAGGATGTGAGGTTTGGCCTTCCCCAAACCCTGTTCCAAAGTCAGTCTTATTAGGAAGAGGTATAGAGATCTCTCTTCTTATGTCATGCTTCTTTTTGTCATTGCTCACTAGATGTTGGGGACAAAGGGATTTTTCTCTTGCCTACATACATCCATATGGAGAAGAATGACATATGGAAGTTGATAGTATAGTTTTCTATGTTTGAATCCTCCAGTTTCTCCCCACCTTAACATATGTGTCTTTCTCTTTTGCAGTTGAGGTAGAGTGTTCTGAGATAATTCAAGGTTAGAGGTGGGGGTAAATATTGAAATGGAAAGAACCAAAAAATGTCTCAAGAATATAAAAAAAAACTCTCTATTTGACTGTTAAATGTTTTCAATTTTTAAGAAACTAAAGGTCTAAATAAATGGAAAAAAATACACCAGGTTCATGGATTGTATGAATTGATATTGTTAAAGACACCAATTTTACCCAAATTGATTTCTTGATTCAATGAAATCATAATTTTAAAAAACTTAGAAGACTATTTTTATAGTATTTGTTAAGATTTTTCTAAATTATATAAAATTGCAAATAACCCAGAAGAGCCAAAAGAACTTTGAACGAAAACAATGGTGAAGAACTTATAAAGATACAGTAATTCAGACAATGACATATGTGTCAATGGAACAGTTTTGACAATAGCACAAGGCACAAGGTAATTCAATTAAAGTAGGGTAGTCTTTTCAACAGATATTCTTGAACCAGTTGGGTATCCATACGAATCTCAATACTTAATTCACACAGCGTACAAACTTTAACATTTAATATAATAGGCTTAAATATGAACATATTTTCAAAAGTCTTGAAATAGTCATATTTGACATAATTTCAAAATACAAGATTAAAACTGGGGTTGCCTCTATTATATGATTCAAAATCACATACATATAGCACATCAACCTCTTAGAAACAATTTTTAAAAATCACTACTTCGTGGCGATATTTATTCTAACTTAAACACCTATGGATTTGTCATTGTTCCTATTAAAATTTAGAAATCATGCTTATTTTTACCATTTTGCAGTATAAAGGACTGAACCTAGGGGTGCTATACCATTGAGATACACTGCCAGTCCTTTAATTTTTTTTTTAAATTTTTTATTTTGAGACTGTTCCTCACTATGTTGCCAAGGCTGGCTTCAAATTTGCAATTGTCCTGCCTCAGTCTCCCAAGTCACTGCAATTATAGGCATGTGCCATTGTGGTATGATCAGTTTTTCTTTTTTGGTAAAATTGCTACTTTTATATTTAATTTTTTTTTTTCAGAAAGCAAAACATATGACTAACATGGTTTTCTAATTTCTTTATGGTCATATACAACTTTTAAATCTGAAGATTTCGATGTCCTCAATTTCCAAAACAACAAAACAAATTGCATGTACACAAAGTTTAAGACACAATTACAGAAAATTATTGGTCCCCTAAAATAAACCTGTATATTTCCTAGGGATCTGTGAACCTTAAGACAAAAATCCATGATGAAATTTCAAATTAGATATATTGGAAATATGAGGGACAGGCAAACACGGTTTTAAAATGTCCTTCATCATACTACATTTATTAATGTTATAGATCTAATTTGATGTAAACATTTTAAACATTAAGCATTTCCTAAGGCAAAATAATTTATATCATTATTAGAAAGAAATCTTTTACATTGGATGTTAGTACCAGGTTTAGTCAACTGACTTGTGTTGAAAGTCTGGATTCACAGGTATGATTGTGGTAAAACTTAACATCTGAGCTTCAGTTTCCTCCTCTGACAAATGTAAGTAACAACTACCAATCTCTTCATTTGTGTATATACACTGTTCTCATTGATGATGTGAATATATACTTTGAAGAATTAATATCTTGTTCAATTTTAAGTAATGTTAAATATCATCTTTCCAAAAGGCTAAGTTTTCATACTATAAGTGTTTTTTCCTAAGCTATTGCTTTTCATTATTAGTTTTTCATTTATGTAACAAAGGAATACTATTTTTATTCTGAAGTATGGTGTTTAATATTGCGTGCATTTTTTCCTTACATTATTGTTGAACAAGAGAACTCTGATTATGCACTGTCCATACAAAGCTTCCTTGTGTGATATTAAGATAGATCAGTTGCCAAAAGAATAACCTCACTAAGAGGCCAAAGAAATGGGGCAACAAAAACGTCTTTATGTAATGATTGCTTCACAGGCATCCTGTGCCTTGAGGCATCATTCAAATTTCCTCCCTGGCTTATATCTGTAGTCTCTCACGCATATCCAAATCCTTCACAATCAACTTCCATACCTTCTATAATTCATTAAGGATCTTATCTTCTCTCTAAAATAACTATAAATGTTATTTTACCCCTGTTTATTATCAACACAGAGAGAGAAGATCTGAATATTTAACACCCTAGTTGTTAGTCATAATGGTAAAAAAAAAAAGTTTTTAAAAACAGAAAATTAATATACACAGTACAGCACACGCTTTTGGTTAAATTAAAGTTTTCCAAGGTGTAGATTTAAGCAGATAAAATTCTAAATAAAAGAATAATTAAAGTTTAAATATGCAGAATTAGAAAAAGGAAACCTAGAAATTATTCCATCAAATCTTAACCTACAAAACTTTAATTATATTCAGGATTTTACCTTGAAATGATGAAGAATACCTGTTTTAAATTAGTTTCAAGATTTAAATCAAGCTCAACAATTTTAGCTGTGCCCTGTATTTCATTATATCACTCATTTTCTTTTTCTCTTTATGTTCTTTTCTTTCATCCTTGTTTTGCTCTCACTGACTCCTTTCTGTCCATACATAATATACAGGCATATAGTGGTAATTATTAAAAACATAGGGGCATTCAGAACTTATATCCATAACTCAGTACACAGCTACCCAACTTCAAAGGATATCATTCTCATATACAGAAAAATAAAGAACTTTTGTATATTTTAATAAGTTCTTATTTCTGAAATCCAGAAAGTGTGTAGTTGTCCTTAAAATTCCTAAAAATAAAATGTGGTATCTCCATCTGAGGATTTGTTAGTACTTCTTGGAGGATCATTATTGAAACAGTTTCCTTACTATATGATGGTCACTTTAAATGGATATGATTCTCTCAAATGAACACTTAGTAGAATTACATAAATGTGTGTTTGGTCTTGGCCCTTCATTTCCATAATTTAACTACAAGAGTTCTGTTCTGATCAATGCAAAATACTCAAGAGATGATTCCTTACTTAACAACAGTTCACCTTTGGATTATTTTATTTATTTATTTATTTTACTGTAAGATGATGCAAAAAGTATACATATTCAGTGAAAACCATACTTCAAATCTTTAAAGGTGGTCTTTTCCCAGCTTGGCACCATACAATATGGTAAACTCTATCAATGCCCGGCAGGAGCAAAAACCACCAACTCCTAGACATCCAAGTGTTCATGGGGGGAAACAACAGATATTCTACAGTATAACATGTTGCTAAACTGTGATGTTTGGATAGATTAGCTTTCAGGATATAACCCCACTGTTAGTCCAGAAGCATCAGTTTTTGCCTTTGGATTCCAGGTTTTGTGAGCCTTGTTTGTATTTTGCCACTCACTTAACTTGCTTGTTCAAATATCCATCATGTATTACCAAGAGTAATACCTCTTACATGTTCCTAAATGTGTGCAGTTTTCTCCATCCCATCAAGCATTCACTATTTCTTGTTTAGAAAATAGCAATATTTCCTAAAATGATGTCCCTTATGCATGATTTAGTGCCAATCTCTAGAATGGAAGACTCTAAATGCAGAACTGATAATGTCACTTTTGTTAATCATACTTCAAATGTGTTATTGATGTGGTACTGTTAATTTCTACTTTACACATGCTTTTTATTTTTTGTGTCTATTTATAAACAATCTCAAAACAGCATAAATATACAAAAAGTTTCCATTGCCTGAATGACAAAAATCAATCACTTTGCAATAACAATCAAAGGTCTTTATGATAAAGTCTCTACTTATCTTGTCAATACTTACATATTCAATTCTTGACTATCTATTCTAAACTTTTTGCAGTTTTCAGGATGCGATGTGCTCTTGTTAGCCTCTGTACCTTTGGCATATTGCTTCTTCTGATTAAAAAGCCATTCTTCCTTTCTTTTCTTAAAAAATTGTCATTCAGGATTCTGCTAAGGTGCCACCTCCTACCCTAATAAATACATACATGTAAGCTCAAATAGCAGTTTAAGTGTTTCTCAAGTTAAGTTTTATAATAGGGCCAAGATAATACCTTAAAAGTCTCCATGTGCACAAAACTTAGCATTGAATAACTGCTTACTAAATATGTGCAAATGAATGAAGAAATTAATGAATGTCTGCTTGGCTTTTTTTCCTAAATTTTCACTTCACTCTTCAAAAACACCTTATCCACTCCCCATTGTGGATAGACACACTCAGCTTTACATAAATAGTATCAAAAACATTTCTGACAATTTGTCAAGCCGGGGGTTGAATTTTATGAAGTAGAGCAGCAAAGGATGGATTTAGACTTACAATTTGGTCATTAAGAAACAAGTGGAAAATTTTAAGTGGTGTGCAACCAGATTTGTATATTTGTATCATCATCACTCTATAAACAGCATCAAAAAATGATTTGATAATGGAGAGCATGGTGTCAGGGTGATCAATTCAGAAGTCATTTCCATAGCCAGAGGAGAGGTGATAAGTATGCAGAGTATAGCAGACCAGGATGTAAAGAAGCATACTTGAGACACTTTGGAGGCAAAATCAATAAACTTTCATTGGATATGTAGGAATGTGTTGGAGAGTCAAGGAAAAATGTTGGGTTTCAGCCTTTCCCAATCAATGCCAAATATGATAAAGAGGAAGAAATGGTGGTGGTGTTATGTCTAGGTGGCAGTGAGAAAACAAGGGATGTAACAAGTTCAATTCAGGGTAGATATGCACTTTTGGCAGGAATCATGTAAGTATTAAGTACATGAATCTAGAAGTCTGGAAATATCTAGGCCTATAGATAAATATTTAACCTAATCCCTAAAAATACTACTTGAAATCATGAGAGTAGATGAATCTTCAAAGAAGAATGTAGATTTTTCTCCAAGAAGTCCAGACAATATATTTCCTGCACTATATGACTAATGAGATTGAAAACTGACTTACCCGATAGGTTAAATAAAAGTTAGCATGGGTATACCATTAATAATAATATTATTATTATTAAGCAATTTTATTATTGGTTCTAGAAAGTTTAATTTTTCTGACCACTCTAGCACTTCAGTTCAATGTGTTTCAACACAAGGCATCATTTTGCTCTGCAGTTTAGAAAGCACATTTATATCACAATCAAAATAATTCCTTCATCTTTATCTTCAATCCAGAATAAATTATCACTGTTGTCACTTTTTTTATTTTATCCAAATTGTCTCCCTTGTGATTGGTGTGTAAAAGTTGATATGGATCAAATAATGTGTGGGTTGAAAGCAGTTTCATGAATCATGGGAACTCTTAAACTATGTAAAATTATCATTTGAGCACAATGACTTTCTTATGAAAGCCTTCTTAATGTAGAAAGAAAAATGGAGCATTCCATGGATTTTCCATCTCAAAAAAATGCTAAGTACATGGAAATGCTAAGAAGTACATGGAAAATAATCACAGTCCAAACAATAGGCATATAGTTTTTTATCATGCAAGCATTTTTTTCTACTGATCCCCATATGTTAACTGGTTCTCTTTTAATTCTGATAACATTGCCCAATTCCAGTCTTGTTTAAATTTGATTTGTTCTTGAAGATGTAGTCAATTATGAGCAATTTGAATAATGACATCATGTACTTTCTTTTCAAGCTTTGATATTTATAAAGTTCTTTGATATAGATTATCTCATTAAACATACAAACTATATAACTATTGTTCATCTAGTTATATGCTTACAACTATAGGTCATACAGTAGAAAAAATGTTTTAAATTATATTTACATAATTATATTTCCATAATTATATTTCCAGACTTGCATTATTCTTCTGACCGTACAAACATGTAGCCATTTGAAAATTGTTTCTCATTTTATCCAAATAATTGACAAAATTTTTTTTATAAATTAAATGGGATAACATTTTTAAGTGAATAAAAGAGTATCTGTCAGATGATATTTTTATTGTTAAATAAATAAAAATTAAATTAAAAAATCATTGGCAAAAACATTTTATAACTCTCACCATATCATTTGATTCTCTGCCATATCCCAGGTTCTCAACTTATGTAGAAGGCTTATTTTAGCCTCTGCCTAAAATTTTCCTGTCTAAACCAACTAAAATATTGCCAGTACATTTAATATTCTTACACTCCACTACTGTAAATTACCTTCTCTGAAATGACTTCTCTCACATTGCAAATCCTTATAAATTTCAAACTTAATCAGTCGGCCCTACTAGATTACCTATATCAGTTCCTTAAGCAATGCTTTCTGGTCTCTTTTATGGAGCATTCAAAACATGAAGGAAAAGCATGCTATTCTGTCCTTTGTGAAAAGTCTGTCAGCTCTAAATCAAATGCCAAATTCTGCATTGAAGACAACCTTATTACTACCATCAGAAAGCAGGTTTTCTTCCTTTCCACTCTGATGAAACTAAGGATTTAAGATTAAAAAATAAATAAAATGATCTCCCAGTGAAGGATATAATAAATGTGTTGGAGTGATTGGTCCTGTTTAGCATGGTAGAAACTCTTTAAGGTTAAACTCAAATATTGCAAGATATCTAATCACACTAAGTTTTCCTTCATGTCAAATTGACTCCAGAGTAGTCTATGCTGGATTGGTGCTTTCTCTATCCCTTTTCTTTAGTTGTAACTATCTCTGGCCTCCCATATCTTTCTGGGAGAATTCAAACTTCTGTCAACTCACTTAACTGTAACTATATTTTCTCCCAAGCCCAGTATATGGATAATGGGTCTCTTTTTCTCTCTTCTTACTTTTCTTCTCTTCTCATACTTTTTGTTTCTTTCTTGTTTTCTCTTCCCCTTGTTTATATTATAAATTAAAGAGAAATTCTGAAAAATAAGTAATCTAAAAAGAAGTGAAATTCATGCATTAACTTTTAAAAAACTCAAAAATAAGCATAGCATTAACAAAAAACTAAAATTAGACAAAAATATTAGAATATTTACATTTTAGAAACTTCCTTTTAGACAATAAATGTTGATTGAACCATTAATACTTATGCATCTTATATTGAACAAACAAGATAATTTAAGTTGAAAATAAGACTTAAGAACTGACTTACAATGTTTTCTTCAATGATTTGTTATCTTAAGCAATTGAAAGTATTAAAGAAAGAACCCAAAACAAAATATGTAACAGAAACAAGTCTGTGTACCTTTTGATATTGTAATTGTTAATCTGGACCAGGCAAGCAAAAGACTAACATCAAATTAGTACCATTACTTTCTGTGAATATATTATAATATTGAGATTATTGTCATGTATCATAACAATTAAATGATTTTGAAATTTGATTATAAATTTAATGGGGATTGGCAGCTAATCAGTTTTAATGTCCATTTACCATAAGTTCTCTCATTAAATACCTTCTATAGTGTTCCAATTTTAAATACATATATTGCTATAACTTTAAAATTGTGGAACTATGCAGTTGTGGCTATTTTGTAGCTTTTCCAAAGGCCAAAAAGAAATAGAAAAGAAAAGCAACAAAACAAATAAAAATACCCTCAGTTTCTTATGGAAATTTTGATTTTGAACTGTTCATTAATTTAATTCCAGGTGGCCAGGCAAGGCAAATATTTAGAACCAATAAGATATGTCAAATGAGACAGGGTCTTGCTAAGTTGCTTAAGGCCTCACTAAATTGCTAGGGCTGGCTTTGAACTTGCAATCCTTCTGCCTCCGATTCCAGAGCCACTGGGATTACAGGAAGAATTCTTTATTTGGCAAAACTGTCTTTAAAAGTGAGGGAGAAATTAAGACATCCCTAGGCAAACAAAAGGTAAGCAAGTTTATTACCACTATAACTTCCCTAACAAGTGGAGTTCTTCAAATTTAAAATAAAAGTATGCTGTACAGTAACTTAAAACCATACAAAAATATAAATTTCCCCTGTAAGAGTAAATTCGTATGCAAAAAACATACAATGTTATTATAATTTTGGTTTGTAACACCACTCTTTATTCTTTCACAGATATAAGAGACAAAAGCATAATAAAGTATAAAGTTATGTTCATGAGTAAGAATATATAAAAATGTAATTGGTGAAATTGAGAACATGGGTAAAATGGGGATGGAGCTATGTCTCTATTCTTTGGGATTCTATAACAAAATACCATAAACTGGATAAATAATAAACAAAAGAAACACTATATATGTATACTGTATAATTAGTTTTACATGAATCCATAAAAATGTTTACTAATTTTCCTACAAATTACAGAATTATAGACGAGGTAACCCACACTGCTTATTTCTAAATTGAGGAAAAGAATCAGAAATTTAAGTTTAATTTCAGTAAAAATAAAGTAGAAACAACCCAATTTAGAGAAAATAACATCAATCATATGGACTAATTTTGTAATTTAAGTTATTTAGAGAAAACTATTGAACTGATAATTTTTAAAAGTTGCTTTATATCATATACTTTGTAAAAATCATTGATCATGAATGATAAGTCAGGCACAAAAATGGAAATCACAGATTTGCAAGGACAACAATTATATTAGTGGATAATTAAGTGCACTTGGTTAAGTAAAGTTTTGAATCTTCTACAGTAAGTATTCAATGGGAGAATGATTTTGCATTCCTCTTAGAGTTAGAAATCCTTCAGAGAGAAAGTGGCACTTTCATTAAAATTGAAAAAATGGGAGGGAATATACCAGGATAAAAAACAGTGAGTGCAAAGATTACTGCTTAAAATAGGAAAGTTATTAAATAGCATAGAGTATGCTTAGGTGTCTACAACTTCTTGGAATGGTAAACAAGTTTGCAGAGTAAAAATGATTCATATAATTAAAAGACTTTATCACATATTTTGTTAGTCAATAGTTTAAAATGAATATATAGAATTATACTATAGAATTGTTAGCCTGTTTATTACTTTGACAATTATCTGTTGATTATCCTCTAAAGTGCAGACATTGTCTTAGATCTGATGACACAAGGTGTGAATTAGACATGGCTTCATTCTCCAAAAGTGGGAAAGCCAGTGGGGAAATGGTCAGAAGATTGTTATAAACTATCCACTGTCTATGTTGCTATAATCTTTAATTTGTTTCAGATAATATTTAAGATAATATTGTACAATAGCATTTAAAAATTCAGAAATATACACAAAGAGCCTGAAGTGAAGAAAAAAGAAGATGTTACAAGTTTATGGTAGAAAGACACACACCTGTAGGTCTTGATCATATTTGATGGTTTAAGAGTTTTTGCAGCAAAAATAAATAGTTAATACTTGGTACGTAAATAGTTCATAATATTCACAAGACTTGTTTTTTGAGGCTCTGTACCACTGTGCATTTTGGCACAAAGTATAAACTAGAATTTCTCATCAGAGATTTCATAAAGACATGAGATAACGTGTAATATCACAAGCAATATGAAATATGCAATAGTTTATAAGGATTTTTATGGGAAATCACTGACATCATGTAAATGTATAGATCACAATTAAATAACATGAAACAAAACCACAAGAATCAACATTTTAATATGGTTCTGGATCAAAATAGCTTCATTGCACACCTCAAACAGAAGTTTCATGTGTTGACACCATCATAGTTTATTGAAGAACAGCATAAAACATAGGCCATCTGTAGAAAAAATAAAATCTGTTTTACTCTATTTCTGGGTGTATTTTCTTCAAATGGTGTAAGACAAAATAGAGATATTATCTGAATGCTAACATTGGTGGGTATTGATTGCCTTCCATGATATCAGCTATTACATTTTTCGGTGAAGTACATTTATTGTTCTCATTGACTTAACATTGGTATTATTTGTTTTATATGCTGAAGTTCTATGCTAAATGTCATCTGAAGAAAATTTACTACTGTTGCTTTAAAAAATATATATGAGAATGACTGTTTCAACCCTTTTGTGGTTGCAGTCCTCCAGGTAGAATGTTATGATTGTGGACATTCCCTTTCCTTGACTGTCCCCACTTCAGCCAGCCTTCCCAAGCTGGGGAGGCCATGTCCTCTTTTTCTCACAGGTGTTTATTTAGTTATATCAGAGCTAGTATTAAATCAATGCTGCTTTACATATAATTAGGGAGCCTGAATTTTGGGAAACTATGTGCTTCAAACTTTGGTGATATTAGTTTTCAGGAACATATTAAATTATGAATGAGTTCTCTGGGGGAAATGCTCTTTGATTTAAATATTGAAGAAAAATATCATTTGAACAAAATCTTAATATTAGAAACTATTTTTTTATGATTTTAGAGGTAGATGCTCAAAAAAGGAAAAGAAAAAACACTCCTTAGCATTCTCTATGTCCTTTTAATACTATGAAATTTATTATATTAATGTTCAACACTCACTTATAATTAGGGGGCTGATTTTATCACTCAATAACTTAATATATAAAACCATGTTTCTGGACATTTGCTTGAACTACATTATAAGAAAATACTTTGCAGTTTGATTATGAGCTTTCCCCAGTTTATTTAGCCAAGATATTTTTGAGCCTCATCTGAGAAAACAGTAGTAAAACCTAGAGGGCAAATAGTATGATTTCTGTCATGTAGTTTATGATATTATTCTTTATTACTAAACCCTAGGTAGAAAAGATGAAAAAAAAAAATCTCTGCCTCCATGGTAATCCCATTCAAACTTTATTCATTTCAAAACTTTGCTTTAACAGCAAACTGTTCCTTTCATATTGCTATATAACCTTTCAGAATTTAACCTAGTGTTAGACCAAATTGATAATAATAGATTTATTCAGAGTTAGGAAACAGTGAAAACAGAACACTTTGGTGTGTGGTATCAAAACTAAATAAGTAAATTTTAAATTGACCTCAGTAGAAGATAAAAACAATCCATAATAATAATAAAGCAAATGGCAAAACAAAATTGAACAGGTTCTAAACAATTTATGACACAATAATCAGAATGCACTGAACAAAAGAATATTCAAAAACCCTTAATGGCATAGTTATTGTTAATATAAAGATTATTTATGAAAAAGCATTCTTTAAAAGTAATATTTCCATTTAATGTAGGACATAGAATCTAATGGGTTAAAGGGAACTCACCTTATCAACAAGTACAGCTAGATATATTTTGACAGCACCAAGCAATTGGTTAGCCCTCCTGAGTACAAAACACTGCTTGTGTAGCCTTTCTTTCCAATAAATTATTTTTTTTAAATGATCTGTGTCATATTATTTATAATGCTATTAAGAATAATATCTAAAGTACTTAAACTAATTATGCCTATTTTGTAAGATTAATTATCATTAATAATTTAACATATTTTATCATTTAAGTCAGTATCCGTTCTGATCTTTAACTTTAGAGAGCACACTGTATATGTACCACATAATTAGGGCTTATGTATCACATAATTAAGGCTAAATACTAGGAAATCAGACTAATGAGACCAAATCAAACTGAATTATTTAAGCTTTTTTCTTTAATTTCAGAGGTAGAATATTTAGTAATTAAACACTGGTTTCATTTTCTTGAATTGCATATATCTTCTTTGTTTTTAAGCTCCTTGCTCCAAAAGCTTTAAAATATGTTTTACTGAGAACTGAAGGAAAAGAATCCCTCACTTGCCACAACTGGGGTCAAAATGAGTAGACATATAGAGGTGGGTGGCTTTGGGCTTTCTCTTTTTCTCCCTTCTTTCCCAATGCTTTTTGGTTCTTTGGTTCTTCTTCTCCTTCTCCTTCTCCTTCTCCTTCTCCTTCTCCTTCTTCTTCTCTATCAAAGACCTTCCTTCAAACTGGAAACAATGCAGATCTCTATTGCTTTATATTCCATTCTTCCAGCTTCTGGATGCTGTGATGGAAAATTAACAATATCATGAACAATATTATTCAGGAATTCAAGTTCTAGGAAGAAATATTTTGGAGAAAGGGGCTTTCACATTCTTCTTGCCACATCATTTGTTTAATCACTTTTGAACAGGTATTTGTGAATGCCTAGCACATGGCAGTCTGTTGTTACACAACACTCTCTGGTGAAATTTTGCATATTTTACTCCTGACAAATAACAAATCACACTTGTCTTATATTCCTGGGGGCTTGGTTAGGTGCTAAGTATAGAGTGGCAAGCAAGAGGGAAAAAAGGAGCTTTGTTCTTACAAAGCTGTTGGTCTTATTGGGAAGACATCAATAACAATTGGATAAGATACATGATGACAGAAGAATAGGGTCATATGGGAATAAATGAATGATAGTTAACTTCAATTAAGAGTCAAATAAGGTTTTCTGTAGAAGGTATCATATAAGTTAAGTCCTGAAGGATGGTTAGGTTACAGTTGAACTATGAGAAAATGTTCTAGAGAGAGGAAGCAATATCTGTGGAGGCTGAAGGGAAGAGTATAGGACTGCACAGTATTATAGCATTAAAGAAGTCTGGTGAAATAATTATGTGAGACAGGCAAACTAAATGAGAAACAGAGGTCCTATAATTAATTAAGTGCTGTAAGTAGATAAACTACTTTACACCCAACTCCTAATACCAAAGTCTCCATTATATACACTGACCCTCTGCACCAAGAAAATAAAAGAAAGAGTATACTTTCAGAAAGCCAACTGATGTATACTTTCTAAGTGATGATTTCAACAGGTGATGTGTTTCAAAAAACCCCAATGGACTAATGAAATAGAACCACTCTGAATGAATGTGTAAAACTTATAAAGATCTTCAGCAGTATCTTTGCTCCTCATATGTAAACCAGGGGCCTGTGTGCAGAGAGTACCATATAGTCACCACAGATGATCACTAATGTTTCTTGTATATTTTTAGTGCAGAAAGTAAAAGGCAATAGAAAATGTCTTACTTTAAAAATAACAATAGATGGATAGATGATAAATTAACTTTTTGGCACTTTAATGTATGTACCTTCTTGCCTCATCTTTAACTTGACTACTCCACAACAGCCGATTTGTTTTTTTCAGAGTCTCACTTCCTTCTACCTCCCACAAATCTGAACAGAAAAATGCTGGGTGAGGCAACAGGGTTCTTTTTGCAGGAAAAAAAGATAAGCAGTGGCTTCAGAGAGAAATGAAGGCAGAAAAAAACACAATATAAGGCTATGCCTGGAACAAGTTACTAAGATTCTGAATTAAGGTAGTAAGAATGGAAGTACACAAAAGCAGCCCATCTTGAGAGCTACTTGGGAAGTAGAAGTGATGGCATGGGTGACCAGCTGGGAATGACTTGTACCAAAAGGAGGAGTCTATGAAAGTTCAAACTTTGTCACATGACAGCCATGGATAAGGAATGCAATGTGGGTTTAAAAAGCCATAGTGACATCACCATTTTTACATTTTTAATGAATTTCACTTTTTTTCTATTGTGCTTTCCCCAAACAAAGAGTATTCACCTTCATGGTGTGTTGAAATATCAGGTGGATTTGAATAAACATTTCTATTTTTAACACAATTAAACAGAGCAAATAGGACTCTTATGCAGATAGTTTTATCTGCAAACGGTTGTTTTTATTAGTCAATTATGAAACTTCAACAGGTGTATCTGTTTAGCTGTTACCTGACATTTGCTCCATGCTTATCGGGGTTAGGGGGTGGGGAACTTTTTCTGCTCTAAGAGGAGGGTGATTGAAAGCACATTCCTTATTCCCAGTCAACTCAGCAAGTTCCCAGCAGATCATGCCCTGGAGACCTCTCTGCCTTGCTACCGTATTCTCCACCTATTTAATGATAGCAAGATTTTCAGGTAATTAAAAAGTAACTCTTCTTCCTAGAATGGTTAATAATCCTTACACCAGACTAGACACATTCAGGTCTTGGCAAGTCCCAAAAAGGAAATTAAAAATATTGAAGGAGTAAAGAAGAATCATTTCTCCTTAATAGCAAGAATAACTTCAATCCAAATTGGCATACTCCTTTATCTATCTATTTATTACTGAGGAGATTTTTAAGTAATTTTTGCAATCATATTTTTGAAATGAAATGGCTATTTCTGCTGGACTCAAACTGACCATTACCTGGAGTTGTTTTTCTTTCCAACCAAGGGAAAAAAATAAGACCATCAGTACCACAATATTCATCTTGAGTAGCACAAAATGACATACACAATTTGGACCAAGAAACAAATATAATAATACTTTACAAATGAATCTCTCTTTTTTCTTCCAAAATAGATTTGGAAGAAATTATGAATAGAGGGGATCGTAAACCTGAGTCAAGGAAATAGAGTTCTTCATTCATCACAGAAACAAATAGTACAGTAATGACATAATTTCCCATAATGTCCCTTGATCGAGTCAACCTATTTCACTCATTTTATTACACAGCCCTTCAACATTTTAGATTTGTCCCATCACCTGACAGTTTATGCTTCATTTTCCTGCTTTTCACTGTCATTCAAGGTCAACTTCCTCTCTGATAGTTATTTCTGTCCAAACAGGAATCAGGCATGCCATTTCATCTCCAATCTCAACTCCAAACATGGTTTCCTATAATTGTGTATTTCAGAAATCATATGAGCTCAATTTTCTCTGTGAAAGAGAAGAAAAACTCAAAACTATCTAGAAAAGTGAACCTTCGCCATTTTATATTTGCTGGAAGATTATGGATAAAAACATTGTTTGTCTCACCTTCCAGAGAACTCTAACATGGGCCCTCTATCTAATCAACAACCTTCTTTTGCAATGCTGTTTTAAGAGTATAGTTGGTTGCAGAGTAGAATCTTTGAATTTCTAGAAGTAGATCCATTGTGTTATTCTCCTACAATATTTTAGTGCATTTACAAGTCTATTCAGCACATGCAGGACAAACTTTCAAGTTGAGCATTGAAGTTAAAGAACTTCATAGTCAATTCATCTTGCTACATATGGGACAAAGACTGTTATGACCATTCCACAAGAAGTAGCTACTATAAAACCATATATGTTTTTACAATCACACTGTCCTGATGACTGACATAATTTTTATTCCTTCTCTCACATAAATAGTCATGTAAAAAAATAGTCATAAAGAAGCAAACAAACATTTAAGTCCCTACTATGAGCCATGAACTAATACCCTTTAATTCTAACTTCAGCTCTATTCTATCCTGACAGTTTAATTATTTCCAACTTAATTTTTAAAAGTTGAAGGTGTAAGAGATTGTTCCTGACAAAGCCCTATGGATAATAAATAACACAGTCTAAGTATTAACCCAGGTTCTTGGGGACTCAAAAACTTACACATTTTTTCCTTTTGTAATGCTGTGCCCAATACAGAAATTTTACATTTAAAATTATCAGACTTAACCTTTACATTTTAGAGATTCAGAAACTATAACATATTTCAGTTCAATGATCCAATCAAGGTCATACAAACATTTCTATGTTAACACCAACATTCATGTTTCCTTCAACTCAGGAGTCTCTCTACTCTCTTATGTATCATATTCAACCAAAAAGATGATAATAGATATTACAACAATCATCAGTATTATTATCACCACTGCTAATTGAAACCATACTTCTAGTTAGCACTGCAACTTCTATGGGAGTACCACATTATTCCCTATGGTCACATTATCTCACGCTTCTTTGAATAACAGCATATTGATCATGGACTACGTACCGGTTCAGTGAGAGAGTAGTATCATTAGAATCAGAGCTTTGGAAGCCTTTACTTTTCTTAAATTTTCACATTTTCAAATATAATTATGTATTGTGCCTAAGGATAGACAAGATGGCCAATTTGATCTTCCTACTACTACAGGCTTTCTTAGGACCTGGTTAGAAATAAACAAAAACAGAATACTTCATTTGATCGTCTTGATCAAATACTTTTTTGCAGTTTTTTTTTTTTTTTTTTAATTTAAAAGAGCAGAAGAGGATCTATATCATTCATCAAATGTTCCAGAGTTAAACTTCTTATTGCTTGGGCAATGAATTAGTTAAAATTTCATTTTAATACCATCAGCCCCAAATGTATAGGACATATAGAAGCTATATAGAAATAGGAGCATTCTGCATATGTTTGCTCATTTGGTACAGTAGGTGTAGTGCATATTCACCTAACCTTCCTCACATAGTACTATGCAAATATTTCACTGAATTGATTTTTTTTTGACCAGGCACTATTCCAACATTGAAGCTCTACAGCAAAGTGGAAATGCCAGTACAAAATTATATTTTTAATTTAACTATCTACTAACCAAAGTTTGAAATGGGAAGAAGAAACAAAAACAGAATAGCACCATGTAACGGCAATGCTCACAATAATTGTTGCCTTATCACAGCATTTGTAGATCAGGCACAAAGATTAATTTGAGACCCATTAATGGAAGAATTTTCAGAGGAACTTGAGCTCAAACTATACCAATATGTTACTGTTCCAAAATAAACGCATCAGGTGGCATTTAAATGCAGGTGGTTAACTGCTTTATCAGTGCAGATATTTAAGCTATTAGAAATATAATTAGAAAATTAAATTAAACACACTTATGTAGATTCTAATTCTAGCAGCACTGTCCCTTAGCATTATGCTATTTCTATTGTAAATTACAAAATGTGCCTAAATTGCACAGGTTTGTTTCTGAGTGATAGCTGAATGTAGATAATTAAGCTGTTAACCAGGAGCGTCAGTGGTCAACATGGTTATATATCTTTGTCTTATGTCTGCTCCTCCTTCTTGTTTCCACAAATCTCAGGGGAGGCAGATGAATGGCACTTAACTCTACCAGCTACACAGTCGACTGATTAGACATAGCCCTGTACCACAGGTATACTCAATTATATGCCTTTCGGAGAGTTGAACATTTCCTGAAGCTAAAAGTGTTGAATCTTTTGATTTCACACATTTTATACTAGGAGAAAACTGTGATCAAACATATTTAAACCTTCAGTTTTATTTCATAACATACTTCCTCATTCTGCTTAATATGGGAAGTAAGGAATTTATTGAAATAAAAGGGATAAATCAATTTTTTAACAAATAATTAAGTCATTAAGAAGTTGACAATGACTTCATCTTTAGTAATCAAGTCATCTATGCTGGGGAAAATGTGACATTAGATTTAAGGCACAACTTAGTGTCCATCAAGATACAAGCCTATATTTCACTTTTAAGATGTCAAATAGAACAATGTCAAGAAAAGAATAATGCTAAAGCAATCACATTTTCTTTCATTATCTTCATTATAGCAAAGCACTTAGTAAGAATTGTTCTTAATATTCCTTGTATAATAAAAGTACTCAATGCTGGAGATAAGTTTGCAAACATTAAATGCTAACAGGAAATACATGCTATATATAAAATAGCCTTTCATACAGATCAAGACCCAACACATGCTTTTTCATAAAATCTTTCTTTCTTCATATTCATGATGACCTAGATATCCCTTATATTATTTTATACATTTTTTTGCTAATGATAAAGAGCAAAAGAATATTCAGGTACCTAATTTATGCCTAACATAAAACATAGTTATTTAAATTCTTTGTTATATAATGTAACAAGACCTAAATTGCTTTCTTCTTAAAACCTAAAACCAAATTGCACCTTAGACAGTTGGGAATTCATTTTAATTTTTTCCTACAAATATTTATTCCCTTGGTTTTAGCCGAAACTATAAGATGCTCTTAAATATGCTTACATTTTCAATTTAAAGTAGTTCCAAAAAATGACAAAATATGTTTTTTAACAAGAAATGAGGAAAAAAACCTGATTAGAGTAAATAAATCCTAGAAATCAAGGGATACTTTCCACTAGCAATCTCAACACCAACACAATTGGCGAGTGCTTTGACTCTTATGCTTTATTCTAAGCTAACCACCAAATATTTTATGTCTATTTTGGCTTTAATGAGGTAGATGTGATTCTGAACAAATTCAGGAAAGTACTTCTTTCAAGCAGGGAACTGCTTAAATTAATTAAGCTAATTATGTTAATGAATAATTAAGATAATTCTTTCACTCTTCCCCCACAATTCAATCTCTTCATCTCTTAGACATAAGTCTTAAATGATGGTATTAAGATTCCTAAATACAATCACATATTATGGTTCCATTTAATATTCTACATCACAATCAAGACCAATTTTATTCTTTTTCTCTTGGTTTATAGAATGATCCATCTCTCAAATATTGAACATCTTTCTAATTAGGAAATATCAATATCATAAATTAAAAATTATTCTAGAAGAGAAAAGATATCCATACATAAATAGTAAAAACTTTTAAAAATTACTATTTGAAATATAATAACAGGTTCATAGCATTTCTCTTTCAACCTAGTCTATGCAAAACAGTGTTTCATTTTATTTTTTAACTACCCAAGAAAGGTTTATACTATTCTATTATTGTTGATTAACAGAAGACTCAAAAATGTAATGAGACTTGCCCAAGGTCATGTCACTGAACTTGGTGGAGCTTGGATTTGTCTGTTTTAAAGGAAGTATTGAATTTTTGAAGAACTTGGCTTATTTTTGAAAGGCAAGTGTGGTTTTTTTCCCTGCAAGCATGTTTCTATAATCCTCATATTTCCAGTGAATTAGACAACAAATAAAATGTGAAAAATTTGTGAGTACTATAGCTAAGAAAAACTGATTCAGTCAAGTAGTAATTTGTCTTTTGTCTCCTAGACTTCTAAATACATTGTCAGTAGTCACCTAAGATTGTATTTTAATTTAGATGTAAAGTTACAAAAATTGTATTTTAGAGAATAGAAATATTTTGCTATCTACTTTTATCATCATAGACATAATTCCTGTCAGTCAGTCATCTAACTTCAACTAACCTCTGTCATCCCCCTCACCACTAAGGGGCAATACAGTAGCACACATGTCACTATAATTAGCGTGCAGCAGCAATTTTCATTAGACCAATGATCTCCAATAAGATTTTCCCAAGGGCTGCATTCAGTTATATGTAATAGTTAGGCGGGCCACTCATGTATTAGCATATAATTTGCACATGATTTGCATATGCATTTAAAAATTGCATCATATTTCTCTGAATATTTCCAGTAAAAATGTAATTACTTCAATGTTGAAGGCTATGATTTCTGTTTCTTTGCACTAACCCACCACATCTGAACCAGATGGCTTATGACAGTATAGCTCAGCAGAAAAGTAGGAAAAGCTAGAGGGGAGAAAATAGCAGAGATGGTGAGGGTCAATAGAAATCTTTTTGGGGGCACTAATGATGAGTACTGGGAGAGTATATTGCATTAGACAATTTGTCTCTTTTATAAGGATAAAGGAATAAATGCACACTGGGTGGACCTCCTAAGAAATGCCTTTCTAGTTACTGCTGATATCTTGTTGAGCTTTTTTTTTTTCAAACCTCATTACAGGCTAAATGGCAAATTATCTGTTATCACTTGGGAAATCTCAGTTACCTCTTAATTCTAATGGTGTAGTCACATAACAACTTTAACTGAGTTTTCTTCTAAACCTAATTACTCTCTGTTTTGAGCACTAATTTTAAGTGGAGAGCTATTTCCCTTTAGATTTTTATTCATGTGGACCAGTCCCACACCATTGGAGATCACACCCTCTCCCATCTAAAGAGCGTCCTGGTGCACTAGTAGTTGGTAGAAAAGGAAGAGTTTCAAGAAAATACAGGAGACTTGTACAGAACAAAACTTGGAAAAGATTGGAAATAGGTACAGAAACATAGAGACATGTACTCACACATCTTTTAAGGCGTATTTGCTATTCTATCTATGAAAAGCATATCTGCCTTTTTTCCTGTCTCTTTTCTGCAATCTATTCAAAATATATTTGGAAAAAGATAGTTTTGTTGATTAGATAGATGCAGATAGATGATAGATATAGATAAAGAGAGACATACATAGATGATAGTGAAAGGATTTTCAAAACTGTAACAACTGGCCTATTTCAATGCAACACACTTGTATTCCACCTACTCAGGAGGCTGAGGTATAAGGATTGCAAGCTTGAGGCTAGTTAAGATACTGGTTCAAAATAAAAAATAAAACGGAGTGGGGGACATAACTCAGTGGCAGAATGCTGCATTGTATCCCAATCCCAAGTACTAAAAGAAAAAAAGTAACAATTATTGATTGAAGAATTATAACTACATTTAAGAAGTCGTACAGTCCTAGTTTAATTTTCACCACTGTTCCATTTGTGCTTTTCTATTTCAGATGGTCAGAACTGACAGGAAAAGAAACACAGAACTTTCCTTATTCACTCTGGAGTCCTTCGAATGCCTAAGGACAGGTCAGGAATCACAGGAATACTTTCAACCAAGTACACACCACTTTGGGCTTATGGGGGACTTGAACACATATCTATATAATTCCCTATTCTAACTTAAAGTCTTTATATAATCAGATCTGTCTAGATTTTCTGTCTCGCCTTGCACGTGTGCGGCCCGGTTCGATCCTTAGCACCACGTAAAACATAAATGCATTGCATTGTGTAATAAATAAATAGACATTTTCTGTTTTGTGAGCAGAACAAACTTAAGAAAGTTATTGCAGTGCAATCATAACAGAGAACACATGTGTTGACTAAATACTTAGTTATCCTCAACATGACTAAATAGACAGGAGATGAAGAAATCTATTTCCCCTTCTGAATTTCAACCAATTCCTTTTGACTCAAATTCTGACATGATTGGTATTATCAGCAATACATATCTTTGGTATATGCCATTTTTGCCTAGAAATTGACTGTGCCCCCAATATAGTGAATACTTAGTAATTATCATTAGACAAGTAAACAAATGATGACAGTATAAATGTTATTTAAAGGTTTTTAAGAACATAGAAATCACTTTATAATTCATTAAGTTAAACTGTAATTTACAAAAATGTGCTTAGTATGATTCCACTTGTGGGGATGGGTAGGGTGATGGAGGAATAAGCATTAATAAATTCATAGTTATTTACATCGTGGATTATGATTTTTGTTACATTTATTTTATATTTGGGAAAAATGCATGATTTTTAAGAAACATTATTTTATATTTATTTGATCTTGTTTTATTTGAAAAGTGGCCCTTTCTATGACATTCACAGGGTTTTCTGGAATGCAGTTTGAAACCCATATTTCAACTAATGATCCTGAGTTCCATTTTGAAACGTAGGCTTTGCTTTCATTCAGAAGCCCCAGTTCCTTATTCAATTTGCTTTTCATTGTTATTTGTTTGCAAATATCTTTTTCTATAAACTAGAACTGTCTCAAAGACCAGAAGCCAAATTTTATGTGGTCATCCCACCTCTACACTAACTTTACCAATAAGCTATACCCAAAAGATATTTATAAATATTTAATAAATCACTTAATTAAATCAATGAGTTTCACAAATCAAATTATCATAATGAGGAATGTGTAAGATAAGTTTCCTTTTGTAGAATAAGTCTAAAGCTAGAGAAATACTGGTGGCCTAATTTTTTAATGAACTCTTGTTATTGGTCATGCTACTTCATAAACATAAGTCTTTCATCACAAGGAAAACCAAACGGGAGTCCCATCAATCATGTCTGTTGGGAAAAAAAATGACATCAAGTAACATTTTTATGGCTTATTCTGACCATGACCACAAATAAATCACTAACTCAGGAATCATGAAAGTAGTAATTTTCTGAAATACAAAAACTTTCAAAGATTAGGCAAATATATATATATATATAATGTTTAAAAATATATGAATAAACTTAAAATCATAAAGGACTATAAGAATGGAAAACTCTTTTCAAGTCCAAAGAACTTTTATATTTTTAAAGTTAGGATGATGAATATCTCTTAATTTTTTTTCATGAAGAATGAATACTTGAGGAGCTCAACAGCAAGCAAATTAGAATCAGTATCTTTTTATATCACAGCTAACCCCCACATCATTTTATTTCACCCAAAATTATTCTTTCCAGGATAATTCATGAACTAGGATTTTTCCTATTCAATTTATTATTTTTTTTTTTCCTTTCAGGACACTGTTAAAACTGCATAATTTGATAAGATCGCACATGTTCCTAGGCTGATGTGCAGTAAGAGTTTAACCTTCCAGGTAGCAAATGTGATAATGCCTGAACCCAGAGGAATATCTCTAATTATAGACATTTCAGGCACCAAAGCAGAGAATGGGAAAATATTCTAAGCCAGTTGGATGTATAAGTGCTTTCGGCTGTACTTACTGAATAGATACTTTCGGGGAGCCAAAGCTCAATTTATAGTTTTCATGATTCATCCTATGTTTGTTTTAGCCCTTGGGGTTTAGTACCCTTGCTAAACAAATGTATAATCATAGCAGTAAGTCCAAAATTTTCCATTAGCTGCAGAGCTAGTTAAATATTTTAAATTCTTTAAATTATAGCGTAGTACAAAAGTAAGTAGAAAACTACTTAAACTTGAACAACAGTACAATTCTTTAAACAAGGTCAAAGCATATCATTTTCATCCTCTTCCAATCATTATTTATGTAATATCTGTTATTATATTCACCATAACAAGAATATATATAAGGTATACACATTCCAGAACAGTAAAGAATAAATATAAGTCACTTGTAAGAATTTTTTGAAAAATAGGGTTTTTTCCCCCCCATAAATCTATTTTAAAAATACATTTTATGCAGCAAACTTCAGAGTTCCATTTCTACTTTTGGCAGACTCTGTTTCAATTACCTATAAGTCTAAGCAATTCATATAAATTTCTTCTCCCTTCATTAATATTGAGCACCTGAGAAAAATCATATAAGGCTTTCAGAATCCAGATTTTCACTAGATAAATAGCAAAATGAAATGATTATTATTCATGACCAGTTGGCCTCTTTAGGTACATATCTATGACTATAGGTATGTAAATCCACCATGTTTAACTGAGTACATCAGCACTGCAGATTGAATTACCCACAACCCAGGGATAGAAATAATTATATTAGAGCTCATTTTAGACCATGTAGTTCTCTATTAGTAATTGTATTGGGCTATTGAGACACAATCATTAGAGACATAAAATGGCCATTTTGTATATTAGTAGTAAAAGAAAAAATCGTAAACCTTTAAGGAGAATTCATAAAATATGTACTTTTGACTCACAGTTAAAACATTGATTAAATTGCACACTACAAAAGAGGGCACTAAAAAATAGGAGGCATTGCCATGGAGGCTGACTACCAACAATCACCTAAACTTTTTACAAGCATCAAGTCACCAATAAAGCAGCATGCACAGAACTTCAAAACACATATTTTACTAAATGCACATAGAAAATTGAGACTCTCTCTATCAAACTCCTGAATGCTCTGAAGAAAACACTGGCAGCCAAAAAGCAACCCTGATATTTCAGAGACAGAAAGTATTGCCTGGCTTCTGAGATTCAATTTTACTTTTAAGAAATTCCAGATATATATATATATATATATATATATATATATATATATATATATACCTGTTGCTGTTCTTTGCATAGTAAATACCCTTATTATAATTATTCTCTTTGAAAAGCTTATCTAATTCGACAACTATTTTTAAATTTTTTATTTTTGCAGTGCTAGATATCAAACTCAGGGCCTTGCACATGCTAAGCAAGTGCTCTACCACTGAGCCACACACCCCCAACTCCCAACTGTACACATATTTTTCAAATCTCTCTTTCTATTTTTTTAACTGTCTCTTACCTTTGATTCACATTGCACTACATCATTTTGGTAGCAACTTATAAATTATAGGTAAATGCTTCACATATATTAAACTTCACAAATATTAAACTATTTATTTTTCACAAAATGTGTTGGTAATACTGGGACTAATTACAGTAGAGGTATTGCATATTACCTGTGGACATTCTACCATATAACTTAAATTATCTCTATATTACTTATAATACCTAATACAATGTAAATGGAATGTAATTGGTATGCTGTATTGTCTATGGAGTAATGACAGAAAATTTTGTACATGCTCAGTAGAGACTTAATTTTTTTTCCAAATATTTTCTATCTGCAGTAGGTTGAATCCACACATGTATAATCCATAGATATGGAGGGTTTACTGTATTAGTTTATTGTGATGAATGAAATTTTCATTTTTCCAAAGGGCTCCCATGCTTATTCCTGGGAAGAATTACCTTATTTTTACAGTAGGTATATTTTTTCCTCAGGTTTTCTACCAAGAGTCCCTTATTTTGATCCTTAGCCCACTCAGCTAGGACCCTAAGCTCTCTCTAGCTTCTACAAGCCTTGTCAGGAAGTATGTGTCTCTGTGCCTAGATACTACCCAAACCCTTAGTTCCTCCTAATTTCAACAACCCCTGGTCACATGGACTAATCCTCTCTAACCCCTGTTTCTAGAAGTCAGGTCAGGGAGGGAGTGGAAGAATGGGAAAGGTGGAACAGATTTCTAATTATAAATCTAAATAAGGAAATGAAAACAATTGCTATTCAGATAGAATTTATAGTTTACAAAGCATGTTTCTTTTAAGAGTTTGTCTTTACAACAGGTATCACCTTTTGATAGATAAAGAAAATGTCTCATGGAGACCTAATGACTTATTTAAGACTATCTGTCTTACAAAGGTAGAATCTGTGAGCTATTAGCCATTGCCACCCATTCTCAAATCTTAAACCATAGTGTACATTTTTAATAGGTTATTGTCATTTTAGTTTATATCTAAATATTCTTGGTGTTACTTGCTATCAGCTTAAATTAATCATAATCCAATTTTTTAAAATGATACCTAAAGACAGGTTGGTTATGTTCTTGGTGATCACACCTGGGGAAGAACACATCAAATGCAAAAATACTCTTATTAGCCTTCTGTTTTTGAGAATATATGAAGCTGAAATATGTTGCATTTGCTGTTCTGGAGAAAATTTTTAGTCAGGTTCCATCACATTAACAAAGCTGATCTGTGCTCTCTTCTTCATCACTACAGAGGGCAGCAACAGACAGCAGAGCTCAGTGTTACAGAGGAAATGTGAAAAGTTCCCAGTAAACAAGAGGGTTAAAGACAAAGTCATGCTTTAATCACACCAAATTTTCTTTTGTCTTTATGCCGT
The DNA here is from genome assembly GCA_025594165.1 of Tamias sibiricus. Classification (NCBI taxonomy): domain Eukaryota; kingdom Metazoa; phylum Chordata; class Mammalia; order Rodentia; family Sciuridae; genus Tamias; species Tamias sibiricus. The sequence continues at coordinate 136,585,860 of CM046660.1, read as the reverse complement.
TTAAAATTAATCACATCCATAAACTTTCATATAAGTCACAAGACACATGGATATGAAAAGTACCAGGAAAGACTGGTTATTTTCAAAAGTTGAGTCTATGACATTTTATAATTATGCCAAAATCAGCATTAAACAATAAACATAGACTATGTATCATGCAATATTTCAAAGAGTGAAATGTAGTTGGCATTTTATTTTTTACTATATTTCTTATTTATTATTTTCTCTTAAAATCTATGTCTTAGCAAGTAAAATGCTTAAATAAAATGCTTAATTTTATAGGATAAATATTATCTTTAAAATGCACCCAAACTTGTTTTCTGTAGGTAAGAACTAAGTTATGTTTTACAATAGGAAGGTTTACCAGTGAACTTTTCTCAGGACAAAAATTACTGTGAATAGCTATCCGCAAAGATGAGAACTGTACTTGCTTCTAGTTTGGTTGCATAGGACTATGACTGATTGTACATGCAAAGGAGGGCAGCAAAGGTCTTATGATCAAAAGGGAAGAAATGACTGACAACAGAGCTAGTTCAAAGGAACTAATGGAATAATTAGTCCCAAAAAGACCAAAAAGACTGAAGAATTCATGATGTCATAAAAAGCAGAGCTACTTAAATTGGATTAGAAAATAAAAATGACATGAACATTGTAAATATTCACAGATCACATCATTGACGTGTAATGTGCCGTTAAATGATGTCAAATTAAAGGGGAAATTACATGTGTTAGAACTAGGACGAATAAAAAGAAGACATTTAAAGATACATGGTCCTTCAAGTGAAAATTCCTAACATATATTATATAGATGATCATCACACAGACAGTGAAACAGGGTGAACTAAATGTAAAATAAAATATGGGGGAAGGATACTGGCTAAAAACAACTCATTTTCAAATATCATAAATGGTAGTTAACTCTGGATTTCAGAGGAGTTATTTTGGAATTTATTTCATATGAAGAAATTCTAAGGATGGCTATAGTAAATAACTGATAGTGCCACACATTCCTTAAAATATCTTAGCATTCTAAATACTGAATTAGTATGTGATATTTTCAGAAAAGAAAAACAAACAAAAAATAGTAGCTTTAGGTCTACAGAAATTTAAACACTTCCAGTTTACTCTTGTTAATTGTGTAAGTAGTTTGAATCATTTCAGTGATTTTTTTACTTATTTGGAACTTCAATATGTGATAAAAAAGAGGAACAACAAGAAACAAGTATGAGGCAGGTATAATGTCTGTCTTTTCCTGGGTCTCATTAATATTACTTGCTCACAATCACTTACATTACTATTATATAATTAATTTGAATTTAACACACAATTCAAATACTTGCAAAATGTATACTTATGTTTGAATATGTCTAGGAAAACATGCAAATGTTTAGCAAAGCAACATTTTGATTTCCAACACATTTCAGTTTTGACAAATACTTTAGAAATCATTAAATAAAAATCATTTGCCTTTAACTGGATATTATTCTTTCCATTTATCTATTTTTACAGGCAGTAAGTTTAGTATTAACTAAGTCTCCTATCATATTAACTAGGTAACAAGTACCTTTCTTATATTGAAGCTTATTGTTAATAGCATTAAGCATCTTGTACTTAGCCATAGTACATCTAATTGACACAAGAAGAAAAGTCCAGATAAACAATTGATGTTATATACCTCCAAACTGATTATTGTAAAAATGTACTCTAAATATCAGCAGGGTTTTTTTTCTTCATTCTTGAAAAATCCATAAGACTCTTTCTGGTCTAAAAAAAGGAAAGGATGTTAAGGAAATAAAATGTAATGCCAGGTTGCAAGGAAATATTCAAAAGAATACTTTATCAATAGACATAATCTCTAGTTTTAAACAAATTTATTTAAGCATTTTACAAAGTACATGAATTTGTTCCAGCTCCTTAGATTCCCCACAAAAGAAGAACAAACATTCACAAAATATGGTTTGGCAAGCAATGGTTGCTTTATGAAATAACAGAGAATGTTTGGCCATCCCTCATTTGTGGTTCTAGGCCAATCTGAAGCATAAAGAACTCATTCCTCAAAAGGGAGAGTAGAATAAGTGGGACATTGGACCCACTGTTGCCACCATGTTTCAGCTAATTAATTCATAGAAAAATAACATGCTTAATCAGTATGTAAGTTTTATAGTTCTTTTTCAACCTAGACCACAGGGTACTAATTATTTTCTTCTTCAGAGGTTACCTGTATGGAATAGTAGAAAACAAAGAAAACTGAGATTTTCTTCTTGTACAAAGAAAAGAAGGAAATCTACTAGGAACCAGATTCTGCACTAGTCCCTTTATATGTGCATCTATTTTATTCCTCAGAATAATGAAGAAATGGAATTAGAAAAATTAGCAAAAATATTCAACAATAGCCATAGAACAAACTGATTATAAAAATATGATATCAAGTAAATTTTATCTAACATTTGTTGATCTCCCTCTAAGAGACTTATAGAAACCACATATTCTATAACCACCAGATTTAGCAATAAATTTCACAAAAAGAGTAATTTGATTAATGGAAAAAGAAAATTTTGCCCTGATCCCAGAAACTACTGTATAGAATGTTGATAGTATCCATAGTATAGAAATTGGGGAGCTAGATGATTAAAAAATTATTTAGTTTACATTGACTAGCTGATTGATCTTGAGCAAGTCATTTGGTCTCTCTGTGCCACAATTTCCCATCTGCAAAAATGCATAACAATAACAATACTGTATAAGGTTGTTCCAAAAATTCTAGTAATTAAATACTCAGTAAACTTGAAGTAATACATAAGCACACAGCAGGTGTTACATTAGTTCAATGTAAGCAATCTCAATTCACAACCAAAATAATTTGAAACATTTTCAGGAACACATCTCAGTAAAACCATTACTCTACTAATGGTTAATTTTTACAAAGTATTCAGAGCATTTTAGATAATCAGCATAGACTCTACCAGCATAGAGGCCTTTGAAGGATTAATAAATCTGTTCTGAAGATTTCTATTGCAGATGTGGCAGGTGGGAAGGGTATATATGGCCTAAGGTAAAACCCTTGACAAGACAGAGAGTATCTGGACTCTGAATTGGCCTAGAATATGACAAGGGATTGTAAATTTCCTTTGCAGTCTGTAATCTTGTCAGAACCTAATGCAATTCTCTCTGTTGCAATTTTCATTAATATTTAGACTAACTTGAATGTAGAAAATGGACTGAATCCTGGGTATAAACTATTTTATTGACTCAACCATTAGATAGCCGTGTAGTTTTCCAATATTTCTAAGCCAGTGACAATGATTTCATGGCTAATATCATACAAACTGCCTTTATACAGATGATCTTATTTACATTCTGAAAGGGTTATTTTTTGAGATATATAGTTTCAAAGAAATACAATCCTACAGTCTATTAGAATATTCTTACATTTTACCAAGCATTTTAGTAATTGATGGATCTCATTAGTTATCAACAGAGAAAGCTCTATATTAAATAAAATTATGTTGTTAAAATAAACTAATCTTTTCCTAGACATTGTGTGAAGAATGCAACTTGAAGAATGTTTTCTATTTAATTAATACAGGCACTCACAGTAGAGAAAATGGTCACAAAAATGTGGACTTACTTTACAAAGTTGGGAAAATGCAGAAAAAGCAAGAAAATACTCACAAAAAGCACTTTTGTGATCTTTTCCCTGTCTTGGAAAAATGCAATGAGGACAAGAACTCACATTTGTCTTCTGAAAGATTGTAGCCCCACTCCAGGGAGAAATTCATTGGTAGGGGATGATTCTATAATCAACTTTATGGGAATATCAAGATTAAAAATTCTAAATAATAGTAAAAATATTTGAATATTTTCTCAAAATTTTTATTAACTTTATTTTTTATTTATTTTTCCTATGCTATATTCATGAAATATTTGTAGAAAGTATAGGATGGACTCATCTAAATTGGGTAAATAAGAGTTCTACCAAAACAATTTTTTTTTTTTTTTTTTGATACCAGGGATTGAACTCAAGGGTACTTAACCACTAATCCACATCCTTAGCCCTTTTTATATTTTTTATTTAGAGACAGGGTCTTGCTAAGTTGCTTAGGGCTTTGTAAGTTGCTGAGACTGACTTTGAACTAGCAGTCCTCCTACCTCAGCCTCATAAGCTGCTGGACAAAATAATTTTCATATCAACAATTGAACAAAATGTAAGTATGAACAAAAGTAAGTCAGGCAGTGATTTTTATAGTACTCACATTATTATTTGAGCTAAGAGTTATTTCTAAATATATGTGTGGTTCTCTGCAATGAAATAATGTATACTTTTTACTCCTTGATGATGAAAGAAATGCAATGATTATATAAATTATTTTGCAGGACAAGGGATTTAATGTGAAAGCTATTGACAAGAATTCATAAGAGGGATTGGGTTTATTCCAATGGATTAAGAGATACAGAAAAGAAAGATTCAGCTTATCACAAGGGGAAAATGTAGAAAGATGGCACGGGATATACCCAGAAATGATAATATAGACACAGTGTTTAAAACTTCATTAATTATTTTTACTGTCTTGTGAATGTGTCTTTTGAACAAGTAGCAATATAGGAGCCAAGAAAAATAGCAACCCTGCTCTATTAGTGCATTTTGCAAATATAAATGCCAAAGGATTCTGCTAATTCTGCTAAGCTACAGTAAGTCTCTGAGTATTTCTCAAATTCTTTTAAGAGTTTTTGTGACTTCATTATTTTTTTCCAATTACAACTCTGTGAAAAAAATTCCCTCCATCATCAAAAGAATGGTCCTGGCTCAGCCAACTTACTCTGGCAAATTGCCTTGGCTCTTTCACGAGAGATAAAGCTGATCTGCTCTGGGTACTCCATTATACTTTGACATCTCAACTTTTTTCATTGCCTTCGCTCTCCGTCTTTACTCAAGAAAGTGATGCTTTTTTTTTTGTTAGAACTTATTTTTTACTTCCTTAGGACCTTCAAATCTCTACCCTAAAAATAACTTCGTTTTCCTTCTCAGTAAATAACTTTATTTTGTATTTTCCCTTTATCAAATATTTACATTTGTCATCTAGCATTGCTGCTGCAAATCTTACCATCTGCTTATTTTTACTCTCCTGAAATGTGGATTTCTTCCTACTACTGTGCCAACAAATTCTTATAAAGGTTAGCAACAATTCTGCCACAAGTTTCAAAGTAAAATGAAATCACATTTTGTTATTTATACTTATTTCAAATACATTCTCTCTCTTGATTTCCTAATTCTGTTTATAGCACTACCACCTTCCCCATCAGAGTTTTCTTAGATTCCTCATACTCCCTTATTCCTTCTTCTTGACCACTTCCCATGACCAAGCTATGACTGATCAATAGGTTTCACCTCCCTTCATTGTGGAATAAGTTTTATGTCCTAAGGAAAGTCCATAAATTGGAGAAGGAAAGTGTAGGGATAAGCATGAGGTAGCCTAGAGTTACTGAACCATAATTGACATTAGAAAGAAGCAAACTAAGGACAACTGTCTTGTTCCAGTGGAAGTTTACCTTATCAGAAGACATACTGAAGAAAACAGTAAGAGCCAGGTATTGCATTTTGTTCTGCACAAAGAAAGTTTTCTATGAGAAAAAAGGAGAAGGCTCAAAAGTAACAAGCATATATACTTGCTTATATGGCACCTTTCTTGAAGGAAACCAGTTTGAGAATACAGCCCTTACCTTTGGTGTTGATACAAGCCCTCAAACCTCTCTCTACCACCTGGCCTGCATATGTTAAAATCAATGTAAACTGGATTTGAAATTTAACTTGAGCTGGAAGAGTTTGTATCAAGTGACATAAAAGCAACTGAAATGGCTGATTAGTGAGGATAATGAAGTTTTTTCTTTAATTCTACTTTTATTTTAAGTAGTCAAATTTGAAGCCTATAGTCATGTCACAAGTCAAATTTTTAGATAAAACGAAGTACTATAATGTTATGGCAACCTCATCCTATATATGTTATAAAATAAACCTTCTACTACACATCTAAATACTTCAAGCAACTGAGAGCTAGTTTGATCTCATCATTAGTCAGATCACCTACTTAATATTATCACTGATGTAGATGTTTCTACAGATTTAGCAGTCTTTAGAATTCAATCTTAAATTCAAAGTTGATTCAACATTTAGCATTTAGAAACAAAAAATAAATTAACATTTTAGTAGTAAATATATTCTATTTTATTTATTTTTTAAATAGTTTTTGGAGATATATCCTTTCAGTACTGCACTATTGGACATTCTCCTAAGAAGCAACACAAACCTTTTCTACAAAGCAGGGAGTAATAAAAAACAAATCAGCAGTTGAAATATATTGTCTTCCAATAAGATTTGCTGTACAATCATTGTTTTGTTTAATTCCATATTTAAGTTAGTTCTCAAGCATGTCTGGAGTAATTAAAAGGCACTGCTTTAAGTGAAAAATATTTGTCTATGGTATAAACATATATTTCAAGCATATGTTACTCTTTGTAATATATTTTAAATTTTTATCATATCTTTTTAGATTTAGAATCTAAATAAAGACAGGCTTATTTGCAAAGGAAACAAATCTATCAAATCAGAAAAACCACCATTGGTTTTCTTTAATAAAATAAACTTGGATTAAAATTACTTTCATGTACTATGACTTTTCCTATTGACCTACAGAAAACTGATAGCATTTGATACTGTCTAGATTGTTTACTGTGACTTGCATAGATATAGCTAAAGAGTTAAAACAGCTCTTTGAAAAGAACTCTGTCACTTCCTACTCAATAAAAGATTGTTTATGGTCTAAGACAAAAAAAGACTGAACAATCACCTGTAAATTTAGTTTACCCTACAATTAATGTGCATAACTTAGGGGTGAAAGGTTGTTGATTATTCCAAGCATTCTTGCCTAGATTCTCACTTATGGTCCCAACTGCACATTATAGTCTGATAAACTGAAAACCTAGTGAGAGAAACACTGGAAATTCATAAATACAAACCTGGCCAAGGAAATGATGTTCTTTCAGAAGTTAGGGTTGCCCCCAGTTTCTCTCCTGCAGTTGCTTTTTCTCCAATCTGAAGTGAAATTTGTCATTTCTTTCCTCTTGGCCATTCTAATTGATCCTTCACAGAACTGCCAGGGTTGTCTACTTAAAAGCAAAAGAAAAAATGAAGAAAAGACAAAAAAAAACTAAGGAAAATAATTAGGACAGATGTTGCTATCCAGCTGCTAAGCCCTACAAGGTGCTATCCACTAGGGGCCCACTTATCTTCTCACCTCCTCAGCACTGCCCCTCCCCATGATCCAACCAACTGGAAGGTCTTTCCTTCCAGGCAACAGACACATATCCTTTCGCATTTTAATGCTTTTATTATGCTTTCAATTCCCCTGAGAATGCCTCTCCACAACCTCTTTATTTATCTCTTGTTTAATTGAGAACTTAGTCAAATGAAATTTCTTTCATGAGAATTTTTCCTAATACCTCAGGGAGAAATTGTACCTTGTCCTGATACAACTGGATCATCGGTTCCTTCAGAGCAGAGATCTTATTATGGCAGATAGCAAGAAATACTTCCTGAGTTGAGTTGAATTGAACTTCCAGCTTTATCTCGAATAAGACTTCCTTCATGAAGCCTATTTTGATCTTCTATTTAAAAACACTTCTTCCCTTAAGTGCTGTGATTTTAGCTATTTCATGCCACTGACTATTCTTATAGTTAATATGCAAAAACATCACCCCCAATGTATGTCACAGAGTACTCAATGGCACAAACATTGTGCTTCTTGTTATGCCTTCTGCAGTCAGTTGCACATTATAGGGCTTGAATATGTATTAAATAGATTTATATTTTTAGAAATATGTATCCATATTTAAAACCTCCCCCCAAATTCACATAGTCAAATTCAGCATCAAAATGCAATATTATGTAATTTGTCTAGAGATAGACTCTAGGCCTCAAAAATATAACGAAAGTTTGAAAGAGAGTATGTTTTGGTGTCGTTATAGAATTTATTTATTATATCTATGTTTTATTCTTGAATTTTTAGTTATGTAATATTCATAATCTTAAAAATAGACATTTTGAAAATAGGATGTATAGTCTGCACAATATGATTGCCCTCAGCTCATTTGAGTCTCATAAAAATTTCTCATCTAAACTTAGCATATTAATTATATAATTAGATCTAAAAAAACATGGTTAATTTATGACCATGAAAGATAAATTTTACCTTCCTATGAACAATCCGAATAATCTTTCTCAATACAAAACTATTCTCATTTTGAAAGAATTAAATCTTTCATGAATATTTTTGAAGCAAAAAGTAATAGACCAATTCTGTTTTATTCAACAGAGAAGTAGTGCAATATGTTATTGTAACCTGACTTGTATCCCACTTGTACAGCACTGGAAATTATTATTTTAAATTATGATGTTAGATTAGATTTTCTGCAGCCTAATATATTGTAAAGTAATATAATTGCTAAATGCAAATGAGATACCGCACAGCTTTTCCATAGAGTTGTTCATGAAAGCCAAGCATTTTACATATTACAGTGAAGTGCATGTTACTAAGAAACAAATTATAATGAAGCTTAATTCAGTATAAAGACAGGACACTGAAGTTTTATAATGGGTAAAAGTACAGTAGGGCAGATACACAGAAAATCTGTCAAACAACAAAAAATTCCACTATCAAGAATATTAAATGTGTCAGGATTGATAGTACTGTATTTTTAAAGATTTTCCCTTGCTCCCATTACTGAATTTCAGAGTTTCACTTGGAAGTTACTTGAGCTTCTAAACACTGACAAATGTTCTGTGCCAAGTAGAGCCTCAGACTCATCCAGTAATAGCCCAGGTAGATGTGGAGAAGGTTAATTGTGCCTCTTAATTTTTAGGGTAAATTTTACTATTTTGTTAATTATTAGATACTTTGTTTTTTTTAATGTATTTTAAATGCACCAGCATAAAAATCACAGAATGCATTCTTATTTCCTAACCCAGAATACTAGAGCAGAGTGTGTTTAGAATAAGCCCAAATATGTCCCCAACAAGCTATACAAGGTAGAGAATTATACAAAGTGGAGAATTAATTTATTTCCTTAGAGATAATTATCTGCCTCCTTAAAAAAAAAAAAAAATAGTTTGCCCAAGATGTCTCTACAGACTTCTAAAAGTAAAAGATTCAATGAAATATGATTCCATAATTGTTTAGAAAATAGTGTGAACTGGTTAAATTCAGTAATAGAAAAATTAATAATATATATGTGAAATATGTGTGTGTGTGTGTGTGTGTGTGTACACACACACACACACACACACAATGGAATTGTAAATACTGTCACTATTTAGGGTTATAATATTCTGGGAACTTTAAAAGAGCTTTCTAGTTGGTGAGGAGAATCATGTAATTGCCATCCAATCACATTGAAGCATTTGGCCTTACCTAATACAACTCATCTGCATACATATCTGTAGGGAAAGGGTCTTTAGCAGAAGAGTCTGTGAAACCACAGCAATTAGTAACACAACTATCAAAATGGCCTACAAATTATAAATCAAAACTCCTCAAAGGTATATTTTTCAGTATTTTTAATCTTAATTATCATTAAATAAAGCACTGTTTAAAAAGCAAGGAGCAGAGACACCAATGGGTTTGTTGCAGTGCAGAAGAAACCAGATCAAAAGCAATTCATTATTAATGCCTGAATATTCTTGCTAAACAGTTCTGATTATTTCACAAGAAAGAGGTCAAGGTAGTAGAGAAAGGGATTTAATCAAATAAACTCTCAATCTCTCTCCAAATAGCATTTTCATCCAGCTGCATGTAAATTCATCAGATGACTAGCCTCCAAAAGCACAGGCAAGGTTAATCTGCTATGACTGTTAAAACTTCTATGATATGCCTATTGAATAAAGATTTAAAGCAGGATGAACCGTGCAAGTTACCCCAAATTAGTTTTTCTTTTTTTTTTTTTTTTTTTTTTTTGCTTATAAAATAAATTAAATGCCCACTGTTAAAAACAAACAAACAATTCAAATTTCTTTCATTTCAGTTAGAGTTTGTTAAGATTCTTAAAAAGAGATCTTGGTGATGTATAGCTTTCATTTCCTGTGATTTTTAAGACTACCTGTCTTCAGGTTCCAGGAGTCCAAAAAGTGTCTACCCTAGTGGGGATTGCTTAAAAACCTAACTTCTCAAAAAATTGTTTTTCAATAGTAAGTTTTATTATATTTTTAATATCATGCTAAATTACTTTTACTTATATGCAAGATTATAAAATTTACCATATTTTTATCCAAAGGCAATATTGCTGATAAACTTTACCAAGTGTGTCAATTTGTTGATTTATTACTGAAAATAAGTGTGATTTTAATTTCCATTTTCAAAATGAAAAACAAATGGATAGAGATGCCAGCGAAAGATATATTTGTATGCATTTTAATAAACATGGAGAATGCACTGCACAGACAATATTTTGCTAATTTATATTTGCTGCATTCTTCATGAAACTCTGTACTTGTTTATAAATATATTTCAAAAGTTAGAATTATGTTTTAAAATATAGCAAGGTGTTCTAACATGTTTTGCTTTGAAGATAAGGAAATTTGAATTGATTTTCTCAAAAAATATATAATTATACTCTCTAGATCTGTTTTTAGAAATTTAAAAAAATTAAAAACAAAATAATCTTTGACAAAAATACATAATTTACCTGCAATAATAAGTAATTCCAATGGATTATTAAATGTAGCCAGAGTCACAATTATGAACATGCAGAAAGATTCTTATCACATCCCTTATAGCTTCATTATTTGGAAGCTCATTTAGTAGATTTTTAAATTTATAATTTCAAAATTCAGATGAGAACATACAGTATCATAGTAATGTTTAATTCAGTCCATTGCTACTTTAACAATCTTTAAAATACCTTTCTTTCCTTTTACATTTATAAAATTTCTTTTATATTGCATATTTTATTTCTGCATTTAAGAAATCATACAGCAGTTAATAAATCTTCCTCATGAAAATTAAAGTGTTTTTGTATCTGCTGGCATTTTTTGCCCTCTTGGCTCTCTGCACCTTTCTTGAATCTAAGACACCATTTTACATGAGGACAATTTCAAAAAAGCAAAATATAACTGTCTAATTAAGGGCTGTGTGATTGGCTAGTTCGCGGTCTCTGTGACAGTTGTGACAAATACACATATTGGCACAGCCCTAACCTCACTTCACAGTTTGCAACACAAAGATGGTATTTTCAGAAATGTGGAGAACACCCTGATACAAAGCTTCACCTTGTCTAGTGCTATTCCATTTAATTTTTTATTAACTGCCTGAACATATGCCATTCTAGAAGAGGGTAATAGTTACAAAATGTCAGCAGAAACATTTAAACTGCTAAAATGTAAATGATTTTATAAATTTGTAATGAAAGGTAATTGTCATGTGGGAAAAGTAACAGAAAAACAGATATGTGTAAATGTAAAACTGGTTAAAAAAATACATCTTATTGGTTGTAGGTAGGAAAACCTAAGTATATTTTAATGAGTACTGTAAGTAGTATTTAAATAAAATTAGATTCATAAGCAGAAAATGTGAATTCTATAATATTTTATTTTCTAACATTAGAAAAGTTCATAATAATGACAAGAACTCATAGAGCTTTAATGTGCTAAATTCAATAAACAGTAGGACATTAAGATGCTTCACCTCATTAAAAAAACAAATAAATCAAGGAAGGATAGTATAAATAGTCTTTGGTGTCGGCACAACAGCTTTAAAAGCACAATATTCAAATATGATTAGTTTGTTTCTTTAGTTTTCACTAAGATGAAAAACAATTTAGTGATTAATCCCTTCAGCAACAAAGTGCTGGGTCAGTGCTCTCAGATATGTCAAGAACAAGAAGATTCCGGCAAGGAATTGAGTATTTCCTCAGCCACCACACAGCAACCACCTTCCAGTTAGGTTTGCGGGCAACCATCTTTAAATGCTTGAGCTGTTCTGCGTGGCCATGACAAGATTTGCAATTCTCTACGTTTATTTACACACCATCACCCCAACTAGACATCACATGGAAGTGGCATGGTCACAGCTGACCCCAGGGTAGTCCCTGTCTCTGCCGATCCAATTTCATCGTGCTCTGCAATTGAACTGCAGTCATACTGTAGAGGATGTATGCACAGGACTCCGTGCCACAATAAAATTAGCAGAAGCTTGTCAGGGGGCATTTTCTTGTTTTACAGTGACAGACCTGGACAAATAGGTCTGCTTTCCAGAAATCCATGGAGGTCTGGCTCTCTTGAAATGTATATGAGCCCGGCATGTTTATGCCCCAGTGTTATATATGGTAAGCCTGTTACATGATAGTTTGAGAACAATGTTAAGCCTCTGCGCTGTATTTTCCGGTTCCTCTTCACAGTTTTCAGGGGCTTTAATTGCATATGAATAGACTACTTATTTTTGGTTTGTTGAAAGACAGCTTCTGTTTAGTGGTAGTAATTGAGAGAAATTTATTCTTCCTTCAGAGGAAAAAAAAATACAACACAGATCTATTGTGTTTTGAAAGCAAAAGTTTAAAGACAATTTTTTTTTTTTTTTTTTGCAGTTTAAGTAGATAAATCAAGACTCAGAAGTCTTTTTTCTGAAGCTCTTTTGTATGTGTAAAAATTAGTTACCTGGCAAGTAAAATCTTTGAAAGAAGACATGTTTAAAATGTACTCAAAGAATTTTAAAGATCCTTTGTTTAAGATAAAATGTTAAAAGAATAATAAGGCAAATAGATAAATTTTGCTGGAGGTGGGTAAAACATTTTAAAATATTATGTGTTTGCAATCTACCCTAAAGTAATTTTATTAGATATTCTGTGCAGTTCTTACATCAAACATCCTTACAAGCCCTGGGATCATTTTATATTCACTGGAAGACAGAAAGAAATCCAAAACCTAGTTAAATAAATTGTTCATTTATTCCTTCCCTTTTATGCACCAAGATCTACATGTGGTCATTAATTATAAAGAGACTATTATAGCACCATATTTTCATTCAATACGATGTCCTGGTATATATCAAAGAAGTCCCATAATTAAAACAGAAGGGCCACAATGACAATTAAAATTACAATCTATATGGGGAAAGAAAGTACAGTTCTGCAATTTTTCACCCTGTCACTGTCAGCTGTGTGGAATATTCTGGTCACGTCTCTTGCAAAGCAGCCTAAATTCTTCTTCACCAATGCAACCTCAAAAGCATTATCAGCACCTAAGCAAAAGCCTATGCAAGTATAATTTAATACGAAGCCACAGTTTGCAAGTAATAGCGTATAAAGTGATATTTAAGTGGTGTTTTAAGCACACTTCTGATGGCTACAGCCGCTTTTCCCTGGTAAATGTGTTTTCCTTTGAGTAGTGATTATGAGTCCTGGGTGAAGAGGTCCTGTGTGCAGGTCTGTCTGTAAGCCTTACTTCCAGCTGCCAATCTTTACTTCATAGTGAAGAAAAAGGCACATAGCACCTTGTTCTTACTCTTGTATGCTGTCATCCCCTGAGCCTGATAACACAAAATCATTTCCACATAACACTTTCCTGCTTCTGCCTCTTAAACCTTGAGACCTACACATTGTGCATGCACTTGCACCCTTGGCAACAGCTCCTTGGAAGCCCCTTCCTTTGAACCATCTGAGTCTTCTAACGGACTATTTTTAACACTTATCTTGGTAAATATCTGCATTAATGGAGTACAAAGCTTTTTGGTAGCAATATGTATTTGCTACAATTTATTGTCTATAAAAGTCACGAACAGTGAATTATTGCTCTCAAAATTGTGTTTTTCTTTATAATAACTTTAAACTAAGCGCTCATATATGAAGCATGCAATGGAGATTGAGAAGGTTTTGTATAATAAAATTGTGACATGGTCATTTTTTCCAGTTTTGCATTACGGAGACACACTCATGCATGGTGCTTTTTAAATTCTTATTATGTGTGAGGTCAGGGGGTCGAATGTCAGAAAGTACTGTTAATTTCACGGGGTTAGGGGAAAGTAAATTCAGAGGGAATACAGATCACTTAGCACAGAAAACCAGCTCCTCTGAAGTTTGGTTTTACATTTGTTAACCATATCCTTCAGCTGACGAACCATTGAGACCACGGTGACATTCTGGTCCCAGATATAATGGCTTGACATGCTGCAGTGAGAGTGTGATTCCGTCGCCCTGCTCCCTGTGCCAGCTTCAGCCTTCCTCCGAATCAATGAAGCACTAAAACTCCACACAACTGGAACTGAACGAAGCATGTTGCCATTTTGGCTGTGATGTTTAAATTATAGAGAAAGCAGTCAGGATGTCTTAAAGTTCAATCTGACAAGAAATGTAAAATATATTTCTGTCTTCATTCTCTGGGAAGGTAGCCTCTTACCCTGCACGGTATCACTACCCAGAGTCCTCTTAAAGCGGTTCATAACAGAACATCAAAGACCAAATGCTTGCACTTCAGGATTTTTCTCCCAATCAAAAAGATACCTTAGCTTTGGGCAAAGTTTCTGGGGGAAAACAATTTCCTAGAAAATACTGTTTTATTCAGTTGGCAGCATAGGGATCGAGTTCCTTGATTTTGTTCTTTGTGCTGTGACGTGCTGGCAGAGATACACACGGCACACGTTATACAACTCACTACCAACAATGACAAGAGAAACAATGGCCCATTTTATGTTGATAATAGCTGAGAAATAATCAAAATATGTTTTACTGTGAGGACTGTGAACATGTTGAACTCCAATAAAACGTGCAATTTCATTTAAATATAGATCACTGGACCAGTATAGACAGATGCTGATAGGTTTGGTTGGGTGGTTTTGTTTTTATTAGTTCTTTTAAACAAGATTTTTCAGATTCAAAACTCCAACTGGGCTCAGCTGCCCCCTTATAATTAAATTTTAATGACTTAGGCTGAGTGTTTGTGTTTTGGCAGCATGCTTAATAGTGTTAGCATTTAAACGGTTACAACTAGACTTTGAGGGGAGCAAGTGGTAGGTGAAGTTCCTCCAAAGATACTCTGGTTTACTAGGGTGCTTGTGGGATTTCGAGGGACAGCTGACCACAGGTCCTCCCATTGCAGTAATTTTTAGAAAACTAAATTAAAATAAAACACAACAGCCTCTCAATTATAGTACCAGAGGGCCAATACTTTAGAGCTTGAACTTTTTTCCCAGAGAAGTCCTAGTTCTCTGTATGTTTGTACACCAATGGTTCTACTGGTAAATAAAAGCAGTGTGTAGGACTGCTCATAAAAATCACTTTCTCACTAAACGGCAAGAACAATCTAAGATACACGTTTTAATCGGTTCATTTTTTAAAAGAATCATTATTAACTTTGCAGTGGTGTATTTCACTAGTTCTTTTTATAATTAAAAACTTTTCTCTCTCAAATCCCCTTTCTAGCAAGCAGCCTGTTGCCTGAAGTTTTAATCCTTCATTACCAGTTAAAACAAAATCACCAATTAGGCACATGAACACGTCTGTATTAATCTCATTAAGGTGATGGCACCAAATAAATTGGAACTATTTTTGTGCTTTTACTGTGTTCCTATGGCTTTATCAGGCCCTGTGGTCATATACAAAGACCTCGCAGCTTAGTCATTTAGAGTCATTCGGTTGTGGACTGAATGTGGCATTACCATCTATGGCTGAAAATTGCTTTCAGCTTTTAAACTGCACTGACTAGTCTGTAGTTAATCTTAGATCATTCACTCGCAAAATTAAATGAGCCAGAACGATGGTCTTTTTTTTTTTTTTTATAAAATAATACATCACAAAACACTTATTTGCCCTGCCCAAAAGAGAGATCAAATTCATTTAAAATCCCATAAACCAGAGTTGTGAATTTTTAATTTTATTTAGTAGCAGAGAAATAGAGGGTATGCTATCTTTCTACAGCACATCATTGCTATAAATTTACATATGGAACATGGTTTGATGCTTAACCAACCTTTAATCTACCTTTGATGTATACTTCCACTTCCCTGTGGTCATGTGACACCCTTATTAATGCAAATGTAAAAAAGACTGTTTTGGATCTCTGATGTAATTAGCCATAACCGTGGTTTAAAAAAAAAAAAAAAAAGTGCATACTTGAGTCACTAGAGTTGCCTATAAAGTTCACGATCATCATCACAGAAGAATAACCTTAAAAAACTAAGTTTAAAATTTTATTCCATTCATTTCTAGATTTTCTGCCCAAGTAACTACTGAGGACCATTTTAGCACACCAGTGAGAGTCAACTAGGATTTATTTTCAAAATAATTAGTTTCACAGGAATAAAACATTTTAATTTCTCTGGGATTTTTATCCTTCTTTTGTAAAACTGAAATCACATTGAGAGAAAAATTCTAAATGAGAAAAGAAGAAAGGCAATATTTCTTACACTAATAATCAAAAACCATTACCATTTCAAACACATAGCCTTTTAAATGAAACCATTAGGTGTGTTGACTTGTAGTTTGTTCTCTCTCTCCCTACTGCCCTACCCCACGAGGAGAACAATGTGTCTGTTTTGATTTGGGCAGTCACTGATTTTAGGCTTCAAAAAACTTGAGCCAGCACAAATGAGGTGAGGTCGCCTCATAATGCCAGATGGAGGCAAAAAGTTTGGCTGTTTGAGGGGCTGACCCAGTAGGTCCCATGGTGGATGACAGGACGCTAAGGTCAGATATTGGAAAATAAGGTTCATGCTACCCTGTCAGTGGGACCCAAGCAAGCTGCCTGCTTGACAGAGAAGGCCGTGTGTGGTCTGGACCTCAAGAAAAAGAAAGTCAGCCACCCAGAGCAAAAATCACCCTGTCGGGGCCATCCAAAAATGATTCTGACATCCGCTTTGGGAGACAAGAAGAAAATAATAAAAATGATAATAATAACAACAACAACAACTACCAATTAAGTTTGTATTTTGTTTGGGGTTAGTCAAAGAAAATGCATGGATCTGTCTCAATATTATGAAAATTCTTTTATTAAGAACATAATTGCCAAAGCCACATTGGTGAGTTCTCATTATTTTTACCATGTGTGGCAAGTATATATGACTTAACTCAATTTATACAATCCTAGAAGGTAACCATACATCATTTAAAAAAATATAGTATATAGGCATAAGTACAAAATGCAGTGTTGGGTTATGTGCATGTGTGATAAAAAATGTATTTCTATTTGAATGTTAACTTTTTAATTTAGCCAAAAGCAAAATTGACCAAAACTAACAAAAGCACTCACTAACCTATATGATTATTTGGCTATCTATGGGAAAGTATTTCTATTCCATTTATAAAAATTTAGAAGAAAAAGGAATCTGTGACCAAAACAGTATACCCATTTTTATTGAGCTTGTTGTCCCTGTCTAAAAAACTTTTTTGAGAGTCCTTGACCTGATTCTGACTATAACAGTGCTTCTTAAATCTCATCATTGCTACCTTAAATCAGATGTTAGGTTTATGTTTTTCAATAAATTTTAATAGTTTAAAGGGCCATCTATTCAAAATTTGTCACTTTTCTAAGAATATGGATGAAGCAAAAGATACATATATATTCTTAAATATTACCTAAATATAAGGTTACTCTTCTAAATACCTCACAATATTAGTTTTTCCAACTCAAGAAAAAATATCTGCATATAGTTGTTTGTTCTGTAAAATATTCCTTTTTTTAATAGCCTGAACCAAATAATTTCTCATTTTTACAGGCTTCACTTCACTTTTCTCACAGTGAATAAATTGCAACTTATTTCCATGAAATTCACAGATGACACAGATCTTTATTTTGCATAAAGGCATAAAGAAGTGTCTAATATCTTCAATATTCATCTGCTAAGTGGACATTTGCATTGGGTTAGAACGGAAAAAGAGCCCCAACCCTCCCGCAGTGACAGCTGTACAAAGGGATGACATCTGACAGCTGTGACAGTGCTGAAGGGAAACTCAGATGACTCGCAGCATCCATGATCCAATTACAGCACACATCCCTCTGACAGACCCAGCAGCTTGACTCCAGCGTTTGGAAGGACAGTATTGATCTCTTGTCAGAAACCAGTTGCCTGCCTGCAATTGTGCGCTGCTGAACTTTGAAAAGCTATAGTACCCTCTTAAATGATAGGGGCAGTCAGGTTATAGTATTCAGGTACAAAGAGAGGTGCAAAGGGTATCTGCTAAATGCTCTAAACTTGAACAAATCATAACAATATGACAGTCCAATCATGCTCAAGGAGCCCAGCTGATCTAGCTGGCTACTGTCTGTGCTAATGGAAAGACAGCTCTTTGTGTTTAGTGGGATGATCTTACTTGATGAAAAGGCCACTGCAATTAGTGCATGCTGGTTGGCTGTGCTGGGTGACAGCAGCATGGATGGTATAATGGCAGCTGCCAATAACCCTAACTTCAAGAAAGCAGACAATTAGGCCTTTGATCCTAACACTGCTAGTCCCTCTACTCCAGACCTCTGCTTTACTGTAAACCTTGCAAGGGCAATGTGGTACATCTGCCCCAAACAGAACAACTTGGCCAAGAGGTCAATTACCTTCCTCTTCTTTCCTTCTGGTCCCGCCTTCTTTGAGGGGAGGGGAAGAGAGACAGAAAGAGAGAGAAAGACTCAGTAAAATGTAACAAATAAATATTTCCTTTCCACCTATGGTTAAAAAGAAGCTAATAATATGAGCATAAATGATTTCAGATACAAAAGTTCAATATGGGGTTTAAAAAAATAACATGGTAAAAACAAGATACTAAACTTTAAAATAGAGCTATCTAAAGGCAAATGATCTAATGTTTTAGTATATGGATAAAATTGAATGCTAAAATATTATTAATATCCTTAGATAATTAAAGTCTATCTCCAGTTTAGCTTTATTAATTCAGGATTGGATAAAGATAGATGAAATATCCTGAAGACTCAGAACATACACAAAACTTACAATGCAAATTATTTCAGCACTTTTCATTAAGTAGAGTCCCAGAATAGGAAATGCAATTAGGTAGGAGTAAAATAAGTTAAACACAGGGGCATGTAAGTACACACATACATGCACATATTGCAGCAGTATAGACAAATCAATAATCAGAAAAAAATAAGTCTATATCAATCTTAGATAATTTTAATGGAATGGGCATAATTGCAAAACTAGAAAACTGACATGATCAAAAGAAAAAATATATGTTTTCAATAAACAAAGTGCTAAAGAAGAGTTTGGTATTATCAAAAAAAAACAAAATAGGGCATGGAAACCATAAAGAGAGAACTAGAGATCAAAAGCATGAAAACATAAATTTTGGGAGAGCTTTAGAGAGAAACAGACATAAAATATCAAAGGTAGAAGCAGACTCAGATTTCAAAAGCACAAATCTTCAATATGTATAAAAAGATGCTCATGTCCATACATATGTAATAAGTGTTAACTAAACAGCACATGAGGTCACCAAAATACAAGTTGGATAAAGCACAGTTAGGATGTGGAGACACAGGCACTCTCTTCTTGATGGAAGCAGACTTGTTGCAGCCCCTTTTGTGAGGTTAATCAAGAAATATGGATCCAAATTCCATACTTTCTTAATCAAATATTTTTCATATCACAAAGTTTATATGCAATAACACTTATTGTGGTATTGTGTTAGTACTGAGAAGAAATAAAAATAAGCCATATATCCAATAATGGGATTAGTTAAATATATAGGGGCACATACATAAAATAGAATAATATATAGCTAACAAAAATAACATGGTGGATTTATATCAGCTGAAATGGAAATATCTCTGACATTACTAAATATTACGCTATGATTTAGATGTGAGGTGTTCCCCCAATGCTTAGGTGTGAGACAGTGCAAGAAGGTTCAGAGGAGAAGTGATTAGACTGTAAAGTTCCTAACCCAATCAGTGATTTATTTAATCCTCTGATTATGATTAACTGAGTGGTAACTGAAATGATACAATATGGCTGGAGAAGGTGGGAATTGGGGCATGGATTTGGGAATATATTTGTATCTGGCAAGTGGAGACTCTCTCTCTTTCTGCTTCCGAATGACGTGAGCTGTTTACTCTGCACACTCTTCCGCTATGATGTTCTGCCTCACCTCAAGCCCCAAGGAATTGAGCCAGTCTTCTATGAACTAAGACCTCTGAAACCATGAGTCCTACATAAAATTTTCCTCCTCTAAAATTGTTTGGGTCACATATTTTAGTCATGGCAGTGAAAAAGCTAACTAAAACATCTTATTTGGGGCTGGAGTTGTGGCTCAGCGGTAGAGCGCTCGCCTAGCATGTGTGCAACCTGGGTTCGATCCTCAGCACCACATAAATGCATTGCATTGTGTACAACTAAAGCAAATAAATAAATATTTAAAATAATCTTATTTGTATAAAGACTATACAAAGTATATAAGCATATTAAAATAGATCGTTGTGCATTTGCATACATATGAATATGTATAAAATACATGTTCATGTACATGTTATATATGTTAACATTTCTAGAAATGCAAACCAGAAGCTGGTTATAGTAATTATCTGTCATGACTTGGAGATGTAAAGAAGGGTAACTCGAAATTTATATTAGATTATAATATTTGCATGTACATGTACTACTCATTTTTTAAAGTGGTGAAGGAAGAAATTTTTGTGTTAATGAATTCAACACTACCCATGACAGTTGTTTAGGTAGACAGAGGACATACTAAGCAGGAAAGGAGATGCATTTCCTTAAACCATTGTATGTTTAGATTTTAAAACTGTTAAGATAGAACCCCAACGATTTGAATTCTTCATTCTTTTAGTAAGCATTAGACATATATTGTAGGTCAGACTTCATGCTAGACTTGGATCATGAAGAGTAATTAATAATGTCCCTGCCCATAAGAAACATAGGATCTCACTGGGAAGACCTAAAAGCAAAGAGTAGAATATCATAATGCTGAGTGAAGCTTGATAAAAGGCACAGGCATTTTACGGTGCAATGGGTGGAGACTTGAACATAGGAAGTCAGTGAGCAATTCTAGGAGGAAGGAAAACTAAAGATTTAAGTCTTTGGTGGGATAACTGATCAACCAAGTGAAGACAATTTAGAGACCATAGGATTTGAAATATAGGAAATAACCTTAGCCAAATAGGGAGAATTTAGGCAGTTCAACATGACCAAACTTTAGAAAGAAAACAGATTAAGAGTAAGAGATAGCTCTGGTGAGGAAAGTAGACATGTCAAAGGGAAAAAAAGGTCATAGGTGGGCACAGTGGCACATGATATAATTCCAGCTACTCAGGAGACTGAGGCAGGAGGATCACACATTTGAGGCCAGTCTGAGGAATTTAATGAGTCCCTGTCTCAAAATATACTAAAAAAGACTGGGGTTGTAGTTCAACCCCAGTGTGAAATGAAGAAAAGACAGATATGAAACTCCTTTGAGTTAAAATGTGTATTGTTACTTATTTTCAATCTTACTCTATTTGTTTAAATCTTTGAACTCTATTTTCTGACTAAAAATACATTAAATTTTATTAATATTAGTTTTATTTTATGTACTAAGTAGATAAATAACTTTACCAACCATAATTGACTATATTTTAATAGTCTCTATTTCCTCAGTCTGGAAATATAGATCTTTTAAGGTGAAGAAAGAGAAAATATATTTCCAGCTTCATTATAGCCTTCAAGATGGCAAGATTGTTGGTCTGAGCATTATGCTTCTATGGTCTAATTCTAGGCATTGATCTCCTTGTGGATCATTTAACTTTGTTCTGCTCCATTTCAAAAACTGTGCCCTTAAACCTGTCCATCTCTCAAATACCTGTCATTGGTCATAAGGACAATGAAGAAAGAGTGTGAATAGTTTCATAGGAAAACACACAACTATTCAATTTAATTCAATTCAACACAATTCAATTCAACAAAAATTTAAGGAATACATATTTTATGCCAGTATTGTAAAACTATGAACCATGAAGTGGAGTTCAATGACACTGCAGTTTATTATTAGAGATGTATATATAAAGAATAATGCAGTTTACAGTGGTAAACATTATAGCAGAAATATATATAAGACATAGAATAGTATGAAGATTATCTGATGAGAAAATAAGAAATAAGTACTCAGGTAATAAGTGAGATAATCATAAATTATAATTAAGAGTTTATTAAATTTACTGGGTATTAGGAGATGTTAATTCAGCATGCCCCAAAGTGCATGAAAATGTGCAGATCAGAAAACTTAAGCATTTTATTATTGATAAAATGTATGTTTTGAGAAGATGGGTGAGACACTCAATTTCACTGAGACTTTTCTCACTTGTTGAGGCACATATCCTGCTGTGTTTGTGTTCCCAAGGAGGACCTTTCTAGAATCTCTCATCTCCCCATGTCATCTCAGGATTCTAGAGAAAAATATGCAGAGGAGTCATGCTCACCAAAATTGAATTATTTACAATTTTTTTTTTTTTTTTTTTTTTTTTTTGGTACCAGGGATTGAACTCAGGGCCACTTGACCACTGGGCCACATCCCCAGCCCTTTTTTGTATTTTATTAGAGACAGGGACTCACTGAGTTGTTAAGTGCCTCGCCATCCATTGCTGAGGCTGGCTTTGAACTTGTGATCCTCCTTCCTCAGCCTCCCAAGTGCTGGGATTACAGGCAAGTGCCACCATACCTGGCTACAAATGGTTTTTAATCAACTATATTGCATCAAAATTTTCCAATTTAAAAGTTACTAGAAAAGCAGTCCCCTGCACAATCCTGTTCTTGAATCATAGGGTTTCCCCAATAAAAATTAATAAAGATGCAAGAAAACACAATAACCAGAGAATATCATAGTCTTTTTCCCCCAAGTCTTTGAACAGCTTGTCTAAATCAAACACTACATATAAATTTCCCCTACGACCCATCTTTTGTCTTGTCTAGCTTTTGTATCATACCAACATTTTAATGAACAAAAACTCTGTGAAAATCTTCATCGATTACTTGGCACTCTGAAAATATCACCTCTTACATTATCAATGGTGATAACTTTGTGTTTGTAACAGTGGACATCCCACTTAGACAGCATGTAAGTAGATTAGAACAAGTTGATATCGCACCTCCCCATCTTGTTCTTCCTATTAATTTCATTGGCTTTGTAAGGCTTTGTCACCTCTGCCAAAATAACCTGGAGAACTTGTGTACCACCACATAGGTGATACTCGACCATGAGATGATGCAAGGTTTGGTAGATTATCTTGAAATTTCTCCTGAAGCATGGGAAACTTCTTGATAATGGCTCTTGCATGCAGTTTCTTATCCATATTTTATGGGATATTCCTAAAAGGCTATTTCTCACCCATATTCTTACTTTCATTAGAATGTTCACCTATGTTGTCTCTTTTTTTAAATTTTTTTTACATTTATTTATTTGCTTTAGTTGTACACAATGCAATGCATTTATGTTTACGTGGTGCTGAGGATCGAACACGTGCCACGCACGTGCGAAGCGAGCGCTCTACCACTGAGCCACAACCCCAGCCCCTGTTGTCTCATTTTTAGGGTACAGCCTCAGAATGGTTTGTGATTCTATGAAACTATTGTGCAGGTAATAAACCTTGTGAATTTATTTGGGCTTATAGGTCTCCTCACTGGCTGAACCTATGGAAATGTGGTATGTAAACCCAGAAGCTGCCATTATGTGCAATTTACAAGCTTCTTGTTAAGAAACAGAATTAAAGCTAGTCCCAATATCCACTAGAAATATTGTTCCCCTTAGGAGAGTAATTGTGTTAAGAAAAATTAAAAAAAATTATTTTCAAGTACTATGTATAGCATATTATCATTGAGCATTTTAACATTCTAAATCTCATTTAATTAAAACCTAGTAGGCATATGTACCAGTCTCAGACTATTTTACATGCATAAACTATTTTAATCCTCATGTCAACTCTTGTATTAGTCCAAAATTACAAATGAGGCAACAAGGATTTGGAGATGTTAAGTAATTTTCCAATCTTAGTACACAGGTAGATTGAGCCAGAGTCATAGTCCAAGTTCAGTGCCCTGTTTTTAAGCTATTTAACCTCTTCCACTATTTAAACTTCTTAATAAGAATCTTTTTAAACTGCCTTTTAAAACTCTTTTAAAATTGCATTTTAAGTGCATGTAGTCACTCGAACACATCACATTTATGTAAGGCAGACATACAGTTATCCTTATGAAAACTTAGGGAATATGGCAAAGAATCATCTGCAGTAAAGGATGTCCTTCTGACCAAAATTCAACATTAAATATTAACCCATGTTGCCATATAAATACATTAAAGATTGTATATTATTTATTGTGTGCTTTTACTTACTTTCAGATTTTCAAGAACAAAATTCTAAGGAAAACTCTCCTTATTAAGCCTTTTCTATAGAATAACCATGTCAGAAAGAGCTGCATGTCTGAACTTGAGCCTCAATTTGCTGTTTCAAATTTGATTAGATTGAGATCCTGCAATTGACTTGGAATAATGTTATATTCCCTATTAACACAGAGTCCCATGAAAATCAAGCCCAAAGTAAGTAAATAAATAAATAAAAGACATGTTCCAAGTGAATTTAATTTTTTATTTTTTATATACACTACAGATTTTATTTAACTCATGTTTAGTATGTAGACAAAATCTTAGTGTTTCATTTTTTAATTAAATGCTATTTTAAAACTTGTTTTAACTAATTCTAAAACATATGATTTCCTAGGAAATCCCATATGGAACTTTTATCAAGCAAAATAAAACTCTTGATCCCAAAAATATTTTGGCAGAATTTACCAATAAGAGATTTATTTGATAAATAGTAGGATATGAAAACTTATCAAGACAGGAAGTTTAGAAATTATTAGAGGAACACTAGAATGGCCAATGAGTAGGGAGGGAAAGGGAGAGAGGCAAAAGGGTGAAGAAAAAAAAATTTGTAGTATGAGATGTATATCATTACCCTAAGTGCATGTATGAAGTCACGAATGGTGTGAGTTTACTTTGCATACAACCAGAGATATGTAAAAATGTGCTCTATAAGTATAATATGAAATGTAATGCATTCTGCTGTCATTTATAACAACTTAGAATAAAAAATAAATTAATTTAAAAAAGAAATTAATATAGAAAATATATTTTAGGTGGAACATTGTAGGATCACATAAAATAGAGAAAGCTGTTTTCAAACTCATGAACATTAAAAAACAAATGAAATGTCAATGAAGAGCTATCAATCAGATTTGCATGCAAATAGTCTATGATTTTTTATGACTCGTAATTCTTTGTCAATGTCATTTTTATAAATACTTATACCTAAATATTCAGAAAGGGACACAGGCAAGGTGAATTTGTTATTTGTTCATCTCTGTTTTATAGTTAATGCATAAAATCATACTAATTTAAATGAATATAACAAACATCTTAGTGCTTTGAAAATTGCCAGAATTAGTTTTACATATTTTTATTCATTTGTTTCAATTTATGAACTGCAACCCATGGCCTCTGAGTACATGTGCATGATAAAATTATCAAAAAACAAATTATAAATAGTGATCAGTGACCTCTTTCTCAGCCATTGAACTTTACCAATGACCTGACCCAAGATCCTAGGCCTGAAGGCCAATCAACTTGTACTCTGTCAGTGCATAAGGCAAAGATATTTCTAAATACAATCCCTTACAAGAATAACTGCCAATCCCTAGTTTGATAGAGCTAAGTGAGATTTACTGACTGCTATCAGTGGTAGCCATATAGAAAATTCAATTGTGAAATACAGGAGAAAAATTTACTACAGTGATGTTATAGAAACTAGTCCATGAATCAAATTTATTTTTTTTCTAGATTAATTTCCAACACATATAATTTAAAAATTAAGAATTTATATCCTAAAAGTTAGTTCATTGCAAGAAAGATAGTGTATTTCAATAAAGGACTTTACAGTGATGAAATTAACCTTATTGCAATTGTTCTGAATCCTATAATGAATTCTGAATTTTCCATCTATAACATATTACATATTTCCATATAGTGGTTAAACTTCTGAGAAAATGCAAAGAGTTTACTTAAAATTTTGAAATGAAGGGAAATACTAGCTTTTACCTGTAGTGTTTGATAATTAAAGCTATTTTTTGTTCTTGCTTTCCTCCATCTGATTAAGACATTTATCATGCTTTAATGTCATTTCAAAAGTATGACCTAGGACCTCTTTCTCAACAATATGGAGGAAAAAGAGGTGAGGAGATGAGAGCCAGTGAGGCAAAAAGGCAAGAGGAGAGAAAAAGGAAAATTCTAAAGTCCTTCTTGAAGACAAATGCAAAGCAGAATTTTCTGAATTTGATCAAAACAAACTAGGAAACAGTGAAAAAGTAGGCAGAACCCAAGGTTTAAAAGAGAACTATAAGTATTTAGAATGTGTGCTTCATACAACAACAACAACAAAATGACATATTAAACTCAAAAATGTTTTAGAACAGTCAATGGAAGTCAATCTATCCTAGGATAAACATGACAAATAGACAATGTGGAACTGAAGTGTAATATTGGGTAATATTGAACAAAAATGTTCAGAAATACTTGGGTTTGAAATGACATCCAAACCAGGAAAAATGCTAGTGTCCATTAACATAAGAATATATATGTAATATATATGTAATATATTACCAAGTACTATATTTCAGTCCAACGTTGTCTCTTTTCATGTTTATCTTAGGATAGATTATCTTTCATTGTCTATTCTGAAAATATAATATGTAGATATTAGCATATTTTATAAAGTAATATCTTTATTAAGATTTTAGAGCAATTATCCTGACTGGAAGTGCCACATAACATTCTCTCTCCACCTGGCTTCATTTATCCACTCAATTCTAGTAAGTTGGATTTCTATTAATCCTTCTTGTCAACTCAACAACTGATCTGGAACAAACCATATCTGTGAGGAAGATTAATTGGTGTTTATATGTGTATTTTTTGATGTAATATTGTGTTTTCTTCCTTGAAATAAAGACTTTCTTCCTTGAGTTTTATCATTATAAATTTGAAGAACGAATAGTTTAGAACTCAAATTGAAGTTATTAAGTTTTGTCACATTATTAATAAGAACATAATGCATCAAGTTAATAAATTATCAATCAAGCCAATATATCTTAATAGGTCTGTTTTTTTTAAAAAAAAAGCAAAAAGGAACTATGCTTGTTATTGCAAAAATAGTAAGCTAAAAATCACAACAAGAAAACATCCTGCTTGAAGAATTTCTTAAATTCTAAAGATTAGGAAGCTAAGAGCAACATATTAACTTTTCTCAAGAACAGTTTTTCAGCTCCAAGTATCATTAGAAAGATTAAGAATCTAAATCTTGGCTAATGGAAAAATTTGGAACTTTATGGTAGGATATCTAGGTAATCAACTTAAGAAAGTGAATTTTTAGCAAAGAGAGCATGGACCCATTTATTCAAAGGAAATGATTCCACATACATTAATCTTTCATTGGGGACTACTTTCAAAACTGATCAGAGGGCTCTATCTGAAAATTATACCTATTGACACTAATCTAAGATATTTCTACCTTCCAAAAAATCACACAAATATTTTCCTGCAATCTATCTTTATTATAAAAAAAGGTAACCATAATAACATTATTGGATCTAAATATAACAATTAGAACACTAAATCTATAAATTTAGATTTTAAAAAATATTCCTGATTTAAAGTACTGCTTCTTTTTCAACTCAGGTTTCTGCACATCTCCAAAGACTTAAAAACCAACGATTACAGGCACCCATTTAAGGAGTGTTTCAAGTTGTACTGAAGGCAAGAGGCAATCAATCTCTAACAGGATTGAGACTAGAGCATGGCACAAGAAAGAACACAAAGCAAACTTATTCACAAGAAACAAAAATCTGTACCCCAAAAACAGCTTTTATTTTCCTCTTGAATGAGAAAACAGAAATAGAAATAGATGCACTCTGAATTGAAAAACTATTGTGGATTATTATTCAATTATTATTAATTTGCATCACTTAATGAGTAACCAACAATGTACTGAGAACTGTCAGAGATTTAATTTATTATACCAAAAAAAAAGGATTTGCGTTAATCAAAAGGTGGTCAAGACTACAAACAGG
This sequence comes from Tamias sibiricus, assembly GCA_025594165.1. Taxonomy (NCBI): domain Eukaryota; kingdom Metazoa; phylum Chordata; class Mammalia; order Rodentia; family Sciuridae; genus Tamias; species Tamias sibiricus. The sequence goes on along the minus strand of CM046660.1, from coordinate 136,557,718 downwards.
GTGAAAATAATAATATATTGTCAAGGAGTTACAGACTCCTTGCAACTTTTATCAGTTATCTATTGCTATTTTACAAAGCATCTCAAAGCTTAGAGGCCTAAAACAATAATAATATATTATTTTTTTTTTAAAATGCAAGTTGGTTGACTGTTTCTGTGGGATTTGCTGCCACTACTGGGACAACTACAATGAAATATCCAAGATAACCTAACTCATCTGAAAATTGGTTCCAATTCAGTTTTTCTTTTTTTGGACTCTGATTCTCCTCTAGACTAGAATAGTTTTTACATAAAGTAGCCCTAAGATAACATTTCAAACAGTCAAAGTGAAAGTTGCCAGACCTCTTGAAAACTAGACTGGGGAATGTATACATGCAATTACCACAAAGTTATATTGGTCAAAGGCCAATTTGGTCATATTCAAAGATTTAAAGAATAGACCAAATCTTTTGAAGGGTAGTGACTTCAATATCAGAACTTCCATATCGCTCAAAATATCATAATTGTTTTGTAAAAGTCTTTTGGTGGGTACAAAGTAGATAATAAAATGTTGTTGATGGACAAACAAGATAACTGTAGGTCTGAAGGCCAGCTTTTTTTTTTTTTTTTTTTTTGCTTACTTCCTTTTTGGTTATTGCATCTTTATATCACATTTTGCCAATGGAATTTTCATAATGGCATGCTTTGGAATTTCCATCACATGCTTGTTAAATTAACACAAAGGAAAATAGAGGGAAAAAAGTGGTAAATCTCTTAGGAAGATAATGAACACAAAATCAAGGAAAAAGGAAAGAATGACTATATCTAGAAATAAAGATAATCTTTATATTTTGCTTGGTACTTTCAAAGAGTACTTTCAAATATAAAACTAGTTAATCTGATTTTCTCAATAACTCTGTGAAGAAGAGAGAAAAGTTATTTTTATCCATATTCACAGATTGAGTTTAAATACTTAACTGGTTGTTCTGAGTATATATTCCTGACCAGGGGTAAATAGCAGTCCACCTAGAACTCAAGTTTTGATCTAGAATTCAGTTAAATTTCACTGTTTCATAAGTAAGTGAAGTGCAAATAATAAAAAATTAAAATAGGCATTTTTAAACTATTGTCTAGACTTTTCTTATTATTTTTATATTATGTATTAGTCTTTTTTTTTAAATCCTGTTATGAGAACAGAGTCTAATATTTTCTTTTATTAATCATTACATTTAAGCTTAATGGTGCATCCTTTGTGGATACTTATGATACTCTGGTAATACTTATGATATCTGGAGTAACACAGGTCTATAGACAAAACTAATCCAATTGTTTTAATTATAATCAAAAATTACTTTATGATCTATGCATCATTTTATTACTGTAGCATTCAGCTTAAAAAAATAATGTAATGTTAGCTGTTGGCTTAGTATAAATGATTTTTATTGTGTTGAAGTGCATTCCTTATAAGGCTTATATGTTCAGTGTTTTTATCATGAAGTGTTGAATTTTTTTTTTTTTTTTTTTTTTTTTTTTTTTTGGTACTGATTGAACTCAGGAGCACTCAACCACTGAGCCACATCCCCAGTCCTATTTTGTATTTTATCTAGAGACAGGGTCTCAAGTTGCTTAGCACCTCACTTTTGCTGAGACTGGAACTCAAAATCCTCCTGCCTCAGCCTCCTGAGCTGCTGGGATTACAGGCATGCACACTGCGCCTGGCTCAAGTGTAGAATTTTACTGAATGCTTTTCTATATCAATTGAGATGACCATGTGGCTTCATTCTGTTGATAGGCTCTTTCCTGTTCACTGATTTCCTCTTGATTGTGGTGAATAATCTTTTGAGCGTGTTGTTGGATTCAGTGTGCTAGTATTTTATTGAGGATTCTTGTATCTGTACCCATCAAGGATATTGACCTGTAGTTTGTTGCTATTGTGTCCTTATCTGATTTCGCCATCAGGGATATACTGACCTTATAAAATGTATTTGGAAGAATTTCTTTTTCTCCAATTTTTTTTTTTTATAAACTTAAGGAGGATTGGTATTATTTCTTCTTTAGATGTTTGGTAGAATTCAGCAGTGGAACCATCTGCTCATGATTCAATCTTAGTAAAGTATAAGTGTATAGAAATTTCTTCTTTTCTTCTAGATTATGAAATTTATTGGCACATAGTTGTTCCTAATTATATCTAATGATCTTTTCTATTTCTGTGGCATAAGTTGTAATTTTCTCTTTACACCTCTGATTCATTTTTTATTTGAATCTTTTCTTTTTCTTAGTTACTCTAAGGGTTTGTCTGTTTTATTTCTCTCTCCAAAGAACCAGTTCTTCATTTCATTGATCTTTTATATTGCTTTATTTAGTGTCTATTTCATTTATTTCTACTCTGGCCTTTATTATTTCTTTCCTTCTACTAACTTGGGGTTTCATTTGATCTTGTTTTTCTAGTTCCTTTAGGTCGAGTGATAGGTTGTTTATATGAAGCATTTTTACTTTTTGATATGGCATTGATTGCTATAAACTTCTATCTTACTATTGCTGTGTCTCATTTGTTTTTGTATTCTATATCTCCATTTTCATTTGTTTCAAGAAGTTTTTTAATTTCCTTCCTGATTTCTTCCTTGATCCATTGCTTGGCCAAGAGTAAATTGTTTAATTTACATGTATTTGTATAGTTTCTAAAGTTTCTCTAGTTATTGATTTCGCACTTTATTGCATTATGTTCAAAAAGTTACTTGATATGGCTTCTATTTTATTTTTAATTTGTTGAGACTTATTTTGTGCCCTATCATTTGCTCTATCCTGAACAGTGTTCCATGTGCTTATGAGAAATATGTGTATTAAGCAGCTGTTAGATGAAATATTCTGTAGATGTCTGTTAGATTCATGTGGTCTAATGTGCAATTTAACTATAATAAATGTTTTGTTGATTTCTGTCTGGATGATCTATACCTGAAAATAGTTGTTTTAAGTTTTCAGTTATTATTGTGTTGAAGTCTCGCTCTCTTTTGTTTTGGCTTTATCTATTTGGGTGCTCTAATATTGGGTCCATATACATTTAGAATTATTATTTCCTCTTGCTCAATTAATCCCTTTATCATTATATGACTTTGCTTGTACCCTTTGACTGCTTTTGATTGAAAGTGTCTATATATACCAGGAGGTTGAACCCAGGGTCTCACACACAAAATACTCTTCCACTGAGCAACATCTACAACTCATAAAGTATATTTCATCTCATGTTAGCATGGCTACTTCTATTTTCTTTCAGCACCCACTTGCATGTAATTTTTTTTTTTTTTTTTTTTTTTTTTTTTTTTTTTGGTACTGGGGATTGAACTCAGGGGCACTCAACCAACAGGGCCACATCCCCAGCTTTTTTTTTTATGTTTTATTAAAGACAGGGTCTCACTGAGTTGCTAAGTGCCTTGCCATTGCTGAGGCTGGCTTTGAACTCATGATCCTTCTGCCTCAGCTTCCCAAGTGCTGGGATTACAGGCGTGCACCACCACACCTGGCTTGCATGTAATGTCTTATTCCATCCCTTCACTTTCATTTGATGTGTGATCGTTGACGTAAAGTGAGTATATTCTAAGGAGCATATTTGAGTTGTGTGTGTGTGTGTGTGTGTGTGTGTGTGTGTGTGTGTGTTTATTTTTAATCCATTCAGTCACTATATTTTCAATTGGGGAATTTACTCCACTAACATTCCAAGTAATTATTAATAGATATGGTACTATTACAGCCATTATGCAACTTGTTTCTGTATTTTGCTGCAGGTCCTTTAATTTTTTTCTCCCTCCTCTAGTAGCATATTTTGAATTCTTATTCATTATTTTTGGTTTGTCTATTATAGATTCTTGATCTGTGGCTATCACAAGGCTTACAAAAATAACTTTTGATTATAATAAGCTATTTTGAAGTGAGAAGAACGTAAGATGATCATAAGGATAAAAGTAGAAACAAATAAATGAATAAAAGAACAAGAGAAAATATACTCAAGACACTCTCCAGTTGTGTTCCATTCCTCTGCATATTTTGAATTTTGATATCCAAGTTTGCATTTTTCTATATTGCATGTTGCTTGACATATTAATATAGTTTTTATTTTTGTTTATTTTAACATTCATACTAAAGATATGAATGATTAACATATGTAAGTATTAAATATGCTAGAGCACTCTGAATTTGTGAAGTTAATTTTATTGGTAAGTTTATGCCATATTATGTTTTCTTCCCATTAATGTCTCACCCTTCAGTGTCTTTCAGGTGAAAGAATTTCCTTTAGCATTTCTTGTAAAATAGTTCTGGAGGTGATATATATACTCTCAGCTTTTTTTTTTTTTTTTTTTTTTTTTTTTTTTTTTTGTCTGGAGTCTTTAATGTTCCTTCAGTTGAAAAGGATAGCTTCACTGGGTGTAGTGTTCTTGGTTGACGATTTTTCCTTCAGCACTATGAAAATATCATACATCTATCTCCTGGTCAATAAAGTTTCTGCTGATAGTAGGCTATAGAACAAATTGAGACACACCTTTGTGTTTTTGCTTCTTTTTTTATTTTTTTCCTTCCGTCTTGAGAATCTTCATCTTCCATCTGAAAGAGCTTGATTGGAAGATTTCTCTTAAGTTAAATTTAACTGGTAATCTACAGCCTTCCCAATGTGGATACTTTTATCTTTTCTAAATTTGGGGTGTTTTCTATCATTACTTTTTTCAAATAAGCATTTTCCCCCTTTGGTATGCTAAAAAACATCTTGATTGCCAATAACTTAAATTTATTTGTTCTTTTAGTTCTGTTCCAAAGGTTATTTTCATTCTTTTTTTCTCTTTTTCTCCTACAACTGTATATTTTCAAATATCAAATATCCTATTTTTATCTCACTAATGTTTTCTCCTGTTTGATTTATCCTGCTACTGATGCCTTATATCATGCTTTTCTTTTTCTTTTACTTTGTACCAGGGATTGAACTCGGGCACTCGACCACTAAGCCACATCCCCAGTCCTAGTTTTGTATTTTATTTAGAGACAGGATCTCACTGAGTTGCTTAGAACCTAGATTTTTCTAAGCTAGCTTTGAACTCATGATCCTCCTGCCTCAGCCTCCTGAGCTATTGGGATTATAGGTGTGTGCCACTGTGCCCTACTCTATCATCCTTTTAATTTCACTGAGTGTATTTTTTGTCTGGAGATTTTTTGCTTCCATCTTTTTGTTAAGTTTTTCTGTTAGAACAGTAAAATGTTTCTGGTTTTCTTTAAGCTCATTGATTTCCCTTAAAATAGGTATTTTATATTCTCAGACATCATTAATACTGATTATTACCTCGTCAGTTTATTGCACTGTATTTTTAGTACTAGGTGAAGTCATGGTTTTCTAAAAGCTCACGATTCTTTTTGGCATTAAAATATCAAGTATTTTTTTCCAGTCTTCCTAATTTGGTTTGTTCATGCCTATCTTTCCAGAAATTATAAACAGGTCAGTTATTTTCTCTTAAGTCTATAGATATTTCCACTATTTCAACATTAGATAAGACCTAGGCCCAGGTTTTCTAGGACTTTGCTATTTGTGTCCATCCAGGCCCAGGTTTGTCTCAAATATTCTATTGGTATATTGTTCAGAAATAAACAGGAAAGTATTCATATATCAAGCCTTTCCCTGGAGCAACACAGACATTGATGCCTTATGCACATTTACTGGACTGCAGTCAGCACAACATGTTCGGCCAAGTGCTGGGGAGGGACACCATGGGTGGACCAGCTGCAGATTCCTGTATCATATTGAGGTCAACATCACTATCACGCTGTCATACTCTGAGTACACAGCCCACTAAAACTGACATGACACTAGGTTAGTTACAAGGCTCACATTTCTATGGGATGGGATTGGGGTTGTGGCTCAATGGTAGAGCATGTGCCTAGCATGTGTGAGACACTGGGTTCAATCCCTAGCACCACATAAAAAAAAAAAATACTAAATAAACATTTCTATGGGATGGCTATTACTGAGGTGGACTCATGGTCCAACATAGCTATAATAATCAGTAGGGAATGCTTACTGGACTAGAAGTCCAATAGACTGGACTATGCATATTCCACCCCCACCCCACCCCCACCCCCACAGCTATTCCAAAGTTTCTTTTCACTGGAAGGCCTGATTTACTTATCTCATGTGTTTGTTATACCAAGACAAACAACTTGGTGTATCTGTGGGGAAAGGTTGTCAGAGCACCTTACTCAGCTACCATCTTGTTCTGCCTTTCTAAAATTATAATATTCTTAATGTAAGTTTATATAAACAGACCACATCAAAAGCATCTTCATAATTTTTGAAGTCAACTTTATATTGAACTTTGTAGATAACTTATTTAAGACTAAAATAAGCTGCATATCAAAAGTAAAAGAAATATTTGTGTCTTTGAATTATGAAAATTACCGAATTATAAATTCTTACCCAGTGTGTATATCCTTGCTCATTTTAAGGAATATCACACTAAATAAACTGACACATAGCAATTAGATAACTTATTTAAGACTAAAATAAGCTGACTATCAAGAGTAAAAGAAATATTTGTGTCTTTGAATTATGAAAATTACTGAATTATAAATTCTTACCCAGTGTGTATATCCTTGCTCATTTTAAGAAATATTACACTAAATAAACTGACACATCAATACATGAAACAAATAAAGAATTTTACTACAATGTAAAACATGGTAATATAATCACTATATAAAGAATTTGTTAGTATAAGTGTAAAGAAGACATATTACTTTTACTTGATTCCAGAAACTTTGAATATTAAGTAAAACTAATATTTTGACAAGTTTCTAGAAGATATTACAAAATCTCCATTTGAGTATAAAATAGTGACTTATACAGAAAAAGGAAGGTGGAAGAAGAATGAGTTAGGTATAGGTCGGACACTAGATAATAAAACAGTAAAATAGAAGGAATAAGTTCTAGTATTCCATAGCACAGTGAATTGACTGTAGTTCACAATACCATATAATATATTTTATAGACTACAAGAGAAGAACTCAACATATAGAAATGCTCAGAAGAGGGAAATGCTAATTACCATGATTTGATAAGTACACATTATATGCATGTGTTGAAAGATTATATTATATCCCATAAACATGTATATTTATTCCATGTAAGTCAAAAATTGAAAAAAATACAATGAATGTCAAAATACAAAATATAAAATATCAATTTTATTTATGTACGCCCAATGAAATTCCAATTAGAAAGCAGAGATTATCAGATTGGATCTTAAAAATATCTAATGATAAACTACTATAAAACCCTAAGTTTAAATATAATGATGCAGGTACACTAAAACTAAAAGAATGGAAAGATATATACCATGCAAACACTAATAATAGAAAGCTCAAGTGTGTACTTTAATATCAGGAAAATAGACCTCAGGTGAGGGGGAAGTATAAGCATCAGTGTTGACTTCACTTAATGAGGAAAATGAGAATTGACCAAGGAGGCACAATAGGCCAGAGTGTATATAAACTTGTCCTCAGAGCTCCAAAACATGAGAAGAAAAAAATCTAATAAAACTCGTAAGATAAATATAAATTTACAGTTACACACAGGGTTATCAATTCTCCTCCATCAAAATAATTATTAGAATAAGTACACAGAAAAAGCAAAAACACAGAAGTTCTGAATAGCACCATCCACAATCTTGATCCAATTGACATGAAAAATGCAACCAAAAATATCAGGAAAAAATAAAAAATAAAAAGGTTTTCAAGTGCATTTGGAACATATACCAAGATGAAGTATATATGAAGTAAACCTTAACAAAATCCACTGAAAACAAATCATGCAGAATATATTCTTTGGTTAATACAATTGAATTGGAAATCAATTGTAGAAAGAAAGGCGGCAATTTTTAGACAAGGTCTGCTGCGGTAGATGGCGGACAGGAGGGAGGTGCCCTCGGGAGTCAGTCACTAAAGGAGGCTTAGTGGGGGAGTTTGGATGAGTTGCTAGCGGTAGTCCTGAAACTGCAAGGGAGCTGGGACATTCCTGCTTCTCAGGGACTGCAAGTGGGTGAAATACAGCGAGGGTGAGTGAGACTCCAGATCGCCAATGCGCGGGGGCCAGGCTCGAGAGTTCTACAGTGGAGACAGGAGTAACCGCAGAGGTAAAGGCACGGTAGAGGAAAGTCCTGGGCAACAACATTAAAGTGGAACAGCGCAGAAAGATAGAAAGAAAGCTAGATGCGGGCAGCTTCCATGCAGAATACTTTCACGCAAATTGCTGGGCGGGGATGTACACTTGGGAGCGAGCCACAGGACTGGGGAAGTGCTGTTGGGCCCTAGGAGAGCGATTGCTGAGATTGCTGACATATTTGAGGAGGGCTGCCACTGACAGGGAGAAAGAAGGAAGAAAGGAGAAGCAGCAGGGTGTGGAGGCCAGCATGCATCCAAGGATTCCTCCAGTGCTCTGAGACCAGCACACACCTGGGTGAGATGCGGGCAGCCATGGGGGAGGGTGTGTTTGAGGCCAGTGTGGTAGCCCAGAGACTCTGCAACCGTGGATGAGCATGGGGAGTGGACGCCTTCTCAACAGACCGTCTTCCAGTGCCATTCACCTGTTGTCACATCCCCCCCTGTGCCATTCTTTGGCTGGCCAGATGTGCAGTCTTGATTCTACCCACAGGTTCTCTGTGACACCTGAGCTGATCCCGGACAGCTGGCTTGACAGCTGAAGGGGGAAAAAGAAGGGCTTCCCTTGGTGCTGCTTGACTGAGACCTGTTTGTGGGTTCGACTTTTTTTTTTTTTTTTCTTGGTTGTTTGTTTGTTTTTCTCTTTAATTTCCTTCTTTTCTCCTTTCTCTCTTTTGCCTCTTTTCTTCTTTCCTCATCTTTCCTATTTACACCCTGTCATTGCATTCTCAACAGAGGCAAAAACAACTTTTATGCAGGAATTGGGATTTCTAGAACTGGGACAAATGAATAATACATCAAAGCGGTGTTATATATAGTTTATTCTCTACTTTTTTGACTCACTTTCTTTTCTTCTATTTTTCACTAATTTCTACAACTTTGTCTTTTTTTCTTTCTTTTTTCTTCTCTCAACATTTGCATAAGTTTGGTTTATATACACATTGGTCTTCCCACTAAATTGTTTACTCCAATTTCTTTCCTCTCTCTTCTGCTGACATTAAACTACTTCCATAGATTTCTCCTTTCACAATTTCTAAGAAAAAACAACTCAATACCCTCACTTCCTTTCTTCTAAACATATCACCTCTGTGTCCAATATTTGAAATTATAAACCCTATCAAAATATACAGAGTATATTGGAGAAAATATTTGAATGAACTAATTCTGTACCTTGTGATCAAACTGTGATTAGCTGAATAGGAATTGTCTGGTTTTAAAGTGTAATGTATTTATAAGGGGATCTGATAGCATTGTACTACAGGAGCATAATAAGGCTTTATTGAAAATGAAATAGTCAAGGTTCCACAGTGCTAGAAGAAAAGTCACACAAGCAATATGAAGAAACAAGGGAAGAAAAGTGTATCAAACAAATCAGCATACCTCCTTAGCAGATTCCCTGGCAAGCACAGTTGGAGAAATGCCAAAGAAGGAATTCAGGAATTACATATTCTAAATGTTCATGGAACGCAAGAATGAACTCATGAGGGAGCCAATACAGGTAGTAAAGGATCATTTTGACAAAGAACTTCATAAAAAAAATATAAGAAGCAACAGATTACTTCAATAGGGAGATAGAGGTTCTAAAGAGAAACCAAACAGAAATTCTGGAAATGAAAGAAGCAATAAACCAAACTAAATGTTCAATTGAAAGAATCATCAATAGATTAGACCACTTGAAAGAAAGGACCTCAGATAATAAAGACAAAATATATATTCTGGATAAAAATGTAGATTACACAGAGAAAATGGTAAGAAATCATGAGCAGAACATTCAAGAAATATGGGATAGCATAAAAAGACCAAATATAAGAGTGATTGGGGTAGAGGAAGGTGCAGAGTTCCAAACCAAAGGAATGAGTAATTTATTCAATGGAATAATAGTAGTAAATTTTCCAAACATAAGGAATGGATGGGAAAACCAACTTCAAGAGGCTTACCGAACACCAAATGTACAAAATCAACAGATCCACACCAAAGCACATTATAATGAAAATTCCTAATATACTGAACAAGGAGAGAATATTAAAAGCCATGAGAGAAAGAAATCAGATTACATATAGGGAGAAACCAATTAGATAATGTGCAGATCTTTTAGCCCAGACCTTAAAAGCTAGACGATCCTGTAACAATATATTTCAAGTCTGAAAGAAAAGGGATGTCAACCAAGAATCTTATAGCCATCAAAATTAAGCTTTAGATTTGAAGATGAAATAAAAACTTTCCACAACAAAAAAAAGTTAAAATATTTCACAACTCGAAAGCCTGCACTTCAGAACATTATAGGCAAAATATTCCATGAAGAAGAAAAAAAAAATAACAATGAAAATCAGCAAAGGGAATTATTAAACAAAAGGAAACACCAACCAGAGGAGAAACCAAATCAAGTTAAATACCATAAACAAATAAAAATGGATGGGAATACGAATCAGTTCTCTATAATAACCCTGAATGTTAATGGCCTAAACTCACCATTCAAAAGACACAGACTGTCAGACTGGATTAAAAGAAATGACTCAACAATATGCTGTCTCCAAGAAACCCTCCTTAATTAGAAAAAGAAACCTGATATGAACGCAGACTGAAGATATATAACCGAAAGGCTGGAGAAAAAATTCAGTCAGCCGGGCAGTCACTCGGTCGGTCTTTATCCCGGTTTACGGTACCAGGCAGCTTACATCTTCCCATTCATATGGGCTGCAGAAGCAAGCAGGGGTTTCCATTCTCATATCAAATAAGATAGACTTCAAGCCAAAGTTAATCAAAAGGGACAAATATGGATATTTCATACTGCTTAAGGGAACCATTTATCAACAAGATATGACAATTATAAATCTATATGCCTCAAATAATGGAGCACCTACATTCATCAAACAAACCCTTATCAAGTTCAAGAGTAAAATAGACCACAACACAATTATTCTAGGGGACTTCAACACACCTCTTTCACCAATGGATAGATCATCCAAACAAAAGCTAAATAAAGAACATTAGACCTCATTAATACAATTAATAACTTAGACGTAACGGACATATATAGAATATTTCATCCCTCAGCAAATGAATACACTTTCTTCTCAGCAGCACATGGCTACTTCTCTAAAATTGACCATATATTATACCACAAAGCAACCCTCAGCAAATATAAAAAAGTAGAGATACTACACTGCATTGTATCAGACCATAACAGAATGAAATTGGATATCAATGTTAAAATAAGAAATTTTAAAAAAAAAGTGATTCCAACAATTGGAAACTAAACAACATGCTACTGAATGAACAAGGGGTTGCAGAAGATATCAAGGAAGATTTTAAAAATCCTAGAGGTGAATGAGAACACAAATACATCATATAGAAATCTCTGGGACACTATGAAGGTAGTATTAAGAGGAAAATAATTCACATTGAGCTCATTCTTAAAAGAAAAAAAAAAACAACAAATAAACGACTTAACATCACACCTCAAGCTCTAGAAAAGGAAGAGTAGATCAACACTAAGAGCAGCAGAAGACAGGAAATAATTAAAATCAGAACTGAAATTAATGAAATTGAGACTAAAGAAACAATTCAAAGAATTGACAAAACCAGAAGTTGAGTTTTTGAAAATAAATAAAATTGACAGACCCTTAGCTATGCTAACGAAATAGAGGAGAGAAAAAACTCAAATTACTAGCATCCATGATGAAAATGGAAATATCACAGCAAACACCTCAGAAATACAGAAGATAAATAGAAATTACTTTGAAAACTTATACTCTAATAAAATAGAAAATATCGAAGGCATTAACAGATTTCTAGAGTCATATGAATTGCCCAAACTAGACCTGGAGGCTATACACAAGACGCCATCAAAAAGCTACCAACCAAAAAAAAGCCCATAACTGGATGGGTTCACAGCTGAGTTCTACAAGACCTTCAAAGAAGAACTAATACCAATATTCTTCAACTTATTTCAGGAAATAGAAAAAGAGGAAGCTCTTCCAGACTCTTTCTATGTGGCCAATATTACACTAATTCCAAAGTCAGGCAAAGAAAGAGCCAAAAAAAGAAAACTTCAGGCCAATATCTTTAATGAATATAGATGCAAAAATTCTCAACAATATTCTGGCAAATCAAATACTAAAACATCAAAAAAATAGTGCACCATGATCAAATAGGGTTTATAGCAGGGATGCAAGTTTGGTTCAACATACGGAAATCAATAAACATAATACATCACATCAATAGACTTAAAGAAAAAAACCATATGATCATCTCAATTGATACAGAAAAAGCATTCAACAAAATACAACACCCCTTTATGTTCAAAACACTAGAAAAACTAGGGATAACAGGAACATATCTCAACATTATAAAAGCTATTATGCGAAGCCCCATGCTAACATCATCTTAAATGGAGAAAAATTGAATGCATTCCCTCTAAAAACAGGAACAAGACAGGGATGACCCTTCTCACCACTGTTATTTAACATATTACTTGAAACCCTGGCCAGAGAAATTAGATAGACTAAAGAAATCCAGATAGGAAAAGAAGAACTCAAATTAGCACTATTTGCTGATGATATGATAATATACCTAGAAGATCAAAAAAACTCCACCAGAAAACTTTTACACCTAGTAAGTGAATTCTGCAAAATAGCAGGTTACAAAATCAATACCCATAAGTCAAAGGCATTTCTGTACATCAGTGTCAAATCCTCTGAAAGGGAAATGATGAAAACTACCCCATTTACAATAGCATTAAAATATATTTATACCTGGGAATATAGTTAACCAAAGAGGTGAAAGACCTCTATAACAAAAACTACAGAACACTAAAGAAATTATAGAAGACCTTAGAAGATGGAAACACCTACCTTGTCCTTGGATAGGCAGAATTAATATTGTTAAAATGAGCATACTACCAAAAAGCACTATACAGATTTAATGCAATTCCAATCAAAATCCCAATACATTCCTCATAGAAATAGAAAAAGCAGTCATGAAATTCATCTGGAAAAATAAAAGACCCAGAATAGCTAAAGCAATCATTAGCAAGAAAAGTGAAGCAGGTGGCATTACTATACCAGACCTTAAATCATACTACAGAGCAATAGTAACAAAATCAGCATGGTATTGGCACCAAAATAGGATGGTAGACCAATCATACAGAATGGAGGACACAGAGACCAATACATATAATGTCAGTTATCTTATTTTAGACAAAGGTGCCAAAAATATACATTGGAGAAAAGATAGCCTCTTCAGCAAATGGTGCTGGGAAACCTGGAAATCCATATGTAGCAAATTGAAATTAAACCTTTATCTCTCACCATGCACAAAATTTAACTCAAAGTGGATCAAGGACTTAGGACTTAGACCAGAGACAATATACTTAATAGAAGAAGAAGTAAGCTCCAATCTCCAACATGTCAGTTTAGTCCCCAAGTTCCTCAATAAGACTCCTGTAGCACAAGAATTAATATCAAGAATCAATAAATGGGACAGATTCAAACTAAAAAGCTTCTTCTCAGCAAAAGAAACAATCAGTGAGGTGAATAGAGAACCAACTAATTGGGAACAAATTTTTACCACATGCACATCAGTTAGAGCACTAATCTCTAGAATATATAAAGAACTCAAAAATTTTAACACCAAAAAGACAAATAACCCAATCAATAAATGGGCCAAGGATCTGAAAAGACACTTCTCAGAAGAAGATACACAGTCAATCAACAAATACATGAAAAAATGTTCAACATCTCTGGCAATTACAGAAATGTAAATCAAAACTAATATTTCATTTCATTCCCGTCAGAATGGCAGCTATTTAGAATACAAACAATAATAAATGTCGGAGAGGATGTGGGGAAAAAGGCACACTCATACATTGCTGGTGGGACTGCAAAATGGTGCAGCCATTATGGAAAACAGTATGGAGATTCCTTGGAAAACTGGGAATGGATCCACCTTTGACCCAGCCATCCCACTCCTGGCTCTATTCCCAAAGGACTTAAAAGCAGCATACTACATGGACACAGCCACATTGATGTTTATAGCAGCTCAATTCACAATATCTAGGTTGTGGAATCAACCTAGATGCCCCTCAATAGATGAGTGGATAAAGAAAATGTGGTATCTATACACAATGGAATATTACTCAGTTATTAAAGAGAATAAAATCATGGCATTCACAGGTAAATGGATGAAGTTGGAGAGCATAATGCTAAGTGAAGTTAGTCAATCACAAAAATCCAAATGCCGAATGTTTTCTCTGATATAAGTAGGCTGATTCACAGTGGGGTTGGGTTAGGGAACATAGGAGGATTAGAGGAATTCTAGAAAGGTCAATGGGGAGGGAGGGGAAGGGAAAGAGCAAGGGGGTATGAAGGAAAAAAAAAAGAAGATGGTAGAATGAGATGGATATCAGTATATTAAACGCATGATTGAAGACATGAATAGTATGAATATTCTTTGTATCCAACAGTGTTATGTTAAAAGGTGCTTTGTATATGTAATATGAAATGCAATGAATGCTATTGTCATATATACAACATTGAATAAAAGAAAGAAAGAGAAAGAAAGAAAGAAAGAAAGAAAGAAAAAAGAAAGGAAGGAAGGAAGGAAGGAAGGGGGCAAATTCCCAAACATTAGCAATTACAGCATACTTCTAAATTACTAATGTGTAAAAAGATAGTCTCAAGAGAAATTTTAAAATATTTTGAAATAAATGAAAAGGAAAATCCAAAATAACAAAATTTGCAGCATGCAGCTCAAGAAGTACTGAGAGAAACTTAAATTACATGCTTAAAAAAGTCCAAAATTCAACACTGAGCTCCTACAAAAACAAGCAAATTGTACTCAAATTAAGCAGAAATGTTAAGAGAAGGCACAAATTGCCAGTACCAGAAGTGAAAGTGAATAATTTCCCTGCAGATATCAAAAGACATGAAAATGATAACAAGTGAATATTACAATATTTTGCCCATAAATTTGGCTACATGGATTAAAGACATCAATATTTTAAAAGACGTAAATAGATAAAGCTCTTTCAAAAATAAATTGATATATAAACAATTCTCTATGTAATTTAAAACAGAAATCTTTATTAAAAACTTTCCAACATAAAAATACCCAGGTATTTTCATTGACAAATTCTAACAAATAATTAAGAAAAAAAAAAGTACCAATTTCTTGGCAATAAATTTCATAAATTTGAGGAAAAGAAATCAGTTCATAGTCTTTTTATGAAACCAGCATTACTTTGATATCAACACTAGACAAAAATTTTACTAGAAAAATCTGTTTATAAACTATTTTGTACAAGAACAGTTACAGAAACTTTGTTCATAATATCCAATAAATAAAAATCATTCAAATGCTACCCAAAAGCATTATGAGTATTCTAATTGTGACATATTCATATCTAAAATGAAGAAAAAAATCAGAAAGTAGCTTGGAATGAGAGGAGAAAAACTAGAAAGGAGCACAAAAATAATGATCTGAAGGAATAAAAAGGTTCTGTATATTAAAAGGAATGGGACTTACATGGGTTTTTGCTTTTCACAAAATTAATTAAATTGAATTCTTAAGATTGATGTATTTCATACACTGCAAAATATACCCAAGCAAAATGAACAACAGTAAACATATTCCTTTTTTATAGTGATATAAATTATCAGTTTCAAACTGTCTTCTAGGCTTGAGCAAATTAGTATATATGTTGAAAATGAAAACCTAGTTTCTCACTTTCAAAATTCAAAATATAAATATGAAGTTATGATTTTAAGGCAGAGAGGAATAAACAATACAAAAATAGTGCATGTCATATTCCTTTTTTCTGTCCACTAAGATGGCCCAGAAATAAAGACACAGGTAGCTTTGAGACACCTAATACCCTGATCTTGGTTTCTAAATAGTATTTTCCATTAAAGATTGTCAGAGGCTTTTGGAGAAAAATCTGATTTCAGGTCTGGGATATGGAAATTAATAAAAAAGCCTGAAGTGTCTTTTATTGTCTTTAATAATGAAATATTTAAAGAATTATAAGTACCAACCAATTAAAAAGACACCTGGACCAGATTAAAGAGAGTCCCATTGAACAAATCTGATATAGTTAAATATCAAAATACATAATTGTATGAATGGAATACAATCAATTGCATGGAATAAAAATCCATGAGTTGCCATTATATAAATGAATAGATAACTGTAGTTCATTAAGCATTCATAGTTGTTTTTGCTAGGAAGTATTTATTTCTTATAATGGTAAAAGTAGAATTTTTAAAAATTTTAAATTTAAAATTATTTTAACTGATATATAACAACAAAAATTTTATATTAATAGTATGACATGCAATTTTTATACATGTATATATTGTGTAATATTCAGACAAGGATCAATATATGTGCCATCCTCATATATTTGTCATTTCTTTATGATAAAAAATTTTCTTCCAGTATTTTGAAATATACAGTACATTATCATCATCTGTAGTCATCCTTATGTGCAGTAGCATACTAGGACTTCTGTCTCCTATCTAATTGTAACTTATTACTAATTGATCAACCTTTCCACATCCCTCCTTTTCCCCACTCTGGTGACTATCACTCCACTCTCTACTTCTATGAGATCAACCATTTTAGATTCCATATATGAGGGAGATGATGTGGTACTTGTCTTTCTGTGCCTCACTTATTCAGCTACACACAATGATCTCCAGTTCCATCTATGCTATCACAAGTGACAGGATTTTCTTTCTTTCTTTTTTTTTTAATGGCTGATTAGCATTCCATTGTATATATGTACTACATTATCTTTTATCCAATTATAAAGTTGATGGATACTTTGATCATTTCCATTTCTTGACTATTATGAATAGTTTTGCAATGAATAGGGAAAGCAGATTTTAGACATACTAAATTTATTTCCTTTGGATATATACCCAGCTGAGGGATTTCTCAATCATATGGTAATTCTATTTTGTCTTTTTCTGAGGTATCTCCATACTGATCTCCATAATAGCTATATAAAAATAGAATTTCTTACAATCAACTTGGACTAAGTTACATACACTGTGGCTTACTAATAATACAAACTTAATAAATATCTGTGAAGTCTAATAATGAAATATAGTAAGAAAAGCAAATGGTACTACCCTAATTCAACAGTCTATTTTGATCACAATATTCTGAGTCTTGCAATAAATATTGAATCAGTGGATCCAATCTACATGGTTTTACCACCTTTTGAATAACAGATTACTTACTCAGTCATATAAAAAGAAGACTTCCCCAAACAGCATCTTTCCCTTCTTGGTGCTTTCCATGATAGAGTTCCCAAATATTTCACAAGGGAATCCCATACAGAGAAAATGAGACACACATACTGCCAGAAATGGGACACCAGGGAGCTTACTAGGATATTAATATATGTGAGTTACAGTAAATTAAACTAAATGAAGAGCTGTCACATAAGGCTACTGATTGCATATGAACCACTCTGAATGAACTGCCAGCTATCACCTATTCACTCAGCGTCAAACCAGGAAACCACAGTCTTTGCTTCTTGTAATTGTGGCAATGAAAAGCAAAATCAGGCTGCTTTTATAACTTTGCCTCTGCTACCTTCAAAAACACTGAATATCCATTATTTACTACTATTTTTTTTAAAGATCAGGTCCCCAAATGTATCAGTTTCACAATTTTTAAAATCTGGATGCAAAAAAAAAAAAAAAAAAAAAAAGTTTGGTCTATGTTCTTGTTTTAATTTGGAATGATTATTTTTTCTTTATAATCTTATTTCCCCATGTTTTCAAATTATCATAATTTTCTGTTAAATAAAATGTCTTAGAATTTAATATGATCTTTCAGAAAAATAAATGACAAAATACAGTCACCAAGGCAAGTTCATTTACCTGGTTATCCAATGCTAGCTAAAGCACTGTTACACTAAATCTTAGCTTTAGCTGCTTTTTTTTTTTCTGTCTGGTAACTGACCTTTTACAATTCAGTGCTAAGAAGTGATTGGCTTCATCTGTTAACTTTCAAATCAACATTACATTTTTTTTTTACCTTTTTGTACCAAACACCTTATACCATTCAAGATCTGTTATAGTAGACAACTTACAGGCCATATAAAACCTTACAGCATCTCTCATCACATCTCTTGTTATCTTTTATTGATATATCATATCCTCAAAAAGTATAATCATGGAATGATTTTATGATTGAAAACATGAATAGTATGAATATACTTTGTATAAAAACAGTGTTATGTACAAAGATGCTCTATATGTGTATTATGATTTGTCACGCATGCTACTGTCATATATACAACTTCGAATAAATTTTAAAAAAAAGACCAGATTCCAAGGCTAAATAAATTAGATAAAGCAAATGCCTTAGCATCAACTAATTAAGTAAGTGACGTTACCTCTGTGGGCCAGAGTTTTCTCAGTTTGAAGATGAGAGTGTTAACTAGATAATCCCAAGTTCAAGTCCATATAAAAGTGAAATATGTTCATTTAGGTAAAATGAAATAGGCATAAAATAAATGAGAGTAAAATGTGTATATGCAAGAATTCTAGTTAAGATGGTCCTGAGGTCAGGTATTAACTTCCCTGACTTTCCTATTGTATAGGACAAATATGTTAAGGTTCTTTTCAAATTGATGCTGTGACTCATTTCCTATATCACACTGCCATAGGATGAGTAAATATTAATTTGCCCTGGAAGTGCCAAGCACACATCTTTGGCCAGTGACACACCTCAGTTAATCAGTTATATTCCTGGAGTTTTCTTCTCTAATGACATTTCCAGAGCAAGGGACATGATATATGACAACCTAAGCTGGTCTCAAAGGGATGATAGAGTCTTTACATATGGGGATGGCAAAGCCTCATGGAATGAATTTAATCCAGAGGTTAAAGTGACAGAAGGGAGCATGGAAGATAAATACCCCCTTCCTTACTATATGAGTGTGCTAGGGCTGATATAACAGATAACCCAGACTGCATGACTTAAATAACAGAAATTTGCTTTCTCACAGTTCTGGAGGCTGAAAGTCCAAGCTCAAGGTGTCAACAGGTTGGATTCTCCTGAAGACTTATGCCTTGGGGCTGGGGTTGTGGCTCAGTGGTAGATCACTCACCTAGCACGTGCGCAGCCCAGGTTCGATCCTTAGCACGATGTAAAAACAAATGCATTGTGTACAACTAAAAAGCAAACAAACAAATATTTTTTTAAAAAAAGACTTATGCCTTGGCTTACAGAAGGTCACCTTCTCACCTTATCCTCATAAGGCCTTTCCTCTGTGTCCCTGAAACCATGATGTCTCTCTTCTTGTATAAGACACTAATCTGGTCAGATCAGGACCCTAGTTTAAGCTTCATATTTAACTTGAATTACATCTTTAAAGGCTCGCTCTTTCTCCAAATATAGTCCCATTGTGGAATTTTGATTCCAACATGAATTTTGGGCTGCCACAATTTAGTGTATAGCACCTTCTCTTTCATGGCTACTCTAAGCAAGCTTCTCCTGAGGTAAAGTTTGGAGCAGATGTAACTGAAAAACAACCAGCTGTTCCCTGTTAAAACCAGCTTGAATCACATATCCTGTTTGGTAATACATTAGCTAGCAACAAGAATTCGCACACTACATCATCAACCAACAAAAAGATTAACATGGGCTACTCTAAGGCATGCTTGCTCCTGAGGTAAAGTGTGGAGCAGATGTAACTGATAAACTACCAGCTGTTTCCCTTTAAAACCTGGCTTGAAGCAATATCCATGTTGGTAATACATTAGCTAACATCTTATTGTATTTCTTACCTCCACTGTCCTTTTCTATCCCCCTTTGCATCCAGTCCTTTTATCAGATTATGTTTTCTAGAGCATCCACCACAGCATTGATACCTAAATTGTATATGTACATCTTTCTCAGGATCTTCTAGATTTGTAGAAAAAGAAATAGCTTAAAACCTGTAGCAAATTCCATCAACATAGCTAACATATTCTGGGTTTTGTACCTAAGAATCAGAAAATCACATTCTTCTCAGGGTAAAATAAAGCTTTTTAAAAAGGTGGACATAAAATAAGCTAAGTAGGAATTTCCAGCTTAATACCCCCAAATCAATATCAGATAGACTCCATTATCACACAAAAATTAGATTGTAAAACAATAAAAAAAAACTAAATATACTATAAAATATAAATTTCAGAAAATCAGAACATTTTGCCCAGTTTTCCCCATGCATATACCTCAATGGTTTAGAGTAATGGCACATGGTAAATATTCAATATTTTGTAAATGAATAAATAGACAGTTATTGTTTTAAAAGTTGTATGTAGAGAATTAAACACATACTTAAAGCACTCATGAATTAAATGGACAAACAACTGTTTCAATACTGAAGAAAGTAAAAGCTCTTTGATTAAATCTTAAGGATGAAGCTAGTATTATTTAGAAGAAAATATTTATCTTAACTGTTTTTAAAAATATCAGAAAGTCCTGGAAATTAACAAACAAGGTCAACCCAAGAAGACCAGAACATAACCTACAAAATAAATTCACTAAGAAAAAAAAAAAAAAAAAGAAAGAAAGAAAGAAGGAAAGAAATAAAGGAAGAAAAACTAACCTTCTATCTCTCACCATGAACAAAATTCAACTCAAAGTGGATCAAGGACCTAGGAATTAGACCAGAAACCCTATGCCTAATAGAAGAAAAAGTAGGCCCAAATCTTCATCATGTCAGATTAGGCCCTGACTTCCTTAACAAGACTCCTAAAGCGCAAGAAATAAAATAGAGAATGAATACATGGGATGGATTCAAACTAAAAACTTCTCAGCAAAAGAAACAATCAATGAGGTGAACAGAGAGCCTACATTTTGGGAGCAAATTTTTGCCACACGCACATTAGATAGAACACTAATCTCCAGGATATAGAAAGAACTCAAAAAACTTAACACTTAAAAACAAACAACCCGGGCTGGGACTGTGGCTCAGTGATAGAGCGCTCGCCTAGCACGTGGGCGACCCGGGTTCAATCGTCAGCACCACGTACAAATAAAATGCATTGAATAAAATGCATTGTGTACAACTAAAGCAAATAAATAAAAATATTTTTTAAAAAAACCCAATCAATAAATGGGCTAAGGAGCTGAACAGACACTTCTCAGAAGAAGAAATACAATCAATCAACAAATATATGAGAAAATGCTCAACAACTCTAGTAATTAGAGAAATGCAAATCAAAACTACTTTAAGATTTCATCTCACTCCAGTCAGCATTGCAGTAATCAAGAATACAATAACACTTATTGTTATAAGTGTTGGTGAGGATGTGGGGACTGCAAATTGGTGCGACCAATCTGGAAAGCAGTGTGGAGATTCCTTAGGAAACTTGAAATGGAACCACCATTTGACCCAGCTATCCCACTCCTTAATGTATACACAAAGGACTTAAAAACAGCATACTACAGTAACACAGCCACTTCAATATTCACAGCAGCACAATTCACAATTGCTAAACTGTGGAAACAACCTAGATGCCCTTCAATAGATGAATGGATAAAGAAATTGTGGCACATATACATAATGGAATATTACTCAGCCTTAAAAGAGAATAAAATTATGGTATTGCAGGTAAATGGATGGAGTTTGAGAATATCGTGTTACTCTATTTGAAATAAGCCAATCCCGCAAAACCAGGGGCTGAATGTTTTCTCTGATAAGTGGATGCTAATCCATATGGGGGTGTGTGCATGCAATAAGTGGAGGAAGGTTGGAAAAAGGTGGGCAAAGGGGTAGGAAAGATGATGGAATGTGATGGGCATCATTACCCTAGGTAACCATGTATGATTGCACAAATGGTGTGACTCTACTTGATGCACAACCAGAGAAGTAAACAGTTCTCCATTTATGTACAATGAATCAAAAAGCTTTCTACTGTCGTGTATAACTGATTAGAACTAATAAATAAATACAGTTTTAAAGGGAAAGAAAACATTATAGGAATGCCTTTAATATATACAAATTTTTTGTCAGTTATATACCAATAAAAATTGGAAAAAAAATTTGAAATCATAAAGAAAGAAAAATATATACATATGTGTATATACAATATATATGATATGATCAAATGCAGCAAATATTGAACAAACTAAAGAAACTTATTTTTTGTAAAATTAACTTAAAAAAAAAGACATAGCAAAAGTTTAGAAACAAATATTCCCCAGTTGTGTCCAGCCTAACATGAGTTCATCAAAGGCATCCTTCATTCCTCTTATAATGTTTTTTTTTTAATTTCTTGCATTTCCTTTTGATACCTTGAGTTTCCATCCCTATGCTAACTTCTCTCATTTATGTTTGAATCTTTTTTACTTTTTCAATCAGAATCCATCACAAATTACTTATAGTTATTTTAAGTCCCTGCCCGATAATTTCAAATTTTGTCTCTTACATTAATTGAGTTCTAATTCTTCTTTCTTTTTTCAGAATATGCTTTGCTTTGTCTTGCATCATGACTTGTAATGTTTAGATGTGGTTATTGGTAAAATGAAATGAGGTACATAGGCTTTGACTATGAAGGTGTTTTATGTTAATCTGACTGTGAATTAGGCTATGATTAGAAGTGGCTATGAGCATAGATTATGAGGTCACAACAATCCCCTAAAGTCCCTGTTTATTCCTTCCCTTGCAGACTTCCCTAAGAAGTCTCTCTGAAATAGTTTTTTGACTTGCAGCTCCTTCAGATGTAATAAACAGTTCCTATAGTGTAGACCTGTTATTGTGGTGGTAAATGTGGGTGTTCTATAATCTTATGATAGTGGGTTTACATCCCTATGCTGTTGCTGTTTCTTCCCTTCTTCTTTTTTTTTTTAAATATGTTCATTTGTGTGTTTATTTGCATTATTTGCTTTTTTGCTAAGCTTTCTTGGTGTTTCTCTTTTTTTTAATTATTTTTTATTCTAAGATGTTATAAATGACAGCAGAAGTTGGTTGGAGTTAGTTAATTCTCTTCCTGTAGACTAGAAAAAAAGGTGAGATAAGCTGATAAAGTGTTTTTTTACTAGAATGTAGGCCTTTGTTATATCCAATTCACCATGCATATTTCAAACATTTACTTTCCCTCTCTTTTGCCAACAATTGAAGGTAAGTTTTTCTGGACTCTTCATGGTGAGTACTTTGTGGAATTTCTGGAGGCAAATACCCATGAAATCGTGGGACCTGCCCTGAGACTGAGTCTCCGAAGTTTCTCACTCTCAAGATAGTCCCCCTCAGCACCCAGCAATTCCTCCAGTTATTCTAGAAGGCTCTTTCTAGTGTGCAGCTACAGCAGTTTCTGCTGCAATGTCCCAACTGTGCTTTTCTCTTCTTGCCTCTCTTCAGATTTGAGGGTGATGATTTGCTTGTGTCCTTAATTTTTAGATAGGTCCTACAAAATATTTGATTTTTAGTTTGTTCAGTTTTGTTTTTTCTCCCCAAAACCAACTGATGATTTTCCTGTTCTTTATATTCAAGAACTAATAACCAAAGTCCCAAAATTCATTTTTAAAATAAGAATGCCTGTTGAAGAGTTGTGTACTGATAAATTTGAAAACTTACATGTAATAAATATTTTTCTAGGAAAAATTTAAGTGAAAAAAATTGACTTAAAAGAAAATAAGAGGGAGAGAAGTTGGGAGTAGGAAAGACAGTAGAATGAATCAAATAAAACTTTCCTATGTTCCTATATGAATACACTACAAGTGTGACTCTACATCATGTACAACCACAAGAAGGGGAAGTTATACTCCATGTATGTATGATATGTCAAAATACATTCTACTGTTATGTATAACTATGAAGAACAAATAAAAAGAAAATAGGAAATAAAATATTAATTAATTTAATTGGTGACTTAAACTTCTACACTAAAAAATTAAAAATACAGGCACAAAGAGCTTTTCAAACAAATCTTACAATTTGTTTAATGGAGAATCCTTACCAATTATTGAACATTTGTTTCCAAGAAAATAAATAAGAAAGGAAAATTGAATTTTAGGAATCTAAGAAAAGAAAGACACTTGCTTAATCTGCTAAGGTTTTTTTCAACAGAAGCTCACAGCAAGCATCCTAGAGAATGGCCAAACTTGGAAACATTCACTCTGATATGAGACAATGAAACTTCATGTCACCACTTACAGTGTTTCATCAATGATCCTACCATCTAATAAGACAAGAAGAATATGGATAGACACATGATTTCTTCCATTGCATAAACATAAGAGTCTTCATAGTACAAAAAGTAAAAATTGTAATAGAACAACATTTCCGTTACTGAAAATATATTTTCATAATATTGTGACTTTATTTTTACCTATCTAGACAATCACACTTTGAAAGATCAACACATTTCATGTATATCATGAATAAGGTACATTTTGTTTTTTGAAAATGACTCTTAATTTTTATCTACCACCCTGCAAATCTAATTCAAACCTGCTAGAATTACAAACAGTTATTTTAAAATTGATTGCTGTGTAACAAGAAATCCCACCATTATGAATAACTATAATGCACTAATAAAAATATGGAAAAAATTTTTAAATGGTCCCCATGAAAGCATCATATGCTTTGGTATTTCTACATGTTTATTATTGTTAAATACTTATTATTGTTAAATATTAATTTTACAAGTATTTTTATATAAGATGATATTACATTTTAATTCACATCTTTCAAATATGGACTAATATGTTGTTATTGGTTTCTTTCGTTTCTATATTAAGATTTTCCATATTTATCTGAACCTATTGGTTTTATATTCTCTTTCTTTCCCTGTATTCTTCAGTTTTCTCTATGTAAGACTATGAGTGTTTCCTTATCATGACATTCATTCTAGCTCCAATATTCCTATTTTTTTCTATTGCAAGGCAAATTGAAAAATTTAGAATTCTGATCTTATTTTATCAACTGTAATTATCACAAAAAAATAATACTACAAAGGATGACAAAAGCTATTTTGTATCTTTAAAATTGTATGCAAAATTGATTAGAGTTAGTAATTTTTACTTATGCAAAATATGTTTCTATTTTTCATGCTACTCTCTTATGATCTTACAGTTCTACGGGTCAGAAATCCAGGATCACATGGCTGTGTTCTTTGCTTAGGACCTCAGAAAGCAAAACTGAAGGCATCAACCATCTGTGTTTTCATCTAGAAATTAAGGTTCTCTTCTACACTCATCCCTGTTATTGGTAGGTTTCAATTCTCTATGGTTGCAGGATGAAGTGTCCATTCTCTGGCTGATTGTCCTGGAACTGTTCTCCCCTCTGGATGGGATAGCCTCTAAGAGGCCCCTCCATCTCAGCAACACAGAACTTCTCTCATGGCAAACCCTTCTCATGCTTTCAAATTTCTTTCTCTTCTGCTGAGAACTAGAGAAAATTCTCTGCTTTTAAAGAACACATTTGATTGAGTCAAGTCTAGTAAAATAATCTCTCAATAACAATGTCAACAGACTAATAATCTCAATTACACTTGCAAAATCCATTTCATGATATGAGTTAGTAACTATATTAGAATTCCGACTACTACACTACATATACTAATACCAACCATGTTAGATTGACCATTATTGAAAGCACAATGTTTATTATTTCTTCATTGAAACATTTAGTTGTAGCAATTATGAACCCATGAATAAGTTGACAACATAGTCACTCACTTTTAAGATTCCTGAAACTTAATTCTGGTGTTGCTTACCTACTATCATATCACATGTGCATGGATTTTGAGAGACATTATAGATCATCATCATTATCATCTTTATTATGCTCACCTATATTGTAATAGTTGCATAAAATATCTACCTACATATAGAATATATAGAATGTATAAATGCTTTCTAATCATAATGCTGTTTTCAAAATGTTGGAATAAAAAGGACTAAGCTACTTACAAGTATTTTAACATACCAAGAAGTATAACAGATGTATTGTAAAACTGTGTCTTCAGAACCATCAAGGATATGACATTCTTTAAGACATATTTTCATGACCAGAGAAAATGCATTTTTTTATACCTTCACAACTGGATATAGAGTAATAAGAATGATTATCAATAACATTTCCCAATGCTGACTTTCATAGGAATCCATCTTCTTTAGAAATATGGACTTTATGCTGTGTGTGATTGAGCGCTCCTGAACTATGCTTATTTACCAACTGTGTGTCTACTTTGAAAATGTGTCTATTCAAACCTTTTCTCATTTATTTTTGCATCAGGTTGTTCATTCTCTCATTGTCAATCTTTAAGAGTTCTTGACTATTTTAGACAATGATTATTATCAGATTTTTTTTCTTCGAGCTCTGTCTTCTCATTTTCTTGAAAATATTATTCACTAAGATGTTTCAATTAAATGAAATCCAGTTTATCAATCATTTTGGATAGTACCTTTGGTGTTGTATCTAAAATACCATTGCCACACCCCTGGTCAGCTAGTTTCTATCCTATGTAATCTTCAAGGAGTTTTATAGTTTTGAATTTTACATTTAGGTATAAGAGCAATTTAGAGATAGTGTATGTGAAATGTATGATTCTAAATCTAGATTTATTTTAATCATGTAGATATTTAGGTTTTCTACTACCATATTTTGAAAAGAACTTTTCTGTTGTAATGCCTTTTTTTTTTTTCTTGTCAATAATCAGTTGATTATATTTACATTGGTCTTTTTCTGGGTTCTTTATTATGTCCCATTGTTCTAATTTTCTATTTTTTTTTTTTTTTTACCAATAATACATTGTCTTAATCATTGTCACTTTATAGTAAATTTTGAGGCTAAATAGTGTCATTACTTTGTTTTTCTTTTAAAATATTGAGTATTTAAAATTTTATTTTAAAACATTGACTGTTTTGAGTCACCATTGTCTTTCCATCAGAATCAGTTTGTAAATATCCCAAAATTTAAAAAAAAAAAATCTTGCTCAGATTTTGATTGGGATTATTGTAAGTCTATATGTCAAGCTGGGAAGAACTGACATTTTTTTT
This sequence comes from Tamias sibiricus, assembly GCA_025594165.1. Taxonomy (NCBI): domain Eukaryota; kingdom Metazoa; phylum Chordata; class Mammalia; order Rodentia; family Sciuridae; genus Tamias; species Tamias sibiricus. The sequence goes on along the minus strand of CM046660.1, from coordinate 136,530,542 downwards.
TTTCTTTTTTAATTTATAATAGTAGTATGTATTACAATTCATAATGCACATATATAGCATCTTTTTACATACAACTGTTTGTATACAAAGTATATAAGTACCATTTAGATCTTCAATCATGCATTTAGGATAATGATATCCATCTCATTCAACCACCAATTTTTTTTTCATTTCCCCCCCTCCCCCCTTGCTCCCTCCCTTCCCCTCCCTTTCCTTTGACCATTCTAGTGTTCCTCTAATCCTCCTATGTACCTCCATCCAACAACACTGTGAACTAGCCTCCTTATATCAGAGAAAACAGTCGGTATTTGGATTTTTGAGATTAACTAATTTCACTTAGCATTATATTCTCCAACTTCATCCATTTACCTGAAAATGCCATTATTTTATTCTCTTTTCTTGCTGAGTAAAATTCCACTTTGTATATATACCACATTTTCTTTATCCACTTATCTACTGAGGGACATCTAGGTTGGTTCCACAACCTAGCTATTGTGAATTGTGCTGCTATAAACATTGAAGTGGCTGTGTCACTATAATATGCTGTTTTTTAAGTCCTTTGGGAATAGACCCAGGAGTGGGATAGGCTGGGTCATAGGGTGGTTCCATTCCCAGTTTTCCAAGAAATCTCCATACTGCTTTCTATAGCGGTTGCACCATTTTGCAGTCCCACCAGCAATGTATGAGTGTGCCTTTTTCCCCACATCCTCTCCAACATTTATTGTTCTTTGTGTTCTTGATAGCTGCCATTCTGACTGGAGTGAAATGAAATCTTAGAGTAGTTTTGATTTGCATTTCTCTAATTGCCAGTGATGTTGAGCATTTTTTCATGTATTTGTTGATTAATTGTGTATCTTCTTCTGAGAAATGTCTTTTCAATTCCTTAGCCCATTTATTGATTGGGTTATTTGCTTTTTTGGTGTTAAGTTTTTTTAGTTCTTTATACATTCTAGAAATTAGTGCTCTATCTGATGTGCACGTATTAAATATTTGTTCCCAATTAGTTGGCTCTCTATTCACCTCACTGATTGTTTCTTTTGCTGAGAAGAAGCTTTTCAGTTTAAATCTATCCCATTCATTAATTCTTGGTAATAGTTCTTGTGCTACAGGATTCTTATTAAGGAACTTGGGGCCTAATCCGACATGTTGGAAATTGGAGCTTACTTTTTCTTCTATTAGGTGTATTGTCTCTGGTCTAATTTCCTAGGTCCTTGGTCCACTTTTAATTGAGTTTTGTGCATGGTGAGAGATAAGGGTTTAATTTCATTTTGTTGCATATGGATTTCCAGTTTTCCCAGCACCATTTGTTGAAGAGGCTATCCTTTCTCCACTATACATTTTTGGCACCTTTTTCTAATATAAGATAGCTGAAATTATATGTATTAGTCTCTGTGTCCTCAATTCTGTATCATTGGTCCACCAGTCTGTTTTGGTGCCAATACCATGCTGTTTTTGTTACTATTGCTCTATAGTATAATTTAAAGTCCAGTATGGTGATGCCCCCTGCTTCACTTTTCTTGCTCAGGATTGCTTTGGCTATTCTGGGTCTCTTATTTCTCCAGATGAATTTCATGTCTGCTTTTTCTATTTCTTTGAAGAATGACATTGGGATTTTGATTGGAATTGCATTAAATCTGTATAATGCTTTTGGTAGTATGGACATTTTGACAATATTAATTCTACCTATCCAAGAACAAGGTAGGTCTTTCCATCTTCTGAGTTCTTCTATGATTTCTTTCTTTAGTGTTCTATAATTTTCCTTATAGAGGTTTTTCACCTCTTTTGTTAAGTTGATTCCCAGGTATTTTATTTTTTTGATGCTATTGTAAATGGGATAGTTTTCATCGCTTCCCTTTCCGAGGCTTTGTCACTGATGTACAAAATACCTTTGACTTCTGGATATTGATTTTGTATCCTGCTACTTTGCTGAATTCATTTACTAGTTGTAAAAGTTTTTTGGTAGAGTTTTTCAGTCTTCTAGGTATATTATCATGTCAAGGAACTGACATCTTGATAACATTGAATGATCCTTTCCATGAACATGGAATATATCTTAATTTATTTAGTACTTCTTTGATACCTTTCACTGGACTTTTGTAGTGTTCTCCACATAGAGCTTATATTTGTTTTGTGTATATCTTGTAAAATACCTAAACATTTAATTTTTGTGGTGATAAAATAAATGATACTATATTTTTAATTTCTTCTCACATCTATTCATTGTTCCTATGCATATAGGTTTTTAACCAGTTTTTAAAAATATAATTAATTAACACCCGAGGAAGTTGTGCATATGAATTTCATTTGTTCATTTTAATTCATTTTGCCTTTTTTCTTCATTTCTTTTCTTGAGTAATATCAAAGATAATGGTAGCCCCTCAGTTAATGGTTGGTTGTATGTAGTCACAGCCAATGAATAGTTTAAAATCTAAATTAGGGCTTGTTTTAAATTCACAATAATATGAGTGTAATCATGTTCTTGCCGCATGAGGCAGCTGAATCTTACAGATTTTTAGTAACTTAATTTGGGTCACATCAACAATTTAATAACAGAAAAATTTGATATCAGAAATTTCTGATCCCATAGGTCTATTCCACTTTTACAGTCCATGGCCTTTAGTGACAGGAATGTGTACACCATCAGTTTCTGAATCTGTTTCAGGAACATCATTTAATATGTTTTTGAATAACGTGTTTGAAGTCTCTGTTTATCTGTTCCTCTGCTGGCACAGGGAAGAAAATCCAGTTTGAAGGCCTTAAGCATTGTACATACTCAGAAAGGAACAACCTAGAGCCATATTTTCCCCATCTTCTCCTGGTCACTACAAAATATCACAGAAAGCAAAACATTTGGGTATTTTAAGATGGCATTGCTGTCTCCAAATAGAACTAAAGTTAAGAGAACATAAGAAATTTTCATAGACCAAGCATGTTATTTTTGACAGCATTACTTTAAATCTGTTGTGACAGTCAAAAACTATGTAAACTCTGAAAATCAGTGTTCTGTTGGTACACACAATAGTTAATTTATATGGGTTTCAAAGTCTTTTGTTTCTAATGTGACATTCATTTCTTAAGTATAATACACTATTACCTATATGGTAAAACATAATTATAATCTTCGATAAATAAATTCATTTTAGACCAATTAAATGTAGAGATATTATCTTTTCATCTTGCTCACATGGTATTGTAATAGTAAGACCTGTGTATTCTAACTCGTCTCGAACACTCAGTTCATCTCTTTATGTAAATGAACTTTGCTTTTTCAACTTTTTTTCACTGTATTTATACTTTAGCCAGACCATCTTTCATGTCTATGGCTTCAATTATCAACTGAACATTAGATTCTAGTTACCGGTAGCTATTGTCATATCTATGTCTTTAGCACAGAACTCAAATATTCCATTGTGCTCTTTTTTTTTTTATTTCTTTTGTCTTGATTTCAAAATTCCTACTCAACTTAGTTATTCTGTTTTTCTTCCCCACATCTTGGAAAATGGCTATGATTTTTACTTATGTCCCCTATAAATATCCAGTGTTTCTCTTCTTGTACCTGTTTTCCCTGGGACTTAGCCCTTGCATGGACTTTTTTTTTTTTTTTTAACCTTACTTGTATTTACTTTTTCTCATTGTTGCCTCTTGTTCAAATCCCCAAAATTTCTTCTCAATGTCATCACATGTAAAGATTTATTTCCATGCTATCTGACACCTTTCTGTGGTATTTTATGAAGAAATTCACTATCACAGGATTCTTATCCACCTCAGAAAACTATCATCCACAATAGAGAATGTAGCTCTGGGAAGGCCACTGGTAAAACAGTGATGAGAGACAGTAGCATTAGGGACCAAATCTTCATAACCATATGTAATAGATGTCACCCTCACTTCCTATTGATCATGTTATCTTTCTAGAACTTTTCTTTTAATTGGTTTGGATAATATTCTATTATCCTAGTTCACATTACAACTTTCTCATTGATCTTTCAGTTTCCACTTATATGTTGAAAATTCCTCAAGATTTTGAACTGAATTACCTACTTTTCTTTAGCTTTATTACCTTTATGAGCTAAGTTGTCTTCTCATCTAATGTTGAAAATCCTTTTATTCAAATTTAGATCAAAGACTGACTTTTTATCCTGAACTTTCAATTTTTCATTTCAAATACCTTTTAAATTTGTCAGCCAGAGATATCAATCTTTTTTTTAAACACTTACTTTTGCCGTGTTACTTCACTACAATCTACTTCCTTCATCACACTGGTAATCTGACCTAGAAATATTGGTGTTATTTTTCTTGTTTCTTTCTCTTACCTTTTGTCTCTTATTAATTCCACTTATTCAATCCATTCTTTGAACAGCCATGACATGACTTTCCTCAAATACATATGAATCTGCATACTTAAGTTAAAAATAGCCGGGCGTGGTGGCTCACGCCTGTAATCCCAGCACTTTGGGAGGCTGAGACAGGAGGATCGCGAGTTCAAAGCCAGCCTCAGCAATGGGGAGGCACTTAGCAACTCAGTGAGACCCTGTCTCTAAATAAAATACAAAAAAGGGCTGGGGATGTGGCCCAGTGGTTAAGTGCCCCTGAGTTCAATCCCCGGTACCACAAAAAAAAAAAAAAAAAATGTGCTTCATGATCTAAAACATAATGCCTAAATTTCTTAATATGTTGTAAAAGTTCCAAATATCTGATTTTAACAAGAGTCTGATTTTAACATTCATTTTCACCTTCTTTAGCAATCGTCTTCCAGCCACCAGGAAGTGCTTATTTCTCTCTATAATCTTCAGCTTGGGCTTATGTGACAAAATATCATGAACTGACATTGCAACTATAGAAATGTATTCTTCACAGTTTTGGTGTATAGGAGTCCAGCATTTGTGTGCCATCATTTTTGGGCTCTTCCAAGGATCTGCTTCTGGGTTTCAGACTTTCAACTTCTTTTATATCCTCACTTTGAGGAAAGAGAGTTAGAGAATTCTTCAGGTTTCCTTTAAAAGGGCACTAATTCCATTTATGAGGCCTCCGTCCTCAAAATAGTTCAACTGTCCCCATGCCACACTGTTAATACCATGATGTTGGGTATTAGGATTTGAAATACAAACTTGGGGGAAATATTGACTTTAAGTTCTTACTACTCCTCACATCCATATCAATGTATATGATGATTCTTAATCTTCTCAGCTGGCATTAATTTATTTCTTCTTTGATACCAAATTAAAATATTTTCTCCACTTCTAACGTCTCAAATTAGAACTCATTAACCCAACTCTGCTTATTTGTTACTGTTATGTATACAGAAGTACTTTTCATGCATACCTTCTTCACCAAATTACAGTTCTTTATTTTCCACCTTATTACAAAATGCATTCATGTCTTCATTTAATGATAAGTTTTATTATTAACATATGTGAGTAAATGTATGTACATGTGTGGGTATATGTACATGTGTCTGTAACATTCCCTAAATCTGTACTTCCTCTTATATCTGCTTTTCAGTGAATAGTGTTAAAATCTATCCAGCATCATAAGCAAAAACATACCTAGAATTTTATATTTTTTATTCTCCACAATTTTGACCAATTTTTCTCATCATCTTTTTTTCTTTTTCAATACTGGATTCCAAGCCTAAGGCCTCCCCCATGCCAGTCAATTGTTCTACCACTGAGTTACATCCCCCACTTTTTCATCTTACTAAATCCTTCAATCAAAAAGATCAGCAAACTCAATCTAAACCTTCAATTTCTCTTCAGTCCAACCTATTCTTCCTGTTCCCACTTTTTATATCTAAATTCAGGCTTTCAACATTTTTTACCTAGATCATTTTAAGAGTTTCTTAACTGATGATCTATCTAGAAGTGAAGATTCTCTATATCTAACTCTGTCATGGTTTGGATGTGAGATGTCCCCCAAAAGCTCACATATGAGACACTACAAGAATATCCCACGAGAGTGATGGGGGATTAACTGAGTCTTAACTGAGGTGGTGAAGCAAGAATTAGACAGGCAGTCGGTATAGATAGGGAAATCGAGTCAGGTCAGATCAAGGAAGCCAACTTTGAGAGAGTCGCAGGAAGTTGGAGAAGGTTGCCTGAGGGATTGAAATGTTAATTCCTTCAGAGCCCTTCCTCCACCCTTCTGAAGAAACTGCCCCTGCTCCAACCTGTTGCTAAGGTAACCGGTCCCAGGAATTGCCCCTCCCTACTGGATGCTATAAAGTTGTTAATTAATGTGTCCTGGCCTGCACTATCCTGCCCTTCCCCCTTCAGGACACCCGTTTCCCACCTTTTGGCCAGCTCACTGAGGCACACCGAAAGGAGAAAGATAAGGGGAAGAGAGCAGGAGAACAAAGGAAGCCTAGGCCATATAAAAAGGGCGGAATGCATCACTTCTGGGGATACCAGATACCAACAATGGCCCCCTTCTCACTGCCGGAGAAGTCTATGTTACCCTTTTAAATAAACCCTGCTTTATATGCTTGCCTCAGTGTGCTTCTCTAATTTTCAAACTTCAACATTTGGGCAAACAGAACTGGTCACGGATAACCAGTGGTATCAGTGGTAGGATATGGCTAGAGGAGGTGGGAATTGGGATGTGGCTTTGGGTATATATTTTTATCTGGAGAGTAGAAATCTCTCTGCTTTCTGATCACCATGATGTGAGTTGCTTTCCTCTGCCATACTCTTCTGCCATGATGTCCTTCCTCACCTTGAGCTCCAAGGAATGGAAACAGCCTTCTACAGTCTAAAACCATTTGAAACCATGAGCCCTCAAATATACCTTTCTCCTCTACAATTGTACTGGTCAGGTCTTTATTCACAGCAGTAAAAAATTTGTCTAAAACAGAAATTGGTATAGAGAAGTGGTGTCAGGGTGTTGCTGGTTGTTGCTGTGACTAACCTGACCATGTGTTCACAATTTTTTGGAGCTTTTTGGAATTGGTGGGAGAAATTTTGAGATGTGTAGCAGTGCAAGCTGGAAATGCTTTAGATTGTTGTAAGCGGAGATTAATAGCCGGTTCTGGTTGGAGTTCAGAATAGAATACTAATAGGACCATGGGCTCAAGAGGGTTCATAAAATGAGGACTCTATTGATATTTGGAAGAGAGGCCATTTGTGTTATGTTCTGGATGAGAAATTGTCTGAATTTTGCCCATGTCCAGAGACTTTCTGTGAATCTGATTTTAAAGGCAATGGACTTCTTAATCTGGTGAAAGGAATGTCTAGGCAACATAACACTCTGTTAGTAGCATGGACAATGCTGGTGGCGTTTAGCCAGATTTATTGTGATAATCAGGAACAGAAAGCAGAGCAGAAAATCTGAAAAACTTGGACTTAAAAGGTGAGAGTAAAACTAGGGCTAAGGAAGTTGCAGTTGTTAAAGACATTACTGCCACTAAAGAAATGCTAAAGACTTTGCCCAGATTCAATAAGAAAAATATCTTGAGGGCATCTCAGTAGCTGGCAAGACCACACCCATCTCAAGCTCAAGGGAGTAAAAATGAAAATTCTCTTGAGAAGGGACAAATAGGATATCCTTCTTGCACAAGGTGGCCTAAGAAGTTTTTTTCAACATGCTCAGCCACCCAGACACTCAGAGGCTGCTGCAGCCAGGGTCCCTGGAGGCTTGACTACTGCTAAAGATGGCAGAAGATCTTGGTATCAACCAGGTGCTGATTCTGCAGGAATGCAGAATGCTGGAGTTAGCAGGTCATGGAAGCTTCCACCAAGATTTCCAAGGAAGGCCTTGGAAATCAGGCAAAGTGCAACAGGGTTGGAATCCCTGCAGCCACCCCCTGGGAAGGCAAAGGAGACCCCTGGGAGGAAGAAATGCCAATAACATGGGATATGTCATAGAAAAGCTGAAGGAGTCGAGCAGAGACAAGCCAACAGGAAGGGCACTTGCACTGCAACCAATAAGGCCACGGGGCAGAGCTACCTACACAAACAGTTTGAAGAGGATATCATGCCATGTCCTCCAGATGCCAGACACAGAACTAAAGGATCTGTGCGCCCAGCTGGATTCTGGTCTTGCTTTGGTCCTATCCCATCCTTCTCTGCCCCTATAGTGTTAACACTGTGATAACCATATTCCAAGAGAACAAATTCCACTCTTTTCAAGTGACATTCATTTTTCTTCCTTTATAATCTCAACTTATATAGTTATTTATTTTTATAAATCTTATTTTTAGGGGACCTAAATTCTGAATTTATTGTCTCTTATAAAATGTTTTAGATGATTATAACATATGTTAATATTTATATAGTACTTATTATTTAATAGGAGCCATTATATTATTTTTTCTTATACATTAACTCAATCTCATAGTAACACTATAAAAAATTTTGCTGTCTTTCTCAGAGGTACAGATTGATAATTAGAAGTGAATATGCAGGAGAAATATACAATGTGAAGATTCTAAATCATTGTTCATTCTACATATAAGTTGATTTCCAGAAAACTTTTCAGGTTAAGTTATTTCCCCCTTGAATAAATGAGGAGACATACTATAAAAGCTTAGAAAAGCCCATCACAGTGCTGATAGAGAGGCTGAGAACTTCTGCTCCTGATTCAACTCACTTTTCCACAAGGGATTCCAGCTTCAAGGTTCCTCCCAAGCACCGCTGCCTGTACAACTGCAGGTGTCCTCTGTCCAATCAGGATGCCAAACCAGCTTGACATACATATATATGTATATTCATCTTTTTTAAAAAAATATTTATTTATTTGCTTTAGTTGTACACAATGCGTTTATTTTTACGTGGTGCTGAGGATCGAACCCGGGCCGCGTACCTGCTAGGCGAGCGCTCTACTGCTGAGCCACATCCCCAGCCCATGTACATTCATCTTGTTCACTGAGACACCTAGGAATAAAACAGTGTAACCTCAGGGTTGACCTCTGACTATTCACTGATGCCTTCTGGCATGACAAGGATGAGTCCCTTCTGCACAACTGGCATCTCAGTAGCTTCCATTGCTCCCTGGATGAGGAGCTTCTTGAACTCTGCAGCTAGACCATTCGAAACAGATCCACTACAGGTCTCTGCTGAGACCTGCCTGTCTTCCCTCACTCTGTCTTTGGTACCTTCTGTCCTGCCATTTCAGAATAAATACTATCTCAGATTCTAAATACTGGTGTAGTCTCCATACTCATACCAAGCGCAAGTGCGCTCTCTCTGTCTCTCTCTCTCTCTCTCTCTCTCTCTCTCTCTCTCTCTCTCTTATACCTTTCTTGGTCCTGCTTATGTCAGTTTGATTGAAATATGGTGATTATTGTGATCTGCACACACACACATCCTTTTTTGGTTTAGGCCAGGTATAGTATTCAAGGTAAAATTTTAAAATATTATAAGCACAGTCTCAGTTATGTTAATTAAACATTGTATTTAGCCTCCCTCTAAGACACATTTTAAATTTAAAAGACGAAGAAGGAAAAAGTGAGGATAAACCTATAAGAATGTTGGAAAACCATTAATGATACTATGTCAGACCAAAAACACTGATATATTTCATGAATATAAGCAGATAAGATTATATTCACTATAAAATTAAGTGGAAATAAATGAAGTACCCGTAAGTTCACACCAGCGAAGAGAGACACAGCTGGAAAGAATGAGGTTCCTGCCAAATAGTTCCCAGCCCAGGAAACAAAACAAAGTCTCAAATATGGGGTGAAGTCACTTTACCTAGTGCATATGTGATGTGTTAGGAGAGTTGGAGGGAAGGGAGGCTAAACCAGGAGATTTATTATTTTTAATTCTTAAGTAAAAATTTATCTTATCAGGAACAGAAATGCATATTATTGGTCAATCAATTAATACAAAGTTTCCCACTTTAGCTCCATTAGAATTATAGCCATAGAGGGAAAAGACATTAATCAAGCAACCCTGCTAATAAATGTATGATTAAATCTGGGATGAAGACTTTGAATTGGGAAAAAAAATCTCATACGTGAAAATATACTCTATTGCTAAATTTCTTGGGCCAGGTATTATGAGGGACTCAAAGAGAGGGTGCTGAAGTCTAAAAGCATGAGAGGAAGTTACCAAATAATTCCTGTTTCTAAAATGGGTGCAGAGTTTCTACACTAAGTAACAGATTTCAGTTTCCAGTTATTTTGATATGACTGCAATCACTCACTACAGGGGAAAAAAAGAAAAAAAACAGACAAAAAATATAAAACAAAAATTTTCAGACATTGAACAATAATCAGGGCAGAGGAATGGTCCTGAAGAAAGGAGAAATAAATCAAGTAAGCCATGATTGCCCCAGTTTACCACCTGGAGAGAATTTTCAGGTTGCAGTTTGGGAAACCAAACCAAAATGAAAATGAATGGTCTTCCCAAGACCTAAGGAAATCAAGGTGAGAATCTCCTGAAGGAAAAAGTAACTAGAAATGATGGGCAGAGAAACCTCCAGAGACATTCAGAGAAGCCTGTCTTCTGTTTAGTACCATTCAACCCATGCATGTGAAAAATCTTTCTGAAGGCAGGAGAAAATACACACACACACACACACACACACACACACACACACACACACAGAGAGAGAGAGAGAGAGAGACAGAGAGAGAGAGAGAGAGAGGGAGGGAGGGAGGGAGGGAGAGGGAGAGAGAAGGGAGCAGGAGGAGCAATTTCCAAGGTTCACATAGAGCCAGTTACATTTCATATTCTTAATTACAGATCTCCATTATTCTTGAAACAAAAGGAGATAATGATGAAAGGAAATTTAGACAAATTCTGCAAAACAAGCAACTCGTGGCCTCTAATCTACCCATCATCTCTGCCCCTGGAGATTATGTGATCAGAGAAAAGAAGGAAAGGAACTTGTGAGTTAAGGAATTGGAATAAACAAGTGAAGACCAAATTGAGAAGTTATAAATAAACTGGGCAGCTTTATTCTGGGGGAGGAGATTTAAGGGAAAACTTAGGAAGTAAGAAAAGAGTAATGTGCAACAGAACAAGAAATCTAATCTGAAGAGAACAAACTATTCCAAAGGAGATATCACTGAAATGAGTACCATTAAGCTATTGAGTGTACACTGCTTATTTTGAACTAATTGCTACTATTTACAATAGCATGAAAGATAGAAAATGATGTAATACTAATGAAAAAGAGAAGCAAAGCAAGATAAATTTGATGTATATTTTATACACATATGTGTAAAATGTAGATTATATGTATATATTTACAGAGAGAAAAATAAAGAAGTGATAGTAAAGAGAAAGACAATGAAGGCCATTCTCACTATTCTCATCATGGAAAATATATTTCTTTTGCACATGTCTTGCTATAAAAATATGTAAGCAGCAGGAACATTGTGTGCTGAAAACTGAAAACTGATAAGAATATAAAGTAAACTATTGCTGCAAATGACACACAAGACAAAAAATTTGCAGGTGTGAGTCACAATTTTTTAAAAAAATATTTATTTATTTGTTTTGGTTGTACACAATGCCTTTCTTCTTTACATGGTGCTAAGGATTGAACCCGGGCAGCGCATGTGCTAGGCGAGCGCTCTACCACTGAGCCACAATCCCAGCCCACAAATTTTTTGAATAATCCATGATTCTTTTTTAAAAATGATATAAATATCACTGAATGTTAAGCTACTACCAAGAAGTGATACTAGTTTTGTTCCTATATTAACGGTATAAGAAAGCATAACAAATAAGAAATTACTAAGTGTTAACAGGATATAATGTCGTAACTAAAATTCAGCAAAGACACAAATGGAGTCACCACAGATGTGTACCTAATTGCCTACTATATACAAGAGCCACTAAAGAATTTTTATAGAGCATTAAATGAAATTAAATATAAATGTGATTTACAGTAAATTATTAGAAAAGGTGAACTAATATATTTATATTTTTGCTTTTATAATAATCAATGTTGCAAAACACATTCATAAAATCATTTCCCTCCCAGTCCTATGGCAATAGCCTTAGGATAAAATGGAAGGAATTATACTGCCTGGTTAAAAATTTGTAATTCTAGGCTAAAATTAAGTATTTTATATAAACTGGCAAAATATTAACCAAAAATAGATTTCAAAACTCAATTTTGTCTTGCTCAATATAGAAACATGATGCAGAAATGTAAATTGAAAATAGACCACTTTCCTTCAGAGAAGGATTAAGCTCACTTAACAGGTTGTCAAGAAATCCTGACATAACTTTCTGAGCTTACTTTGCTTTCATGTATGAAGTCCAAATTTGAAAACTCCACTAGATTATGGGATGTTCTCCTACACTCTTTGTAATTTAGTCATTTTGCCTCACAATCAGCTACTACATCCCTAAGGGAAATGTAAAGTTTAAAGAGACATTAAAATCAAATAACATCACTGCCTATCAGAGAAATGACAGGGAAATTCTGTTACACATCATGTCATTTTATGTCACTTGTGATTAAGAGCATATATATGCTGAATGCTAAAGAACTGGCAATGCATACATATTCTCAAACTTTTGGAGAGAGAAAGGATAGATAACATAAAGTGTAGGGAGAAAATAAAATTCTAGGAGGTACCAACCAAAAAGTTATGTTTCCAATTTGATGGGAGAACTTATCAAAGTTTAGAACACATAATTTATAAAATAATTTCATGATTGAGGATAGAATACCAGGATATCCCACAGTAGATTATTTCAATCAAAATAGAACTCATATATAAATGTGCACTACTGGTTTGAAATCTGGATATCATAGATGGTGAGAGATTAAGGGGGCAAAAAGTCTTCATTTGTTTTGATATAATTCTAAGAAAAAATTGAAATATGTCATTTGTTTTGATATAATTCTAAGAAAAAATTGAAATATGTTAAACATTTTTAGTAAACATCTATCTGTCCTTCAGCCCAGTGTAATTTTCTTTATGTTCTTACATACCAAATATGTTCACTTTTCCCTAAATTACTTCCCAAATCCTTAATCCTCTCCCTCAGAATCTAAAATTACCTGCCTTACACTTTCTTTAAATTTGAAAATGATTTCTCTGAGAAAAGCTGATCTCAGGAATATGTTAGATGTAACATAATTTTACCTAATTTAATTTTTCAAACTTGACTGATGATGATAATTATTTAGGTGCATAATAAATATTAGAATGTTTAGAAACTCCTACATTCCATCCCAGAGCAGTTGAGTGATCTGTTTGTATTTCATACAGTCTATGTATGATGTGTTTATGAGTGTATATGCATGTACATATCTATATCTATTATGTTTTCTGTATTACTAATAATATACATTTAGAACATACTAACACATATCATTAAATATAATAATAGTATACCGTATATGAAAATAGATGTATGCTTTAATGTTAAATGCACCTATTAAATAACAGATATTCACATGACTTCTTATTTTTTACAATATAAACAATACTAAGAAACATCTTTATAGCTTAATATCTCTTTTCATTTGTGACTTTTGCTTTGTCATGGTTTTCTAAGTACAAGCAATAGAAAATATATGCTTTTAAAGTTTTACAAAACTGTGACACTGCATCTGACATTCATATTTAGAAAGTTGTATGCCTTATGTCAAATAAGTTGGTTCATTGGAAAAGAAAATTTTCTGGAGTTTTTATGTTGACAAAAGACAAAGTTTTTGAACAAGAAGATGGAACAAAAAAGATGGCCAGGACATTCTCCATTAAAAATTTAGAGAAATTTCAAGTGTGCACCTAAATCTAATTTTCACACATTTAAGGAGATTGTTCATTTGTTTGCATGAGCCATTTTATCCTCTTAATAGTGCAATTTAATTTTAATTTTATTACTCTATCTTTAATTTATTTGGAACTTATTTCCCTAAAAGATGAGATATGATAATGTAACTCTGTCATTTTCCAAATTGCCAAATCTGCTGTCTAAATAGTATTCATTAGAAAAGTCTTCCTGCTCCTTTCTGATTTTAAATAACCCTGATCACATAAAAATTTTAATGTGTAGTATGTTCTTATAACAATATTATTATTTTAAATCTTCTTTACCCAACAATGTTAAAAAAATGTGAATATTGTGGGAAAAAAACATAGAGGCCATTCAAATTAAAGAAAAATTCATGTTCTGGGAAATATTAGCATTCAATTTGTGGGGAGGAGGGAAGTTTTTACAAGCAAAAGATTTTTGGAAAAATTCAGGAATGTGTGCTACCTAAATCCAAAATGCCGCATTGTCATTTCTGAAGAAGATAATGTGATTTATCTCCTTTAAATAATTAATGTTACATTGCATTAATATATTTTTTGTGATATAACTTTTTTCACATTCTTAAAATGAATATATTTGGTCATTGCAAATTATTTTTAAATAATTTGTTACAATAAATTGTCTAGTATCTCAATTAGAATATTATATTCATTTCATAAGTAAAAATGGCTAATCATTTTCTTTACTATTTATCATTATCAGAAAAGTTCTACTATTTTATTAAAATAAATTTGAGATGCTGTTATTTTTCTATTCACAGTATATTAATAAATCGGTATTTTCTATTCACAGAAATTAATAAATTGGTATTTTCAACTTACTTTTTAATCAACTACATTTTCTATCCTAATGAGATTTCTTTTAGACATAGAAAATTGTATAGACAGATAATCAATTGTATAGACAGATAATTTTTTTGAGAAGTCATTCTGCCTTAGAGTAATAAACAGTCCGGTTGAAGCTGAAGTTGATATAAGGCAGTTCTTTGGTTAATACCTTAAAGGAATGCCAATTCTATTACTTTAGTATTAACATATTTGATACTTAAAAATATGTAAAATGATCAATAATACACAATAATGCATGAAATGCTTTAATTGATTACAGGCTATGTCATTTAACCTCTCTAGTTTATGAAGGACATTTGAAGTCATTGAAAAACATGAGTATCTATGAATGTTGCAACTTCTCTCGAAGACATATTCAGAGCAGCTCTCTGGAGTCAGAGCACCTGGGTTTAAATCCCAGCTTCACCATTTGCCAGTTGTGTGTTTTTGTGGAGTTTGCTTAAGTCATTCTACCTTGGATTGTGTGACTATAAATAAAATAATTAAGAACTACTTACTTTACAGGCTTGATGTAAGCATTAAAGTTTTTGTATATGTAAAGGAATTAAAACCATGTCTGTAACATAAAGTGCTAAAAGAGCTTATTTTCATTTTATAAAAGGGTTCATTAAGATCATTGATCATATTTTTAATATCAAATTCTCCATTATTCATTTATAATATGTATGTATAGATGCATATGTATGTGTGTATGTATATACACATATTCTTTAACATAGTGTAAATTGTAGTACATTACATATATTTTAGTATCTGACTCTTTTATATAACTAAATGTGATTGGACTAATATTTTATTTGTCCTATTGTGAATTTTGGCTAAATTACTTTCATGGGCTTATATGTTATATGCTTTCATATAAATGTGTAGAATCAGATTTGTACTAGTTTTCTATTACTGTCATAAAGAAAATTGCCACAAACTTGCTGGTTCAAACAATGCAAATTTATTATCTTATAGTTCTGTATTTCAGAAATGTGGCATGGGTCATGCTGAAAAATTTAGGTGTCAGTAGGTTTTCCTTCTTTTATGGAGATTCAACAGAAAAAATGTCCTTGATTTTAACAGTTCCTAGACACTCCCTTTATTCCTTGGTTTGTGGTCCCTTTCTGTTCAATTCAAATTATTTCTTTAAAGGTCCTGTTTCCTAATAAAATAACCTTGAGGTTAGGATTTCAACATACCATTATTGAGGGGGCAAAGTTTAGTCCAAACTATTCCCCCATCTTTAAGAGCAGTCTAGAGACTTTAAATGCTTATATTAGACAATTTAGCCAATGTTAAAATCCTCCAATAATTGCTTAGATATTTGGAAGATAATAACATTAAAAAACAGCTTTTATGCAATTCTTGATTAAAGAAAAAAAAAAACAAATATTCTGGGAAAGACTTTTTAACCTATACCTCAAGTATAGAAGAAATAATCCTAAAATTATTATTCAAGAAAATATAACCACTGTATTAAATTTACAAATATTGTAACCAGACTGAAATATCTGTACAAATTGGAAGAAAATTCCCAGAAATCAAACTGATATTGTTTGCCCTGGGACATAGGATATGCTGGAGGGGCAAAAGTAAGGTTTAAGATGAAAACTAAATTAATGTTCAAAATTACTATTAAAATATAGAAAGTAAAAAGGTACAATAAGAATCAGTAAATACAAAAAGCAACATGTTTTTAACATCTCCCCAATTTTAGAGGACAGAAAAACAATAAGTAATGGAAATAAAGTAAACATTTCAATATAATAATAGCTTTTTTATAATAGAACTTTCTTTACTTCAGTTGTGTTTTCTTATAATGTGGTCAGACCATGAAACTAAAAATCTGTTAAAAATCACTTAAGAGATAAGCAAAGTCATGGAGTGCATATGGAAATAAGAATACATCACTGAAACAATCATAGAGGTTTTTTTAAAATAAAGAACCAAATAGAATTTATAGGAATAATAATATGGGGATAGAAATTTAAAACTCCATTGCGCTTGTTAGAAATCAGATTAGATATAGTTGAAAAGAGATTTCATTAACTGGAAGATATTTCTGAAGAAATATAAGCAAATAAGGGGAAAAAAGCAATAAAAATTTTAAAATGGTAAGTTGATAGCTCAATAATCTATCTACAAAGAAGGATAGCTGCTAGTTGAAAGTTACTGAAATCCCTTCCCCCTCACTGTGCACAAGGAAGTGGGGTGGAGCAAAAGCAAGAGCTAATTACTTCTAGGAAGTGTTAGCTCTAATCCAGTATTCAACAGTCTCTATGGAAGCTTGGGCAAAGATGGGCCAGCTTATATTCCATGTCCATCATGGTGACAGATAAAACCCCTATGAACTATACCAATAAGACAGAAGTTTCTGTGCTACAAAAGACATTTTTAGTAAACATCTATCTGTCCTTCAGCCCAGTGTAATTTTCTTTAAAATTACAGTGAGACTACATCCACAGACCCCACAGGTGAAGATGGGTGCGAGATTTTTCAATAGCACCATAGTGTAATGGGTGGATACCCACAATTCACAACTGTGACAGTGAGATCTCAGATACAATTGAGAAAATCAACCCTGTATCCTAGGTAGTGGAGTGGAATAGTGTCTGCAAGTCATAACCACAGGCAATAAGAGTTCAAATGCCAACTGACTGGTGATGTATGTAAGCCCAAGGCTTCTGCACCTTGGATGACCCATGGAGAACCTGCACCTAAGGAACCCACAGTTTGGGGTAGCCACTAGGTGCTTAGATAGCATTATTCCATGGGAGATCCAGTAAAAGGGGATGGTGCCAGCAATTCACAACTGGAGGCAGTGGAAATTCAGATACTTGCAAGCCAACTGACTCTATATCCCAGTTATAGTTATGGTATCTGAGCAATCTACATTAGTTAGGGAAGACGTCTCTGCATCAGAGATCACCCACAGAGAGCCCACAATCACATATTTTATGCTTTCAGATAGCCACCAAGTTCTATGCCACTTTAAAGACTGACAAAACAGTGTCCTACAGAGTGGAATAA
Source organism: Tamias sibiricus (assembly GCA_025594165.1). Lineage (NCBI taxonomy): Eukaryota > Metazoa > Chordata > Mammalia > Rodentia > Sciuridae > Tamias > Tamias sibiricus. Next base: position 136,512,952 of record CM046660.1, on the reverse strand, counting down.
CAACACAATCCTGTAACAGCCAGAGCAACACCCCTGCACCCTTCATTCTATGCCTCTATACTCAATAGAAACAGCCAGAAGACACAATGCAGCTTCTTTCAAGCAGGCACACTCAGACCCCTGGATTGATAAATCAGAACTGTCTATTGAGAAATCCACAGGAATCAAGAAATTAGCTCCTGTGCCTTAGCAACTCCTGGAGAACCAAAAGCTAAAGAGTGATGGGCATCTTCTAAAGGGCACAAATTCTGTTGAAAACCAAACCAGGAAGACTCATTAAGAATTGACTCCACCTTAGCATGGATAATTAAATAATCTAACATCAATCTTGATCAAATATTTATTACAATTTATTTTTGATTCAATAACTGTTTCTCTATTATTCAGTATCATATCCTCAATACATTTGATTGTTATTTCTTCAAGTATTTTCATGCATTAACTGGAATCATTCCCCCTATCTTTGTTTCCCTAACTCACGTTTATCTTTGCTCCTCTTAGCCCCTCTTTCCCTTTTATATTACCTGCTGCTGCCTCAAATACTTTATATCCTTTTTTATTCTTTTTACATGGCTTGTATTATTCTTTTCTTTTTTCATTTAATACATATTTTAAAATTTGCCTGGTTTTTTACTCTTTCCCTTTTGGCCCTTACATAGTGAAATGGTAGTTTTAATTTATTTAATAACTAACTCTCAACCTATTTCAAAACATTACTACAATTTTATACCTGGATTAAAGGAACTGTGGATAGCATTGCCAACAAGCTTTTATTTTTCCTAAGGTTGATTAGTATGTGGATTTTTCTCTGAAGTGGCTAAAGTAAATAGATTTTAATGTCTTCTCTGAAAGTGGGGCTGATACTGGGGACAGCAGAGAAAAAAATATTGAGTAAAAATATCAGTATCTGGATATTTACCTAGCCTTGGGCTCCTAAGAGAAAGAAGCTCACTAAATAGTTGCTTGCATAAAAGCAGAAGTGATAACCATCCTAGCAGATGGATAAACACACAAGTATTATGATAAAGCAAGAGAACAAACCAACCCAAACAGCCCACATTTCAACAATTGATCTCATGGACAGCACAGTGGAGGAAATGTTAGAGAAAGAATTTATAAAGTTCATAGTTAAAATATCCAGTGAGCTAAAAGAAGATATAATGAATGAATTTAGAGAGAAAATATAGGTATTAAAATTATTTCAATCAAGAGATAGAGATTCTGAAAAAGAATCAAACAGAATTCTGGGAAGTAAAAGACTCAATAAATCAAATTAAATTCAATGGAAAGTATCACCAATAGATGAGACCTCTCTGAAGAAGTCTTCAAGCCTTCAAGACAAAATATATAATCTTGAAAATAAAGTTGATAATAAAGAATAGATGGTAAGTGATCATGACCAGAATACTCAAGATAACCTGGGATAACGTTATGAGACCAAATATAAGAATCATTGGTATAGAAAATTCTTTGAAATACAGACTAAAAGAATACATGGACTTTTGAATGGAATAGCATCAGAAAATTTTATGTTTTATGAACAAATAAAAATCCAAATAAAAGATACATACAAAATCCCAACTGGCAAGATCAAAACAGAACCTCTCTACAATAAATTATAATTAATATGCCTAATGTACAGAATAATGACAGAATTTTTAAAGTTGTAAGAAAGAAATAGTAAGTCACATTTAGAAGTAAGTCAATTTGGATTTCAACTAATTTCTCAGCTCAAAGCCTAAAAGCCAAGATGGCTTAAAATAATATATGCCAAGTCCTGAAACAAAATGGATGCCAACCAAGATTACTATTTCCAGTAAGACTATCCCTCAGAATTGAAGATGAAATAAAAGCCTTACATGATAAGTAGAAACTAACAGAATTCATAACCATTAATCTTGAAATACAAAATATACTCAATGAAAATATTTATGCAGAAAAAAATAAAAAATAAAAATGAAAACCAGCATAGGGATAAAACCCATTAGTATAATAGTAAAAGAAGAATCAAGTCTGAAATAAGCATTTGAAATAAATCAAAATGGCAGAAAATAAAAATCATTTTTCTATAATAAAACTGAATGTAGATTGTCTAAATTCTAAAAAAAAAAAAAAAAAAAAAAAAGACAGACATTGGAAGAAAGGGTTAAAAAACAAGACTAACTATGTTTTATTACAAAATACTCACTTTCTCAGCAAAGACATCCACAGACTGAAGGTGAAAAGATGGGAAAAGATATAAAGATATACCATACAAGTGGAAACTGAAAGTAAGTAGGGGTAACTACTCTCATATTAGACAAAGTAGACTTCAAGCTAAAATTAATCAGAATGGACAAAGAAAGTCATTTCATATGGGTTAAGAGAATTGTCCAACAACCAGATATAATGATCCTAAATATTTATGCCCCAAACATCTAAGATCATGCCAGGATGCAAGGCTAATTCAATATGTGTAAATCAATAAACATGATTCACCACGTAAATACTGTTAAGGACAAGAACTACAGGATTTTTTTCAATAGTTGCACAAAAAATACATTTGGCAAAGTACAACAGCCATTCATGTTTAAAACACTAGAGAAACTAAGGATAGAAGGAATTCTCCTCAGCATTCTAGAAGCTATATACCACAAACCCAGGACCCACATCATACTAAATAGAGAAAAACTGAAAGCTTTCCCTCTAAAATCAGGAGAAAGACAGAAAGGTCCACTTTCACCACTCCTATGCAACATAGTCCTTGAAATTCTAGCCAGAGTAAGCAGGCAAGAGAATAAAATTAAAGGGATCTAAAAAGGAAAAGAAGTAAAATTATCTTTGTTTTCTGATGACATGATTCTATATTTGGAAGACTCAAAAATATCCAACAGAAAACTTCTAGAGCTAATAAGCCAATTTAGCATATTAGAAGAACACAAGAGCAAGATATATAATTCAATATCTTTCCTATACTCCAATAATGAATCTGCTTGGAAAGAAATCAGAAAAATTATCCCCTTCACAATAACAGAAAAAAATAAAATACTTGGGAATAAATCTAACCAAGGATGTGAAAGATCTGTACAACTACAGAATGCCAAAGAAAGAAATTGAAGAAGACAGAAAGACCTCTTATGTTCTTGGATAGACAGAATTAATATTATCATAATGTCCATACTACTGCAAGTGTTATACAGATTCAATGCAATTATCATTAAAATACAAATGACATTCTTATCAAAACTTGAAAGAAAAATTTTAAAATTTATTTGGAAAATGAGAGACCCAGACTAGTCAAAATAGTCAAAGCTATTCTGAGCAAGAAGAGTTATACAGGAGGCATCACAATACCAGACCTTGCATCACAGACATAAAGTAACAAAAACAGCATGATATTGGCACCAAAACAGACATGAAGACTGATGCAATAGAAGACATAGGGACAAGTCCACATTCTTACAATCATATGATACTTGACAAAGGTGCCAAAAACATATGTTGGAGAAAAGATAGCCTTTTTAACAAATGTTGCTGGGAAAACTGCATATCCATATGTAGAAAAATGAAATTTGATCCCTATCTCTTACCCTATACAAAAGTCAACTCAAAGAAGACCTGGGAGTTAGACCAGAAACTCTGCAAGTGCTTAAAAAAAATAGGATCAAACACTCTGACATACCAAAACTTGCAATAACTTTATTAACAAGCCTCCTAAAGTATAAGAAATGAAATCAATAATCAATATGTGGAATGGTGCCAAATCAAGGAGCTTTTGCACAGCAAAGAAAAGGATTAAGAATGTGAAGAGAGAAGCCAAAGAATGGGAGAAAATATTTGCCACCCACTCTTCAGATAGGGCATTAATCCAGAATACATAAAGAACTCAAGAAGAAATATGATTAACCAACAAGTGTATGAAAAATATTCAACATCTCTAGCAATCATGGAAATGCAAATCAAAATTGTATTGAGAATTCATCTCAATTTAGTCAGAATGGCATTTATCAAGAATATAAATGATAATAAACATTGGTGAGCATATGGGGGCAAAGTTACTTTTACATATTGTTGATGGGACTACAAGTTTGTATAGTCACACTGGAAAGCAGGATGAAGATTCTTGAAGAAACTAGAAATGGAACCACCGTATGACCCAGCTATCCTACTCCTTTGAATTTATGGGAAAAAAATTAAAATCAGCATACCATAGTGATAAAAAACACATCAATATAAATAGCGGCACATTTCACAATAGCCCAGTTATGGAACCAGCCCATATTATGCCTGTCAACAGATGAATGGATAAAGAAAATTCTGTATAAATACACAATGGAATTTTACTCAGAAATAAAGAAGAATGGAACATTTTCTGGTAAATAGATTGAACTGGAAAACATCATGCTAAGTAAAATATGCCAGATTCAGAAACTGAAGAGTCAAATGTTTTTACTAATATACAGCAGCTAGACCAAAACAAGAGGGAAAAATGGGGGAATGTCATTAAAATAGAAGAGAGATCTGTGGAGTAGAGGAAGGGGATTTAGGGAGAGGCAGGTGAGACAAAAAATAAAAATAAAAAAGGAAAAAGTGGAAAATGAAATTGACCAAACTGTCACTGTACATAAATGAAAATATCACAATGAATTTCACTTTTATGTATACCTCAGTGATAGAGCATTTACCTAGCATGCAAGAGGCCCTGGGTTCAATCTCCAACAGCAAAAAAAAGGTATAAACACATACACACATACATAATCACAACTCTTATTAATTTGTTCTATTTTCAATAATCTATATAGACAATAATATCCACAATGACAATTTTTATTTTTCAACACATCTTACATCCATATGTTTTATTTTTTTCTTTACTCATCATATTTTTAAAATGTACTAAAATGTAGACTAGAAATGGGTGAAAAGAAGAATTCTTGTCATAATCCTCATTTTAATAGGAGTGAATTTAACATTTCAATATTTGGTAAAAGACTCTAGTGGACATGTTTTTCAGATTAAAGAGCTTCTCTTCTCAGAGCAAGGTAGAAGTTGTGCAATGTCCTGGATTGATGTTCTCCCCACAGTCACATCAATTTCAACAGCAGTTCATGTACCAAACTACCTTCACAAAGGAAGGAAGCCAAATGAGAGACCATATTACCAGGTTTTAGTATAAAATAAGCAAAGATGCACTGAAGAAGGCAGAAAGGAGATGATTGCCCATGTCATTTCCCTTACCCACCACCACCAACAACAAATCCAAGCAACACAGAAAGAGCTGCTTAATGCTTAAGGGAGACTGAAAGGGTTAAATCCAGGCTTTAGACTTCAAACCTGGTACCTAGCCCAGTAAGGGAAAATAGTGATGGAAAGAGCCCCCAACCCTTTGGCCCAGGCAAGTACCTGTGGACTGGGCCACTGGGAATGGGTTAGCCAAGGAAACTGATTGCCTTCATCATGCTACCTTCAACCTTGGGCATCAGAGAGGGCACTGGTAAGTGGAGAAAAAGTGCACAAATGAAAAAATACAAAAAATTCTTAAGAGAATTAGGGGAATTGAACCCAGGGCCTTGTGCATGCAAAGCAAGCCCTTTACCAACTGAACCATATCCCAGCCCTAAACTTTCTTATAATTGCATTATAGTCTATATCATCTTTTATGTCTGTTAATATTTGCTTCTTATATCTGGTTGCTCCAAAAACACTACCAAAAAAAAAAAAAAAAAGTTTAACAGGAATCAATATTGTTAAAATGTTCATCTGACCCAAATCAATATATATTGATTCAATGCAGTCCTATCAAAATACAAAAAGTTCTTCAGAGAATTAGGGGAAAAAAACAATTCTAAGATTTATACAGGATTAATTAATTAATTAATTTATACATACCTAGGATTGAGCCCAGGGCACTTAACCACTGAACAACATCCCCAGCTCTTTTAATTTCAAGACAAGTTCTCACTAAGTTGATCAGGGCCTTGCTAAATTGCTAAGGCTGGCTTTTACTTGTGATCCTTCTGCCTCAGCCTTCCCAGTCACTGCAATTATAGGCATGTGCCACTGTGCCAGGCTCTAATATTTATATGGAATGATGAAATCCCTGAATAGCCAAAGATTCCTTGAGCAAAAGTACAAAGAAGGAGGTATGACATTGACTTGAAAATATAATACCAAGTTGTAGTAATCAAACCAGCTTGATATTGCCATAAAAACAGAAACATATACCAATGGAACAGAATGGAGAACCTAGAAGTAAACCCGAACATCTATAGCCACTGGATTTTCAACAAAAGTGCTTAGATAAGTATTAGAAAAAGCATAATCTTTTCCATAAATAGTGCTGTGAAAATTAGAATAATTTAGATTCCTCTCACCAGTTTCAAGAATAAACTCAAAAGGGACTAAAAATTTAAATATAACTATTTGAGGAAAACATAGGGAGAATGTTTCAGATATTGGAATGGGCAAGATTTTTTTTTTTTTTTTACAAACTCTTAAAGCACAGGAAAACAAAACCAAAAACAGACAACTGAGATTATATCAAACTAATAAGATTCTGCGCAGCAAAAGAAATATTCAACATAGTGAAGAGAAAACCTGCAGAATGAGAGAAACTATTTAAAAACTATAATCAGACAAGGGGTTAATAACTAGAGTATATTTTTAAAATTCTAAAACTTAATGGTGAATAAAAAAGGAAATACATAATTTAAAAATGGACAATACACTAGGCATGGTGGTGCATGCCTGTAATCCCTGTGACTCAGGAAATTGAGGTAGGAGAATTTCAAGTTTGAGGACAAACTCAGCTGCTTAGGGAGAACCTGTCTTAAAAGTGAGGGGTGGGAAGTCTAGGTCTGTAGCTTGGTGGTAGAGCAACCCTGGGTCCAATCCCTAGCACCAAAAAATGAAAAGAAAAACAAATAAAATGTGCAATACACTAAATACACATTTCTTAAAATAAAGACACATAAATGACCAATGCATATGTGAAAAAATTTTCAATATTAATAATTATCAGGGAAATACAAATCAAATCCATAATGAGATTATCACTAGTTTTTCCACTAAGAATGGCTATTATCAAGAATAAAAATAGTAAGCGCTGACAAGAATAAGAAGAAAAAAGAACACGTTGACAATCTTTGTGGGAACATAAACTAGTACAGCCATTCAGGAAAAGAGTATTGAGGTTCTACAAAAAATTTAAAATAGAAATATCATATAATCCAGCAATCCCATTACTCAGTATATGTCCAAAGTAAATAAAATCAAACTGTCAAAAAGAGATCTGCACTTCCAAGTTCATTTTAGTGCTATTTATAATAGCCAAGAAATCAAAACACCCTAAGTGTCTGTAGATGAATGAATGGATAAAATATGGTGCATTTATACAATAGAATACTATTTACCCATAAATGAGTGAAATCCTATCATTTGTGACAACATAGAAGGAACTGTGGTAACTTGAATAAGCTAGGTGTAGAAAGACAAGCACAGAATGATCTCATTCATATGTGGAATATTAAAAATTTTATCTCAGAAATTAAAAATAGAATGGTGGTTACCAGAGGCTGGGCTGAGGGGAATAATGGGTGGGAGGGATAAGGAGAGGCTGATTAGTTAGTACTAAGTCACAGATAGATAGGAGTGGGAGGTTTTGTTGTACTCCTGCATAGTAGGGCAACTCCAGATAATAACAACGTATTGTATATTTCAAAAAGCTAGAAGGAGGAATTTTTAATGTTTTCACAATAAGGAAATGATAAATGTTTGATAGGATATATACACTAAACCTGATTTAAACATTTTATAATGTATAAAAACATTATCAAATAATTCCCCATAAATATGTACTATTTTTGTTCTTGTATATCAGTTAAAATAAATAATTGAATTTACATTTTTCCTTCTTAGTTTTTGAATAGTTTGTTTCTTTTGTCTTGTTTATTATAAATTGTTATTTACTTTGCCCAGATGTTTTTCCCTGCATTTTTATAAGTCAGCCTTTTATTTTTCTTCTTGTCAATGATCAATTAAGTTGATAATTTTAGCAATGTTAAAAAAACATTTACGTTTCTGGGAGGAACCCTATGTGGTTAATATATTTTAGATTCATGTATTTCATTTATTGACACTTTGTTTATGATTCTTACACCTATGATTATGCTTGATGTTCACTATAATTTTTCTTTCATATATGTTTCATGTTCGATTTTGGTTTTAATGTTATACCAGTCACACACATCGTGTATATTTTATGAAACTCCCTCTCTTCTATTATCTTTAGAATAGTTTATATTTGATATTGACTATGTTTGGTAACTTTTAATTAATATTTTGTTGAATTACACTGTAGAACCTTCTGCATTTCTTTACATACTGATCTTTATTTACTATTTTTGTGCATTTAAAAGTTATAAATACTTTTATATTTTTTATTTCTTCTTGGGATTACACTGGAAAGCAAAATTTTGCTGGGGATATTACAAATTAGCCTGCATTTTTGAATTCCTAATTTATTGGCATAAATGTTCTTCATAATATTTTCTTATTCTCTTCTTAATCTCTACTGTATCTATGCTGGCTTTCTTAATTGGAATTTTGTTTATTTGAAATTTCTCTCTTTTTATCTCAATAAGTCTTGCTGGAGATTTGACAATTTTATTGTTCTATTCAAATAACACATTTGACTCTTTTGATCATGCCAGTTGTTTTGTTTCTTACATCAATTCTATTATATTCTGTTCTTTATTTCTTTCATCCTTCTATTTATTTGGGCTTTTTGTTGTTGTTGCTTTTCTATTATCTGAATTCACTTGCTTAATTCATCCATGCTTGCCCTTTCTTATGTGATATGAACATTATAAGGCTCTAAATTTTCAATTGTCAACAATTTTAGCTAATTCCACTAAGTATAGATATATGAATTTCAAATTCACTCTTAAGAACTGTTTAATTTCATTTTAGATATTAGGTGCTTGCAATACACCTTTTAAAAGCATTTTTATTTTTTTCTGAACTAGAGTTGCTTAAATAGATTTTGAGAATTATTTGTTTTTGTTTTTTGCTTCTTTTGTTTATTTGTATAAAAAGGAATAAGAGGAAAAACAAGGCTGGGGTTGTGGCTCAGTGGTAGAGTGCTCACCTAGCATGTGTGCAGACCAGGTTTGATCCTCAGCACCACGTAAGAATAAAGGCATTCTGTACAACTAAAACAAATAAATAAATATTAAAAAAAAAGAGGAAATATACAGGCTGCTAAGAATCCAGGCAGAACAACACTCTTGGAAGAGCAGGAGTTCAAAACCAGAGATGGTGCCTCTCTGGTTTTGAACAAATGTACATATAAAGTAGCCTGATAAAACTCTGAGATAAGTGCAGATCAAATATGGAATATTAGAGTTGTTGGTATTATAATAGGTTTGAAAGTCACAGGCATTGGTGTCATCTCTAAGGAAAGGGTAAAGAATGAAAACAGGCTAGGGCCAAAGAACAAGGTGTGAAGAACCCCAGAGTCTAGAAGTCAGGATATTTCAAGTAATAAAGTAGACGCTGCTTAATTGATAAGGTGAAGAAGCTTAGTTGTTACCAAAAATAGAGAAACAATTTGGTGGCTGGAGGGGGACATTTGTTTATAATTTTTGTTTCACTTTGTATTTCAAGGAGGAAAATAGGAGAGCATGTTCAAAGGCCAACTAAGAAAAAGAATCCTGGAGAGTGTTTGAAGATGCTAAGAAGATGAGGAAAAATCTGGAGAAGTAAAAAGGCAAATGAGGCTAAGTGAAAAAGCCAAATGTTGCTATTGTGGTGAAATGACCAGAATTTTTACATATTGTTGGTGGGAACATAAAATGGCACAAGAATTTCATAAAAATAAAAGCTAGCATATACATACTCTACTATCCATCAATTCCACTCATATTCTTATTCAAAATAAGTAAAATCATGACAATAAAAAGAATGTTCACAGCAGCTTTATTTGTAATAGCTACAAAGGAAAAAGCCCCATTGTCCAATAGTAGAAAAATATGTAAGCAAACTGCAGTATATTCAGAATACTACTTATCAAAACAACAAAACTACTGATAGACACAAGGATGAATCTCAGAAAATGTTGCACAGAAAGAAGCCACAGAGAGAACAGTACATACTGTATTTTTTCACATTATATGAAGTTCTAAACTAAGTAAAACTAATCTATGTTGGGAAAATCAAAGCAGTAGTTTCCTTTGTTGTGGATAGAACTAGAATATTGTTTGGGAAGGAAATGAGGGGATTTTCTGGGGTGAAACTAATGTCCTATGTTAGGAACTTGGATTATACAAATGTATGTATTTATCAAAAGTCAGCAAGTATATGTTTCTTCCTATGCAAAATTTACTTTAAGAGAAAAATCTGGTAAATATATAGTAACCTCTGATTAATGATAGACATGCTGAAGTATTTAGGGGATATGCCAGATTGTCTGTAATCTATTTATAAATACATTAAAAACTATAAGATATACTAATGGATTGAATGGACATAGTAAAACATCAATGGTATAATTTAGGCCATATACATATTTACTTTCTACATGTTTGAAATTCTTATAATAAAATATTAGGAAAATAGGCAGTAAGCAGATGGTGTCTTGAGATTTTTGATTAGATTGTTTTTCGATACTATTGCAAGGGTTGGGGGGGGGGGGGGGTCAGAGAAGTGCTGCTCCTAAAATGAATCAATCCTGAAGGAAAGAGAAGAAATGAACATAGTTAAGTTATTTCAGTATGGAAACGCTCCTGTGACATCTCAGTTGTAGATTTATGAAATGTCTGGGCATTTTAAAAATAATATTTCAGACTCCTTATTCATAATATCATTTCTCCCTGAAGATTTGTTCATGCTGGAGATGAGTGCATTCATTGTAGTATCCGTTCCAAAGACTATGGTCATTTATAAAAATCTTTTTTAAATTTGGAAGACAAAAAACGATAAAATCTTGTTTTAAATTTCTTTGATTTTTAGTATGTCTGAACCGTTTCCAATATTATATTAATGAGAATTTTTTGAATTACAAGTCTCAGAAATTGATTCTAAAGGTTAGTTACAATGGCTAAAAACAAAACAGAAACAACAACAAAAAATCCCCCAACTACTAGCTCAGGCTTTTGGGATGTGCCACCCCATGGATTCCATGGAGTCACTCAATTTCACACTTTTGAATTTGGCTCTTTCTCTCAATTCTTTTCTTTTCCTCTTCTCTCTCTTTGTCTCTCTCCTTCTTTTCCCATCATTTAGCTACCTCTGTCATTGGTCTTATTCTCTTCTTTTGCACATGGTTTTCTTCATAGATGGAATGGGGAAAGAGAAATTGCAAATAATTCTAAGTGTAAATCATTCTTGCATTATAGCCCCAGGAAAGACAAAAAGAGTCTCTTTTCTTGCATCCACAGAAAAATCTAAGAATAGTTATCTAACTGACATTGCTGTAGCTCTTTATCAAATTTTCTAATGATCAGATCTAGATCTCAAGCTCACTCTTGTGGCAGAAACTAGGGTCATCTGGTTAACAGCCTAAGAAGAAAAAAGAGCATTACATAGATTTGAGGAGGGATAAGGGGTACAGTCACATCTGAATTTGTTTGTTTCTTTGTTTATGTTATTTTGTGGCCCAACTACTCATCAATATGTAAGATTCTTAACATATTCTTTTCTCTGTGTACATTTCACACATACTGAACATTGACATTTCAATTAATCAAGACCTCCTCTTCTTCCTTTTTCATACATTTAAACCATGAAAAGAGCCAAAAATAATTGTCTCATAATTCATAAAGCATCTCTTTTCTATGTCTTTAAGTTAATTTAAAATCTATTCTTTACTATTCTACTTACAAATCTTTTCTCTTGATTTCCCAATGCTTTGGAGTCAAATGTGTCTTCATTTCCTCTTTGCAACTCCCTCTGACAGCTGATGCAAGTTGGCAGAAGATGAAAGGTATTTAAAGTGTGCAGCGGGACTCCATTCACAAAAAGCAGTCTTTCTCTCTTCAGACACACTTATGATCAATCTGAACTGTGCTTTGCTAAACAAGTCCAACCTGTACAATAGTACTTTATATAGAATTTGAAATTTTTTAGAAGGGCATGCCCGCATTCATTTGTTTGCATACTTATATTTTCTGTGGTAAACAAGAATGAAAGATAGGTGAAAAGACAGGTCATCTCTGGTGGAGAAATATGAGTGAAGATGACCCTGAAATGAGCTGTATGGACATCAGGAGAAACCAGACCACCCTTGATGGGATTGGACCATATCCTATAGAAGAAGCACCACCATCTCCTAATATGATCCCTGAACTTGGCTTGCCATTTACAGACCAGACCATGATATCAAAAGCACAAACATATTTTGGTTTTGTTTATTTTTTTTAAGTAATAGTTTCAGTAAAATTCTGCAGCCCTCAGATTTGGAGGTAGTAAAAAACAGTTAAAAAGTAGTATGAACATTCAAAATTTAAATTTCTTGCCAGTTCAGCAATGTAAGATGTCATAGGTAACACACAGGGAATACTTATTTAAATTTCTTATATATTCTGATAATGAATCAGAAATAAAATGAGGAGGTTTGCATAATAGCAAAAAGGGAGTAAAATCTCAAGCTTTTTTGCTAGGTGTTATGATTACTCATTTTGGGTCCTTGAATCTGAAAACAAAACAGCAATTTTTATTTGCTCAGTTTAGAATCACACTTATTAAAAATTGTTCTCTGAATATTTCTACTTTATTAGCCATCTAGCATACATTGTTTAAAAAATAACCACTGCACCTAATTTTTACAAAAATAAGAAACTTTGCAATTACAAATACATTTCATTTGAGGCTTCTACCTGATCATACACAAGTAGGCATATAAACTGGCTTAAGTAACCTAACACATTTAGACATTTAAAAATGTGTTTAGATTTTTACACCTTATAAAGGGGAGTTTTGTTTTATTTTTGGTATTTTTAGTGCTTTTTACAAAGTAGGTTAGTGTGTGTTTTAATTCTGAAAATAAAAAGAAATGAGAAAATGTCTTCATTTCAAATTTTGACTTTTCTTCCACACTCTAGTTGTTCCCGGTATTAAATACAGTGACATATAGACAGAGAAGGGACATGACATAGATAAAGCAAACAAAAATGGAACAAAACACAGGAAGACGACATTTACAATGCAGCTGACAAAGCCAGTCACTTCACTTTAAATAATGTGGCAGGCTGCAAAACTATAGTAATTACTAGAATTTCATTTTCATTAACTAATAAACCAAGGAAAACAATTTAAGTATCTGAATGTCATTTTTCAAATGAAAATAAACTGTAAACATTTGAATAACATCACAGCAGGGATAATATACCTAAGGAAATCTATTGAAATATGCTGGTGGATTCATCCTCTTCTATCACATTAAAACTGCAATTGACTGTAAACCTCCTACCACTCTCCACTGAGACTTTAATTGTAAAGATTCCTGTTACATATCATATTAGAATTTAGTTAAAATTGTAGAACACATTATTTCCAATCAGACAGCCAACCATCACTCACAAAGATTTTTAAAAAGGTGATTAATAATTCATCTCAGATAAGGAAAAGATCTATATTTATACCATCTTCTCAGCCACCATAAACTACCTGACAATTGTTCAGTAATGATGCCCAGTAAATTCTTTAAAATGGTAATTTGTCATTCTGTCACTTCATTTGTGACCTAAAATTCCTCACTTGAGGCATCATCAAATAAATTAATCACTTTCCAGGATCCATTTCTCTGTTCTGCACGTTATTATGCCCGGGCTCTCTTGTGTTTCTCTTCATTTACATATATTTAATGGCTGAGCCGTGGCTCACGATGGCACAGAACGCACACATCTCATTACAGGTGAAATATTCTAACTGCCACTATCACTGGGAAAGAAAATAACTCTCCCAATTTAATTTTCCTGATGTAACAAAACCATGATTCTTCACTATGAAATGTTGATGCCATCCATCAGTCACAATCAATAAAATCATCATAGAAGTACGCCTTCTTCAGCATCTTTCCCTCATACTGGTATTATTTGAGGAAGGTAATTAAACTCATAATATGTAATGAATGTAAATGAAGTAAAAATCCTTGTGTTAGCTCTCTAACTATGCTTATTTTACAGCTTTGATTTAAAATACCCCCCAACTTACAAATACATAGGCATGAAAAGAAAATCAGTGGCAAAAATGATATTCATTAACAAATGGAACTAATTTTTAAACTGTTTTTAAAGTAAAAGTAACAAGCATTCATATCTACAGATTTTTACTTAAAATGATATATTCCTTTGGGATTTGTGTAGTTTTAGGATGTAGCTAGTAGTGTGGACATTTGTGCCATGTGACAAAACGGGCGCTTTTCCCAGTAACCTGGTCTGTTTGATTCCTGACTTTTGTGGGCTGCAGGTGTTGGTCTGTTCCCAAGTAAGAAACTATCTTGTAGAAACTGCATTCTTGCCTGTCTCCGCCTGAAGAAGCCTATGAAAATGTAGATCAAAGAAGCAGGACATTTCACAAACAGTGGTTTGGGAATTAGCACTTCAGAACTATTTCCACCTACTGTAAATATTCATCTCAAATTGCTCTCATATTATTTTTGTAAAGGTCAATAGGGAGTGTTTTAAAGTAAACTAGTGTCACATAAACATCGCCCATGTCTCTAAGTATGTTACAACTTAATTGAACATTCATTAGCTGATTCTCCCCACATACTTGGGAACATTAATTTCAGAGGAATGGTGCTTTGCAGAAGTCCATTTGGAATGAGGATTCCCTTCATTATGAATTCATCATCAAAGAATGGAGGCTTTCTTTATCTTGGAAGTGGTCCCTGTTTGCCTGTTTAAAATAATGCTTGAGAGTGTGTCTAAAATAAGAAGTGAAATATTAACTCAATACCTCTGCAACAAAGAAGAAAGTAGGTGAATATCACTGCTCCACAGATGAATGACCTAACTACAATATTGACAAACCATCTACAGGGTACTACCTTCCTTCCTCATTAATTATCATATAGTTATTTTTAATGGGCACTTATTTAGGGGAAAAAAGACTGCATGTGCAGTTTTGCATGTGTTTTCATTAGCACAGCAGCAGTCTGTTAAACTAAACAACACTCCAGCACATAATCCCCTAAGACTTCAGTAGAAAAAAATGCTTGACCACTATGTGGAGTTCTTTGGGGACAGCCTGAGGTGCACCTGCATTTCGATAGTGTCATCAGCTCAGACTGAAGCAAGAGCTGGGAGTTTCAATGGGTATTCTGTTATGGTTGAGATATGAGGTATTCCCCAAAAAACTCATTTGTAAAAAAATGCAAGAAAGTTTAGAGGTGAAATGATTGGATTATGAGAGCCTTAAACTAATTAGTGCATTCATCCTCTAATAGGGATTAACTGGGTGGTAACTGTAGAGAAGAGTGTGTGGCTGAAGAAGTGGGTCCCTGGGGGCATGCCTTTGGGGTATATATCGTGTCCCTGGTGAGCTGAGCTCTCTTTTTGCTTCTTAGTGCCGTGTTCTGACCTGATTTCCTTCACCACACTCTTCCACCATGATGTTCTGCCATATCTTGGGTCCAGAGCAATAGAGCCAGTGATCTATGGACTGAAACCTCTGAAACCATGAGACCCAAGATAAAATTTTCCAATTCTGAAACTGTTCTTGTCAGGTCTTTTGTCACAACAGTGAAAGAGCTGACCAAAACATGTCTCTACATGAGACTACACCGGTATAAAGCATAAAAATAGGATTGAAATATAGTGGTATGGATTAGAAGAGACATGCCTGTAAGGCTACTGGAAAATCTCAAGAAAACTGGTCAAGTAATGTTAAATACTTGTATTAAAACAAAG
Source organism: Tamias sibiricus (assembly GCA_025594165.1). Classification (NCBI taxonomy): domain Eukaryota; kingdom Metazoa; phylum Chordata; class Mammalia; order Rodentia; family Sciuridae; genus Tamias; species Tamias sibiricus. Next base: position 136,497,062 of record CM046660.1, on the reverse strand, counting down.
ACAGATAAAATACAATATTAATGAAATTAGGAAAGAAAGTTAGAGAATAAAATAATTTCTGAAACATGAATAAATTCTATGCATTCTTGCAAATGTGATAATATGGATATTAAAGAACTACAGCATATTTTAAGAATAGATGGAAGTTGCCAGTGAAGAAAATAGGTATGAAGATGACTAAGGCTGACAGTGTGAACAAAGAAGAAAGGTCCTTGCAAATATAAATGCATGTCAATGAGGTCAGATTGTACCAGGGAAACATGATTGTACACATTGTAGAAGGAAGCACTTAAGGAAATCAATTTTTTTTCATTATTTAAACAATCATCTCTTTTGCCAAATAAGAATGCACTCTCCCAGTCAGATTTATACTTCTAACAAAATCTAACCAAACTGTTATCCCTAAATATTCCACTCATAGAAACCTTACTATTAAGAAATATATCTTAATAAAAGTACTAGAAAATAATGTTGCTACAATTGGTTGCCTCAAATATTGACCACAGAAAATTTGAGATTATAGTTCAACCCCAAGCTCCAGTTGCCAAAGGTAAAGACTGTTGTCAGAACTTTGAATTAAGTTGAATTTCCCTCAGAGCAAATTAGGAAACCCAAAGTAGAAAAAAGCTTAGTTCACACATCCTTTTATGGCTAAAGATCAATGATTATACACTTAAATAATCAGTTTTGCCTGAAAAAAATCATTATTGATTATTTGACCGTTTGGATTGTTCCAGAAGGCAAAGTAAATGCTGTACCAGGGCTCAGAAATCCTAAGTTTGATCCACTAGTTAACTATGTAACTGTGCAACCTAGATGTCTGATACTCCACATATGACAAAGCTTACTTACTTACTCAAAACTGGCACACTTTCAGGCATAATAAATAATTTCTTGCTTTGCTAAACCACAGTGGCAGATATATTCTAAAATGACTTCTGATAAGTTAGCAGCTTGTTAGGTAGGTGTGCTAAGACAAAAGTGAGTGTGGGCAAAGCCAATGACTCATTCTTACCAACAGAATAAGCAATGGTAAGGGGACAGTCAACTTTTTGCATAAGGTTTTTAAATGACAAGAAAATTAGATGCCACACCCATAACTATATTATGCTTTATCATTCTGTGTCTTAGCAAGTACAACTAACTCTTTCCAAGAAAGATTATCTTGCTGGGCCTCAAAGGATGTAGATGCTATAATATAAACTGAACATGAGGAAATATGGGAAAGAACACGTGGCAAGAAAATGATAAGGTTACTTTATCCTCAGAGCTTACTAGACAACAAACAGGAAAAAAAAAAAAAAAGTACCTTCAGTCTTACAGCTTCAAGAAACTAAATTCTGGTGGCACACGCCTGTAATCCCAGCACTTTGGGAGGCTGAGGCAGGAGGATCGCGAGTTCAAAGCCAGCCTCAGCAATGGCAAGGCACTTAGCAACTCAGTGAGACCCTGTCTCTAATAAAATACACAAAGAAAGGGCTGGGGATGTGACCCAGTGGTCGAGTGCCCCTGAGTTCAATCCCCGGTACCACAAAAAAAGAAAGAAACTAAATTCTGAAATTCTGCCAAATTGTGTGACTTTGGAAGATGACTCTGACCACTGGAAAGGAGCAAAGTTCACTCAACACTTCATTTGCTCAGTAGAAGACTCGGGTATGTTCTTCTCAAACTTTTGATTCATTACAACCAGGAGGTAACAAATGTCATTTGTAATTCAGCAAATTAGAAATTGTCTATAGGCAGTAGTAGAAACCTAATAGAATCCTTGAGATTGGGGGGTTTTTTTTGTCCTTACAACCTAACAGCCTATCAGGACTGATATTGGAACAACTGGATAGAATAAAAGCAATAGGGCTGATTGCCAAAGCATAACCAATGTGAAAACAAAAGAGTACACTGATGTTATTCAAAGGGTGTTGTACACATCTGGAGAGAAGTGTGCCATCTAGTAAATTTTCACTCACATTTGTGTGCACTGGGTGGTAAAAATGCTACTTATTGGATCTCAAGATATCATAAATTTTATAGTTATCAAAAACACTGGATTTCAGCAATATGATATCCATATACCCACACAGGATAAATCTAACAACTATTAATTCAAATTAAGTAAAATTAGGATCTTGTTGCCAATTTCAACTCCAACATTTACCAACTAGAGCTAGTTAACCTGAATACTACCATCTCAACTGTTGCTTCTCCCATTTAATGTAAGAGGAACATAATCTAAAGCAAGTATCTTTCACTTTGAGAACATTTGACTCCATTTAATCAGGTATGATTCTCCTTTTTCTTAGTATCATCATCAAAAAATATACATTAAGGACTGTATTTGTTTATACACAGAATAAATAACAGATAAAATCCCTATGTATGGGAAACTTCATATCTAGATACTCACATGCACTTATTAAAAGAAGAGATGTCTAGAATTAAATGGTTAAATGTATAATCCTTAGACATGCAAAAAACAAAATTCTCTAATGCTCAGAAAGGGGATGGCTAATGAATCACAGAATGGAATTTTCAAGCATGGCAAATTCAAAGAGAATTCTGTAACAAGAGTCTTTGTTTGTTTGTTTGTTTTTGTTTGGGGGTTTGAGCATTACATAAAACATCGGAGACAGCCCTGGTTACTTCAAAAAGGCAGTATCTCAATTGAAATGATAAAGCAAAATATTTTTTTCTACAGTATGTACAGCATAAGTAAATATATGAAGCAAATTATAAGTCTCCTGCCACTTGAATTCATGATTAGAGAGCTCATGGTATCTTTGTGTATAGGTTTAATAATTGTGTATATCCACTACTATCCAGTAGAATATAAACATAGACTTCACTGATGGCATGCAATTTTTTTTTTTTTGTTTTTCTGATGGATTTTTATAAGATCTCATTCCAGAATGCTAAATTGTCTTCTTTCTTTTCTCCTTTGACATTTAGCTGCAATAGGTGCATTGAATTCCATAGTTAGGTTATCATTACTGAAACATTTAAAAGGGGGAAGTTGTCCATTGTGAATAATGCTATTGTAGCTCAGATGGGCGGTGGGTATGTGGATTTCAGCATTTTCCATGGAACAGTGTCTAGTAAATATATGAGCCTTGTTCCACCTCTGTATATTTCACAGAATTAGCTAGACTGGATCTGACAAGTACAACTAAACCATTCCAAAGTTTCTCCTCTTTTAGAACTCTCAGTTCTGAGGAAGGAAATTTAAACCTTCAAATGCATTTTCCCTGTTTTTCTTGTTGCACAACATGGTGAGGGATTTTTGTTTGTTTGTTTTGCTTTTTTGTTTTTAAAATTATTAACATTACCATTTGCTGTTTTGGTTTTCTGTGGAACTCAGTTTCAATGACAACAATTAGTAGTAGATGTGTATTTGCTCCTCAATGCTGGGAACTGGCTTTTTTTTTTTTTTTTTTTTTTTCCATAGGCACATCCTGTTTTCAGTAATTGGATGTACCACCAAGGAGTAAAACAAAAGATGAAACATCGTTCAAAGGAAGACAAATGGAATTAATATTCCAATAGGGTAATTACAACCCACCAGCCTAAAAAGCTCCTTTCCTTTTCAATCCCAGATTATTGTGTAACATGGCTCTGTTATAGTTAAAGCCACTTTCTTACACCACACACAAGAATGCTTTTCAAGTTTGGGCTAAAATAATTCCTTCTAATGTTTAAAGTGGCTAGTTCATTGACTTCTTTGCAATTTTCTGGCACAATACAGCAAATGAACTTATTTTTCTCCGTGTTCCTCTTACTCCCGCCTTAATTTAAATTTCAAAATAATATTAATCATTTCATATGTGATGAGTTAGATTTCTTTTCCTGGAAAAAGTATGGAATTAATGTAAAGAGTATGTACTCAGGAGTCAGAAATCCTTAGTTCAAATCTTAGTAATGTCATTTGTTTATTATAAGACCTTGGGCGAGTTGTGTAATATCTTTCAGTGCCTGTTTTCTTCTAAGTACAATAAGATTAGTCCCTGCCTGAAATTGTGTAATAATAGTAGTTAATACTTACGAACAGTTAAAATGCATGAAGCACACTTACAAATACCTTATATATATATTGAGTCAGCACACACATCAGCCACCTGAAAAAAATGTCTGGCATAAACTGAGTACCCAATAAATGTTAGCAATAATAATGGCTATTATTAGTATTAGTAACAGTCCCAGTAATAGAAGCAGATGGGGTAGAATTCTTTTCTACTTATTTTAACTCTGTTTATTGCTATAGGTTTCAAATTAAGCTTTTTACCTAAAGGTATTTCAAAGGTCCTATTTTAGTCCTTGTAAGAAGTTAAGAGAAAATGTTATGAGTGTCTATCAAGAATAATAAGATATTCACATTAAGTATTCAATATTTTAAAAATGCCTTAAAGCTGGGCATGGTGGTGCACGCCTATAATCCCAGCACTCGGGAGGCTGGGGCAGGAGGATCGCGAGTTCAAAGCCAGCCACAGCAATGGCGAGGCATTTAACAACTCACTGAGACCCTGTCTCTAATAAAAATATAAAAAGGGCTGGGGATGTGGCCCTGAGTTCAATCCTCAGTACCAAAAAAAAAAAAAAAAAACATAAAATAAAAATGCCTTAAAATACAACATGTATTAGCACAAAATAAATTTGTCAAGTACAGAAAAATAGTATTGAAAATGTATATTATAATAATAATTTCATAAATTAATAGAGTCATTAATATACTGAATATACATTGTCAAACTTCATCTCTATTAAAAAATATAATTCTTGTGGTGATGGAGTGGCTTCTGGTTCTAGGACTTTAAAAAATGGAAAACAGGGTCTCCTTGTTCCCTGTGTTTGTCATAAGCCCACTGTCTTTGGAACCCAAATGCTCCACATGTCTCAAGCAAGAATAGAGTAAGAAGCAGCATCTCGAATGCACATATCTCTGTGTAGGCTCATACATATATTCATTGCACTCATGGGCATATACATGCTCTCCCTCAGTCATTTGTTCTCAGGAGAGAAAGTTTATTGGAAGAAAATTATAATCTCAAACACCAACGCTCTTTTGAAATTGTCAAAGGATATCAATAATTACAGGCTTTGCAAAGATAAGTCAACATTTTGTTGTTGGATATTTTTTAAGTGCCAAAATAACACAGGCTCCTTGTTAAAAAATAAATCAAACGGTTCAGTGTGATATAGAGTAAAGGGCTAAATTTCACATTCAACTCCTCTGAAGGAATCATTGCTAATAGATTGGTTTACATTTTTGCAGGTATCTTCTATATAAAACAAATATACTTGTACAAACAGATTTTTCTACAAGCTACGAAATAGACCATCTTATGATTTGCTATTTTTCTCTTAACAACATATTATGACTATCTTTTCATGACAGTGCTGATAAGTTTCATTTAATAAATATTTAAGGACTCCATACACATTGTGAAACAAAACAAAATCTAGAGATTACATTAGGGTGGTCAAAAGTAGAAGAGGATATCTGAACAAAGTTTCAAGTAAATATGTTGGTATGTTGTCCCAGGGAACAGATTTACCATTAGGACATGTAGGTTGGTTCTATCTCCACATTTAAAAAATTTGAATAGGTCCCTGTCATATCAGTACTATGCACTTGTGTGAGGTTTTCCATCATAAAGATTTCTAAGAGTACAACAGAAGATACACATCTACAGTGTTAATAACCTTTTCCCAATTGCTCTCCAAGTTGGTTTCATCACTGATCTGTCAGCAAAATGTGTGCCTTCTTTCTCTCCTCAGTTCTTGTGGACCCTGAAGTCTGTCACACTTTTTTTTTTTAAATTTTCTCTAAGCTTTAGTGGTGAAAAATTGCATCTCTATTTTCATTTTCCTGAATATTAGTGAGTTTACAAATTTTATATATTTTTTGATAATTGTTGTTGCCTTTTTTCTTAAAATTTTTCACCAGTTTTACCTCAGAACACCACAAACTGGATAATTTATAAATAATAGAATGTTTTGGGCTGATACTTCTGGATCCTGGTGACTCCAAGATTGAGGAGCTATGTCTGGTGAAGGCCTTCTTGCTGCATAACAGTATGACAGAGGTATTATATGGCAAAAGAGCATTCAAGAGAAGGGCCCAAACTTCTCCTATATAAGAACCCTACCCACAATAATAAACTTACTTGTGAAATAGTGGCATCAATCCATTCAATGTAATCATCACATAAAGGTCCTCTCAACACTGTTTCAATGAGGATTAATTAGCACATGAACTCTGGGGAAAGTATTCAAACTACAGAACTGTCTGTTTTTTTTTGTTGTTTGTTTGTTTCCCCTAAGAGATATTATAAGAGCTCTTTATGTATTGAATTACCCTTTTCTATTGCAGAGGTTGAAAACAATTGACCCAGTTTAATGTTGGTTCTTTAAGTTTACTATGTAGCTTTTCTTAAAAATTTTTAAAGTGTTATATATTCAAAAATTTTTATTTTCCCCTTATTTGTTTTTCGTTGAGTACATACATTGTGCCAGATTCCCACCTAAGAGCCAGAGACATACAAATAATTGTAAACAATGTTTACAATTCAGTAGAGGGAAATAGACCCCCAGAAGTATAAATGTGAGGTGATTTCTAAACCAAGGATAATCAGAAGGAGGGTCAGAGAGTGTTGGGGGAGAAGGGCTGTCCACTGACATAAGGCAGGTGAGAAAGGCAAGAAGGAAGCCAAAGAGTGAACTAGGTAGCGAAGAACCTTTGTTGGAATCAGGGAAACAGGAAGTGAAGCAGGACCCCACAAAGTGCAAGTGAAGAACAGCAAAGAGGCAGAAGGCTGAGAGAGGGATTAGTGAGCCATGATGAGAGGAATTACTGGGAGATCTGAACAGAGGCTTGCTTTGAAAGAGGCCATTCTGTCTGCACCATAGAGGGCAGACTACACAGGATGAGAAACAAAGGTGAAGCACCATGTGTAATAGCTACTGTGGTATAGCAATGGTCCCATTAAGGAATGCTAGGAGTGTCTGGTCATTCTTTGTACTTATGGGAGATTTACTTCCTTTAGAAGCATTAGATCATAATTTACATACATTTTCTTACATTGGGTTGAAAATTTTGTTTAGAATAAGATTTTACTTTGGATGGGGCATAAAGGGGGAGGGGCAAGGGCATTGGAAAGATGGTGGAAAGAGACAGACATCATTACCCTAGGTACATGTATGATTGCACGAATGGTGTAACTCTACTTCATGTACAACCAGAGAAGTGAAAAATTCTGCTCCATTTGTGTACAATAAATCAAAGCTTTCTCCTGTCACATATAATGGATTAGAACAACAACAAAAAAAAAAAAAAAAAAAAAAAAACTAGGCACCTCCTAGGTTCCTAGGAACTACTATAGGATCCAGCTATACCAGTCCTTGGTATTTACTGAAAAGAACTAAAGTTAGCATACAGTAGAGATATGTGTATATCCATGTTTATAGCAATATAATTCATAATAACCAAATTATGAAGATAACTTATGTGTCTATCAACACAGGAATGGATAAAAAAATGTGGTTTATATGCACAATGGTGTTTAATTCCATCATAAAGAATGAAATTATATAATTTTCAGGAAAATGTATGGAACTGTAGGGCACCACATTAAATAAGTCAGACTCAGAAAGTCAAGAGTTTTGTTTTCTCTTACATGTGGAAGCCAATGAGAAAAAAAGAGGAGAAGAGATCTCATGAACATAGAAAGGGGACCAGTAGGAAGGGGATCAAGAGGAGCAAGGGAAAAAGTAAAGGGAGGTATTGGGGAATAACACTGATCAAATTGTGTTATGTTCATGTACACATTTGCTGCAATGAAACCTACTATTTTGTGTAACTATTATACACAAATAAAAAAAATTAAAAAAGAAAAAGAAGCTTTTTTATCATGTGCAATTTATTTAAGTAAATGGGAAAATAGTGTTTTTGCTTTTGTATCACACATTTGTGTTTTTTTCAAATACTGTTAGGATTGAATGTTTTACATTTAGATATTTATCCACCAAAGATCTATACTATAAGACATTAGTTAAAGGTTAAATTTTAAGAGATTTTCCCCCAATGCTTTTATCATAACAACTATTTATTTTAAAACAAAATTTCCCACTGATGTGAGATGGTCTATTCCTAAATGTACTTGAATGTTTCTGGACATATACTCAATTGGTCTGTTTGTTGTTGTTATTGTTGTTTGGTACTGGAGATTGAATTGAGGGACACTCCACCACTAAGCTACATTCCCATCTGTATTTTGTATTTTGTTTAGAGACAGGGTTTGAAGTTGCTTAGCACCTCACTTTTGCTGAGGCTGGCTTTGAACTTGCAATCCTCCTGCCTCAGCCTCTTGGCCGCTGGGATTACAGGATGTGCTGCCACGCCTGGTTTATTTCTTTATTTTCGAGCAGTACAATGCTATTCTAATTACTGCTGCTTGTTAGTATATTTAAGATTCAATCAGTAAAATTTTCCTCTAATATTAACTAGCTATAGGCCTTTTGTTATTTATGATAATGTTATATACCATAATTGTAAACTATAAAAACATTAAAAAAGAACAGCTAAAGGAAGTATATCTTCAAAATGTTATGCTCAGGGGTGTCTGATGATCATTACCATGTCTCCAAGCAGAGTCCTTCCTCTGTCTTCTATTTCCTTGTTCTCTGCTTATGAGCTTCTTTGATCCTCTGTAAGAACAATTACTTGATTATTCTTTGTGCATGTCTAATCATTTGCGCCTGCAAATATGAAGACTACAAGATATTGAAGACAGGGACATACATGACAGAATAGATGTAAACAGCTTAGACATTTAGTGTCATTGGAAGCATAGAATGTGTTGATTTTTTGAAATCTAATTTATTTATTGTCTTCTTTTATTGCTTATAGTTTGATCTCCTATGTAAGACTACGTATGGCTAAATCACAGGTTATGTAGGTTTAGCCCCTTTTTTAAAAAATTGGTTTATAGTTTTAGTTCTAGCATTTAAATTGTTTGTGCTGCTATTTATACATGGTGTGTATAAAAAATGATCTAATTTCATATTTTTGCATGTGGGTATTCAGTTTCCTGATACCATCCGTTGAAAATTATTTACCCAATGAATGGTCTTGGTACCCTTGTCAAAAATATGGTGACTTTAAATACACAGTTTATTTCTGGACTCTAATGTCTAATCAATTGATCTGTTTATTATTTTGCCAATATCTCACTAATTTGACGGCTTTACAGTAATTTTTGAAATTGACAATATGAGTCCTTCCATTTTGTTTTCCCAAAGTTGTATTGCCTTTTTAAAAATTTTTATTTCTTGGGGCTGGGGTTGTGGCTCAGCGGTAGAGCACTCGCCTAGCACGTGCACGGCCCGGGTTCTATCCTCAGCACCACGTAAACATAAATGCATTGCATTGTGTACAACTAAAGCAAATAAATAAATATTTAAAAAATTATTTCTTATTGAGATTAGGCCTCATTATGTTTACCTCAATTTCCTGGGCTCAAGAGTACAAGCTGGGAGTACAAACATGTACCATGGCATCTGGCTGTGACATCTAATTCGCATCACTTAATTCCATATGAATTTTGGGATCAACTTTCCAATAACTACCAGAAATGCCAGCTATGATTCCATAGGATTGCACTGAATCTGTGCACCAATTTGGGGAGTACTTTTTGTCTTAACAATGTTGAGTATCCAGATCCATGAAAAGGATATGTTTTTCCGTGCATGTAAATCTTCTGTCTCTTTCTACAATGCATCATGATTTTCAATGCATCACATATATTTTATGCTGATTTTGGTAAATGTGTCCTTAACTATTTATTCTTTTTGATGATACTGTAAATAAAATTGTTATCTTAATTTAAATTTTGGACTCTTCGTATATATACAGAAATGTACCTGATTTTACATACACTGACATTGTATCCTACAACCTTACAGAATTCCTTAAAAATTTAATACAGTTAATAGAATTTTTAGAATCATCTTTAAGCAAGATCATGTCACCTATGAATAATGGTAGTTTCATTTCTTAGTTTTAACCTGGCTGCCTTTTTAAAACTTTCCTTTGCCTAACTCCCCTGGCTAAATCCTATGGTACAATGTTGAATAGAAACGATGAGAGTGGCATTCTTTTGCTCTAATCTTAGAAGAAAACTTGCAGTGTTTCACCCTATGATGTTAGCTGTCTATCATGTTCCCTTCTATTTATGAATTAAGGGTTTGTTATTAAAGTGTTCATTTAATTTGTCAAAACACATTTTTAAGATTTTTTTTCCTGTTCTGTTCAAGATGAACACATTTTTTGGGGGGGAAGGGGGTTACTCATTCTATTGATATTAAATTACATTAATTGATTTTCAGATATTAAATCAAGTTTACATTCCTGAGATAAATTACATCTGGCCATGCTGTATAATTTTCTTTATGTTTCTGGTTTTGTTTGCAAGTGTTTTATTATGGATTTTTGCATCCATATTATAAAAGATATTGGTCTGTAGTTTTCTGTTCTTTAAAATACTTGTCTGGATTTGATATCAGGAAAATACTGGTGTCATAGAAAGGAATGGGATGAATTATACCTCTTTTGTTTTGGGAGTGTTTGTGAAACAATGTAATTAATTTTTCTGTAAGTAAATTCACCTGTGAGGCCATCTGGGCCTGGAATTTTTTTTTTTTTTTTATTTTTATTTTTCAGTACCTTTTTTTCTTATTACTACATCAATCTCTTTACTGGGAATAAGGCTATTTAAATTTTCCATTTATTCCTTTCTGTATGATAGCATTATTTGTTTTATAGTGTATTTTGTCTTTTATTAGTACAGCCATGCCATATTTCTTGTGATTATCATTTCCTTAATATATCTTCTACTTTACTTTTTAAATCTATTTATAGGTTTAAAGTGTGCATCCTGCAGACAGCTTAGAGTGGTGTTTTGAAGATATTTTTTGCTTGTTGGTTATGGTTTGTTTCGTTTTATCCTGTCTGGCAGTTTCTGATTTTTGTTGTTAGTTTTCATGTATGCACACTGAATGTTATTGTAGACAACAGTGGATTTACATATATCATTTACTTTCTGTTCTCTGTATCTCTTGTGGGTTTTCCCTTCTTTTATTTCTTTATTGTTTTGTTTTGCATTAACTGACTTTTTGTAATGGAATGTGTTAATTTCTTTAATTAGTTATTTTATTCTATTTTTGTATTTATTTCCTTGCTTTCAGAGTTATGAATTATGTATTACTTTAAGTGAAACTTTTTTGGATTAACACAAACTTAATTCCATCAAGATAGGAATATGTTACTTCTAAATAGTTCCATCCTTTTTATTTCCCATTTTGGAGAATATATATATATAAATATCGTATCCCCAAGAATGCATTATTAAAATTGCTATTTTATATAACTTTTGTATTTGCTAAGAGAAGAAAAGTGAGCAAATGTATGTTTCTGTAACTCTGGTTGCTTCTTTGAAAGATATTATTTGCAGAGTTACTTCACCTTTCTTTACCCAACTTCTAAATACTAAAGAAAAGTTTCACCTGCATGTTTAAGATATTACATTCTACATAATCATTCTTCAGAAATACAGAACCCAGAAAATCTGGTGACTTTCTACATAATTACAGGAACTAGCCCCAGGAGATTGAGGCCAATTGTGATGTTCTAACTGATGAACCCAACCTAATTCTATCCTAAGATTGGGAGTCATGAAGTTTAAAAAAAAAAAAAAAAAAAAAAAAGTTCATTTCTGTTTTACTAAGATATTTATTTGCCCTGACCAAACTCTGAGGAAAATCTTGTTTGGAATTCCTGCCTATGCTTTGAACTCTCAAAGGCCTGGCTCTCCTTGACCAGATAACAACCCTTCCTAAAAACCTAACGGTGCCTCATAAACTTTGATGTGAGGTCTGACTTTACTCCCTACCTTGGAATTCAATGCCATGTAGATCATTAATTTGCTATTTGCCCTTGTATTGTGTATGTCTGAACCCTGTTAGCTGTAAGTTCCCAAGATTTTTTTTGTAACTCTTTGAGCTATAAAAACCTTGTCTTGCCAGAGAGTGGGGCTGATCCGGAGCCCAGTGTTTGGAAGGGGCAGCCACTGGCCAACACAATATAAGCTTATTTTAATTTGATTTAAAATTGGAGTTGGTGATCTTTTCTTTGCGTCTTGGATCAACACTAACTAGAGGAAAAACAAGTATTGATGATTAATATCGCCGCCTAACACATGGACTTCTTGCCCTTTGTCCAAACTACACCTTTTATTCCTTTCTAAAAAACCCTGAGTTCCTGAAGTGGTCTTTTCCAAGGAAGAAGAGCTGCCTCTCCCATCGTCTCAAGGTGCAGCTCTTGAATAAACCTAATTTCCTTCCCATGATATCTCATCTGGCTAGAATTGGTTTGCAAGCAGTGAGCAGACAGAATTGGGCCCAGTAACATTTATAACGTTGTTATATTAATCCTCCCATTTACCATTTCTGTGTCACTTCATTTATTCCTATGCATTCAAGCTTCCATCTGTAATCATTACCTTAATTCAATATGGCTTTGCATTCACCTATCTACTTCCTGCTGTTATCAGACAGTAAATTTTTATTTCTATAGTATGAGGTGTGTGTGTGTGTGTGTGTGTGTGTGTGTGTACTATGTGTATATACACATATTAGAGATTCTGCTTGCTTTTCTTCATTATTTTTTCTCTTTATTCTTCAAATTATATGTAACCTTTATCAATGTATCTTCAGGATTTCTATTCTTTCTTCTGTTCATTTAATGAACTACTGAATACCTCTGGTGAGTTTTTCATTTCAGTTATGGCATTTTTCAGCTTCAGAATTTTCATTTTTAAAAAAAATTCTTTTCATTGCTTTTCTCTATTTTATGCAAACTTTCATCAGACATTTCTCTACTTCTCTAATAATGGTTTCCTTTAAATTTTTAAACATATTTTAATGGGTAATTTGAAGTAGCTATTATATCCAGCTTCTGTTCTTTCTCACAAACAATTTCTGTTGTGTGCTTTTATTCTAGTTTTGGGTTTATCCTTTCATCTCTTTTCATGTTTTATAATTTTTTTCTCACAACTCAACATTTTAAGTAATACATTAAAGCAATTCTGGGTACTTCTCCTTTCTTTCCAGGGCTTGTTATTATTGCTTCCTTTTTTACTTGTTTAATAACTGGATCAAATGTTTTATTGACATATGTGAGATGCTGCTCTTCAGAAGGTATAAGCTTCAGTAGCCAATAGTCAACCTTGAAGGACAGTTGCTTTGGGAGAGTTCTTTTTTTTTCTTTTCTTTATTACCTCCAGATGTTAAGCCACACTAATTGGTAACTCATTACTGTGTTGTTTTTGAATAATACTCAAGGGCACAAATTACTTCACAGAGGAATTCAATAAAATTTGGGCTTCTTAAAGATGGAGTTCCAAAGTTCAATGTCTGAGATTTTGCTCTGACAGCAGCAAGGCTCTTCCCAGACATCTTCCCTCATTTCTTTCAAGCAAGCTAACTACTCTACAGTTTCATTTATATATCCTATGACTCTGCTAATCTTATGTCCACTGCTTTTTACCAAAATGTCCAATTTTTTTGAGAACACCCTTAGGGCTTTCTTCTTTCCATTCTGTTGCAAATGAAGTGGGCTGAGTTCTCTGTTCTGTTGCTGTTTTACTCTTCCAGCCAAAATGTTTGTTGCTGGGGACATGGATTTGATATCCCAAAATATTCTATTTTGGACTTCAAATAAAAATATAAAGAGTAGTAATACAGGAATGGGGTATCTCTTAAGTTCCCTTATCTACCTGAAGGCCATATCTGCCATAGAGGAAAACCATTTTCTTCAAATTTACTGGAATGTCATTAACCAAGAAAGATTAAAGTCATAAAACATAGGAAGAAACTGAAAATAAAATACAAAACCTAGAAAGAGGAGGAAAATTTTTCCCAGGACATTGTTTTCTCTTTGGACTTATTCCCTTCCTATGAATTATTTATTCCCCCTTTAAACATTCCTACAGCCTCAACTTTCCTTTCCCTTCTGAAGTCATTATAGAGGGTATTTAAGTCTCAACCATTTGGCCTTTCTTTAAGTTTCACATTTTGTGTGGCTCTACTGTACATGCTCATAATCATAAATTTGTATACTTTTCTTATGTTAATCTGTCTAGTGTTAGCTTGATTGATTGGTCTCAATTACCAAACCTCCAGAGGGAAAGTTTGAACTTCTTTACAGGGACAACAGCAAGCTTTCTTTTAAGTGATACCTACTTTAGGAGATGAGCGCTCAGTAAACAGGAAAGGACAAGATTTCTAGGTCATCTTGGCTTTCCTTTCTTGCTCTTGACATGCAACTTCTACCTCATGAGAAGGACAAAGGCAATTGAGGAGCCAGTATTTTCAGACACAGCTCCAAAGTAGAACTTCTGTCTCATCAGTGTAGTCCAAACAGGAGACGGTATCTTCTACCTAAGGTCTCAGCAACATTCATTTGAATCATAACATCAGCAACAAGTACCTGGGATCAAGAAAAAAATAATGACATCCTGTACCTTCATGTAAAAGAACTCTTAACTGGAAGCTGAAGACAGAGGGCCTGTGTTCTTGGCTGCTCCTGGATGAAGTACAGTTCTTTGGAGTAGATCTGGGAAGTGAAAAGGAAGGAGGATATAGGTATTGGTTTATAAACCAGGGACTCCTGCAGTTTGTTAGTGAGTTACAGTAGAATTGATTCAATAAATATTTATTTTCATTTTTTTTCCTTTTTACCCTTTTTTTCTTTCTCTCTCTCTCTATATATATTTGTGTGTGTGTGTGTGTGTGTGTGTGGTGGTTGTTCTTGCTGGGGATCAAACCACTATTAACTATAAAGCCACATCCCTAGCCCTTTTTGTTATATATATATATATATATATATATATATATATATATATATATATATATATGACAATTTCTTCTGCCTCAGCCTCCTGACTCACTAGGATTACAGACATATGCCACTAAGCCCATGGTCATTTCTTAATTTTCTTTATGAAATAACCCAAAACTTTATATAGTTCTTTTAAGCTCTTCATATACTCATGCCAGAAGTGTAACTCTAATTTTTCTTGCTTTCTAACTCTGTATAAAAAGAATCATTTGAGGGGTATTCTCGTTGTGACTTCTTCTTTCAATAAATATTATGCTTCTGAGATGTATCTGTGTTGTTTTGTGTAACAGTAATTTCTTTTCCTTTCCTGTATAATGTTTCCTGATATAAACATAACATAGTCATTGCCCTCTTGAACCATATCTGGGTCATTTTTCAGTTTGGCACTATTACAATAAAACTCCTATAACAATTCTAATACATTTTTGATGATCACACACAATTTGTTCTCAGCACATTCCCCAAAATGAAATTTATTGGTCATATAATATGTTTAGCTTTAGTAACATTTGCCAATTTTCTTGAATTACCCTAATTATATCAGGATTTACTATGTGGTTATTTTCTTGTTGATTTGAAGAAATTCTTTATATATTCTGGGTCTTCATTCTATACATGTAACATATGTTGCTAGTAAATTTTCCTATTCTTTTGCTTTTTCTTAGACTTTGTTGATTGCTATTATTAATTTGTTTTAAAGATTTTTAAATTATAAATGTTAACTCATTAATTGGTTTCACTGTGACATTTCCATACATGCATATACTGTGTTTTAGTCATATCAAACATCCCTAATACTATTATTCACGCCCTCTCTCTCCTGCCTCTAATTTGTTATTGCTTGCCTACAAATTCTGCTTCTACCTTCAGACCTTTTTTTTTTTCTCTCTCTACATATGAGAGCAAACATGCAATATTCATCTTTCTGTGTCTGGCTTATTTCACTTAACATGATGACCCATCCATCTGGTCGCATCCATTTTCTTACAAATGACATTTCATTCTTCTTTATGGCTGCATGTAACTTTTAAATTAATGTCTGCCCTCAGCAAGATTATAAAATATTTTGCCTTACTTGGGGTGGGGATGGGGAATTAATAGCTTTACATTTCTCATTTACAGCTATCAAATTTCTCAAATAACTGTGTAAAGTATATATTTTAAAGTCCATTTTTATCCATGTGGATATACAATTTGTCTAGCAGCACTTATTAAAGAGACTATCTTATTCCAATTAGCACAGCATGTATAGGTTGCTGTGGTTTGGACATGGTTTGAGGTTATCTTCTTAGAACTCATGTGTTGAAGGCTTGGTCCCAGCATGGTGATATTGAGAGATGATGGAATCTTTAAGAGGTGGGTCCTAAAATGTGGCATGTTGATTAGTTCTCATGAGAAAGTTGTTCTCAAAAAGCAAGACTGGTCCCTTTCGGCTCTCTGGCTTCCTGTCTCACCATGTGATCCATTCCTCTTACCTGCCCTTTTCATGATGATGCCACCTACCATGAGGTGATGATGTAACCAGGAAGAACTCACCAGAGCTGGCATGCTGCTTGGACTTTCAATCTCCCAAACTATGAGCTAAATACATCTCTTTTCTTTAAAAGTTACTCCACCTTAGGTTCTTTTTCTTTCTTTCTTTTTTCTTTTCTTTTTTTTTTTTTTTTTTTTTTTTTGTATCAGGGATTGAACTCAGAGGCACTCAACCACTGAGCCACATCCCCAGCCCTTTTTTTTATTTTATTAGAGACAGGGACTCACTGAGTTGCTAAGGGCTAAGGGCCTCGCCATTGCTGAGGCTGGCTTCGAACTCGCCATCCTCCTGCCTCAGCCTCCTAAGTGCTGGGATTACAGGCGTGTGCCACCATGCCCATTTAGCTCTTTTTCTTTTCTTATAGTATCAGAAAACAGACAAATACACACAAATAGAGCTGGGGTTGTGGCTCAGCTTGCCTAGTATGTATGAGGCACTGGGTTCCATCTCTAGCACCACAGGGGGGAAAAAAACTAAATAAACATAATAAAGGTATTTAAAAAAATAAACATGAATACTTCTTAATTATTTATTTAGTTGTTTTGATGTTTTTATCTACACCTGTACTAATATCATACTCTCTTAATTATTGAAGCCTCATAATACATTTTGAAATCT
Organism: Tamias sibiricus; assembly: GCA_025594165.1. Lineage (NCBI taxonomy): Eukaryota > Metazoa > Chordata > Mammalia > Rodentia > Sciuridae > Tamias > Tamias sibiricus. The sequence goes on along the minus strand of CM046660.1, from coordinate 136,479,966 downwards.
GATGGTGAAAGTTCATATTTGTTCTTAATGTTACCATGCCCATTTTTATTTCCTTGCATTTCCACTTAAGTCTACATTTTTCAAATTTACATACATGTGCATACATACAAAAATTTAGTCCCAGATTTTCTAATAAGCAGGTCAAAATTAATAAACCAGATAGTTTTCTACTCAGAAGTAAAAAAAGACCCTAAGGATTCTTTGATGAGTATTTTAAAGGGAAACAATTGCAAATATGCTAAAGAAATAGATGTAATAGTTTGATATTGTTTTTTAATTTTTTTATTTGTTCTTCTTAGTTATGCATGAAAGTAGAATGTATTTTGACATATCATACATATGTGAAGTATAACTTCCCATTTTTGTGGTTTTATATGATATGTAGTTACACTGGTTGTGTAGTCATATATGAACATAGGAAAATTGTGTCTGATTTATTCTACTGTCTTTCCCATTCCCATCACCTCTCTCTTTCCTCCACTCTCCCCCCTTCAATCCAGTGAACCTACAATTCATTGCCCCCACTTATTGTGAGTCAACATCTGCATATCAAAGGGAACATTGGGCCTTTGGTGTTTTGGGATTGGCTTCTTTCACTTAATAAGATAGTCTCTAGTTCCGTCCGTTTACTGGAAAATGACATAATTTCATTCTTCTTTATGGTTGAGTAATATTCCATTTTGCATATGTACCACATTTTCTTTATCCATTCTTCTGTGGAAGGGCACCTAGGTTGGTTCCATCATTTAGCAACTGTGAATTGAACTGCCCTAAACAATGATATGACCACATCACTATAGTATGCTGCTTTTAAGTCCTTTGGGTATATGCTGAGGATAAGTGGGTCAAATGGTGGTTCCATTTCAAGTTTTCTGAGAAATGTCCATACTGTTTTCCATAGTGGTTGCACCAATTTGCAGTCCCACCAGCAATGTATGATATTCTTATCAGTAGAATGGTAGAGAAGATTTTGACAATGTTAATTAATGAACTGTTACTTAATACTAATATGTTCAAATCATGCTTCATGATAAACAACTCCAGTTCAACTCAAGGTCAATTCTATCACAAAGTATTACCTGATATTCTTTTCATTGAACAGAACGCACACCTGAACAACTATACCAAGTATGAGTTGCCAGCTAGAGCATATAACTTATTTTGTGCATATGAGACTTATTTCTCCAGTAAGAGTATGAATTCCCTCTGGACAAAGGGCTCTGAGATTGCTTTTCACCTCTCATGGCTAGGTAACTGAGAGCATCTAGTAAAATTCTTAACATACTGAAGCATTCAGTAAATACCTCTTGATTGATTGGCCATTGACTCAGCATCTATTGACTACATGCTATCTTGCTGCTTGACATTTCCATGTATTTCCCAACTAGTTTTGGTACAGTTCTCAATAGAGACAGATTTCTTTGCAAGTTACTATATGACTTTTAGATTTCTCCTTGGAGCTACAATGGTCATCTCTGTCAGAGCTATATTATTAACATGAAAACTAGGAGTTTGGCAGTGGAGGCAGGAGAGAGTTTCTTAATGTCAAAATAAAATCTTTAGCAAAATATGAATGCAGAAATCAGTTCACAGGTGAAAACACCTTTGGATCCCCTCATACCTATTTGATCTTCTACTCATACACTGTAGAATGTTAACCACAAAACAGACATATTGTGATTATCTGTAAACATTAGAGGATATAGCATCTAGCTGTATTGCCTCCACCAGGACTCTAAGCCGCAAACTTGTAAGTACATTAGAAGCCGACATTCTTAGCAGACTTTGCTGAATTGCTGGCAGCATCAACATCTGATCGATATGCATGTTCACCAGCCAAGCTGACTAGTACATCTGTTCTGTGAAGAAACATACATTCTGCCTCTAGTACAATCAGTGTAATTAAAAATTAACATGCATTAATTGTTAGAGCTGATGTAAACAGCTGATGTTCCACTTAGCACTGTCTTCTGTACATATCATTAGGCAAAGCCAAATATTGTTAAGTAAACAGGCAGCGCTTACAAAAAGGAGAGAAATAGAAAACTAATTCCAACTAAATAAACTGACACTGTATTGTAAGTCAAATTAAAATGATTAACCAGAGCCAGATTAGGCTCTGGATCTTCAGAGGAAAACAATTATAAAAGTCACATTTAATTATTTGAATCTTATTTTGGCAAATGTAGTTAGGCTCAGTTTGAAATAGAGACTATGTGAGCCTGATACACTAGGATTTCAGAAGAGTAGAAAAGAACTCAGGGAAAAGTATGATGGATTTATGGTCAAAACATTCTGTGAAATGCATCATTACAGCCACTCCAGTAACTAGCGTTCTCTGGGGAGACCCAAATATGATGCTCAGTGTTAAAAGGGGTCTATTTCTTCCTGAGTGCATCTGTGTAGCTGCCATTGGTGTTAGTTGGAGCTTCAGGCACACACTGAAGAGAGAAAATACATTTCACAGCTTAAGTTTTGCCTGATTTCTTTTTTTTTTTTTTTTTTTATAATGTCATAGCAAAATGATTTCTCCATCTTGATTCAAAAGTAAGGAAAAAAAAAAAAAAAAATCTCCAACAAGCAAATCTGTGCAAAAACGTGCACTCCCAGCAAAGTTCAGAGAGCACTTCTGTAGTTACAGATTGCCTGAGGCATTCAGCTGCCTGGGGCCCCAGGCTCTTCCTCCTCTGTGAGGTTGTACCTGCCAGGGACTTGCTGTCACTCTCAAGTCCCTTATGTAAAAACAGTGTACTTCTGGATTTGAGAATGAATTTTTAGCCTATTCTCCCATGAAGTTTGACAGAGTTTCAAAAATTTTTTTGAAAGTCCCGATAAATGTGGTATTTGAAAGAAAATAAAAGTTATATTATTTTGGGACAAGAGTCCAAAAAAAAATGATTTATCTAGAGATCACTAGAGGGAATATTGTTATTTATTCAAAACTGTTTTTCATTTTTTGCCATAATGGCAAAGTCATTATAAAGAGAATAACTATAAAAATCCCCTTACCATGTTGGCACAAAATGGTGAGACCTCCACTATAAATATATAACAATGTATTTGAGACAGGGTCTATTATAACTTATAGTTCTGTTAAATTTGACTACAAACTGAATTAGTTCATGAATTAAAGGAATTAAAGTTCAAGCATTAAAAGTGTACCTTAAAGGAAGATATAATGTTGCATCTAGTCATAACAAACCTTAGAGACATCAAGGATCACAGGAACCATAATGAAGCCTATTAAAGTTAAATAAGTTACATAAATTTAGGGGATGAATATAAAAGTCAGCTTCTGGGTTTCTGTTTCTGTTTGATACTCAAAACCACTATCAATCTGCATGCCTTAAACACAAAACTTAAAAATTGATAGTTGTAGAATAACTGTCTTTGAGAATTAAGATAAACACATAAAGACATTACTATTATTATTAAAATTCCTAATATTTAAACAAAATATTAAGGTTTATCATTACCTAACATCAAAGTTTTCAAAACCTCTGGCATAATATTAAATATGTTTCTCTCTCTCTTCCTCTCTCTCTCTCTCTCTCTCTCTCTCTCTTTTTAATTCTGTACCAGGGACTGAACCCAAGGGTGCTTAACCACTGAACCATATCCCCAGCCCTATTATTTTTATTTTTTTTTTTTTATTTTGAGACAGGGCCTTGCTAAGTTTCTGAGGCTGGCTTTGAACTTGCAATCCTCCTGCCTCAGCTTCCAGAGCTGCTGAGATTATAGATTATGCACCACCATGACCAGCAATTTTTCTCATTTTTAAAAGTAAAAAAATCCATTAAAAGAAACTATTAGATAAACTGCCTTTTATAATTTGAAAATGGTGTTCTACTTAACTAAAACTTAACATATATGTACTGCATGGATTATTAAGAATAGAAATAAAATATGCTTCCCACAACTCTAAATTAAATATGAAGTAGTTCTTTAATTTTTTAAAAATATTTATTTATTTACTTCAGTTGTACACAAAGCAATTGCATTTACGCGTGAGGCAAGCGCTCTGCCGCTGAACCACAACCCCAGCCCAGTTCTTTAATTTTTATAGTTACACAGAAAATGTTGATTATCTTTTGGTACCTTAAACTCATGAAAATCACTGAACTGTTATTATGGAAGTATTTTAGATATTGCATATTTTTATCTTAAAATTTGCTTTAAAAAATATCTGTCATATTAGTTTTCTTAATATTTAACAAGTATGTACATTTAATACCCACATATATGTGTATATATACACACACAATAATTCCAGAAAATTCCGTCTTTTTGCAATTCACTGTGCTTATGTAGTAATTAGAAATAATTTGCTAAAATAAAAATGGAAAAGATGTGTGCCTATTTTGCTAAAAATTTAAAAGATTAAAGGCTCTTCTATATTTTCAAGGAAAAGCAGGATGAAAATAAATTTGTTGTCCATGAGAGGAATTATAACACATTTTCTGTAATCTTTATCAGTATCTCGTATAATATATAATAACAATTCTTATATCCTCAGTGTACTCTCAAATATAATTTTTCTCTCAGAAGAAAGTGTAAATTTGTATTGTCTCAAATCCCCTACATTTTGTAGAATACTTTCAAGAATGTGGTAACACAAAGGTTTGTCATACAAAGGTAGGAGGATGGAAAATAAACAGAAAAACTGTGATTACCACAGCTTCTTTAACAGGAGATAATTTTCTGTTAGTGCTTCCTGGAATGTGTTTTGGATTGAACCACTATTCATTTTCTGCATTATACCATTCTGGAACACCTCATTTACATTTGTTTCATTGTCAATCAAGTCAAAGTCTGTTTTTCATATTTGATTGCACCTTCAGGTGACAGAATTTTCACAATTGATAAATACAATTAATAATTAAACACATTTGTACCTTTAAATTTTCTACAAATGCTCCAATCTACCAACAATTTTCCCAATGAAAAAAAATTTTTAAATACAATGAAAAAACTGACATTCACTTTCTTCTGTGTGCATACAGAAAGCCCAATGTTAATATCACAGCTAATCATATTGTGATTTTGTTCATCTCCTAGGATATGAAGATCATAGCTATCTCTGAACCTTCCTATCATCAATTTGTTGCCTGTGACTATTTTTCCTTGCTGTAGGACACTTCAGATATTCACTTCTCTTCTCCACACCTTAGTCCCAAATTAAAAGCACAATGTCTACAAAACAAATTACAAATATATGTTATCACCAATATGGTAAAATATCATTCTTTATTGTTTTTTTTTTTTGGGGGGGGGAGGGGCATTCGTTACTTATTAGTTGTGGGACAGGATGGAGGGAGCAACATGGGTCCATTCAGACAGGACAAATGCCTTGGGAGGGGCATGCAAAAGGGAGCTGAGAGGAGATCAAAGTCTATAGTTTGGATATGAAATGTTTCCTGAAAGGCCCATGTGATAAAGGCTTGATGGTCCTCAGTCTGTGACAATATTGGGAGGTGGCAGAAATTATAAGAGATGGGACCTATTTGGAAGAAGTTAGGTCATTGTGGGGTATGCCCTTGAAGGGGATAATGGGTCCCCAACATTTTCCCCTTTTTCTTTCCTTCTTAACTACCATAAGGTAAACAGCTGCCTTCATTACCTACTCCTGCTGTGATCTACTGTCCTTTCAGAGTCAGGCAATCATGCACTGAAAACTCTGAAACTATTAGCTAAAATTATTCTTTCTTTCTTTTAAGTTGATTATGTCAGGTATTTTGTCACCATGATAGAAAACTAACTAACAACATTATTCAAGAACTAGAAATCTGAAAAACATTCAGATTGAAGGCAGGAAATCTCTTTGGAATTTAATAAAGGGTCTCTTGGAGTCAGTAATGAAGCCAGGAATCTTAAGACATCTGTCACTCTAGTTCAAAATCACAGAGAAATGATTTCACTGAAGTTGCCCAAAGTAGATGATGGCATCAGGGACATAATCAGAGAAATGTCTAAAAATAGGAATGGAAGTTGAAATTCATCTCTCAGACTTCTATCACCTTATAACAAAATTACTGAGTTTATTAAGATGGATGCAGTGGCATGCACCTGTAATCCCAGCACTTGGGAGGCGGAGGCAGGTGCATCACGAGTTCAAAGCTAGCCTCAGCAATGGCGAGGCACTTAGCAACTCAGTAAGACCCTGTCTCTAATAAAATACAAAAAAGGGCTGGGGATGTTGCCCAGTTGGTTGAGTGCCCCTGAGTTCAATCCCCAGTACAAAAAAAAAAAAAAAAAAAAAAAAAAAATTTACTGCATTTATTTAACAAAGATGTAAAGGGAATTAATCAAATTCACCTTGACCATTGAGACTGCCCTGAGATCTTACTGTGTTTCTAAGTTTGCTCTCTCTCCAAAGCTCTGCATCGTAGGGTCAATTTCAGACTTCCTTCAACAAACCTTCCTAACATTTCCCATTACTCTCAAGAAGATACTTCACATATCAAGTCACAAGAATACAATGAAGCCAGTAAGTGAAAATTGCCTTAAGGTCCTGCCCTAACCCTATAAAATCACCTGGATCTTTACCCTCTTTTCTTCCCCCTGTGTGTGAAAAATGAAAGCTTTCTCTTTTACCAAGACTTCCTTCTCTGCTGGCCTCCAAACTCTACATTCCTAATTTTTCATAGAATTTGCTTTACTTATTTAGGGGTCTCTCCTTCCTCAAAGCTGCGCTGTGTCAAATAATGCTTTTTAGGAGAATGCCTCTAGTTTTCACCTCTTATTGATTTCTCAGCCTTGGTTTGCATTTTCAGAGGAACAGATAACAAGAAAAGATTAGGTGTGCAACAAAAGATGATTTGGGGAAAATGCCTACAGAGGAGCAAGGGGAGGAGGTATGAGAACACAGGGAGAGCATTTAGTCCATGATGATGATCCCAGTGAAGGGGACCAATAGAGGAAGAAGGAATGGTTTATACGAATCTTATAGTATAGTACAATTCTAAGACAGTTTTAGCCAGGACATTGGAGATACCTGGAATCACAGTGGGCCAATTACAGAGAGACAGGTTTCTCATGAATGGACGTGCAATACATACCCCCTCTGCTCAGTCATTGTGGACAGCCAAAGAGAAATATGGCCCATATTCCAGTCGTGGTGAATCCAGAAGTGCCACACCTGGAGCTATAATGCCCTTCAGCCTCAGCAGCAGGAGGGCCATTCTCTTGGCTATACAATCAGCTTCCTGCAATTCATCAACAGTTATACCTTACCATTAAAACCATTGTCATCAAGCTTGCAATTGACAAAACCAGTGTGCTGACCACAGGACCAATTTGGTTCCAGGTCTCTTTGATGCCCTGGCTAAAACCATCTTAGAATTCTGCTGTAGTCTGAGACTCTTTGTAATCAGGTCCCCTCCCTTCCTTCCTTCCTTCCTTCCTTCCTTCCTTCCTTCCTTCCTTCCTTCCTTCCTTCCTTCCTTCTCTTCCTAGTCCTTAATATTCTTGTCCATTTCATGGCACCTGACCACTCTCTCTTTGAAGTTCCTTTTTCTTGACTTCTGTCACACTGCACTTCCAGAATTTCTCTCCTAAATCTTTTTTTTCTCATCTGATTACTCCTCTGAAAATCAGTCAAAATCCACTTTCCATCGTTTCCAAAATTACTAATTTCCCCTATTATGTACCAGGGTAGATATACATGACAAAGTTTAAAGATTAACATTGTCTTTGAGTTTTACATTTTGTAAGAGATTTTTTTTCTATTTCCAGAGATGTTGCTAGTACTTAATTAGCATAGTAGTTACAATTCTGCCTATAAGATTAACAAATCTATCCATTCTTGTCCATCTGCATGATCTTTTTGTAACTATAAGCCATTTCCCTTCTCATTCGGATTATTGTTGAATCCTTCTTACATTGGTTTCTTTATCATGAGTCTATTCACACTGCAGACTGACTGGTCTTAATATAGTTAAATTTTGATGAATTTCAATTTCTTAAGACAAAAAAATAAAAAAAAGCCAGGTGTGGTGGCAAATGCCTGTAATCTCAGCATCTTGAGAGGCTGAGGCAGGAGAATCATGAGTTCACAGCCAGCCTCAGCAACTTAGCGAGGCCTTAAGCAACTGAGTGTGACCCTGTCTCTAAATAAATACAAAAAAAGGCTGGGTATTTTGCTCAGTGGTTAAACAATCCTGGGTTCAATCCCGCCAGTACCAAAATAAATAAATAAATAAATTAATTAATTAATTTAAAAAAACCCACAAAGACAAACCTAAGGTCTGTAAGATAAAGTTCAAGATCAAACTCCTCAATTTTGCATGTAAGTCTCTTTAATACCTATCCCCTGTCTACCCTTTCATTCTCACCTTTGCTACTTCCCATTAAATTTTGCATTCAAGTCAAAGAACATTTACTTCAGTTGCTCTCCTATGCAATAATCTCCCCTTCTTGCTCCAGTGGATCTACCTTGCTAATTTGACCAAGCTTATGCATTTTTAAGAGACCCCTTGGAAAACCATCTCCAAATCTTTAAGTCAAGATTTGGCACTGTTCTCTGTGGTGTGAGAATACTTTGTTCTATTGCCACTGTACAGTCAGTACCCAGTTTCTTCCCTGAGTGCTAGAATTCACAGGTATTAGAATTACATCTGTTCTACACATTCTAACCACACTTGAGATAAGTAGTCAATAGATATCCTCAGTGTCCATTTTTGCATCACAGTTTTGGAGACGTTGTCTTCTGTTTGTGTGCCTCATCTCACATATATCAAAACATTTCATTTGGGAATCAAAACAGCTAAGTAAGAGCTGTTCCTTTCTATTAATCATCTGTGAAGTCTTGAGCTAATCTCTCCGGCCACAACTTTCTTCATTTCAGTGATGTTCTCTGCATGAGGAGAATTTCTATCAGAAAAAATATGTTGAATTCTATTGAACTAGATGACCTTTAAGATCCTCTCCAATTCCAAAATATGTTGTTGCTGAGGCTGCAAACTATTGAATTGAGGTAGATGGCAAGTGTACCAAGTACCATCATTCCATTATATTAAATCTTTTAAATTAAAACTTCCTTTTTACATAGTCCTTGCTTATTAATATGCTTAGTAATTTTTTTCACTAGAGTTAGCTCCATGTTAACTTCATACCAACATACTATGTTCCTATATTTGAGCCTCAGTTTTCAACTCTTCAGAGTCATGAAGCTTACCAACTGGCATTGGTGTTCCTGGAGGTCTATCTATAGAATCTTAACCTCCTCAATATCTGCCTCTGAAATATGAGCATAACAACAATAATATAGGGGTTTTTTATAGTAAATGGACTACTTAAATTTTTTAAAGTGGCCGATACACAGTAAGCTTTTACATAATGCTGTTAATAATTATTAGGGTAAGGAGTAAAATCTTTTTCCATTTACCCTGAGTTGGTACTCTGATTAACTATCTCTCCTCATGAGTATTAAGACTTTTCAACTTGTTTCCAGATCTTTAAATATTTTTCTAGTTTGCCAAATTCCACAATCCTTGTACTTTTGTTTAATAACTTTGGGACTTCTTTTTCTCTTTCTATAAGTTATTTTTTATTATTACCAATGCAAAAAAAAAAAAAAAAACACAAAACAAAAACACAGGTTACCTTATGCTTAAAGTTTTTGCATCCTGCAGTTTCTCCTTATTCCTCATTATATTTTTACCCCTTCAGTCTGACTGTGGCGCATCATGTGAATCAAATAAAATGCAATAAGTATTTAAGAAAAGCTGTCATTTATGTTCTTTTATCTCCACTGCAAAGGCTATGACTTCATACCAGTTTAACTATTTGAAATCTATCACAACTTTAAAGGAAAAAAAAAAAGTTTTATGCCATAAATATTTACTAAAGATTACACTGGAACTTTCGAAATTCTTAAGAGATAAAATAGAAACCTTCTTTCTGAAAAGCTGTCCCCAACTGTCAAGCCCCCCAAAACACAGTCCTTCTGAGATGAGGACATCAGTACTCATTTCAGAGGAGAAGAAAAAAGAAGAAAAGCTTCTTTTGTACTGAACATAGTTTGCAGAACTATAGGAATTTAACTGAAAAGAGAAGATATCCTCACTACTCCTTCCTACTCTAACCTCAGCTTCTCCTTACTTCCATTGCTGCCCCAGGCAATATGGCATGAAAAGGCTCAGCAAGAAATATTCATTTGTAAAAGAAAAACAAATCATTATAGCAACACTCACTGGTCATTCTGTAGCAAATGTGCAATGCTCAGATTTTGTATTTTCCTGAAATAACATGCACATTTTAGGCATGAAATTATGATTGTTTGACTGTGAAATGCTGCACCCAAACACCATGTGGCTTTTAGCAGCATATCATCATATCAAGAACTATTTTTACCCTTTGGCGATTTTTCCTGCTTTGGCTCTGAGAGCTAGTCCATACGGTATTTGTATGTGGCATCAGTGGCAAAGATTTTTTAGTAGAGAAGATTTCTTCATTTAAACAGCATCACAGTGTAGAACCATGTACCAATGATAGCAAAGAATCTAAACTAGAAATTAAAATTGCCTGCTTTTAGGTTCAAGTGGCAAGAAATAATGTCATAGTGAGCCTGAAAGAGGGAGGAATGAAGATGAGAAAGGACTTGGAACATAACTGTCCTTTTAATTTTCCTTAAAAAATGATGTAAGTATCTACTTTTTTAGAATATCAGAAGAGTGATGATATATTAAAAATGCATATTTTGTGTTTCCCCCCAATGACTCTGAATCCTAGTGGCAATGAACTTTGTCCAGCATTTCATTTGATAAAAGCAGAGAACCCTATAGCTTCCATGTATTTGCTGCCTTTCAGAAGCTTGGGCGAAAGAAAAGAGCAACTTCTTGAAAGATTTAAGCACATATTGGTCCCCTTCCAGGATACAGACATGAAACCATATAAGAAATATTTTGAAAAGACAACCAAAATTAGCCAAACTCTTTAAACTTTCAAAATGCTTGGAGCAAAAGTCTGTTTTAGTTTAATCCAAATTAGTTTGCAGACTTAACTAGAAAGAGAAGCTATAGGAAAATATGAGCTGGCTTAAAGTATGTGTCTTGTCTATAACTACAAAGTTGGCTTTTGTTTCTTGAAGAAACAGATCTGGTTATAGGGTTTTCCAAACCTGTGATGACATAAAAGTGTAGTGCATGTGATGCTGAACATGGAGTTTTAGATTCAAAATTTAATTTACTTTGGAAATCACACAAAATGAAACTATTTCACATAAAATTTCTACTACCCTGGCCTCTTTAAGGAAATAACAGTGTTAGAAAGATTAATTAAATCAGCATTGTCTTAGACTCACCCAATACACATTGCTATTTGACACGATGAATAGATGATTCCAAAACTGCAGAAATCGCTTTTTAGTTCTACTTGATTAAACATGCATCTTCTTTTCAGAGTTACTCTTGTAGTTACTTCTTTAAGAAGTTTTGCAGCTATTGCTTTATAATAGTGTTTCAGAGTTTCTATATATAAACTGAAGCTCAACTTGTCCATGCAACCTAACTTGTTGCATATGTATTACAGAGAAATTCCATTTTGTCAGTTGATTTATTGTTGTATCAGAAGGAATAAACTCTTGAACCCCAGTGGGGAAAAATTATGCTGTTCTATTCCATTTATGACATTTCAACATAGGCCAAAAAATAACTGGGCTTATTTTATCAAGTGAACAAACTAAAATAAAAACTAAAAGGTTAAAAAAGTTGTCAAAATCAATGTTTTTATATACTTTTAAACTATAAGAATGACTTTTCTTTTTGATAATGCTCAAGCTTCATTTTATAAGCTTATCTTTTCTTGAAAAGTATTACTAAATCGTATCTTCTTTTAAAATTTGCCATCTAAATTAAAAAGGAAGATATTAGGTAAAGACACAAAAATGAAAAACTTTCTTATAGCTAATCCTTTCAGTGAAATGTCTTCCTGGTAATTGGACTTGGTTTAAACAGTGTAACTGTCCTGGTTAGTTTTGATCATCTACGTCTAATGCTGTGTACAACACTGATAGCAGCAGCAGCAACAACAAAAGCAATAAAAATAATTATTAGTGCTTGTAGGTTTGTGCAAATGCTAAAATAAATAAAGTCCACATTTTAATTTATCCACCTTGGAAAGTAAAACTCTTATTATCCCATTTTAGAGAAGATGATCCAAGGCTTAGAGATATCAAACAGCTTGCTCCAGATCACGAATCTAGTATATAGCAGTCAGAAGCTTGTGTGTGAGTTACTGCACATTCCTGTGCCTCTTCCAACCTGCACAGAAAACCAACTGGGTACTCCATGAGCTAGGTACCACAATGGCCTTTATTATTATTTTCTTTCAAGTTTTCATTCTTCCCCACCCCCACCCAACATTCAAATGAGAGGAAATTTGTTATTAAAAATGCAGGGTAGCTTTCAGAAAGGGTATTTGCATGATTAGCAAGGCTAATAGAAGTCTGTTTGTGTTACTGTAGCTGATTAACTCCACCATGGTTGTCAAACAAAAGGAAGGCAAGGAATATCAAATGGAAAATGCCTAGATTAAGATTCTCAGTTTCCCAAAATGTGACATAGTGAGGCTTCTCTAATGAAGAGAAACACATTAGTTCTTTCAAGAGAGAATCATGCTTGAGGTTATTTCAATGTGTTATTGAGCTCTATGTTGTGAAGCAACTTAACAGTACTCCAATTGTTTATTCAGTCAACTACACGTAAAATGTGTACTTAGGAATGCTTCATAATATGATATTCAACAAAGTCTGTCTTATACAACTGTGCTGATTAAAAGGGACAAGCATTTCACTTTGGCACAGTACAGCCAACTACCTCATTTCATCCTGTTTGAAATATTGCTCAAAGTTCAGAATGCCACAATTTGAGAACAATGTGTGTGTGTGTGTGTGTGTGTGTGTGTGTGTGTGTCTAAGAAAATGCTGTAAAATATCAGTAGTGATGATGATGAGAGAATGAAATCATGTAAGTTTTCATTCCATCAGATGGCAACTTATTAAAGGGGAATAAGTGAGTCTCATGATATTACCATAACAGAATGTTAAAAAATAATAATAATAAAAATCAATATTATAAAAGATGCAAAGTTTAAAACTACCCTGTAGGAGTGTAGGTCACAAAAGCACTGGGTAACTACATGAGAAAGACTGGAAGAAAATTTGCGTGAGAAGATCTACTGGTAAGGAGGAGAAAACATACTGCCAAGCAGCCTGAAAACAAACCTGACCTTAATGATGCCCATATTAAAAATAGTGCTGCAAACCTCATTGAGTAAAGCCAGAGGGGTGGAAAGTACTGTATGGACTGTGTGAAGTCACTTGAGCTTTGCCGATTAGCTAATAGCAATAAAATAGCCCTAAGGTATGTTGCTGTCCACTTTCATGAGTTCCAGATTTTATTCAAAAAGAAAGGACATCTATTCTTTGATTGATGAATATAAAATGAGACCCTTAATCTAAAGCTGAAAGTCACTTAGAAAATTGTCCTATGTTACTTTGCCTCCTCTTGTCTCTAGGCAAAGAAACTGAGGTCCAGACAAACTAAATGACTATTCAATACCATTAGTGTTATCCCTAGTTGTACTTTCAAGAGGGCTATGTGTATGCTGTAGCAGGGAAAGTGTTTTTATCCTGTCACAATAAATCATAGAGCTATTTTTTACATATTTACAATACTGAAATGTGAGTGTATTTACAATTAGAATGTGCATTTGAAGATGCTGTGTTTTATTTCGTTTCTTTTTTCTCTTTCATGTTTCCTTGCTCACTTTTCCTCTTTAGTTTTCCTCCTTAAAACCTGTCACTAAACCTATGATCCATCTTGTACTCTTGCCTCTACTGGACAAATAAGTTCTGGATTGAGATCTAATTAGACAGCACCTGATGAGCAGATCAGGAATATGATGAGAATTCTAAGAGACTACTGCTACGAGTACAATTTAAAAACTTTTTTGTGTGCAGCGTGGTAGCATATGCCTATAATCCCAATAGCTTGGGAGGATGAAGGAGGAGGATTGCAAGTTAGAGGCCAGCTTCAGCAATTTAGTGAGGCCCTAAGCAATTTAACAAGAACCTGTCTCAAAAAAAAAAAAAAAAAAAAAAAAAAATCAAAAGGACTGGGGATGTAGAACATTAAAGTGCCACTTGGTTCAATGCTCAGTACAAAAAAAAAAATTTTTTTAAGTTTTTCTGTTTAATTGTTTCAAATCCATTAAAGTGTTAGCTATACAATGACTAGAACACATCTTTCCTAACAGGTGATTTCTTCACTGTATTTTATTTATCATTTTAATCATTCTTTTTACTTATTTACAATTATGCAAGTTACAGGAAAAGATTAAGAATGCTTCATTCACTTAAAGCTTCTGGTCAGTACAAAGGAAAAAAAAATCATCAAAGCCAATGATTTGTGAATTTCATCAATACAGTCAATTCATATTTTAAGAAGATTAGGCCTGTGTAGAAAGTTGAGCTAAAATTACTACATTGAATGATTTGGCAAAATTCCATTTCCATTCATATACCAATGAGTAAGCCTCAGGAGACGAAAGGGTATACTAAGTAAGATGGTTCATATACATCTGCAATAGATCCAGTAAGTGTAGGTACAGGCTACTTGTGTGAGATAAATATAAAAGGTAATTAAATAGGGTCAAGTTTTAAAGAAATAATAATATATACTTCATTATAAAAATTTTAGATAATCTTATTAATGTGTCCATATGTTATCATTTTTTCCCCTAGGAATCATCTCAATACAACTTTCCAAGGTGCTTCATTGCATGAAAGGAAGGGAGGGAAAGGAAAGAAGCCAGCACTAACCATTTGTTTCTTTTTCTTCTGTACTGGCATTCATATTTTATGAGTATGCATTTCCTTTGAGGACTACTGCTAGTTTTGCATGAAATCATTTAAAGATTAGGACCATATCTTATTCATGGATTTTTACAACAGTACAAGACTGGTTTTCAAGCAGTTTTAGGTGAAAATAATCATCCTCTCTTCCTGATTTTTCACAGACATTATTGATTTATTAAAATATCAGTTCTAATTTATAAATCTAAATACTGTTGGTTTAAGAAAAAGTACAACATTGACATATTGGCAGGAAGTTTATGTTCATTCTAAAGGGAAAAACTCTACTTAAAAATTTCTTCAGATTGAGCATTTGATATCACTTTTATAACCAAAAGTCATCTTTTTGCTTACTATATATTCCAGATTTTCAAGAAAGAACATGTAGTTGCAACCTTTTTCTTTGCACACATCAGACATCTCATTTTTCCAAACACTCTTTTCCAAATGAAACAATACAGATCTATTAGTGTAATTATCTCATAAGGTCATTTACCACTTTGTAATTGCTGCAGGTTGTGAATGATGCATGAAACGAAAGCATCTGCAGTGCAAATAGAACATAGGCAAGAATGTGCCGTGAGCTAATTAGATAGCCACCTCAGGATAAGACCCTCGGGACACAGCATAGCCAGCTCCCACAGTGCCCTGCAGTCACGAGGCAACAAAACATCCTTAAAAAAGAGTTCAAAAGTATATCCATTACTGAGTATAACCCTTTCCTCTCCTCAGACTCTCTGAACTCTGCTCCCTGTGTGCACACACCCATTTTATCTGATTCATCCTATGCAATGCTAATCAGGCCCCAATAGTTGAGAACCATCTGACTGTTAGGAGAACAATTCTATTTATTCATATTAAAGTTTGGTAAGTTTTGTTGTTCAATCGTGTTTTCCTCACCCTTTTGATTGGGTCTTTTTTCCAAGAGTCAGCACTTGCCAAGTAGGAATATCAAGGCCCAGCCATCACAACCTCAACCCATTGGTGTGAAATGAAGGGAGTTCATGTTCCTTAAAGTAAAACCCTCCTTTCCTTATGCAGCAGTCCAACAGACTTAGAGCAAGCAGAACATATATGTATAAACAAAATAATGTTTAACAAGCTGCATTCTTAACCAATTCTGCTGAGAATATTTTTTGTGAATAAACTGTAGTTTTTTCAAGAGTGTAACTGAAACCAAGTACATAACACTAAATATATTGATTAATTTGACCAAGTTTGCCAATTAGATGTTTCTTCTTTTCTGCTTCCACACTGCACTACTAAAAATGTTTGTTCAATTGCCTGCTGTCCCCACTTGGATAGAGAGCATTTAATTCCATAAAGCTGCCTACCAAAATGCATAATGTAATCATTCTGAATACCAACAATGGCAATTACTTCCTTCTGTTATGACTTGTTTGCTATATATAATATTTTCTACTTATCTTGCTTTCTTCTTCAGCTCAACATAATGCACTTATGATTTCACCTTGTCACTTCTATTGTCACTCCAATACAACAGTTTTACTATGAACTTGTGTTCAGTGACAGCCTTTGACCTTGTGGTTAGGATACTATAGATTTACTGATATCTGTGATTCAGAAATGTTGCAAATAAAATTTGTCTACATATAACACGTCCAGATCTTTAATAGATTGAACTTGAACACTTGTACACATTGATTTTCTTTTTGCCAATCTTCTAATTCATAGTCTATCTCCATGAATTTTCTCTAACATTTTTCCAGTGCATAGTTATGTAAGTAAACAGAACTTAGTGACTGTTTTTCATTCCTTACCATCAGTTTTTAGAATGTGAATAGAGTTTCTTAAATGTTGGTTGTCAATGTAAATAGGATAAACTTATCCCTAAATTATGTAACATTCCTGGTATGTGTTTGCTAATAAGGACTGTTCACTATTCTTTACTAAATATGCATATTGAGTACCTACTATATGACAAGAATATACATAGATTCTCTGACATAAGGGCAACAAGAAGAGAATGCCATAATAATATCACAGGGCTTGCATGACTGCTGAGAGCAAAACAGCAAACAAATAAGCAAGAAGATTCTCAGGTCATTATAAGTATTTGGCAGAAAATTAAGAGTGCAATGTGATAGTGAATGCAAATTTAGACAAAGGATTTAAGAAGATATCTCTGAGGATGTGATATTTATGCAAAGATCTGAATGACACAAAGGAACTAGCTGTGATAAAATCTATGGGAAGAATATTTCAAGTGAAAGGAAGAGTTAGTGAAAAGGTCAAAAGGCAGAAATCAGTTTAGTTCCATTAGAAGTTCCTAGAAGATCTTAAGTCTGGAAACCTATATAGTGAAGGATTTAAAAAATATTTCTCAAACTGCAGCAGGGAGAAATGAAGAATCGGGTGTAAACAAGAGAACTGTCTGTTGATTTTTTGCAGTAATCTAAGCAGAGAAGATGGCGGCTTGAACCAGGAGACAGTGAATGGATCTGGAATATATTTTGGAAGTAGAATTTCCAGGACATACTTAGAAAAGAGATAGCAAGACTGATAATAGAGTAAGAAAGAATAATTCCAATGTTTTTAGTCATCAAACAAATAAATTTGGGTCCATTTACACAGAAAGGGAAAACTAGAGAGGGCCTGTTCTTCAGGAGAGGATAAAGTTTTGCTTCAGACATGTTTTGAGTTTTAGAGCTGGAATGGTTAATAGTCAGTATCGACTTGACTGTGGCAAGGAATACCTAGAGAACTGGTAAAGAATTACTTGTGGAGACAATTCCAGAGAATATTGTCTTGTAAAGGGAATGGATTAAGTGGACAAGATATGCTCCAGTTTGGGCAGATACTATCCAATCAGCCAGGGAGCTGAAAAGAACAAACCTGAGCAAAGGTAAATTGGTCTTGCTGTCCCAGAAATAGAATATTCTTGTTCTCCTGCCCTTGGATCTCAACTCTATGCTCTCTGGTCTTGGGACTTCAAGATTTAACATCAGTGATCCCCTCAGGTCCTCAAGTGTTTAGACTTGGATTGAGCCACACTACCAATATCCCTGGGGGTTGGGCTTACAGACATCCTTCTGTGGGACTTATCAGTTCCCAAAATCACAAGGGTTAATTTGTGTAATAAATTCCCTCTCTATATCCATATCTATGCCAATATATCTACCTGTGTGTGCTTCTAAATATATATTCTATTGTTGGTTTCTCTAAAGAGCCCTGCTTATTAAGCTTTTGAATCATGCCAAAAAGAATGTCAAAATAGCACTAGATATAAATTTAAGATTTGCTGGAGCCCTGAGAATAAAAGAGCTTATTTAAGGAATTTGTATAGATAGACAAGATAAAAGGGAGCAGAGCCTTGTAGTAAGGGCCCTCCAATGCTAGAGGAGAAGCAGAGGCAGAAAAGTAGACTGTCAAGGAAAGACCAATGAAGCTGGAAATGTTATGATATTGTGGGATCCCTGAAGCCAAACAAAGAAAAACACTTCAAGAAAAGAAGGGAAGTTTTGTAATGTTGAAGGTTTGGAGAGGTTAAGAAAATAAGAGTAAAGTGACAACTTGATTTGAAATACTGATTCATTTATGACCTTGCTAAGGGCAATCTCAGTAGAATGATGGAGAGACCAAAGCTCAGCTGGAGTGTATTGAAAAAAAGAATATGTGGTAAGGAAATCATCTTAGTCAATCATTTTAACAAAGATTTTCTTCAAAACTGAACAGGAAATGGGACAGTAGTTGAAAATCAACATAGATTGAGAGATCTTTTCACCATTCAAAATATTGCACATTTGTGTGCTGATGGAAGAGATTCATAAATGGACAAATTGATGGTGCTGAGGATAGGAAGACTGCTCTTAGTGACATCTTGGAGATTACGTACTTGTAATTTATACTTATACTTATTAAAACTTTCTTTCTAAAATAAAACTCAATTTTGTATTTTATTCAAAGGTCTCCCTTTTCTCTTTTCTGGTTGCTTCAAGAACGTGAACAATTTGAAGGAGCGGGATGAATATCTGGGTTTTTTCTGTGCTGACAACTCTTTTTTTTTTTTTTTTTTTTTTTTTAACTTTCTTATTTATATATTTATTTATCTAGTACCTCTGATGTTGGAGGCAAAGTGGAGAGGCAGGTAAAAAAAGAACTTACATGCCATTGTTAGGAAATGCCCCAGGATTTATTCTAACTCTTCCTTAAGTTTATGCCCTATCTTAAAGAATAGAAAGTTTTCTTGAAGATGGTGTTCAGCTTTACCCCAAGTCCCTTGTCACAGAGAGAAGAGGGAGCTCAGACAGGGACAGTACTGGATTCTTTTAGCCCCAGACATTCTCCACACCCCACATTTTCTCTCAAGAAAGGCTTCACTTCACATGGGCCACTCTATATAAGTTCTATTTTTTCTCACTTCCCACCTCTTCACCTCCTTCTCAGAGAGTCATGAAAACAGAATTCCTTTTCTTCACATTTTAAGAACTGAGTAGAAGTAGGATGAGTTGGATTTGCTCCCATTTTCTTCCCAGGCCAGGTATATCACACTGCCTTCAGAAATATGTAGACAAGGAGCAGACACCAGATCCCTGTGATCAACATAAAATATAACTCAACTCTCCTTTCAAGACTACTGTCAGAATTTCTGCTTCAATGTACGTAACAGAGCTGTAAATTCTATGGCTTAGCAAGCATTTACCAAGAAGCAGTTTCTTCTGTATTTGAGCACCTGCAATCTCTATGAATGAGTCTCTTAAAGACATTCTCCTTTTTCCCTCGGTCTTGTAATGAGAGCACTATTTGACCACATAAATATACTTCTAGAAAAAACTTCTCTCCCACTCTCCAATCACTTCACAAAGACTTGAGAGGAAGGTGGACTGGCAGTTGAAGGCCAAAGGAAATAGGAAAATATGGCCAAAAAACTACCGAATTTTCTAACCAAATTGTCAGAAACTTGCTTCATAATGTAGATCTTTCTGTGGACATTTTTGGCATAAGGGCATCTGGTCAAATGAAACAAGTGAAACATTGGATACTGCTACATCTATCCAGGAAGTGCTTTGTCTAAATAACTGTAGATGCTCTGAGTTAACATTGCCGTGTTGATAACTTTTACTATTGTTAATAGTCCAATATCAAGTTTCAAACAAAGGAAACATTTTAATCTAAATCCTCTTACACTGTGAATATGTATACTCATACATGATGAACTTTCATGTTTATCAAGCCACCCTAAACAGTCTACTATCATTTACTATCAAGGGTAGAAATAACCTGGAAATAAGTAAATCTTCCCCTCATTCAGAATAAAATAAATGTATTGAAATATCCTATTTCAGAAAAGCAATAACAAAAATATGCATTCACAATAATTTATCAGATATGAGTAGAAACTTCAGTTCTGTCATTTATTTACCAGTTTAGGTTGGGCTCTTCGCCAAATTTCTCTGGATTTTATTTTGTTCAAGTGCAAAGTGAAGCTCTTAATGCTCCTTTTAAGGGAAGAATTTAGGTTTAATGAAATAATTATATAAGAGACATCTAGTATATTATCTAGCAATATGATATGTATATTATAAGTGATGAATATTTTTATAAAATAATTCACCCCATTTAATGGAGCCTTAAAAAAATCATGGCCCATATTTTTAATTATTTTTTTAAACTGAAAGTTAGTGATGACAGGAACCTTGTCTTATGTATGTCTGAATCTATAACCTCATAAAATATCTGGCTGTTACCAGGAAATCTGTAAATACCTTTTAGAATAAAATAACTGAATTACTTGATATTACTTATAAGCAACAGAGTCAAAATACAAATAATCCATTGTCCATTTTTCCATTTACCAATTTTATGTAATAAGCCACCCTAAAATGTAGGTGCTAAAAACAGTACAAAATTCATTTGGCTCACAGATCACAGTGTTTTGGGGACTCCTTCTTCTACTCCACTTAGTGTCAGCCAGGCTTGTTCAGAGATGGGTGCTGGATCATTCAAATGCTCACAAATTTACAAGATGACTCCTAGGCTGGAAAGACTGAATAGCTGGAACCTGTATCAGCTAGGACAACATGGACATCTCTCATTCTTTCTCTCTGTGAGGTCTCTCCAACTTGATGAGTTCTATGTAAATGGTTTTTCTTAAACAGCAGGTCAAAGCTTTGAAGTCATGAGTCCTGAGACAGAAAACCAGGCAGAAGATGTATCATGAACCAGACTGAAAATTGTTTCCACTCTATTCTCTTCATGGAGTTGTAGAACAGAATATATAACAGCCTTTTATGAAAATACAATCTACCAGAGTCTCATTGGCAATGTTATTTAATAATCAATCCAAAGTGATCTAGAAATTTTGTGAATAAGAGCAAGGAAATGCTTTGATTATCACATTTCTCCTGTTTACTATGACATCAATGTCTTAAGAAGTCCACAGGCATATTTTCTTCAGCACATTGTATAAGTGAAGACTATACTACGGGTTCTTACCTTCAGAAAACTTCTCTCCCCAAACTCCTTGGTCCACACAGCTGCCTACATTTGCCTCAACCTGTAGTCCCTCTGCTAGAATCTCCATCTGCTAATACACACAGGATTAGTCTCTCTGATTTTAATGGTTATTCAACAATAACAACAGCAGCAACAAAAATAATGAAATTGTAAAGGATAATAAAAACGAAAGAAAGAGGGGAGCTATAGTTTTAAAGAATCTCAGGGAACATGAAAACTGTTCCAAATAATGGACATGACTGAGATGTTCAGGCGTAGAAATATTAAAAGTAAGAAAACTAGGAAATTTGAACTCCAACTCAATATTTAATAATATAAAATAATTTTTAATTTTTAGACATGTTTATAGTATTATATACTTAAATTATGAGAACTTTTTATTTCCTTTGTTTGTTTCTTTCTTTATTTCCTTCCTCCCTTCCTTCCTTCTTTCTTCAGTGTAGGGAATCAAACCCAAGGCCTCATGCATGCCAGGCAAGGCTCTCTATTACTGAACTACATCCCCAGCTCCAGAACCTATCTTGTAGCGATAAATACTCATTGAATGACATGATAATCTCAGATTTTTTGCAAAATAATTCAAGGAATAGGGAATGGGGTTATATAGATAAAATGAAACTGAACTTAATTATTGAATATGAATGATATGGATATGTGAGGGTTTTATTGTTATCCTGTTTTTGAATAATTTTGAAGTCTTTTATAACAAAAAGTTGGGGTTTTTTTGTGTTTTTTTTTATCTCTTAACTTCTAATTTTGAACTGGAAAATCTACCTCAGATTTCAGGGCTTAATCCTGCTAATATTTACCTGATGCCATACTTTTCTCCATCTTCTACTATGGCCTTCCTACTTTTTATTTCAGTGTGGAATAGAGATTAGGCTCTCAAACAGACTCAGGATTATATTCCTCATTGTTTCTCAACTGTTCAATTTACTACAAGCATTGCTGACACTGACTACCTACTCTTTTAAATGTCAAAAGGCTTTACTTTCTGATCCTGCCCCTACCCTCACAAGCTCCTGCTTAACCTTGGGCTAGAATGTATTACAACTCAAAATATTTGTTGCCCTTTCATGTGTGAGAATTAAGTACTCCTACCCTATTGACATCTGATTTGGACATGTGATTTGCTTTGTCCAGTAGAATGTCAGAGAGGATATGTGTGATGCTTCCAAGAAAGAGTGGTTATAATGTAATTCTCATTCTCTTCAACCCTGCCACAAGACCAGCAATGCCTCAGATAGCCTCAGCTACTCTGCCTGGATCCTAAAACATATATGACTAAAACAGAGCCATAGCCAAACCAGAATGGGTATGTTGTACAAGCAAGTAATGTATTTATTATAACCACTTATTTTGAAGCTGTTTGCTACTGTAGCATAATTTAGTCTAAGATGTCTGACACACCTTCTTTCCAGTCACCATTTGTTAGAGCTTGTTTAGTATTGAATAGGTTCCCCCAAATAATAGTTTCCCACCCTCAACAATCTACCATCCACAAACTAGCATGGTTAAGTTTAGGTACAAAATTAGATCCTATTGTGAATAATGGCACAATCATCATAGATTATTTTATTTTTGGCATCAAAGAGATTAGAAATCAATAGGCTATCTATGTACATTCATAGATGATTGCGTTCTCTACATGAAATTGTAATGTGATGGATTAGTATTATGGTAAATAAGTAGAATATTGTATTGTAAATAAAAAGAATACTGAGGCCGGGCACGGTGGCGCACGCCTGTAATCCCAGCACTTTGGGAGGCTGAGACAGGAGGATCGCGAGTTCAAAGCCAGCCTCAGCAATGGCGAGGCACTTAGCAACTCAGTGAGACCCTGTCTCTAAATAAAATACAAAAAGGGGATGGGCATGTGGCCCAGTGGTCGAGTGCCCCTGAGTTCAATCCCTGGTACCACAAATAAAAAAAAAAAAAAAAAGAAAAAAAGAATACTGAGGTCAGTTTATTGTATAGACATAAACATCTGAAAACAACCATTAGAAAGCTGGAAACGAAAACAAGTGAATTCCAATTGCAATAAATATTACTTCCCAAGTAGTCATCTTTTTAGTATAAGCACAATGATAGTCCATTAAAATGAAAAGTATGCTATTTCTATTATTAGTTGTTCAAGAAAAATGCAATACTACTTGTACTAGTCCAGACAGACTAGATGACAAGCAACCTCAAAGTCTCAGTGATTTAAATCCTATAATTTATTTTGGTTTGTACAAAGTAGGTCGTAGGTCAGTCATCCTCCAGTCATCTGTCCTTATTTGGCAACATACCAACCTAACTGTTTTGGTCTTTCTCTCCACACTCTCAACATTTTCCATGACTAACATCAAGGAATAGAGACTAGAGAATTTTGCCCCAGGCCTTTTTCATTTCCTCAACTGGGCATTGACACATTTCATTGGCCAATTAGTCACATGGTCCTACTGAAAGCAGGCTAGCTCAGTAGGCTCAGGAAGAAGAACTATTGATAGGCAGTAGCCATGTCTATCACATGTTCATGTTTTAAATAATATAAAAAAGAATGATCTAATAAGGGATGGTAACCTTGATGAAAATAATAAAAGAGAAAGGCAGCACAAAAATTGAACTCTAGGATCAATTGAATTCCCATCAGTATGCAAAAGAAATAGTAAAATAACTATGTTACCATTAATGTAATAAGATTTACTCAGATTACATCGCAATGCATATTATACAGATATACCACAGTATTTCTTTCAATAAAATAGTATGATATCACTGGAGGGATAGAGTTGCAATAATAGCAATAATAAGTATAATAATAACAACAACCACAATAACATTGTAAGCTAACTTTTGTAAAGCACTTATTCTGTGATACATGCTACTTAAAGAGCTTTACTGAAACTATTGTGTAAAACATCTTACTCAAAGAAGATCTAGAAAGTAGTCATTATGGTATTTAGACTCTCTGAGTGGTAATTAATGAGTCAAAATGGTTTCAAAGAAGATATGAATGACTGACACCAAAGAATGCATGACCTTAATGACAATATCTCATTCTAGATAGTAGTTTTCATCTTTCTTTACATTTCCTTATGATTTGGCAGCAGTTCAAAGATAACATATGTGCATTTCAGTGCTCCAAGTATTTTTGAGTCTGTGCTAACATAAAATGTGCTTTCACCTCACCAACTTTGTGCTATAATACCAACTGGGGAATATTCTCATGTATGTCAATCAGACATAGGGTAGACACTAGAAATCTTAATCCTGTCTTTTGGCATGATGATAGGAGGAAGAACTTAAACAAAGAAAATACAAGACTATCCAAGCCTTTATGGAAAATAAGGAAGAGGTTACAAAATTCAGGACAGTACAGCAGGAGAGAAGATGATAAGGAAGACATACAAGTAACTTTTTAAAGTATTGATAAACTTTATCTCTTAAATTGGTTTGGGTATGTGATTATTTGTTCTACTATTTAAAATGCACATATACTACACACATTGGCTTGGTATAATTTCAAAAGTAGAAAAATAGGCTTATTATAGAAAGAACACAATATCACAGCTATATTTAGATTCTCAGATAATCTTACTGATTTTACTTTTGCCATGCATAACAAAATAATTTGGGAAGAGATGAAAATTCATTGAAGAAAACATTTTGAAGCAATGGTAACCATTTTCATTGACGGGCAGTTACAAAAAATGCTAATGTATCAAGTAATTGAGCTGGATTAATAATCATGGAGGGAAAGTACTTGACTTCCAAATGGTATTTTTGTGTTTTATTCACTGTCCTTTGGATATTTCCTCAACGCTGATGTCAGTGAAAATTCATAAAATGCATTTCTGGTGTCTGTCATTTTCATAGCATAGCATCAGGTTACTTCCCTACATTTTCAGCCTTATTTTCTACTACTCCCATCTTGTGATAAAAATTAAACTTAGCCACTTAGAGTCCCTATCCTATACTATGCACTTTCTTCACTTCCTGCTTTTTCATATTCAGGACTCTTTTTCTAATAATGTCTTTCTATACCTATTTGCCTGACAAATTGTCACTCATCTTTTAAAATTCAACCCAAAGCTCATCTTCACTTAAAAAATCCCTTTGACTTTTCTAGAAGGATTTCGGGAGCTGTTCTCTAAGCCCTTATAGTACCTTGTACAGTACCTTCCACACATGGGTGCACTCAATGTATTTTTGTTTGTTGACAAATATGTCTCTCCCACTGGGATGGGAATGTGATGAGAGTTGGACAAAATCTAATCTATTCATCTTTGTTATTGAGGTTTTTTGGATAGTAGCTAAAATATAGTGGCCACTAAATAGATGTTATGTGAAAGAATGAATAAAGATGGATGAAGATAGTATTTGGAACCAAGAGTATAGAAGATTCCAATAAAACTGAATCTGGTATTCCTGTTGTTTAACCAAATGATCAACGCATAATTCATTTTACTTTCTTCCAAATAGGATGATGTCCTTCTACTTATTTATCAACTTATAATATGTATAATGGCTTACATTTATCTCATGTACCATTATCTCAACACTAGGTTGGTATATTCCATGCATTCTATCTATTCTTGACAAAATCTTTCTAAGGTGAGTGTTATTATCCCTGTTTCATGGAGAAAATGCAAATACCGGAATAGTTAAGTAAGTTGTCCAAAAGATGATAAGAGTGATAGACAGAACCCCCAAGCATACCCCCCAATGGACATAACTCTACTGTATTGGAAAAAACATCAGGGATTATACAGGTGTAAATATTTTTCAGTCTATAATAACAGTAGCACAAAACCACTAACAAGTCTGGATGAAAAATAGTCCAGATAATTATTCCCAGACAAAAACTAAGATCACCAAAAGTCTGTCCCTGCATCCATAGTAGAACTATTTGACGATCCTGAGTCTAGAAACAGGAAGATCCTCATTTACAATAACTGTATTTCTGATCTAAAGAAAAACATGAATGTTTCAGTAAACTCAAGAATCCTCATTAAAACCAACAATGTGAGCAAATGATTTTATTCTGGTAAGAAATACTTGTTATTATTTCCCTCAAAAAGAACAAAAGTCTAAAACTTCTGGTTTTCTACTCATGTTGCTTTTTTCTCTAAGAAAAACAAAATAATGTGGATTTTGTCTAGATTGATTTCTAGCTTGGAAATTCAGAAACAACTTTACTGCTACAAAGTTGTGCTTTTAAAACTAAGATTATTTTAATTTCTTTATATTTTTAAGCACTATATTTAGCTCATTTTATTTGTAAGAAATATTTTTCCACTCTTTCATCTCTAAAAGATCTATGAAACTTTGTTTTTAACCTGTGTTTAATTCTACAGAAATCATTTATTTAAATCTTACCCTCATTTTCCCCTGCTAAAGTAATGAGGGACAACTTATCTATCTTTATTTTTTAATAAATAGTTTTTTTTATGTATTGACTAGGAAGATGATTACCAAGTCAACTGACTGTTTAGTTTATTGAATGTCATTGGTTTGTAAAATTTTGTGTTTAAAATGCATAATTAAAAGGTATACACAAGAAAGATGTCTACAGGCAAATACCCTTAACTAAAAGAGAAGACCTCTCTATAACTTTGAGAGTATAAATCCAACAAAACGCAACGTGTGCCAATGTGGCTGTATTCATGCATGAAATGCTTAATGAAATATGCTATTTCTAGTACAAATAATTGCCTTTGTTTTCATCATCTTGCCTGGTGCATCGTAGCAGGCTACAGAATAGTGTACGTTTTATCCTGATCTACAATCAGACAGTTCATAAAACTCTAATGGAAATGAAGATTTTGCTATTTGAAGTGGTCAAATTTCCATTTTCAAACACATCACAGCTTATAACCACTGATGGCATTTGGGTTTGCTTTTGAGTTTTAGGATAATAGCAAATTATAGAGAAAATCTACCAATTCTTTGTCAGTTGAACTATGAGGGGAAAAGGCCCATTATCTGCCTGGAAGAAAAGCAAACCTATATGGTGTTTTTAAATGAAAAATATATATTTGTTTGTAGCTGTATGCTATTTGTAAATTTAAGATCATTAGTCTTGCTTAAGAGAACAGGGAGTTTGTGCAAGTAAATAAAAATCCTTCTTCTTTTACCTTCAAATCCATTTTAGGATTAAAGAGAGGAATAAGAAACAATGCGAGAGAGCTCTCTTTTTCTTCCTCTTTCAGTGGCCTGTGATCCATAAAATCTAAGTGGTTATTTAGAACAATCCAGCTTGAATAGATATGTATTGTTACATACCTTGCTCTTGCTAATACTTTTTTTTTTTTTTGAATATTCCTTCCACCTATCTTCCTCTGTTCATAACCAGAACCCCCAAAGCCTTCCCACTTTGGCTCAAATCTCACTCCTTCTTTGTGTACTTCTTTGCGTACCCTCCACCCTGAGCTTCTGAACCCAGTGATCTCACGCATTCAACACATGTTTTGAGAGCATCGACTTAGCAATCATCATCTCTATCCTCTACCCAAGTCAGGAAATTTTGCTACAAAATTCCTGCCTGTTGTTAAATTCTTATAGCTATGGGGAACTCATTATTTTCCTTAAACACTTTTCCCATGTTTAAGCTAACTGCTATCTATCTGCCTGTAATCTTCACATACTTGTTCCTTCTCTGCTTCTTAAGGACAAAATAAAGTTGTTCAACCCATTTTTAATTCAAATGATGTTTTTTTTCTGATAGCTAAAGAAGAATTCTGTGTTTCATTACATCCTTTTCTCCAAGTCAAAATATTTCCAATTCCTTCCATCAATCACCATTATGAATAAGTTCTAATCATTTCTTAATTTTGGTCTTTTTCCACATACACCCTTCAAATAAGTGATGTTCCTTTTGAAAATATCATTCTAATAGCTCTTCTGTATCTTGACAGGGATGGTGTTTACATAATTTTATATACTTACCAAACATACTGAACGATTCTTCAACTAAGTGAATTTTATGGAGTATAACTAATACTTAGAATCTGAAAACACTGAGAAAAAAATATTCACCTAAATGTGTCACCATACCTCAGGAGCTGTCTAATCAGACCATATGGTAGTCTAGACAGCTACCATAATATTTGATAGCTGTCACCTGCTAAGTTCTGGACACTACTTTTCTGCTTCAATTTCACAGCCAGGGTAGTATTGGTTTCTTAGTAAAGAATCAGTTAAGAAAAATTGCAAGGATCTTTTATATTATATACGGGAAATTATATATGGTTGATTTTTAAAGTCAAATACATAGGTCTAAAAATGCATCCCAGATTTATTCCTTTTTCACTTGTATTTATTTTCAATGCTCATTTATCCACTTAGCACATATTTATTAAGCCTGTGTCATCTGCCAAAAAGGCCCATTATCTGCCTGGAAGAAAAGCAAACCTACATGGTGAGTATGTGCCTTTGTCCTCTTATAACTCATAGTCACATGAGGGAACTAGTGTTAAACAAACAAACAAAAAATAACATTGTGTTAATGTACTGGGGATAGTGTGCTGAGATAGAGAATAAAAGGGGAGAGGACATACTGGAGTAGACACACCCAAGTTTAAACTGAGAGTTTAAGGAAGGCAACATAAAGGAATTTACATTTAGTCTGAAACCATAAAGTTAAGGGACAATAGGCAATGAAGGAACTGTCTGAGACAGTCATAGTACAACTCAATAAAATGGAGCTTAGCATGTTAGAGAAAAAGGCTGAAAACCAAAACTCTAGGGTACTGTGGGAGACACTAGCAAGAAACATGTGAGCAGAGTTAGTTTGGCTCAGATGAGGAAGGCTTTCGTAAAGAATGTGGGTATTTTTTCAATGTGCTTTGGTAAAATTCTAATTAGAAGAATGATACTGCCCAAACTGTAAATTTCACAAAAATTATTTTACCTGACGTGTGCATAACAAATTAAATATTGACAGGAGGACAAATAAAAGCATATCAATAAAAATATTGAACAGGGTTAATGTTAGACTGTTAGACCACAATACCTGAAACATCTGCTTAAACTGAGATACATCTCTTAGTCACCACACTTTGAATGTGATTGATAAACCTGAGATCTCAAAAATACGATGCACATTGCTTCTTGAGTATGCAAAATTACAAGAACAATGTAGACTTTCTATTTATGATTCTCTCTTCCATTAAAATATTGCTATTTAATAATGTACACATTGCATACCATTATTCAATAGTACTATACTGAAAGCAAAACCAAAATTGTTGTATGCGTACATTTTTACACCATCACAAAGTAGAAATATCATAAGTTGAACCACTTTTAAGTCATGGACTGTTTGTGTTTGTGTTTGTGTGTGTATGTATGTGTTTGTGTAGAATTAAAGTATTGAAAAGTTATAAAAATTCAGCCAGCTAATAATGTATTCTGTTTTGTCTAGAAGTTTATGCTGCCCACAATTGCTTGAGCCTTATTTTCTCAAATAATATTGTACTGATGGATTTAGTATACTTCATGCATTTCCTTCAGTAATAATAATTCTATATTGTGATCTCTATTTTACATTAAAATCTCTCTAAGATATGGAAAAATTACCATAGAAATCAAAGCATTGCCCCAAAGTGAATGATCACATAATCTTTCTTAGTAGGCAAAAGAGCTATTGAACAATTGGAGAATTTTAAATAATATTAGCCAAAATTTTTTAAAAACAGCATTTACAATTACTTTTATTTATTTATTTTTGGTACTGGGGATTAAACTCAAGGGCCTTCAACCACTAAGCCACATCCCCAGCCCTATTTTGTATTTTATTTAGAGACAGGGTCTCACTGAGTTGATTAGCACCTCACTGATGCTGAGATTAGCTTTGAATTCTAAATCCTCCTGCCTCAGCCTCCTGAGCTGCTGGGATTATAGGCGTGTGCTACTGCACCTGGCTACAATTATTTTTTAAAAAAAACACATAAGCATAAAATTATCAAAGTATGTACAGGATCTGTATGCTGCAAATGATGCTGATTAAAGAAGGATCTAAGTAAATGGAGAGATTCAGTCATCATGGATTGGATTTATCTGCTAAAGAGTTTGGTTCTGCCTAAATTGATCTGTGGTTTTACTGCAGCTTTTATAAAAATCCCAACAAAAGTTTATACAGATATAAACAAACTTATTCTAAATTTTCTATGAAAATGAAGAGTTCCTAGATAAAGCTAAGATAATCTTGAACAAGAAAATAGGTAGGAGGAATCACACTACTAGATAGAGAGGCCTGCTAGATAGTTAACCATCAATACTGTATGGTACTGACAGAGGGACAAATTCAGTAGAATATAACAAAGAGCCAGGAAAGAGACTAATACAAATATGTTAACCTGATTTTAACCAAAGTACAAAAGCAATCCAGTGAAGGGAAGTCAGCCTTCTCAATAGGCAGGCCCAGTTGGAAATCCATAGTCAATGAAATGAACCACAATTTAAATCTGACATCTTATTAAGAAATTAATTTATAATGGGTGATAGACTTTCTTAACACTTTAGGAAAATGTTAAGAAAACTAAAACAACCTTAGAAAAATTGGGAGAGATTTTTTTGGGATCTAGGCCTATACACAAGGACGTTTTAGAAAAACAACAAAAATAGTTCAGTAAAAGAAAATAACCAAGAAATTGAACATTATTAGTATTTAAAATTTCACTTTTCAAAAACTCATGTGAAGAGATGAAAAGATAGACTATAAATTTAGAAAAAATATATGCAAACCACACGTTCAATTAAGGATTGGTATCTAGGATTTATAAAAATTATCAAAACTTAAGAATTTTATAAATAAATGATTAGAGAATGAAAATGAACAAGACATATGAAGAGATGCTTCACTGAAAGGACAGACAATAGAAAATACGCACATGAAAATATACTCAATCTCATTAACCATCTAGGAAGTGCAAATTAAACCATAGTAGCTATCACTATACATCTATTAAAATGGCTGGGAAAAAATAGTGATGTCAAAATGTTGATGAGCATTCAGAGAGGCTGTATCATGCATACAATAGTGGTGAGAATTAACCACTCTTGAAAACATTTGGGGAATTTCTTATGAAACTAAACATGCAACTACCTTATGCCTCATCAACTAAATTCTTGTGTATTTATCTCAAAGAAATGAAAACTTAATTCACATAAACATATACACAAATGTTCATATAGGTTTATTTAAAAGAGCTACAAAATGAAAAAACCTAGGCATCTTTCAATGAGTGAACAGTTAAACCACAGTATTTTTTTTTTTTTTTTTTTTTTTTTTTTTTTTGGTACCGGGGAGTGAACTCAGCGGCACTAGATCACTGGGCCACATCCCCAGCCCTTTTTTGTATTTTATTAGAGACAGGGTCTCACTGAGTTGCTAAGTGCCTTGCCATTGCTGAGGCTGGCTTTGAACTCGCGATCCTCCTGACTCAGCCTCCCAAAGTGCTGGGATTACAGGTGTGCGCCACCGCGCCCGGCTAAACCACAGTACTTTTATACAATAAAATACTATTAGCAGCAAAAAGGAAAAAAAAAAAAAACCTGTTTATACACACCACTTAGATTAATCATCAGGAATTATGCTGAGTGCAAAAACATCAATCCCAAAAAGTTACATACTGAATAATTTCATTTATGTTACATACTTGAAATGACCAATTATAGAAATAGGGAATGGGAGCAATACCATTGATGATGGCACTGTTCTGTGTCTTGTTTGCATCAATGTCAATGTCCTTGTTAGGATGCTACTATAGTTTTGCAAGATACTATCATTGAAAAAAAAACTGAGTAAAGGGTACATGTGATTTGTCTATGATTTCTTAAAACTGCATGTGAGTATATAATTTTTCTTAACTTCAAAAGCTTAAGAAAACATATGAATTTAAGATACAATTATGTTTTTAAAATACAGCCTTCATTTAATCTTGAAGAGTTGTTATTTGTGTGATAATTAAAAAAGACCTTAGCAATCAAAATAAAATATCCAAATTTAAACGTGTATGTGTATGTACATCTGCTTGCATATATGGGCAAAAAAGTAAAATAAAATCCATCTTCTTGCCCTCTATATACTAACAAGTAATTAATAAGGTTTTGTTAATTCCAATATATTCAGAAGCATACGATTAGACATTTTTAAAATTAGGTTACTAAAAGAACTTAGAAAGGAAATCAATTCCTCAGATCAGGAAGACTTACCTAATGGAGAATTTTTATTATCAAAATTAATATAATAAAATCTTGAAGTTTTCCATAATAAAATAATTTCAAATATTACAAGAGTACCAGAATTGTTCCATAAAATAAAAATGTTATACACAAAGATTTATATACTTATATACTGAGAATTAGAGGTCGATTTTCTATTTTTTATTTTATTTTTAATTAGCAAAAATTATATATGTATATATACATTTGCATATATACATGGTATATAGCATTGTGTTTTGATATTTGTATGCACTGTAGAATGACTAAATCAAGCAAATTAAACATGTCTACAACTTAACACACTTATCTCTTCTTTCATGGTTAAAATATACTTTTTTTTTTTTTTTTTTTTACTCGGGATTAAACCCAGTGGTGTTTAAACACAGAGCAACATCCCCAGTCCATTTTATGTTTTATTTTGAGACAGGGTCTCACTAAGTTGCTTAGGGTCTAGCTAAGTTGATGAGGCTGACTTTGAACTTGAGATCCTCCTGCCTCAGCCTCCAGAGCCTGTGGGATTTTGAGCATGCACCACCATGCCTGGCCCTAAAATCTACTTTTTAAATAGTTTTCTAGTATATGATATTTACAATAGATCTCCTGAACTTACTCTTCCTGTCTAAATTAAATTTTGTACACTTTTACTAACATTGCCCTAATCCACTCTGTCTTCCAGCCCCTAGAAACCACCATAATACTTTTTACTTCTATAACTTTAACTTCTCAAAATTTTACCGTTGATGAGATCATGTGCATTTTCTGTTCTGTGTCAGGTTTATTTCAGTTAATATAATGTCCTCCAGGCTCATGCACATTGTCATGATCATTTTCTTTCTTTTCATGATTGAATAGTATTCTTTAGAATATATACTAAATTTTTCTTCATTCATTCATTTGCTGATGGACACTTAGGTTGATTCCATATCTTGGATATTGTTATCATGAAGTGAAATAAGGATTAACCCCTCAAAGGATTTCAAGGAGCAGTAAAACAATTAAATAAAGTTAATTTTATGATTACTGTCATTGTATTTTGCCTATTCAACATAGTAGTATATACTGGTAAGACTATATAGGAAAATATACTCCCACCAAAATGAAAATGACCTTTAAAATAGTTCATACTTACTGAACAGCTAAAAGGAACAAATATCCTGCCTGAATGCTTTGATTACGTGATTTCTTTTCATCTTATTTAGCCCAATGACACACTGGTTTAGTAAGGAACAACAGAACCTAGAAGCTAGATTGATTGGTTATTATTATTATTATTATTATTTATTTATTTTATTTATTATTATTATTATTTTCATAACAGGGATTGAACCCAAGGGCACTTAACCACTAAGCTATATCCCAAGCCCTTTTTGATTTTTGAGACAGGATCTTGCCAAGTTACCTAAGACTTTAAAACTTTGAATTTTTTAGCAAATAATGCTTTTCAAATCTGAAACACCTTATTTTAATAGTGTAATTTTATTAGCATCCCCATCTGTTCATGGTATTTATTACCCTAATGTATTATGAATATTATTTACAGTATACATGCATGTAGAAATAGGTATCTGTTTCAGTGAAGCCACATGATAGACAAAAGCAATCGAATAAAGGACTGAATAACAATAAATACCCTTTGGTTGGGGCTTTGTGGGAAGTAGTATTAAAAAAACTCATGTTAACTAAATTTTAGATTTATGGACACATGAGTATCTTATCTTAGTGCATACAAGAAAAGAACTCAGGTACAAACATGGATTTTGAAGTGTGGTTCACCCAGGCTAGAATTATTTAATGATACCTGAAACATTATCCTTACAGTCCTAGAGACACATCTTGGATTCAAAGCTGGATGCATAGAAATATGTTATTAATCTCCTCACTTATCTAGTCTCTCTGAAACTGACTCTTAAATAAAATATTTAACAGCTAAATTCTTTCTTTCTATTAAAGACTTTTAATGTGAAATTGCAAACACACACAAAAAAGAGAAAATTGCTCAAAAGGTTACAGAAATTGATGTATGTAAAAATGTCCATCTAAAAATGACACAACCTCAGAAAGTTGCTATTTTTTTTAACAAGTATGTTCCAAAAGAATATGGCCACATTTCAGAGAGACATTTCTTCTCCCAACACCATGACAAGTGTTGATATCACTAAAAGGATTCTGAAAATGAATTCAAAACAACATCATTTTTTTAAAATGTTGGAGAAAGTAAAATGACTAGTGTGGTATGTCTTGGAAAGACCTTAGATTTTTATATATTCCTAACTGAGTTCTCTTAATACTGAAAAGATTTATTTGAACTATTATGAATCTTTCTCACAAACTTTTTTTAAGCACACACATTCTCACACAAATGCAAAAAGACACACGCACATATAAACTTTTACATTTAAATGAGCAAGTGATTTTATTCATGTTTTGTGAGTCTTTTTTGTCTCGTGGTATCCTGTGATCCTGAGGAAATAATGTGAAAACAATTGTTTGTTGCTTGTGCTCCCATAAAGAGAGTTTTACTGGAATTTTCTGCAAGTAGTCTCTAAGCCCAGGGTGATTTTTCCAAATGGTCTGTAAATTTTCTGTAAATTAAGCATTGGCATTTCACTTCCCTTCTGCTAATCACGTCAAGCTACCTAATTCCTAACTGTAAAATCAAATGTCTGACTTTCTCCTAGCTGAGCCTCCTCGAATAGTCTCTCATATTAAGGATTCAATGGCTGTGTTTTAAATGAACCCGTTTCACTGGCAGGTGCCTGCTGGTTTTTAGGATTTAAACGGTACCATTACTATCATTTATAAGGATAACATCACAATTAAGAATGTATGAATAATTTAAAATTGAGTAGCATTCGGTTTCACAGTCTGTCTGGCATGAAGGTTTGAAAGTGCAAGGTCTTTATTTTATTACAAAACACTGGCTGTCTGGGTAAAAAGAGATGAAAAGTTACTAATTTCAGGCTTTACTTCAAACCCTTTAATCTTGCAAATAAGTGCCTTCAGTGAGGACTTTGTTATCTCCTAACGCCTTGCTAGAATTGCTCATGTTCTTTGTCTTTTCCAAGGTCCTTACCTTATCCTAGGTGAGCCAAATGAGACAAAAGGGAACCCACTGGCGGAAGTGATAATTTAATAGAGCTTTTCTTTATAAACCCTAACTTGTGCTGTTGGCAAATATTATGAAACACGATCATTTCAATGCCATAAATAATGTTATATAATTAAAATTCCATTCTGTGGTTGGGAACAGTGTGATAAACTGTTTGTGAATTGGTAATTCTATTTATTAAAAACAGAGGCATTAATTTTGACACATTGAATTATAACACAAACAGATCTTGTGTTTTAATTAAATGCTCTATTTGATGAGCTTTTTTGCTCTGAGATTTAATGGCAGATCCTAGAATTCGTATGGTATAGAGCGGGGAACAATCTCAGCAGGGAGGATGAAGTCTCAGGCAGAAAAGCTCTGTTAGGATTCAAAAGGCACAGACCAGAACCCCCTGGACCTCCCTCTAAACACACCCTCTTTGTGTCGGCCCAGCATCATTAGCTGGTTTGTTAAGGCCTTTCCAAACTCCTTTTCTCTTCCAAAGGCTCCACCAAGGCTTCCAGTCCAGTTATGCATTACCGATTTTCTCATCATGAAGCAGTACTGAATATTTTTTAAATAAATAAGTAACAACCAAACTGCTTTGAGCCTTCTTTCACATTAAGCTACATTTAATATTCATTTCACATTTTTTTTCTATTAATTAAAAGTAAACCGTGTATTGTATGGTACATTATCCCTCTAACAGCCCCATGTGGAGATCATGAAGTGGAAGACTAATGGTGTAGACTTTAGCATTTAGTTTTAACCAGAATCATTTACATATCTGTGAGAAGAGTCCAAGGCATGTGTAAATAAGCAGAACTCCGAGATATCAAGACCCTTGCTCAGTTTACTATGGACTGCCGAGCCATGGGTTGTGTATTTATTCCATCAGTCAGGTAATTTAATGAGACTTCCACAGCATCTATTTCTGCAGAAGAGACAAAAGTTATTATTAAGGAGAGGCATGTGGCAGTAAGAAAAATGTGTTTGCTTGTTTTATTTTATTCTATTACCCCAAGTAGCAAAGGTGATCCTATTCAATGTTCATTAAAGTTTACCTTTATAATTTATCAAAAGGACCCACATCAACAGTTTTTTGCTGAGATCTAAAAATTGGAAACATTAAAATTTGATATAAAATGCCAGATATTTAGGGAGACTTTTAGTAGAAAAATAACTACATAGTTTTAATCTATGGATTTTTATTAACACACAACTCCATCAAGTGAACACATGAAAGTACATTAAAGAAAAGTCATCAACTCTGAAAGGGCATTTTAACTTCCAATTACCAGATTTTTTTGAACCAGTTCTAAGGGAAGAAAGATGTTTCTTACACAACTGGGAAGTTTAAATAAATGATCATAAAAATATAATTTTTCTGGAAAGAGTTACACTGTATTATGAATAATGCTAGGCAGTTACTAGAAGACAGATTATTTTAAGAAAACACTCTGTTTCCTTGATAAAATTTAAATCAAATGACATCAGGCTGTAGTAGTCAAACTGATTTAAGTAATCGGTTCTTAAAATATGCCTTGTATGAAATAGTATTCTCTGTTAGAAAATCATTGTAAAGGGTACAAAATTCAATGAGGACTCTGACTGTATGATGCCAAACATCCTTAAGAAATGTGAAAAACTCAATTGCCAAGGATGTTTCCAAATATTCATAATTTCTGGCAACAATGTGACCCAATGGGAATAAAGAGCAGAACTAAGTCCCGCCCTAATGAATAAGTCTTTTTTACTGAGTTTATTCAGATAATTGCAAAGGCTGCTTATATAACTTGGATTAGCTCAATATCTATCCTAAAACTTAGCTCTATTTTACCAAAATTGGAATTAATATTAAAATATTTAGAACTGGTGGAATCGATGCTGTTCCTTTAAAAAAACCATCATAATCTTTGTAACCCAAACTAACAGTAGAAGAGCACAAATGTTCAGACATAGACACTGCGTTTTCACATGGCCTCTTGAGTGTTCACACTCCCACAAAGGCTGTCAGACCTGCTAAATGGCATAGCCAAATTTCTCTGGAATCTTTTTATAATACAATGATACATAAGTGTAAGTCAACGTAGCATTTGACTCTTCAAATACCACACTAAAAAATCCTTAAAATATACAACTCAATCCATAGGATTGAGAATTTGAGCCAATTCCACAAAAATATCTGTAACTTTACATACTCTTTGCATATTGTAACCTAATGTTAAACTTACATAAAATTCTTGCAGCGAAAACTCGTGTTAAAACTCTCTACCTTTAGAATGAATTTACCTTACTTAAATGATGAACTTTTGTCCTGGTTAAATGAAAATAAGTCTATAGAATGCATATTCTTGCAAATATTAATAACAGATTTCCTCGTTTTAACTTAAAAATAGTTTGTATTTAAAAAGATATGAGAAATAAGTTATTTGAAAAGCACTTAATATATAATAAAAAATGAATTTGAGCATGAAAGACAGAAACGAGTTTATTTAAGAGTTTTTTTTTATTTTTATCAAGTTCACATACTACATTTTAATGATTTTGTTGTAGTTATTAATTTTTTTAGCCAATGTCCTTTATAGATTGTAAATGCTACAAAGCAGAGACAATAGTTTAGTTATCTGTCTTACTTTGGCACCATTTATATTGCTTTGTGCATGGAACATGTTTTTTAAAAATACCTGAATTGAATGTTGAATGAATAGAACTTTTCCAGGAGCCTTCACAAGAATTTCAAATGTTTAGCAGCATATTAGATTTTAGGACAAAGAATAAAAGGCAAATTTCTTTGAAAAAATATTATTTGAAAATACATGCTTTTTAAGAACAGAGATAGTTATTTTCTTTGTTAGTTTCTTCTTCAAAAATTGGTAATAATAATAGATATGCCACACATTTCTAAATCATTAAAATGTGTGAACAAGAATTACATTAATTTTCTGATCATTCACAAATTAAAAAGTCCTTATTTTATTTCTAGTTATGCTTTATATTTCAGTTTGATTTTAGTTTGTATATTTTATAACATACCATTTAGCATTTAAAAATATTGCACTTTCTTTCCCTTTCCAATAAAGCATGATAATACAGTAATATGTGTCAATTAGAGGATTACTTGCCACATCATTAATTGGCAGAGGGTTTCCCAGAAAAGTGAATCTTGATGCAGGTGCCATTCTCTTATGGCAGAGTCTTTTCATACTTTGACTATACTTCCTTGAACAGAAATTAAAGCAGAATTATTTTCTATAAAATTTCTCAGCTAACCATGAGTGGTTGTTAATTCTCATTGTCTTTTTTTCAGACATACGCACATGTTCATGTCCCTCTATTATTGGTTTGAATTTTAAAATTCAGCATGGGTCCTGAGTGTTGCTGTGTAGCATTCACTAAAATAATTCTGATTTTCCCTCAGGCTTAAAAACCATTGCTGGATGCCACCATCAAGCTTCGGTTCCATATCACTTGTGAGCTTCCATTTATATCTTAATAATATATAATATACTAATATATATTAAAAAATACTAAAAATTGTGAACACAGACTATATCAATTTTTTGACTATTCACAGCCAAACGGTTATTGTAAGACAACATATTTCAAAGCGCTTAACATTTGGAAATTCTTCTGTTGGGATGCAGTGATGTTTAATAATCTTTCACTTTTATGTTCTGCTTCTTGGTATTTGAAGGTATACACAAGTATATTGAAAAATTCATTTAATTCCTCTTTAAATCATAACAATTTTAGAGATTGTTTTACACATAACTGGACTGCTAATGATGAAATTATTGAAATTTAAAGAGGATAAATTTCTCTCCTTCAACATGAGGTATTTTATGATGGAATCATGTGATTATATAGATAATGCTAGTTTGAGACAATAGAAACTGGAATGCTGTGGCATGGAGTCTCATTCCTATGTATTAATAACAGCCCTCTGAGCATACATATTCACTTTCAGATTTTTAAGCAATTAGTTTGCAGATGTCACTAAATAAATGGCATTCATTCCTTAAGCAGGAACCATACCTGTTAACCATCTCAGCCTATTCTAGCTATAAAGCTGGGCTTGATGTGCACAGCATGCTCAAAAACTGTACTCACAGTTCAAATGAGCTGGATTACAGACCATGACCACTGAGACCCTCACATGACAAAGCCTTTGTGTAATTAATATGCAGGGTAAAATGCTCCCTGGACTGCTGCTAAAGCGATTTAAATCATGCACATAAAAAATGTAATCACAAATTTAGCATGGTGGACAGAGTAGTCACACTGGGCTTGATTGCATAGAAGGTTCCAAGTGTGTTTTAAATGTCCTTTAAGATTGAGATTAGGACTTGTACTTACAAGATGCATATTAATCTAAAACTCAACATTTTTCAGTGTGGGATCACAGTAGGAGAACATTATGGGCAATAGAGGTTCATTCTAATCCCAGTAGGTAATTACACTTTGAAATAATATTCTTTAATTAAATCTTGTTTGCAGTTGATTGATTTAAACACTAAATCTAAAAACCTAAAATTTGAGTTTTTATCAATTTTTGATGCTTATTGCACACAACTTGGGCTTTAATTGATGTTTCTGAAGTTTTAAAGCCCTTGTCCACCGTATCCTGGTTGAATTTAATGTAATTATCAACATCATTCTTTAATACTCTTGATAACTTCCTCTGGAAGTTCAATAAGTTTGAGCAATTTTACAATTTTAATATATACCAAAAAGGCATTTAATATGTCACAGTGCCAATATTTACATGCAGGATTCTTCTATCACATCTTTAGAAGACATATAACCTAATCCCTTTTTTGAAATACTGACAGAGGTTTTTTTTCCTAACATATTCACCACTTGCTATATTGCAGCCTAAAAATCAGACCGCATCTCTAATAATAGACAAATCACAAAGGGAAACAAGGTACTAAATTCTAGAGTTATATTTTTCTTTTCAAATTTGAAGTAACATGTCATTAAACAATAAGAAAGATACTCCTTCCATGTATTCACAAAGGGAAGTTGTGTAGCTGTGTATGTATATGTATATACACACACAACTCATACATACAGCTGATATGTCTGTATATTTAATAAGATGATATGTCCTATGTATTTAGATATCATTTTTTATGTTTATATCATCTTTCTCGGCCTTTGGCTAAGCTTACCAAAACACAATTAAAAGACTCATGTGGTCATTTAAGATGAATTCTTTTTATATTTGATAAGCAACATGACACAAAATCTGTATAATAACTGTTAAAAGCAATAGGGTTTACTGCCATTGTTGTAACAGAAGACTGTCCTGACAGGTAACATTCATATCTAATTGAATTTTAACCTTATAGATTTTGGAACTCTGAACATTCTTCACATTCTGACAAAAATGCTGTTTTTTTTCCTGAAAGAAAGCTATAAAAAGTTTCATGTCCTATATGACCCATAGAAACAAACTTTGTCACATGCCCTAATTTGGCACATGATATTATCTGTCAGGGATGATCAAGGATATTTATAATTTGTTGCAAATTTGCAAATGACAATGAGACCATCTTAATAGGCAACCATATAACCAACCAGTTATATAGTTTACAGATTTATATATGGAAACACAAAATTAGGTCTGGCCGCCTAAGTA
The DNA here is from genome assembly GCA_025594165.1 of Tamias sibiricus. NCBI lineage: Eukaryota > Metazoa > Chordata > Mammalia > Rodentia > Sciuridae > Tamias > Tamias sibiricus. Next base: position 136,438,683 of record CM046660.1, on the reverse strand, counting down.
CTGTGATTTAAAGATGCTGTTCACCAATGTTTATGTTTAAATTCATATAAACAAGGATTGGCTTAGTTTCAGCTTCAGCAGTGCCATATAGCAGCATCTTGCAGATGTAGCCCAGTAAATTACATTCATGATGCCATATTTAATAACTGAAAATTCACATTTTACTACAATTGCATTTGTCACTGCTGAAAAACAAACTAGTATGCGGAATGTTTTATTACAATGACTCCATTCTTGTGAGAAATGATTAAGTCACTATAAGAGAAAAGTAAGGCCAAAAGACCTCATTCACCATAACGCAAATATTAATCACACATAAATAATACAGGTGTCTTACAGTAAGCCACATTCCCCTAAAATATAGATTACACATCCTAGGGGCAAATAGTAGCACAACAGACTTGAAATAAATCCCTCAAGCCATGGTGGCCAAAAGGAAATCATTTATGTTTTGACAGTTTAATATACTTTTTGGTTATGCATAACAGATGAAAATATTTACACCAATATAAGAGAGTGAAAGAAAAATTAAATCTGACTAATCGACCTGTTCAAAGTATGATTTTTAATTTCAAGGAATTTTTTATAACTACTCCAAATAATAAATATGCTTCCTACAATTCAACCGCATCCATTCATTTTTAATTATTCCACAGCAGCTAAAAAATAAAACAGTCTCTAACTCAAAGAGTGCTTTCCCTGTTACACTCACATACCTCCTCTGGAGAAAAAAAGGGCTGACTGCCAATCTAGAACATTATGGAGTGAGGTGAGCACCACCAGAAAAGGCCCACAGGACATGGAACTCTGGGGGCTTCCAGGAGAGAATCAGGAAGAGGGAAGTGGGGAGAGATCTTCCATGACTTTTATTTTTGCACTGATTTATTTTTTATAATATGCATGCATGTTACTTTTCAAAAAATCTTAAGATTATAAGTCAAGAAAACAAAAGCTCAGTCTTAGAAATATATTTCATTCTTCCTTTTGTATAAGCATTTATTAGGTATCAGCTGTCCTTGACACACTGGGATAGGCGCTAACATAGAAGGGAATTGACAATCAGCTCCTTGACCGAAAGTACTTAAAAACTCATGAAGAAATTTATCTTACAAACTGAATATCAGAAAGATCACCCACCATAAAAAATTCCATTATATGGTTCAGTATGAAATTAGTATGAAGCATTTCAGCAAAATAAAAATAAATTTAGTATACTCAAGTAGAGAAGATACAGACAGGAGTTAGGAATGAGTAGTTAGCCTTTGATAGAACACTGATACTCCAATATGAGACCCCATGTTGAAAAATAAAATTTAGAGTTGGGCAAATGAATGACAAATGATTTGTGATAAACTAACAAAATCTATAAAAAGGATTTAGAGGTTTTAGATATAACACATATAAGTGTGATGTTTGTACCAAAACAAACAAAAAAAGTGTGATTTACCCATAATCACAAAATAAAGAGTTTCTGAAGACAACTTCTATTCAAATGAATGCTCTCTTTGGAAACTGACCAGTTAAAAGGCCTCAAAACTCATTTTAAAAGTCAGATAAACAAAACTAGGATCCATTCTCTATTGGTTTGCTTTCAGTCCTTCTTTCCATCTTATTGACAGGTTAGGAATTCTATTCTTCAAAGTCATTTTCTTTCACCAGTATATACAACACAAGGACTCCTTTATTATTCTATCATCAAATGACCAGTCAACCCACCTATTACTAGCAGTGAAATATCCTACCACCATCCAATGGCAAACCTCTCAACTTACATCCTAGATCTTTCCTTCTTCCCACCCATGTCTTAGTGAGAACTTTGCTTCTTAATTATTCCCTATCACTCCTATATTAGTTTCTCCCTCCTTCCAACATGATTTCTATCTGAAACAAAGATGAGTTAAATCCTATCTTAAAAAAAAAAGGAGGAAGGAAGAAAGGGAAGAACAGAAAGAAGAAGAGAAGAGAGAGAGGAAGAAAGGAAAGGGAAGAATAGGATGAGTGGAAAATTTTTTCCTTCTAGCCCTCATCTCTTTCCAAGGTCTCCTTCACATCAACCTTTCCTGAGATGATGTTCCATGTTCACTTTATTTCCATCCTTTCCTATTACTCTAACATCAGTCTCAACCAATCATACTACCAGTCTTATGGCATCACTGAAATTGCCATTTTTAAGGTCATTATATTTTCAAATCAAATGATCTGATCTCTATTCTTATCTAACTATAGCTCTTCGCAGCAGTTTTGACTCAGTTAGTTGGTCTCCCCACCTTCCTAAAGATATTTTCTTTTCCTTGCCTCAGCATTCTCATATTCTCAGTTTTCTCCCTGCTCCACTGATGGTCATGTTGTATCATTTGCTTGATTTTCCTACTCAGGTCACCTCTTAGTTTTGAAGACATACACACTCTGTCTTTTCTTTCCTATTTATACCTTCCATCTATTTGACCTCATCCAGTTCTTAAGCTCTAAATTTTTACTTTAAAGCTTAGTCTTTAGATTTCTGGAATTCAAAATTCATGTCCAACTGTTTACCTTACTCTGTTTCCTGAATAGTGAAACAAAAATTACACAGTAAATAATTAAAATATAATTTTTAAATTTTCTGGTCAAAATTTCTCCTTCCTAAGCTTTTCTACCTCAGACAAGATGCTCATCTGCCCAGATTTTCAAAATTTAGGGTCATGTTCTCTTGTTCAAAACTGATTGGACACAGTAAGAGGTGAGGGAAGAATAGAGGTATTTTGGACTAGACAGAGGGGAGTGAGGGAGGGGAAGGGGAATGTGAGTAGGAAAGATAGTAGAATGAATTGGACATTATTACTCTATGTGCATATATGATTACATTACCTGTGTAGCTCTACATCATGTTCCACCAGATGAATGAGAAGTTATATTCCATTTATGTTTGATGTGTTGAAATGCATTCTACTGTCATGTATAACTAATTAGAACAAATAAAAAATGATTGGAATTCTTCAACGAATTCCCATCACACTAAGAATCAAATCAGTGAATCAGGTTTATTGTGCACTGGTTTACTTGTCAGAATCTGGTGAGAGAGACACCCATGCACATAAGCTACATGAAGTGAATTTTTTGCATACAGACAGGAAACAAAGAAGAAGATAAATCAAGGATTTGCTGTAAGCCAGTTTTCAAGGGATCAGGAAAGCTGACTGGGGTGAGTAGAATCTCAACTTACAATGAGACCAAAGGTCCCCAGTAGGCAGCTCACTCTGGCTCACAAGAATTACTGGGCTAAAGCAGTGAAGGACTTTCTGTTTCTAGAGGATACTGGAGCAGAGATGAGGTTATTATGGCAAGTCTTCTCTTATACTGGGATATCATATCCCAAGCACGTTCTTCCATTATTCTTGAGATCTACATGTGAAAATGGGAAGAACTGGGTCAGTCCAAGGCCATCTCAAGAGCTGTACATACAATTATGCTCTTCACCTTTATTTGTTTACAGTGCTCCACATAATTTGTCTGATGCCCTTTCCTATGTCCCCCTCCACCTTTACTGAGCTCCAGTCAACTGGCCATTTTCAGGTTGTTGAACATTATTTCTTAAATTAAATGCTGGACCAGCTGATCCACTATAACACCAATGTTCTCTATCCCATAATTTTTTAAATTCTCTCTAATATCAAATGTTCCTTCCTTCTCCTATTCTTTCTGCTTACAGGCTTGCATGATGCTTCAAGCCTCCAAACTTCTCCTCAAACTTTCCCCTAAGAGAATATCCTTAAATAATCTGAGGTGGACCTTCCTACTGTTGACAAAAAGACTATACAAAAGAAGGTAGCTCCTCCCCACGAAACACCTCAGGATGGTTAAGGAAGGAGAATAATTATCACAACATACTTTTCAACACTTAAGGAAAATCTGTCTTCTTGTTGTAGATACTTAAAGTAAAATCTTAGGTAAGACCAAAAGAAAACACTCTAGCACTCTACCACATAGATTATGAAAATTATTTCTCAAGAAATAGATTTTTTTTCAGATTACTTGTATTTAATCACTTTTTGACTATGTGTCAAAGACTTAATAACTTACTACTTTTACTTTTTGTACTCCTTCCTATATGAAAAATCATGAAAATTAGATCTTATGACTCTCTTAGATGACATAAAGTTAATATATAATATTTTGCTTGATATGAAAGTTCATTGTTTTTCCTTCAGATTTTAAAATAAATTGAAACATTTTCTTGGGCCCCTAAACGTATAATGGACTCAACTGCTGTGCCTACAGTGCCTGTGCACAACTTGGCCCTGCTCCAGTGAAAAAGAGGAAAATATTTTGACTATAGTTTTTCTCCCAAGTGGATAAATGATTTTTCAAACAAAGCATTACATTTGCATATCACTGAGAATTTATAGTATTCCATATCACTAAATAATCATTCAACATGTAGTTGGAACACTTAGAATGTATAGGACAATGAACACAAGTTCAATTGTTTGCCCAGGTTATTAAAGGAGCTAAATTAAATGCATTTTTCTAACCAGATCAAAGCAGAATTTTAAAATAATCAAATGTGTTACTATTTAATATCGCAGAACACATGGATTCACGAGAGTACATGCTCACATATTTTCTAGATCATTAATAACTAAAAAGATCTACAAAAACTTTCCATGTAAAACTGATAAACCAGAAATGTTTTTATAATATTTTTTTTCCTTTTCCTTTCCTTTCTTTCTTTCTGTTTAGACTTTTTTTTTAATAAACCATTTCCTACCACTTTTTCTCAGCTTCACTTCAGGGGTGTCTGCATGGGCTGAGGTGCTTAAGATGCTTCCTGCTTGTGCCGTTTGCACCAGCACATCTTTCCTCTCTTAGGAAGTACTCTGGGCAGGACAATGACTCAAGAGTCCTCCCCTCCATGGTGACTTTAGAGCTGACCATTCATTCAATTCTATTTATACTCCTGTCAAGTTAAACTATGTTAACAGCAGATAAAGATAAGGGAGATATTTGTCTAGATTAAATCCTTGGAAGCATAGGTCTGGCTCAATATATTTTAAGGTCAAAAACTGTCATTCATTTTCCATGGGCTATAGGTTCAATATAAGACTCTCCATAGTCTGATCTTAACCTCTGAATACTTCAAGTTTTCTCCTAATATATTCACTGTTTTCTCTTGCTTTTCTTCATATTCTGCCTCTTTCTATTCCTAGAGCTTTAGATGAAATGCTTCCCAGGCCCATCCCATGAATATCTGGATCTTGAGAGTCGCGCTATCATGCCATCATTCCAAACAGATCTTTCTCTTCTTCCCTATCTACTATGAAGGAACATTTGCTAATAATTACATATTAGTTCACTTACTTTTTCTCAACAATGACAACCTTCCTTTTAGGTCTATAGCATAGGTATCTATCTATGTAGTTACTTCAGAAATTTACATGTGTCCAAAAGAAATCTTCAACCTCCTGAAATATTGCTGGAGCTTCATCAAGTATTTTTTTTTTTAAATTAACATTCAAATGCCCCCGAGAGAGGCAGTTTTTATCAATAATTTATACCTTACTATAAAGTAAAATTTTGAAAACAGGCTTCAACTAAGAGAATGGAGGAAAGAATGGAAGCTGTGGGGTAAAGGCAAAAGAAAAATGGAAAATGGTACCTTACCAAGAGAAATTCATTAGTATTTGTATTCCTGCTAGCTCCAGAGCTCACAAATTTTACCTGATGAATTAGTTTTGAAACAATTTAAAAATATTTCTTTGTAGTGGAAATGTTTTAAAAATATGTTCTCTGGAGTCTTTGATAGTTGGGAGTGAAGACTTATTCTGCCATTTACATGCTGAAAACCCTGTGCTACTTAAGAAATGTTTCTAAGCTTTCATTAGTTAATGTTCTAAAGATGACAATTCATAACTATCATTGTTGTAAAGATTCATGAAAATAGCATCACTATAGTACCTAAACTATCCTGAATTTCAATGACATAATAAGGACCCTTCCCTTGCTGCTTTAATTTTTTTTTAATTTGTTGTTTTTAGATATACATGTAACATCACAAATGTATCAACATTAAAAAAGAAGAAGAAAAATATTCTACATCAGAACAATCAACAAGACAAAGTGTTTTAGTCAGCTCATTCTTTGCTGTGACCAAAAGGCCTGACAAGAACAATTTTAGAGACAGGAAAGTTTATTTGGTGCTCATGATTTCAGAGGTCTCAATCCATAGACAGCCAACTCCTTAGCTCTGTGTCTGAGATAAAGCAGCAAATCATGAGGGAAGGGTGTGGTAAAGGAAATCAGCTCAGGGTATGGCAATCAGGAAGCAGAGAGAATTCCACTGGCCAGGGGGAAAATGTAAACCCCAGTTTACAAACATCCTTGACCACCAGTTATTCCATATGAGAGGATTAATTGATTGATCATGTTAAAACTCATATAACCCAATCATTTCACTTCTGAACATTCTTCCATTGTCTTAACACAGGACCTTTCGGGGATACCTCTTATCTAAACAAAAACACAAAGTGTCTGACTTTAAAGAGAAAGTTTAGGTAAAAGATACCCATTTCCCAGCCAAGCACTACATTTTTTTCTTTCTCCATAGGTCTGATAGTTGCAATCTCTGAAGGAAAAACAAAAGCAAATGCAAACAAAACAAATCCTGAATTCAGGGATAACAAGTACAGAAGATGGTAAGGGAAAGCCACCATGTTGTAAACAGGAGATTAAGTAAAAATTTACACACTGAAGAGTAAGACCTCCAACTCTCCTCTCATCCCACTTCCAGTAACCATAGCTAGACTAATGCTTTCCCACTCTCCTGAAAACAGGTAAGCTGGCCAGTAACCTGTGCACCCTGGAGTAGAGTAGGCCAATGGGCAGTCCTTCTTTTGCACAATGAGCTCCTAATTAGTACAGTTGATAATCCTCAGATATTTTTGAGAAGATATGAGTAAAATACCTTGGAAGAAATACAGTATCAAGATAAATAAGAACTAAAAATAAATATAATGGTAATGTAAAAGAAAATGTAGGGGAAATGATGTCTTTTTTTTTTTTTTTTTTTTTTTTTTTTGTGGTACCGGGGATTGAACTCAGGGGCACTTGACCACTGGGCCACAACCCCAGCCCTTTTTTGTATTTTATTAGAGACAGGGTCTCACTGAGTTGCTAAGTGCCTCGCCATTGCTGAGGCTGGCTTTGAACTCGTGATCCTCCTGCCTCAGCCTCCCAAAGTGCTGGGGTTACAGGCGTGCGCCACCGCGCCTGGCTGGAAATGATGTCTTTAGATGGAAAAGTAATGAATGATATTCAGAGAAGGGAAACAAAATGCTATATTCAAAAGCAGTACCAGAAAATAGCCATGGAAATTGTATAAAAATTAAAGTGAAAAATTCAATATCAGAGTTGAAATATTAGCTCAAGAAAATAGAAAAGAAAAATATACATGCTAAGTTGGATGAGAAAAGATAAGATAATTGGGATAAATTCAGGAGCTCTAACATTGGAGTAATAGAAAAGATAGATGATAATATGTAAATTAGTAAAAAATATGGAAGGAAAGCTTCCTAAACTAAAGGGTATACATTTCCAGGCATGTGCCTACCATGAAAAAAGAAGACTCAAAGTAAAGGACAAAATCATAACATTTCAAAATGTCACATATTAAAATTAGATTCTAATTGCTTCCAGAAAAAAAATTAAACTCACCCTTTTTAAAAAAAAAAGTTAATATCCGAGGAATCAGGGACCAGAGGGATTTCAACGTTCTCAGACAAACACAAGGGGTGGTAGCTAGCAGTGGAACAAGCTGGTGCTGTGGTGGGGAACAGGTATTTCAGCCAGACCAAGCATCAAACAGCTTACCTTCCAAGAACCCTTTCTCAGAAAGCTTATTAAGAGATTTTCTGCACCACATGAAGGAAGTAAAGTACGAGAGAAATAAAGGGAATTCAGAAGACAAGTATAAGGCAGTACTAACTGTAGCTCTAGGCCTTCACTGACAGCAATTAAGCCACCTGGGAGACAAGGAGTTTTAACAGAGAAAAGGTACCAGGTAAAAAAAGTTGACAGAACAAACAATTTAAATTTTAGAAAATGATATGAAGATGGATAGATTTAACTGTGGATATAAAGAAAATTCAGCAAACTAAAAGTGACAATCTATTATCTCCAAGGAAAGCTATACAAAATTATGCAAGAAAAGGCCTATCTTACCAGGCAAGGTCAGTATCCACTGCATCTGGGAAGCAGAGCTCCTCACTAGTCTGGAGAATGAGGAGAACTTAAGGCTATGTTCCCAGAAGGAAGTTTTAAGGCACAGCCAGCCCCCATCCAGCTGGCCCACTTTCTGTTCATTCAGGACTTTTCTAGCCTTTGACTTCTAGAGATAAGCAGGATTCTTTGGGGGAGCAAGCAGCAATCTCATAATTGGTCCTTGTTTTCAGCTGACTGGATTTCCCCACCATTAACAGACTTTTCAACCTTCATTACAGCTGATTAAATGCAGCTGACTACGCGCCTTTTAGCAGTGAGAGACCAAGTCGTTTTCATGTTTTCTTTTTATCCCTATATATTCTCCAACAAACATGGAAAGGGTTGAAAGAAAAATTCTATGACCAGTTGGGTCCTCATCTGATGCCTCAACTTTAGAGGAATAAATATTTCAAGAAGGAGTTTGTGAGAGGTAGGGAAGTGGATGTCCTTTTATTACTTGTTTTATGTTTAGTCCAATTACAGAATTTCTGATATCTAACATTGAGTTGTCACGGAAATACAATGAGGGAAAGACAGTCCAATATTTCTAGGTTCAACTGAGCTAACACTAGAATAAAATGGAAAGCAGCAAAGTATGATGTAAAAGAAATTATGGGAAATCAAGAACTTTATTCTTGAATTTCTTCTTGTAACATTAGGGAAACACACATAAACATCTATAATAATTGCAGTAGGCAATGAAAAAATATATGTGGGTCAGTGAGTCCCATATCCAAACATCTTGCCATAGACCAACCTGCTATAACAATTTGGACTAATGAGTCCTGCTCCCTCCCATTTACTAGTCCCATCCTTTGCCTTTATCAGGAGACTTCTTTTCCCCACTGAACTACTATCCTTCTAGCTAGTCAGCTTACCATTTCTTGAAACTTCATCTCAAAATACTGACCTTTAGCCTTGTGAACTTGCTAAATTGCACCAGATGAATGTTTCTAGATGAAGATAGTAGACCATAGCTAAATGTGATAACTATTCAGTCTATAGTGAATGTAACAAGCATGCATAGCAAAAATGGATATAGTCTCCCTGTACCCCAATTATTAAGGTTATGGTATACTTAAGTGTGCTCTGTGAATCCATGGGTGTCCCTGTGGTGGGTGACTTGCTGAATGGACACTGCCATCTGCACATCCAGATACATACTTGACATGTATTGCCCTCAGATTCCTGTGAGGTTGACTGCAGCACAGCAGGTGCCATGGAATAGCTTGTGCTCCTTAAATTCATAGTGTGTTCAACGTTCAAGGAGTTAATTAAAAAATACTCTCCAGATTTACACATTTTCTCAGAGTAGATCAAAAGAGGGTTTGGAAATACAAGCCTAAAGTAAATAAGACCAACTGCTGATTTTTCAATTAGGTTATGTTTCAGGGATACAAAATTACATATTCCTTTCCTATGCACATCCCCTGCACTTTTTAAACACAGAGCAACCCATTATTAAGCTATTAATCACCTCTTCCAATTAATTGCTAGAAAATGACCCAGATTTTAGTAGTGGTGATGCAATTGAAAAGCTCTTTGATATTTGGCAAGGTAAAGTTACAGGCAGTAGTAATTTGAGACAGTGAGGCTATTAGCTGCTGTTTAGAATCTCAATTACTCTAAAGACAGATAATTACAAATAAAACAAACTTGTTCTCCTACATTAGTAAGTGCTTCTTTTTTGCCTCGCAAAATTTATGAGTGATTTTTTCAGCCACCAAATATAATTTTCACATGAAAAATTGACCTTAACAGTATGAAGTATAGCTACAAGTAAAAGCTGTGTTTTCATCGAAGAGAATAAATGCATTTCCTGAACTCTGGCTGTTAAAGCTAATTGATTTATTGGCTCTCTATATACTGTACTATTGTCTTTATGCTCTTGGGACATAGAAGCTCTTCAGAAAAGAGCTAAATTCTACACATCAATATGACAGTTGAAGTACACCTCTCCTTTCTTCAAGTGCAAGGTTTCTTAAAGCTTAAAAATAAAAAAGAAAAAGAAAATCTCTCCAAGATTGGTTGGAATCAACTGAATGCTGCTGCAGCCCTTGGCTTCTGGAATGTGTACTTTTACTGCTTTAGTATTCCTGAGAAGTTAATAGTGTGGGGGTTCTTTTCTTTTTAATCATATTCCTTTCATAGTAAAATATTTATTCAAGCAAATGTAAAGTACTTGTCAAAATATGAGAATATGAAATTCCCATTTTTAGGTTTCTTAAACACAGCAGTGATACAAAATATAAAGTGATGTGTTTTCCCCCAGGGCTAGTTTTTAAATTCATAAAATTACCAAATATGTTTTTGTTTTATTTTCTTTCTACCTTTTGGTTGCTATATAAATTAGTAAATATAATAAGAGAAAGTCCTCAGCTGCAGTTGATCTCAACATTGTACAATCATCTCTATAAAAAGCTATGAAGAAAAACAAATAAAAGGAAATACACAAATACCGAAGTGGTTCTATCTAGATGTTTCCTCAACAGGAGGTACAGTCAACAGATTTGATGATTCCTTCAAGAAGAAACTCAGTCTGGAAAGTGAAATGAAGATGAAGGATTCATAGTGTAGCTACACCTGTCAGGCTGATGCCAAATTGGGGGAGTACAGATTAGAGAGGGCTTTAGGATCCAGGACTCCTGTGCAACCTGCAGACCTCGGGACCTCCATGAAGAATCTACCCCTCCCTTGTTCCAACCCTACCCTTTATATAGTTGCTGATTTGAGTTGGTAGGAAAGATTGTATGGTAGATTTTTTTTTCCTTAAAAGATTCTCTACCCCTAAGAATATACTCATAATAGCATTCTATGTAGAAATGCAATGCACAAAGAACATTTTTCCTTCAAAAATAAGAGCATTAGTGTGTGATTTACCAATGGCATTGTCATGTTTGGCCCAAGTGTCTATTTAGCTCCATGTGCTAACTACAATCAAAAACAGAAAAGGAAAGAGAAGCTTCAATATGTTCCAAGGAGATCAATCAAACAAATGTTCCTTACATGACAAAAAAAAAAAAGTCTGGATAATATCTGGAAAAGAGGTTAATTGGTTTAAGAAAACAGGATTTCTTCTCTTTCAAAGGTCCATATTTTTCATGTTATTTCTTCATTCTCTCCATGTGAATTTATTACCCCACAAATTTTCCCAGATAAACTCTTCCACAGTCTGTAATTGTTGCTTTCTTCATAGCAGCACATCTTTAACACAAACAAGCAGTGTTGTTTTCAAGTTTAAAAGGGAGGAATATTACTAAGTGATTCCCAAATTAAAAATTGTTATTTTGAATATAGAAAGCTATGAAGACCTCATTTCAAATCAATAGTTTTGGAACAGAGGAAGTTTGGAATTTCAATTAATTTAGCTTGAAAAAAATAAGTTTACTTGTGTGTTGGGACAAGACAAAGGTTCATTTTGAAATAGGTTGCTTTGTTCATCGGGCTGCAAATATTTTTTCTGAATGATCACTAGGAACAGTGAGTTTGGACATCAGGGATACTATTTAAAAATGGATATGCTCTCTATATTTTAAAATGTCATAATCTGATAGTGAATTTAAGTAACATTTATGTATATACTATCATACATCAATGCAATCATTTCCAAGGAGTCTGGCAAGGTAGTGCAGGATTTTGTGAAGTGAATGAAAAATGAAACCAACAATAAGATTTCTGTATTCATAGGTATTCCGTATTCTGTGTGTACTGTGTCACATTGATAGGTAAATCAATTTCTTAATAGACATAGCAACCCTAGCTAAAAAATACAGAATGAAGGAGCCTATAATCAAGGAGATAGCTAAAGATTGCGGTTAGCTGAGAGCCATAAAAGATGTTCTAGTTTCCACCTGATAGTAATACATTATCCAAAGAATCTTTGTATGCCCGTGAACACTGCGTGACGCACCTGTAGGCTCGAGCTGTAAGCACGTGTCCTTGTTAAAGCGATATGTATATAACTGGGTGAGTTTAGTTAGAGTGTGTGGGAAGAAGAAGAAGGTGGTGGTTGGAGTTAGAGCGTTTGGAGTGATTGCTGGAGCCGGAGAAAGAAGAAGAATAAAAGACCTTTTTTCATTTTCATCCTGCCTCCGAATTTTCCTGCGGCGTTCGTTGCTCCAAGCGGTTTCCGCTTCAGGCAGCAACAACAGATGATATAAGATCTCTGCCAGTGAAGAGTACTACCCAAATCTAATTTTTAAGCATTTCTACATCTGTTATTATTAAGTTGGGTACATCTTCACATGTGTGGTAACTTCCATAAGGTCCAAAACATTGCAGTACCTAAGTAAACGGTTAATGGCTAAGTGAACAGTTGAAGGAATAAGGAAGTCTGGCATTTCCTTATTATGAGACAAAGCACTGAGCACAGACTGGGATGTATTACAGATATTTCTGAGACAATGCACTGTTAACTGCCCATAAATGAACCTCTATTTCACTTGCCTTTGGAGAAGACATTTCAGCAGAGTCTCTAATACTCTAGAGTCTGTGTGTTTAGTGTGTGTGTGTGTGTGTGTGTGTGGTGTGTATACACTTATATGCATTCATATGTGCTTCTAAAAGCATCAAAAATTTTTTATGAAGAAAAAATGAGTCCTATCCTGGGGTTAGAATTCTCCCCTATATTTCCCTGGTCCTTAAAGTTCATGTTAATTATCTCTGGTAGGCTATCTATATACCCCAGAACCTTCCTATATAGTGCTAGACTCAAACTCTAGGATGAAACTATATTTCAGTCTCTGTCAGATAATGTTTCCTAGTTGAACCCCTACTCCTGATCTCTCCTAGCCATCTATTTACCATTCCCACATACCTTGGTGGCTAATATTAATTTAGACAATAGAACCCAATGAGTTGACCATAATCCATCACTCCTTTGAAGTCTATATTAGAAGACTGACAATTCTGAAAAAACATATATATATGTGTGTGTATATATAGATGTATATATATATATACTAATTTATGCCTAAAAATTGTCTTGAAGATACAAATAAAAAATTTTGATCACCAGAAGTCTATATTTGACTGATTTCTTGCCTCCTAAGATAATAAGAGAAATAAAAAGAACACTTTTATTTATGAATTATATTATCATACCAGAACTGATGGCTTCCACTGACAAAGGAGTTAGGAGGTAAAAAATGTTTCATTGTCTATCTATGGCAACCCAATCTAAAGAAATTCCATTTCCAATGCCACTTTTCTTCTCATTAACCATGTGTCTTAATAGAACTATCAGGACATATGAAGGCCAAAGTGATGATAGGTACCAATACATGTGCAGAAGCCTGAAGACAAAAGAGGAATAGACGGAATGGCAAAGAAGAACACTTCAAATCTGAAACAATATTTAAATATTTACCCAATTGTACATGGCCAAGACTTATGCTAACTTAATGATGATATGTAATAATATACACATTGCTGCCTAATTGTATATAGACAAGGCCCCTCCAATATTAAACAAAATGTTAGTCAAGATATGCAGAGACTAACAGTGCAAATTTCAGAGAAATGTCAACTAAAGAGAATCAACTATACTACTTTGAGTAGTGGTGACTCTTTGCTGCCCATTTTTTTGCAAGAATTTTAATCAAATATCAGTGTTTCCTGTATATGTGGGGAGCCTGCTGATGGCTTGCTTGTCTCATCTTTCCTCCATCATTTAGGTAAAGAAGGCCATGCTCATTGCTACATAGAGAATGAATTGCATAAGTAAGTGAACCAGACTGAGATGTTCCATGGCCCGAGAGGCTTTAATATACCAAAGAAAATATTATCCTCCAACATTTAATTGGATTCCATCTTTTTGTTTTGTTTGGGAGAGACTGGAGCACGTATTGCTGCCCACAAATTGTAGAGGGGGAACAAAAAGAACAAGGGGCACAACATCAGCCTCTTTCATAAAGACCACATGTCCACCCAGTATGCACAGCACTCATGAACCACAGTCCACTGCCTGATCCACTCTTCTGCTGGGCGACATGGTTTTAAAATGCTATCCCATGGCAGATTAAAGAATGCACAAAATTAGAAAAATCAGATATGGTAAGAACAAGCAAGATTTATTTTATTACACTAAATTTTGCATAGTTTCTTAGATTGTTGAGGAAGGAAAAAGGAAAGTTTTGAAAATCTTTTTTCCATCCATCTCTTCTTTCAGTGCAAAGGGATGTAGCAAGCCAGTGCATAAATGACTACTTCTGTCTTCCAAGCATTCTAATGTGTTATAAAGCCCTTTATAAGATCTGGTACCCAACTGAGTACTTCCTTTCACTATTAACTCCTTAAACCATGAATATTTAACGCAAACAAAGTTTAAACCCTTGACTCTTTTCACAGTTAGTATCTATAATCCTTTTTTCCAGACTAGGTATTTCTAAATCGTGTTAAATCTTTCATCTTCCTTCTGGTCAATTTCAAGGTTTTTATTGAATCAAATGCAATTTTTTATAGCAGCTTTTCTTTTGCTTTTAAACATTTCTACTAGCTTAGCAAGAGCTGTTCAAATTAGGTGATTATCCTATATGCTGTACATTGACTTATGCAGTACTTGTGGTTAAGACAACAACTTCTAGGTGAGACATGTTATTTATCTGTTTATTTTTAATGCACTCATTATTTACAAACTAGTCCTGAAAGACTGAGGATGTTTTTCTTTTGTGGACTTTGAAACAAGTTTTATATTTTCCATTTTAGCAAACAACCCAAACTCTATTTTGAATAATCCTAAAATATAAAATAATAATAAACAAAATTTCAATACAAGATTACATTTTTTTCTAAAAACAATAGAGTTGAGCTCTAAGTGCAGTGATTCTGTAGTAGAGCCTATTTTTCCAATCTGAAATTATTTTATTTCCTGTGAAGTTGTAAAAGATCATGTAGCACACTTTGTTATTTATTTTCCTTAAATCGTAAAAAAACAGAGAAAAGGTAAAGAGGAAGAACAGTTAACCTCTGGTGACCAAAGGTGCACTTGATCTGTTATTTTGTATTCTATACTCTTCAAAAGAGCAATATAAACAGAATTATTTATGCCCAGCAAAATGTTGCTTAATTACTTATGCACCACTGTTTGCTTGTATTTTAAGCTCTCTCTACCACCCACAGGCAGACGTTAAACAGCTGCTAAAAGCTAGCTTTAGTCTTGCCTGTTTGAAATTAGCATACTTGAGCTTTGAAAAAACTTTGTTACCAATTTACATATGCATAGAGACTGATATTTAGACTCACCATATGATATGTCCCTCAAGAGCTTTTCTTATTGCCTCCATCCTCAGGTCTCAACCTAGAGACTGTAAATCTAGCAGGTGATTAATTCTATACCCTTGAGAAACTAGCAATTAGCACTTGCAACCAGTAAAAAATTGTCATTTCAAAACCCTGTTTACTATGCCCATGTATTTTCTATGAACTCACAGTTAACTCTAAATAGATGTGTGCGGCAATAGATCTGCAGACATTTCTGTCTCTTTATGTAAAATATAATATTGCTACCAGCTAATCAACCTATTAAATATATATAATTGACATTCCTTTTTTATATAAAATAGCAAGATGTAGCAAGCATGGAAACACTATACATGATGTTTTATGTTACTAAACCTTAATCAGTTCATTTCAACATGATGACTTTGTAGGGTTTACCTGTTCTGTGTCAATTCTTATCTCTGATAGCTGAAATTACCGTACTTCCAGATGTTCTTATGCATTATTGAGGTCTTCTGCAGTAGATGCTGGAAAAGGTAAGATAAGGTTTTATTTCTTTGTAGTAGTCACAACACTGAGATCAAAGACGGTAAAGTGCAGTGCTTAGTATTGAAAACTATGATGAACCTAACATTTATTTTCAAGTCGCAAACCTATCATAAAAACTGCTCATCAATCTTTATTTAACCATTTCATGTGTAATCTATGAGTCAAGCAAAGAAACATTTATAAAGGTTTAAAAATGCATTTCTGGCCAAACAATAAACTACTGCTAATTATGCATGTACATAACATAAGTTTTAAATTGAAAATACATGTTGGAAGCTCTATTTTGTGAGACAAGAGTGTAAATAAAAAGAAAAGAGAGACATAGTAAAATTGTTCTATAGACTAACTTGCATTGAACAATTCATTTTGTTAAGGTTTAAGAATCTGTTAAAGAAAAATTTGCACACACACACACACACACACACACACACATATTTTTTAAATGGTTTCTGATAAAATCTGCCAGTGCTTCGGAGAGTGCTAACTGAAGTGAAAACAGAGTAATTCCATTTTCTGAAATGTTTTCAGTCCAGTTCAAGGGAAAGAAGATAGGTGAAAATAGCTAACATGCATGCTACCCACAGCATGCTAACTTACTATAACCAAAACATTTCATTTTGAATTATATGTTACACATTTTCATGATTACAAGAGTAGGAAGAAGAAAAAATATGCCATGTAAAATATCTTGATCCCTAACTTGAGTAACCCTTAGTTAACAGACAGCATGACTTTGAAAATAAACATTAAAAATCCAGAAAACTCATGCAGGAATAATTTAGTTCCTTATATTAGAATATGAAGGGCAGCAAATCTCCTTTATCCAGAAGTGGAAAGTTGGGAGCAAATGCAGAAAAGATCTCCCACAAAGTGAATCTTATTTTCTTCAGTTGCACAGCCATTAGATGGTCTGCTAGAAAGGCCTGCTAGACTTTCTACTAATTACATCATCAGACCATCATACAGTTAAAATCTGTTGCAGGGCACTCGTACACAACCAAATCCCTGCTTCTAATTACTATTTTAGTCTCTTTTTCCTTGTGACACGTTGGTGATAGATCATTATTTTTTCAGCAATTTGTTCGCATTTATATGCAATATAATTGGATCTGATTAATTATTATGATTAATGACTGCAGAATTTCCTTGCAAAGCTATTAATACTGGTAGTATCAAATGAAAGACATGGACAAATTAAAGCCAATGGATTCCTGTTGCTCATACTTGCAGCGCCTGGGCTGAAGTAACCCTTTGCTGTTCCCCAGCAAACAGAAAGTGACTATAAACCGGAGCTCTTTGAATGGCTCAGGAGCTCATATGTATGAAGTGCCTGGGATGCTTTTAGGCTTATTTAGGTGTATTGTAAATGATAATCCAGCAGGTCTATGTTGCAAAGGAGCAATACTGTTATTGGTTTGAAGTAGTAAGGAAATGTGTAGCATTAAAAATCTTTAGAAAGCTATTAAGAAATAATTGTCTTGAAGGACATTTATAATTTCTCCATTTTCCTCCACAAACATGCTATAAGGCACTTAGTTAACTTCCATTAAATGTCAGATTACAAAATTTCTAAAGGACATATTTATGTAGAGTGTGTTTTGTATTTTAAATTATACTCTGGCTTAGAAGTAGGATATTACATGTAAAAAAAGCAAACAACGACTGAGTAGCTTAGGGGATCGACTTTCCTGTTACCTCTGGGACCTGACTTTAAATCTGGCTTTGAGCAAACTGAAGAAAAATCATTTCAATCTAATGGCAGCAGCAAATAAAAAAATCAGATAGTTTGAGTTCCTGGAAGGTGGCAGCAAGCTTTTTGCTTTATGAAGTGTCCAGAATCCTGGGCTTAAAGGAAAGAATTGGATTTGGAGGATGTGTGCCTGATTATAAATTGTAAAATACAAAAGATGTGAGTATAATTTGCATCTGTCATAAACAGTACCAGCCCTGCTCATAGCATGAGCCTTAACAGGGGGGCATGAAGACTGGAATCTTGCTGAGAAAATGGATTCATTCTGTCTGACCCAGAAATGGTAGTGGTGCCTGTATTAACGTGAACATTCTCAAAAGATTTAAAAGACAGCTTTTTAGTTAAAACTGGAGGCAGATATCTGATGATGTTCAATGTGATAATGCTGAACATTTTTTAAAAATTAGACAATGGTTCCTAGCCAGTCCAATATAAACACAAAAGGTGAGCTTCTATTATAAACAGCTGCAATTTTTCTTTGATGATTCATGTTAAATAAAATTCACCAAAGATAAAAGAAGGTAGACTAAATTATTGTGTGCAGGTGAATCACAAAACATTTAAAACACACATGGTTTAGCTCTTTTCATATTTAATCCAAGAAAATGAATTCCTGTGAAGTTTTTATACACTTATTGATACTAAAATGTAAAATTGTTTATTCACATTTATATATTTAAAAGGTAGGGATTTCTGGTCTATACTTATTAAGAAAAGGATTAAAATAAATATAAGAACATCATTTAAAATCTTCCAGCTCCTATCAGAATAAGTCAGTTGGCCTATCAGAGCTTTCAAATAAGCCACCAACACCACCCCATTCCCTTGCCAAATGGCTTTGTATAAATTATTTATAAAAGGATAATGCTAGTTTTTCTTCTGAGAGTAGAAAAATGGGATTAATGTGAAGATCAACACTGAAGCCATTTTCATGGGCTCCTTGTATATATAAATTATGCTTATGGCAATTAATTTAGAAATTAGAGCTGGCCTTCACCTCAGGTAAGAGAGAGTTGTGGTGAAAGTCAGGAATCCTGTGAAAGGATTTCATTTCTTTTTCTAAGTCAGCATCACCACCCAGGATAAAGAGGGCACTCATACATCCAAGTGATAAATAATGTTGGGTGTTCACTCTTGCTAATAGGAGAAAGGTAATGAAATGATTAGTAATAGACCAATTAGTGACATTATTTTTTTAAAAAAGTATGAAAATTGGTTTTGAAGAATATTGGTAAGAAAATTGGTTTTGAAGAATATTATGTTGAAAAATGCAACATAAAACAATAAAACCATATGATTTGGGACATAAATAAGAATAGTCCTAGGTACTAGGTGCTTACAATTAGAGTAGATGACCTGTCACTACAAGGAAGTTTCCTGTAGTTCAAATGTTAGTTGGTTTCAGTAGATGGATCAAGAGTAAAGACTAGATCCTTGTAGCAGTCCTAAGCCATGAACAGAGAGCAAACCATTTAAATGCCCTGAACTAACTCATGCATCTTCTAAGAGACAGAATCCTTGAAACTGCTTCTTGCTACTCTATACTCTACCTAATCTATTCTGATTCACTCCTAACCCCCAAGAATTTACCCAGACAAGGAAGGCTTTGGGAAAACTCAAATCAATTCAATATTGACCAAATGTTAGAAACCCTTCCACTCATGACTGAATCAAACTGCTGTGTCAGAGTATGGTGCATACATTGTAGTAATACCAAATCTGGTTTCTCCCACATATGCTTGTAGTTTAGAGTACAGGACGGTAAATACCTAAAATGCAGGCATATAAAAGTGTATAAACTCTAGCTATTTTTGAAAACTCAATTTATGCACCTTGATTTCCATCAGCTTTTCCTACCTTGAAACCAACAACTAAAATGATGGGTGAATGTTTGCTTTTCTCTAGACTCCTTGCCTCATTTAGCAAGTGAAGATACATAGTATTTTTATAACTGTGGCTTTGAATCTTACATTTAGAGTTTTTAAGACTCTTTAAAGACCATCATCTAGTTCATACCCATTCTTTTGTAGATGAGAAAACAAAGCTCAGAGAATGATCTTTAACTAAAAAATCCCAGATTTTTGCTGTAAATCTGTAGCCTTTTCCACTATACCCCACAGTTGCTGACTGCTATAAAAAACATGATATTGCATTTAGATCTCAATTTTTTTACTGTTTCCCTAAGAAATTAATATTTTTCATCTGAATAACCAATAGTTGAACTCCTATTTAAAACACATCTTTTGAAACTATTATCTATAAGGTGAATTAAAATTGGAACAATCTAAATACCATCAACAGGAATTAGTTCAATAAGTGATGACATATTTATATTATAAAATGCTGTTAGGCCATTTCAAAGAATGATGTAACTTTTTATGTACTGGTATGAAAAGATATGCATTATATATGACTAAATGTTTGAAAAGCAAGCAGAAGAAAAGTATATAAAGAATGATCCCATTTTTAATTTTTAATCTGGTTACATAAAGAAAGAATGTCTAAATGTTTAATAGTGACTTTCTGGGGGTAGAAATAAAGGGGTGGAAGACAGAAGGGAGAATTTCAGGATACATTCTATTTGTTTCTGGTTATCTAATTTTATTTTAACAACAAGGATATATTTGCTTTCATAGTTAAAAAGTTAAAAGTCAAAACTAAAGAAATTGTATAAAATAAAATCCTAATTTTTATAGGCTTATGTGGTGTTTATAAAGATCAACCTACTTTTTTTCAAATCTTTATCACATTTCCGAGGTGCAGAAATGTGTTAATAACTTATAAAAATATTCTCTAAATATTTGCTATTTTTCTTCAATAGTAGTACAAGCACTAATTTGTGCTTATAAGTTATGTTGTCCCTTACATTTTATTTAAGACATAAGAAAGGAGTGTTCTATTTTATTGTAAATAATACAGTATTACCTGATGCAGAGAAATGATAAGAGTGGAGAAAAATACTATAGTTGTGTTTTTTAATTTTCATTGTTGCAATATCATGTTCAAGGATGATGGTACATATTTCTTAATTGAAAGATTCAAAAACAAAGCAATGTAGTTATTTGGCACTGTTAGTGACTTTGCCATGAAATTTTAACATATGATATTGTACCTCCTGAGTCTTCTACACATGCAGTATACATATTCTTGGAACAAAAAGATGTAACCTCATGTGGATTTAGTAAAATCATATTTGTTAAGAATTTGGAACTTCTCAAAAGAAGACATTCTATAAATATTTTATTTGATGAACCCCAGAATTGCCTATGTTGTGTGCAAAGCAGAGTATCAGAACATCAATTTTTGAATTCCATTCTGATCCAAATGTCTCTTTTAGCTAGGAATTTTGGAAAATCTTAACATAAGTCATATAACTTTTGCAAAAAACTTTAAAAACAAAACTATACTCTCAATGTTACAACTCAGAATATACCTTACATCAAAAATAAATAAATAAAAAATTCTAAGTAAAATTTATGCCTATAAACTAAAGAAAATTAGTAATAAGAAATTGCTTCCTAAGTGGTGAATACATCTATTATTTTCTCAGTGTTAAAAAAAATATTTGCACATACTTATTCTAAGAAATTTTCAATAATTTCATATTTTAAGTTTAACAATTCCAAATTAGCAATACTGTTTCTGCTTGAGTGTACAGTTCGTGTCTAGGAGCTGTGAATTTCAAAGGCAGCTTCATTTTACTTGTGTAGGTTCTTAAGAAACAAGAACTAGAAATCCAAATTAAGAACCAATCTACATCCAATACACCAATAAGCCTTTAATCTCAAATATCATTTACTTATCTTTATGTTTTCAAAATTCAGCATTTCAAATAAATATTTAGGAAGGACATGTCTTCTTATTAATTTTTTTTGCAGTTAATCAGTTTCATAGAAGTTGTTGTGCTTAATAAATTTGGTAATTACAAAAATGAATGAGAACATCAACAATATTAATAGCTATAAATGCATCCCTGGATATTATTCATTCTCTAAATTTTTTAATTGCACAACAAACATTCAGAATTTTTAATATGCATTAGAAATTAAACTTTGTAAATCAAATCTTTAGAATTCAAAAATCTGAGCATCAAAGAAGAAAGTCAAAAGCCACACTATTTTCTGCTACAAGCAGTAAGTATGGAGAAATCACACACTAAAGCATAAATAAATGTAATTCACAAGAGATCATATCAAGTGATATTATAGTTTTGCAGTATGTATATATTCATATTCAGCAAAACAGCAGAGATTTGTGGTTTTACTGCCAATAGTTGCCCTGAGTTCCAGTTCTATTGCTGTGGAAATACTTTTTAAAGCTTTTAACAATCAGAGGAAGGTAATTTGTCTTCTGTTGTTGAATCAAGACACTCAAGTATGTTCTATCAAGTCAAAAACAGCAGACTTTAGTTCATTCATTAGTGTTGTAAAAGATCATTGCAGAGAAATTGGAAAACAAGAAAGAGTACAAGAGGAAAGTTTTACTACACAGTGGTGGGGGATAAACAGAGTAAAAATGAGTAAGTAAAATCTAAGTGTGAACGAGAAGGAAAATCTTTTAAGGACAAAGTCCCAAATGATATTATGATTATATAATAAGGAACAATGCAATTTGCTCCTACAATTGTCAATACTTGTCAAGGAAGTATATATATTAACACATCTCACTTTTTAAATGACCATGAAGCCCATGCAATCAGAAAATGAGAATTTTTCATGCAAATGCTTGCTTCTCTGGTGAAAGATCTGCCTATTTACTAAACCAAGAATCTGGTGTCATTTTTCTTTGGAACATGGCAAAAATAACTCTCCAAAGTTAGTGCATGTTTAGCGGGGTACAAAGAAACTCATGCTACTTTTTAAAGAAAGGCAAAATAATTAAGAATTTATTCTTGTTTCTAGAGGTACAGAAACTAAGCATAGTACACTGACTTGTTTGAATGTATCTCCATGTGAAAACAAGGCTCCTAAAAGAGTCATTGGTGCAACAATGACCAGAAATGCACTTAATGAAGCCATGCTATAATCTATGATTGCTCTGCCTGTCCTTTTTTGTGTTGAGCTTTTTTTTAAAAAAAAAAAAAAAAAAAAAAACCCTAAACATTTGTATTATATTTGGGGCTTGCCATAACAAAGTACCACAGACTGAGTGGCTTGAAAAACAGAAATATATTTTTCATAATTGTGGTGACTAGAAGTCCAAGATTAAGGTATGGGCAGAGTTGGTTTCTCCTCAGATGTCTCTCCTTGACTGACAGATGGCTGCCTTCTCTCTGTGTCCCCACATGACCTTTCTTTGTATGAGAACATTTCTGATGTCTTTTTGTGTGTCCCCATTTCCTCTTCTTATAAAGATACTTATCAGCTTGGATTAGGGCCTACCCGAGTGGCTTCATTTTAGCTAAATCACATGTTAAACACTCTGTCTCCAAATGCAGTAACGTTCTGAAGTAATGGAGTTTAGGGCTCCAACATATGAATGTAGGAGACATAATTCAGCCTGTAGCACTATGACTTATAATCTATCCTAAACATCCATTATAGTCTACTACAATACATTAATCTACAGAGAATATCATTTCATCTGAGTCTTACAGCATCACATGAAGATATTCCATTGGACAGATTTTTTTTTTTTTCAGTTGTGTTCCTCTGAGCCCTCACTTCCCCAGCCAGCAGTCAGGGATGAACTAGTATGTATTTAACAATGACTTTCTGGAATATAGTACTCATCACTGAATGCAAAGTTAGGAGGAGATACACACAATTGAATTTCATGAGCTGGGATGAGCTGACCCTACCACACCACTCTCAGGGACTTTGATGACTTCAGGGAGTCTGGTATCAGAACAGTGTTCTTCATAGCTGGTTCAAATTCTTGATATACATTTTTTAAAGTAGTTATACTGACCCTACCCCCAAAAAAAATTTTTTACTAAGAACCTAATTACTTAATCTCTAAAACCTTATAACTCTGTAAAAACTTAATTCTTGAATCTAGTATTGATTTTCCATTTTATTTCTGACAGACTCTATAATCTCTCTAAAAAACAAAATGTTTTATTATCTCCTTGACTTGATATGTAGTTCTTAAAACTCTCCTTGAAATTTTCTGCAAGCTGTGTGGTGCACCCTCTCTCTATAGGATGCCAAAAAATTAGTAGATACCCCAAATGAGTTCATGTAGTTGTCCTTAATCTGTATAAAAGTATAATAGTTGCTTTTACCAGTTGCTGAAGTATTTCTATAAACACAGCAACAAAGATAAAATCAATTTGAGAAGAATGATGCAGCTATCCAAACAAATATAAGAACTGGGATGAATTTCTCCATTCTAAGTTAGTAATCTTTCTTCTATGCTCCTACTGCTTTCTGAACTAGCCTCATTAAAGCAATAATCATTTTGATTAATAAGTGCATTTACATTTCTGTTTTCACTAACCCTCAGAGAAAATAGGATATTTTTGTCTTTATAATACCCACAACTTGTATACGTCTTTATTTATATTAACATAGATTATTTTTAACTTTTGAAGAATTTTTTAGCAAATCCTCTTTAAGAAAAGTACCAGAAAAAGGAGACAAATTTATGAATTTATTTAGCCTCATGAAAAAAAATTAATAAATAAAGGCTAATGGAAATTTCAAGAAAATCATGAAATACTAATAAATTCTATTAGGGAATGATTTGCATTATTAGATATAATGAATTTTTGAAAGATAACTTAAAAAGTGACTGTAACACTTGGCGATTTCATAACTAAATATAGCCCTATTAATATTTGGAAATACTGTAATTATTGGCCATAATGTTATAGTTGAACAATATTCTTATGTTTCACTATTGTTTTTCAGTCCTGGAAACCGGGATCTTGTACACCTTAGGCAACCTCTCTACCACACCTCAAGTCCAGCATTGTTTAAGTACCAAAATGTATATATAGTATAACTCAAAAACCCCATATAATACTTTTTAAAATTAGCACTCTGACTTAGCTCTCAAATATGTGCAGTTGTCCACATATTTATACCACTCTATTGTTTTCTATGGGTCTCATTGACACCAATGTGCAAATACAGCATGAGAATCATTAAGAACACACACTCATTCACTTGCTAACATTGACAATTTTATATAAAGAGATGGTCTGAGTGACCACCATTCCCATAGCCAGATCTAACTATTTCACCCTAAAATAATTACTAATCACCTCAAATCTACTATTAATATTTTTAAACTCTCTTTAAAATTCTGGGTCCAAAGAATATCTGCTAAGAAAAAAAAGCTACCTATCAAAATAAGTATCTAGACGAGCCTATTGTATTTCTTGGAATGTCATCTAGAGATTTTTGAAATCTCAACAGTCACACAGTGTATGTTCAACCATAGAATTCTTGGTAAAGAAACCCAACTAATCAAACCAGCAGTATTAACAGAACTATCAGTGTGGTTTAGATATGGATTCTCTCCACCAATTCTCTTAAAATTTGATTCTTGGTATAATATTACTGAGGGGTGAAGGAGCCTTAAGATGTGATTATGTCATTAAGAGAGATTAATACCTTTCTCCTGGGGCTGGGTTTATTCTCTTATGTTGTCATTTGGCAAGGCTCTCGCCTTGTTTTGTCTCACATGCCTCCTGCCTAGTTCTGCTATGAGTTATAGCAGCAGGAGTTCCTCACTGGAAGTCAAGGAAATGCTGGTACCCTGTTCTTGGACTTATCAGCCTCCAAAACTAAAAGCCAAAGCAAGCATCTTTCCTTATAAATCAACCAGCCTGTATATTTTCTTTTAGCAATAAAAAAAAAAAAAAAAAAAAAAAACATAGACACTACCCAAAAGAATATTCTTTTTCTGGTAAGAGGAAGCAAGTTTCTATATTCTTAATTTGTTATCCTCCTTCAGACATATCACATTGGCCATCAAAATTTTTGCTTGTGTAAATTTCCCGTTTTCTCATCATCTCATCAAGTATGCATAGTAGATCTGTGAAAAACTTGATCTGAAGTGACCAAATACGGTTAAAAAAATAGAATGATGTGAAAGGGAAATTTTATATAGCATCAAAAGATAGTCCCCTGCCAAAAGTGTTATGGCTTCTTCTTTTGAATAGGCATAGTAACATTGTATCCTTATATCATTGGGATAACATATTTCTTTAGATGGGGAAAAAGGCACAGAAATAAGTATTTAAAACTTTGAAATTAAATACAGTTTCATTAATAGCTTAGAGAAAAATTGAATCTATAGAAACTAAAGTTGAGCTGACCCAACGGAAGTGGCCATTAACAGGAAGGCACTAGCATAATAAAGGAATTAGGATGTATGATTTAATAGAAATGCGCTTACTCTGTCTAATTGTAGTCCCCATAAAATGTTCAATCTGCTTAAAGGTCACCTAACACTTAGAAATAAGAAAAATGCCTAGCAACCTGTGGAAAACTCAAAAAATTCACAGTATCACTCTTTTCTTTAAATCAACAGTACATAAAAATTATTAATAACTTAAGAATTGTAAAATGAGTAATACTCCTCTAAATATTCTTTGACATAACTTTTAACAAGACACCTGTACATTGTCTTGTTTTCCATAAACCAGTTTTCCTACCTCAAATGAACACATATTAGGAAGGGGAAAATAGTTTGATACTCAACTATGTGTTTCTCAAATCTAATGATGTGTGTGTGTTTTTGGTAGTGGTAAAGGAAGTGACAAACTCTCTTATACTTAAACCAAGGAAGTCTGAATTATAATATCAAAAATATTGTTTGTTTATCATTTTTTCTGTTTTTTTTTTCCCCAAGGCAGCAAAATGAAGGCAGTTTCTATAAATGACAGATCAGTGAAGATGTCAGTTTGAAAACATAATTTAGAAGGTTCTAGTAGGCAAGGCAACAATGAGGTTCATAATCTGTTAGTGCCTATGCACTGTATTAGCAAAATACCATATCATCAATCTCCTTTCTTTTTCTGTGTCTGACTCTGCCACCTTCTTGGCTTGTACACCCGGAGGAGCATAATTATAGGCATGTAACATATGCATTGTGACTTTGAAAGTATGGAATTTAAATTACTTCAGTACATAAATCACCCTTAGCCTATAAGTCCATTTTACTGTGCAAATGAGGAAAGCCTAGTGCTTGTTTACCATACTTTGGAAAACTTTTAAAAAAATAGTACATTGCATAATTATTGGATTTGTAAAAACATGCTTTGATCAAACGAAATGGGCATTTAGTTTGTTCAAAGCTACTTTCCATAATCCATTACACAGCATAAATTTCACATAACTGCTCACATAGCAACTTGTAAATATACCCGTATATTTTCCTTCACTTTTAGCATCAAAAGAAAAAAGTGATTAAAGATGTAGTGTACAAATCTCTTTCACTTATAGCTTTTCATTTTGAGTTAAAAATCTCAAAGAATTAACCCAATAAACCTACAGCAATTGTATAAGTCTGTCAATATTTTCCTCCTCTTTTCTGCATCATTAAAAATAATAGACAAAATGGTTGGGTGGCTAGTAAACACCACAAATTCAAAAAAATATATAAATATGCTAACGTCCTTCCAAAACCATCCATTATTTTCCAAAAACCTAATGCAAACAGAAGCCCAAAGTTTAATCCTTCCCTGAATTAGGATAAGGGAAGATTGCAGAACATCATTTTGGCTTTAATTATTATCTTCTGAAAATCTGTTCAGTGTTCTCTGAAGTATAAACAACTGAGGAAGATGAGACTTCATGGAGAGGTTCCATTTATTTTCTTCAACCAATGTAAGTGAGGAAAATGTAAAATTTTAAGAAAGAGAAAATACCTAAAGCCAATTAATACATGCCCTTGTTTTTCAAACAATTCTGTTGGTGCTGGTCATGGGCATTCATTAGGTAGAAGATCCTAAAACATTCTTATTATCAACATCAAGATGGCTTTGAAAATATCAAATAGCTAATGCTGTTTTGCTACTGAATGAAGTTCTCTACTGAAAATCATAGATGCACTTGAGGAAAAAATATTCCATACCAAACCAAAATGTGTCAGTTCTGCTGATTGAAATGTGAGTCCCAACTCCATAATATTTATGTAAAAATCTACATTTTTTGTAAATTTTTAAAAATTTCACATATTTTCCATAAAGTGTTAAGATAAAATTCTACTGAATTAAAATAAAAATAAATGATCAAGACTATATGGAGAAGCATTATCCAATACAAATACAATGAAAGTCATATACAATTTGAAATTTTCTGGTGGACACATTAAAAAAAGACAAAATAAATTTTAAATATTTTCATTTAGTCTAATATATACAAATTATTATCATTTTTATCATATAATCCATATAAACCACTGTTAATAAATATTTTTCTTTTTACACTAACTCTTAAATCCAATGTGTACTTTATACCTAAGTACATCTTGATTTGGACATTAAACTTTCATTGGAAATGCATAATCTGCATTATTTATTTAATTCATTATTATCATTATTGTTACTTGTAGGACTGGGGATCGAACCTTGCCTATCAAACATGTTAGGCAAGTGCTCTACCATTGAGCTACACCCCTATCCCTCACAATTTGGATTAAAATTTTATAGAATTAACAGTCTAAATACAGATTCACATTCCTGAATTTCTAAACATATTCAAATTTTTTAAATAACCAAACTGAATGTTTTTAAATTAATTAGCTAAAATATAAATAAATATTATTTCTATAGTCATATTAGCCAATTTTAAGTGTTCAGAATTTAAAAATGACTATTGGCTGCCATAATGAGAAGGCCATAAAGGAGAAATAATAAAGTAATTAAAATCTTAACATAAACACTAATGGCTTTTTATCTAATTAAGTAATATCTAATATCCCTATTCTATTAATTACTGCCATATTTGTTATTGTTCAGTAGTGAGGTAAATTGCTACATATGTAAATACTATGTAAACTCATTCACATTTTAAGTTTCCGTTAGTTGGTCATTTCCACTTATATTTAGGTGAAAACATTTGGAAGTTTATGACTATATGTAACATGTTTGCCATGAAAATACCTGGAATCAATCTAAGACAAATCAACATTGAGACCATATCTTCACAGAAACATAAATGCTTTAAAAGTAGATACTTGATTTATTTATGATATCATTGGATATTTAGGTGTGGAAGTATTTTTTTCTGCCTTTTAGATTATCAAAGTCAAGGACAGAAAGTGTTTACTACTTCTGTAACAGCCTGCAACACTAGATAATATGGTCCATAGTGACTGACAAAACTATGGCTGGAGGAAAATGATCTGTGCTGATAGGATACTCTGCAGGCATTGCACTAAGTTGTTCAGCAGTCAGGATATAACTTTACAAAGCAAACAAACAGCACACAAAAACCTTATGCATTAGGCATCATTATCCTCATTTCACAGATGAGAACATCACCACCATGGCTCATGGAGGTTAATTAAGTAAAAGGCTGAAGTCACACAGTTCAGTGCTGAAACTGGGCTTGAAACCTAGACTTACTTGCTTGATTCCACATGTATATTTCTGGCCACAACACAATATTATCTCCCCTGATTTTCTACTTTCACACAATACTTTATAATTCTTGTATCCTTTTGTATTTCTTTCCTAATTGGTTGTACATATGATCTGTCCAGTGGATTATGAACTCTTTTAGCCATGCTTATGCTCCTTTTGAATTCTGTCCTTTATATGGGAACCTCTCAGTAAAATCTTACTTTTCTTTTTGTTATCAGTGACTTTTCTTTTGTAATCACCAAGGTTATGAGGCAGGCCTTTTACTCTATCTAAATTTGTATTTATTATTCTTTTATTTTTGGTACCAAGTATTGAACCCTAGGGCATGTGACCACTGAGCCACATCCCCAGCCCTTTTATTTTTTTATTTTGAAACATGGTCACATTAAGTTGCTCAGAGCATCACTAAGTTGCTGAGGCTGGCTTTGAACTTGCTATCCTCCTGTCTCAGCCTCCCAAGAAATTCCCATTTCTTGATATTTATAATACATTCACAGTTTTCAAACTTTCATTTGGCAACAAAATATATTCTTTCAAATGATTATTACATTATATATGAAATAAATAATTAAATTATGTGTGATTATTTAATTCCCTACCCCCTTAGCTGCTTCACAAGAACTATAGAGTGCTGGACAAGACCATAAATTAAACCAGAATGAGCACTTGTTCTTTTCTATGCCAAGGCCATCTTTACATCCTATGGTTCTTTCTTCAAATAATATTTTTTTAAAGTACAAAATCACATATATAGAAATAAAATCAGTCTTCTTAGGGGTCCATGTAATTCAGGTTAATAACTATTGGATTGATCTTAAGAGTTCTTCATGAAATTAAGCTTATATTATAATACATACATATATAATATATATAACATATGGGCATACATAACTTCTAGGGACTAAATTTAATAAGTCATTTTATCAACAAATATTTTGTTCTTAGTAGATGCCAAACCCTAAAGTGAATACTAACAGTGAACTAGACTGTAGACCCTGTCCTTAGTAGATTTACAATAAAATTTAAAATACATAAAATTACCAGAATGAAGAATTTGGGGGATCCAATATGGCAGTCTAGAGGGAGGCTGCATTCTGTGTTGCTCTGGAACCTGGGATTCAAGTAGTGGGAATACTGCTTCTCCGCAAGTGATTAGAGGACTCCCAATAGCTGCTCCCCTGCAGGAATCACAGTCCCCGTGCCACAGAGGTCTCCAGGTCTCAGTGTCAGTACAGGACTCCCAGCCACTCGTCCACACAGAATCACCAGCATTAGCACATGTGCAGGACTCCTGATGGCCTACCTGAGCAAGAATATCAGCCACCACCCCCATGCAGGACACCCGGCTGCAGCCCACGTGCAGGAACTCCAGATGCCACTCCCTTGTGGGCCCCCATCTATCAAATGTGGAGCTCCCCCAGTCGCCTTCATCTTGGGTCACTGTAACCACTGCCATAGTCCCCTACAAGCGGTAGCCTGCACCTGGGAATAGTGCACTGGATCCAGAGACAGCCACCAGCCACAGTACTACACACCACAGAGCTGCATCTCTAAACAAGCCACTCAACACCAATGCCAGGCCCTATCCAACCCAAAAGCCCATCGCTGAAAACAGCTGCCTCCATCTTGGGTCACCTTCATCTCCATCTTCAGTTGGGGCAACTCCCAGCTTGGGACACCCACAGGGGATTAGTAGGAATATCAAGGTACCAAAAGTCCCCAACCATCCCCTCCCCCTGGTAGCCACTAAACCATCACAGTGTGTGTGGCTACCAGGTTGGTCCATAGCTCACAAAACTGAGAAAACTGAGTCCTGAACTGTCCATTATAAAATAGCTCTCTGTGACAGGTACACAGTCCCCCAGAGCACAGTCCATAATGAATTCCAGAGAGAAAGGTTTCTGACTGGGAACAAGAAAGGGAGGGGGTGAGCGAGATACAGTTTAGAGACTAAACTAGAGACCAGGAATTGTGGGGTCTACATCTGATATAAGGAGATAAGACCAGGTGCCCACAACATATGAGTGAGTCCCAAAGGAGATCCTTTGGGTACAGTCTCCCAATAGGGACCAGCAGGTGTTATACCCCATTTCATGAGCCCTGCACCCAAGACAAACCCTCCCACCCTGGTAACCTTCACCATCCTTAGGGTGGCGATACCAGAAAACAACAGACAGTTCCACAGTTGGACAAGAAGAGAAGCAGGAAAGATACTGATCTCTGACAAAAACAACCCTTGTATCTCCCTTCCAGATTTTTTTTTTTTTTTCATTCTCCCTCTCTCTTCTCCTGGCCTCTCATACCCAATATTTGTGAAACCAAGTACTTTGCATGATTTAGGCTACTGAGTACTGGGATGTATGACTTGTACATTGCAATTGTGTTGCATATTCGTTTATCTCCTAGTTTTTTTTACATTTTTTATTTTTCTTAATTTTTATATTTGTTTGTTTTTTGAACTTTCTCTATTGTCTTCCCACTTACCTGTCTCCCCAAAATCACTTTTTCTCTCTTCTCCTGCTACTACCCAACTTCTTTAGATTCTTCTTTCACACTTTCTAAGATCTAATAACTCTATATCCTCACCTCCTTCCCCATCCCAACGTCTCATCCTACACCTCAACCCTGGTTCTCTATCCATCATCAGAAACTGTAGACCCTTTTGTATACCTACTGTTTATATTGTAGATAATAATTAAACTCACCATTTCTATATATTGTGACAAAACTATAAATGTCTTAATAGCAGCTATTTGGTTTAAGGTTGTATATTATTTGTATTAGAATCTGTTAACATTGTTCTTCCCCTCAAAAGAGAGGTTTTGGAACCCTATAGGGGCACTATAAGCCTATTGAGTATAAAAAAAAAATAATGCCTTGGATCCTCAGTGCTAGAAGAGAAGACACATAAACAACAAGAAAAATCAAGGGAAGAAAGTAGCCCAAACAAATCAAGATTCTACATTATTAGAATCCATGGCCAGTACAACATAAGAAATGACAGAGAAGCAGTTCGTGATGTACATAATTAAAATGTTCTGTGAATTAAAGGATTATATAAGAAAGCAAACACAGGCAGCAAAAGATCATTTTGATAAAGAGCTACCTAAGCAAATATAGGAAGCAAAAGATTACTTCAATAAGAAGATACAGGTTCTGGGGGAAAAAAAAGAAAGAAATTGTTGAAATGAAAGAAACAATAAATCAAATTAAAAGCTCAATAGAAAACATCACCAACAGATTAGATCACTTGGAAGACAGGACCTCAGACAATGAAGACAAAATATATAATTTTAAAAAGAACATAGACCTACAGGGAAGATGGTAAGAAACCATGAACAGAGCATTCAATAAATATGGAATAACATAAAAAGACCAAATTCAAGAGTTATTGGGGTAAAGGAAGGCACAGAGTTCCAAACCAAAGGAATGAATAATCTATTCAGTGAAATAGTATCAACATTTTCCAAACTTGAAGAATGAATTGGGAAACCAAATACAAGAGACTTACAGGATACCAAATGTACAAAATCACAACAGATCCACACCAAGGCACATTATAAATAAAATGCCTAGCAAACAGAATAAGGAGAGAATTTTAAAAGCCACAAGAGAAAGGAATCAGATTATATATAGGGGGAAACCAATAAAAATAACTGCCAATTTTTCAACCCAGATCCTGAAAGCTAGAAGATCCTGGAATAACATACACCAAGCTCTGAAGGAAAATGGATGGCAACCAAGAATTTTATATCCAGCAATATTAAGCTTTAGATTTGATGATGAAATTAAAACCTTCCATGACAAACAAAAGTTAAAAGAATTTACTACTAGAAAGCCTGCTCTACAGAACATCCTTGATAAAATATTCCATGAGGAGAAAATGAAAATCAGCAGAGGGAATTATTACAATTAAGGAAAAACCAATTAAAGGAGAAACCAAGGCAAGTTAAATTCCAAAAATAAACAAAAATGACTGGGAATACAAATCATGTCTCAATAATAACTCTGAATGTGAATGGCCTAAACTCACAAATCAAAAGACATAGACTGGCAGACTGGATTTAAAAAACAAGACTCAATAATTTCTGACTTCAAGAGACTCATCTCATAGGAAAAGACATGTACAGACTGAAGGTGAAAGATTGGGTAAAAACATACCACTCACATTGACTATGGAAACAAGCAGGGGTTTCCATTATCATATCAAATAAAATAGACTTTAAGCTAAAGGTAATTGAAAGGGTTAAAGAAGGACACTACATACTGCTCAAGGTAACCATACACCAACAAGATGTAACAATTATAAATACACATGCCCCAAACAATGGAGCATCTATGTTCATCAAACAAATTCTTTTCAAGTTCAAGAGT
This sequence comes from Tamias sibiricus, assembly GCA_025594165.1. Lineage (NCBI taxonomy): Eukaryota > Metazoa > Chordata > Mammalia > Rodentia > Sciuridae > Tamias > Tamias sibiricus. Next base: position 136,405,015 of record CM046660.1, on the reverse strand, counting down.
CAAATAGTCCACAACACAATAATTCTGGGTAACTTTAACACACTTCTTTCACCACTGGATAGATCTTCCAAACAAAAGCGGAACAAAGAAATTATAGAACTCAATAATACAATCAATAAATTAGACTTAACTGACATACATAGAATATTTCATCCATCAACGAGTGAATAAACTTTCTTCTCAGCAGCATATGAATCCTTCTCTAAAACAGACCACGTATTATGCCACAAAGCAACTCTTAGCAAATACAAAAAAGTAGAGATACCAGCCTGCATTCTATCATATCATAATGGAATGAAATGAGAAGTCAATGATAAAATAAAAAATAAAAGCTACTTCAACACCTGGAGACTAAATAATATGCAACCGAATGAACAATGGGTTACAAAAGATATCAAAGAGGAAATTTAGAAATTCTTATAGGTAAATGAGAACACTGATACAGCATATCAAAATCCTGGGACACTATGAAGGCAGTTCTAAGACAAAAGTTCATTGAATGGAGTTCATTCCTTAAAAGAAGGAAAAGTCAACAGATAAATGACCTAACATTACATTTCAAAGCCCTAGAAAAAGAAGAACAAATCAACACCAAAAGCAGTAGAAGACAGAAAATAATTAAAATCAGAGCTGAAATCAATAAAATTGAAACAACTGAAAAAAGTGACAAAACAAAAAGTTGGTTCTTTGAAAAAATAAATAAAATTGATAAACTCTTAGCCACGCTAATGAAGGAGAGAGAAAACTCAAATTAGTCACATCTGTGATGAAAAAGAAAATATCACAACAGATGTTACAGAAATACGAAAGATAATTAGAAATTATTTTGAAAATTTTTATTCCAATAAAATAGAAAATATTGAAAGCATTGACAAATTTCTAGGGTCATATGATTTACCCAAACTGAATCAGGATGACATACACAATTTAAAAGAGCAATTTCAAGCAATGAAGTAGAAGATGCCATCAGAAGCCTACCAACTAAGAAAAGCCCAGGATCAGATGGATAAGCAGCTGAGTTCTACAAGACCATTAAAGAAAAACTAATACCAATATTCCACAAATTATTTAGTGAAATAGAAAAAGAGGGAAAACTTCCAAATTCATTCTATGAGGCCAATATCACCCTGATTCTAAAACCAGACAAAAACACATCAAAGAAAAAAAACTCCAGACCAATATCTCTAATGAACACAGATGCAAAAATTCTGGCAAATCAAATACAAAGGCATATAAAAAAGATAGTGCACCACGATCAAGTGGGGTTCATCCCAGGGATTCAAGGTTGGTTCGACATAGAGAAATCAATTAATGTAATTCATCACATCAAGAGCTTAAAAGATAAGAATCATATGATCATCTCATACATGCAGAAAAAGCATTCAATAAAATACAGCACTGCTTCATGTTCAAAACACTAGAAACACTAGGGATAACAGGAACATATATCAACATTGTAAAACCTATCCATGCTAAGCTCCAGTCAAACATGATTCTAAATGGAGAAAAATTGAAAGTATTCCCTCTAAAAACTGGGACAAGACAGGGATGCTCTCTTTCACCACTTCTATTTAACATAGTTCTTGAAACACTAGCCAGAGAAATTAGACAGATGTAAGAAATTAAAGGGATAGGGATAGGAAAAGAACTCAAATTAATACTATTTGCTGACAACATGATGCTATACCTAGAAGATTTTAAAAATTCCACCAGAAAACTCCTAGAACTAATAATGAATTCAGCAAAGTAGCAGAATATAAAATCAACACCCATAAATCAAAGGCATTTCTGTACATCAGTGACAAATCCTCTGAAAGAGAAACTAGAAAAACTAGCCCATTTACAATTGCCTAAAAACAAAGAACAAAAACAAATACAAACAAAAACAAAAACTGGGAATCAACTTAATGAAAGAAAGAGATGATAGATCTCTACAATGAAAATTATAGAACACTAAAGAAAGAAATTAAAGACCTTATAAGATGGAAAGATCTACCCTGATCTTGGATAGGCAAAATTAATATTATCAAAATGATCATACTACCAAAAGCACTATACAGATTTAATGCAATACCAATCAAAATCCCAATGACATTCCTCATAGAAATAGAAAAAGCAGTCATGAAATTCATCTGAAAAAAATAAAAAGCAATCCTTAGCAAGAAGAATGAAGCAGGTGGCATCACTACACCAGAACTTAAACTTTGTACTACAGAGCAACAGTAACAAAAACGGCATGGTATTGGCACCAAAATAGAGTTGTAGATCAATGGTACAGAATAGAGGACACAGAGACAAACCCACATAAATACAGTTATCTCATATTAGACAAAGGCACCAAAAATATATATTGAAGAAAAAATAGCCTGTTCAACAAATTGTCCTGGGAAAACTGGAAAACTGCAGCAAAATGAAATTAAGCCCCTATCTCTCACCATGCACAAAACTCAACTCAAAGTGGATCAAGGACCTAGGAATTAAACCAGAGACCCTGCTCATACTAGAAGAAAAAGTAGGCCCAAATCTTCATCATATCAGATTAGGCACTGACTTCTTTAATAAGACTCCTATATCACAAGAAATAAAATCAAGAATAAGTAAGTGGGAGGGATTCAAACTAAAAATATTCTTCTCAGCCAAAGAAACAATCAGTGAGGTGAATAGAGAGCCTACAGAATGGGAGCAAATTTTTACCACATGTACATCAGATAGAGCACAACTCTCTAGGATATATAAAAAACTCAAAAATCTTAACACACACACAAAAAAAGAACCCAATCAATAAATGGACCAGGGAACTGAACAGACACTTCTCAGAAGATGATACACAATCAATCAACAAATATATGAAAAAACATTCAACATCTCTAGCAATCAGAGAAACGCAAATCAAAAATACTCTAAGATTTCATCTCACTCCAGTCAAAATAGCAGCTATTAAGAATACAAATAACAATAAGTGTCAGCGAGTATATGGGGGAAAAGGCACACTCATACATTGCTGGTGGGACTGCAAATTGGTGCAACCAATCTGGAAAGCAGTATGGAGATTCCTTGGAAAACATGGAATGGAACCACCATTTCACCCAGCTATCTCACTTCTTGGTTTATACCCAAAGGACTTAAAAACAGCATACTATAGTGACGCAGTCACATCATTGTTTATAGTAGAACAATTCACAATAGCTAAACCATGGAACCAACCTAGATGCCCTTTAGTAGATTAATGCCTAAAGAAACTCTGGTATATATATATACAATGTAATATTACTCAGCATTAAAAGAGAATAAAATCATGGCATTTTCAGGTAAATGGATGTAGTTGGAGAATATTATGCTAAGTGAAGTAAGCCAATCCCCCAAAACCAAATGCTGAATGTTTTCTCTGATATTCTCTGATCCACATGGGGATGGGTTGTGGGGAGCATGGGAGGAAACTTTAGATAGGCAATAGGGGAGACAGGGGAAGGAATGAGGCATGGGGGTAAGAAAGACGGTGGAATGAGAAGGACATCATTACCCTAAGTACATGTATGGAGACACAAATGGTGTGACTCTACTTTGTGTACAACCAGACTTGAAAAATTGTGTTCTACATGTGTACTGTGAATTGAAATAAATTCTGCTGGCCTGTATAACAAATAAGAATAAATAAATAAATTATAAAAAAGACAGACTAAAACTGGGGAAAAAAAGAATTGGGATATTGTTTTAATAATAATAGAAAGATATTTTTCTATTTTATTCAAGATATGACACTATCAGATTTATAATTTCAAATGGTTAGTTGGGGGAGAACAAAGGAGAAAGGTGGATGAAACATGACAAAGTATTTTGATGGTTTGGTTTATGGATGGGGAGGAAAGACAAAGTGAGAAATCAGATATTTTAGGTGATTAGGTCTATTGCTAAATGAAATGTAGACTGGGGAAGGAGTATGAATGAAAAAAATCATATTGTTAAATATGATTACATCAAAGAACTTACTTTGCAGAGAATGCTTGTGGATAGTTGTTTATGTAAGAACATCAGTAAAGGGGAGTGAAATTTGTTTATGTAACAACATCAGTAAAGCTGAAGACATAAATTTGGAGAACATAACTGAGAGTTAATAGATTATAAAGTCAATGCCTTTGATGAGATCTACTTAAGAATATGAAGATAATGAAGAGATCTGGAGGAGAAAACTCACAGTGGCATTTGTCTTAAAAACTTGGATAGAGAACAAGAAATAGGTAATGAAGGATGGAAAAGGAATTATCCACAAGTAAACAAGGAAGAAAATTAAGATAGTAGTGACAAGGAAACTAATCAAAGGGGTATTCTGCATTTATGGGGTTGTACCACCCACGCCCAGAGCAGGCAATGGAAATGCAGTTCCCCACCGGTGTAACTGGCTGGCTGAGAAATACAAGCTAGGAAAAATAGACGAAATAACCACAGAACACAGAAAGTAGTTTCAAAGCAGGGGCAGGACGGGCAAGCTGACTAGATGGGCCCAGTTCTAACAAAGAAAGGAGCCTGTGTTTGCTTTATTTATATTGGAAAATATCAAAGGCTTTCCATAGGAAGTTCTTCACCAAAATAGGACAAAGGTGGGGGCAGGTAGACTGCTCAGTTCCTAAAGCCTTATGCCCATCTCCGGTGCTATTGCGCAGGACCTTTCAAGCAGAGCAGAGGGAAAGGTCATGTGCACTGGGCAGTCTGTCTCATGAGCGTGCCACAGAGAGTTCCCAGTGCCAGACCTGTTCCCTCATTGGCTGAGATGCTGGAATGGTCCTCAAGCATTTATTTCATGGATGGCTTCCAGCAGGGATTTTTGTTTGTTTGTTTGTTTGCTTGTTTGTTTTATGGGATATCTTTCAAAGAAATTGTGATGTTGAGAATAAGTAAAAGAGAAAATGGTCGAAAGAGACATGGAGAGAACCATTTTAAACAAGGATTTAAAAGTTTTTCTGTGGAGTAGGCAAATGGGATAGCAAATAAACAGTGGGTTAGAATGGGAGGGATTTTTTTAATTTATTTTTTATTCTAAGTTGTTATAAATGACAGCAAAATGCATTACATTTCATATTACACATATAGAGCACAGTTTTACAAATCTCTGGTTGTATGCAAATTATATTCACACCATTCGTGACTTCGTACATGCACTTAGGGTAATGATATCCATCTCATTCTACCATCTTTTTTTTTTCTTCACCCTTTTGTCCCCTCCCTTTCCCTCCCTCTCCATTGGCCATTCTAGTGTTCCTCTAATCCTCTTGTGCTCCCCATCCCAACCCCACTATGAATTGGCCTCCTTATATCAGAGAAAACATTTGGCATTTGGCTTTTTGGAATTGGCTAACTTCACTTAGCATTATATTTGGGAGGGATTTTTAAGATGGATAATAAATAAGGCATATTTGTTTCATGGTTTGTTTTAATTAACATTCTGTTCTAGCCGGGCGCGGTGGCGCACGCCTGTAATCCCAGCACTTTGGGAGGCTGAGTCAGGAGGATCGCGAGTTCAAAGCCAGCCTCAGCAATGGCGAGGCACTTAGCAACTCAGTGAGACCCTGTCTCTAATAAAATACAAAAAAGGGCTGGGGATGTGGCCCAGTGGTCGAGTGCCGCTGAGTTCAATCCCCGGTACCAAAAAAAAAAAAAAAAAAAATTCTGTTCTCACATAAATAAAACATTATTTTCATTAACTGAAACTCAGGACCTGAGTTCAAGTTCCCTGTATAAGAGAGGAAATAAAATGAGTGAGGAAGAGAAAAAGGAATCATAAAAGGAAGGGATCTAAATACAAAGGTAAAACCTGAATCGAGAAGAATGAAATGAAGAACACAGGAAGAAAATTTGACATTGCATAGTATAAGAAAAATTCATTTCAGCATAATAACATGGAAAGAAAAGTATATGGCTATAGAAGCATGTCAACACAGAATTTGGTCCTAGGAAGCTGAAGGAGTTCCTGCCCTATTGCTTCACTATAGACAAAGATCTGAAAAGATAGACATAATATGTTTAGAGAACTTTGGAATTATTAAATAGCCTTAAGACACATGCATCTTTGACCAACATGCCATTCTGAAATAACTTAAAATATTTTTCCAGTTCTATATCTAATTGATAATAATTATAATATTTAGTTACTTCAATTTTAAATTCGAGTATGGCTCACAACAGCCAAATCAGAGGGAGACACTGTGCAGTATATGATTAAGCTTAGTCAGGAACATGGTCTGGGGTGGTCTGCAATGGTATGATCTTTGGCAAGTTACTTATTATTATATTATATTCATTATTTTCAAGTTTTTGTTTCATTAAAATTATTGCAGCATTTCAAAATATTTCAACATAAAATGTTATTAATGAAAATTTAAAAGTTCTGTTGTACAATCATTCTAGCATTTGGAGTTTATGAAACCATTTATGTATGGGTAATTTACATTTCCTTTCAGCTCCAATCTATATCACAAATTATTCTTGTCTTATATGATCTTTAACTACTTTCATTCATGGGTTATACTTAATTTAAAAAGTCATTAGTACAAATTCTATTTTTAATCCAATAAACATAATCAAGTTATTTATTTAGTAGTATAAATACTACCAAATTATGATGACAAATAATGAAGTACTTTCACTTGTTTGCACATATTATATTTCTGCAATCTTTCCTCAACTGCCAAAGATTCATTTCATGTATAATTGAAAATTCATGATATTCTAGTATCTTCTTGTTATGACAAAAGGTTTTAAAATTGTAAGTACATTCCATAAAATTATTGGTAAAATTAATAACAACTATCTGGGAGAAAAATTGGAATATGAAATAATGGGAAAAAATTTACCCATATATTTACCTCTAGTTACTTTTTAAATCTTAATGAAATGAAACAAAATATTATAAAATATATGAAATTATGTAGGAGTAATAGGAGTAGTATAAATAGGTTAATTTAAAATAAATTTTACTAATAAAGTCGAAGTGTAATGCAAAACTTCTAAAAACCTGGAGAAAGAAATCAAACAAGACCTTAAAAGATGGAAAAACTTGCCATGGTCTTGGAGAGCAGAATAATATTATCAAATGGCCATTATTACCAAAAGCATTATTTAGATTCAATGCTACCCCCATCAAAATACAACGATATTCTTCACAGAACAAAAAACATCCTGAAATTCATTTGGAAGAATAAGAGTCCCACAATAGCCAAAACAATCCTGAGCAAGAATAGCAATTCTGGAGGCGGAATTATGACCTCAAATTATAATACAGAGGAGATCATGGGAAGATGGCCAACAGGAGGGAGGTGCTCTCTGGATGCAGTTGCTGAAGGATGTGGAGTGGGAAGTTTGAGCACGTTGCTGGCGGTTCTATTGCAACTGAAAGGGAGCCGAGACATTCGTGCACCTCTGAACAGCGGTTCTCCGGACCACAACAAGCAGGGGCAGAGTCACAGTGGTCCACAGTCCGAAGCAGCGCTGTTTGTGCTGCAGGCGCAGGGGCCAATACCATCTAGTCAAGGAGATGATCCACCCTACAGCTTTGAAACTGATTAGCGAGGAGGGATAGAAAGAGGCCTAGAGGCGTGGGCAGTGTCCACGTGGAGCTCTTTCGCACTGCTTGCCAAGCCGATCCGCACACTCTGGACTGACACAAGGGTCTGCGGAGCTGCTGTTGAATGGGAGGAGAACATTGCCATCTTTGAGAAGTACAGTGGCTGACCCAGACAAAGGGGAAAAGACAGAGGAGACGAACAGCTGCAGACATCCAGGGAGCCCCAGCGCTCTGAAGGCAGCGCACACCTGGGTGAGGCTCGGGTAACCAACAGGGGAGGGTGTGTCTGAGGCCAGCCCAGCGGCCACAAGAAGCTACAACTGTGGGTGGGCGTGGGGAAAGGGTGCCTTCTGGAGGGTCCCCTTCCCGGTGCCATTCATCTGCTGACACACAACCGCCCTGAGCCAATCTTCCCCTGAGCCATTCGGCCACTGGCCTAGGCTGCAGACTTGACTCCACTAACAGGGTCGCAGACTGGACATGGTCCGATGCAGTTGGCTTAAACTGGAAAGGGAAAAGAGAGGGGGGCTTCCCAGGGCCCGTTTTGTTTGAGACTTGGGGTTCGACGTTTTTTCTTTTTTTTGGTTGGTTTGCTTGTTTTATTGGTTTTCAGGGTTTTTTGCTTGTTTGTTTTTCTTTTTCTTTTTTTGGCTTTGTTTGTTTTGCTTTTTTTTTTTTTTAATTGATTGTCAGTGTGTTTGTTTGCTTCTGCTCCTTTTTTCATTCCTTCATTTCTTCCTTCTCACTTTGGCATCTCTTCTTCCTCCTTCATCTTTCATATTTGCACACTGGCAGTGCATACTAAACAGAGGCAAAAACAAGTTTTACACAGAACTTGGGATTTCTAGAACCGGCACAATTGAACTGGATAGCAAATCGATGTTATATATAGTTTACTCTCTATTTTCGTGATTCTCTCTCTCCTCCCTCTTACACCAATTTCTACTCTTTTATCATTTTTTTTTCTTTTCCATCTTACTCTATATATAAATTGGTCTTTCCACCTAATTGTCTACTCCATTCTCTATCTTCTTTCATCTACTGATACTAAACCACTTCCACTAAACCACTTCAATAGAACTCTCTTTTCATACTTTCTGAGAAAGAACAATTCAAGACACTTCCTTCTTCTTAAACATAATACCTCTGTATCCAATACTTGAAGCTATAAAAACCCATCAGAAGCATTCAGAGTAAATTGGAAATAATATCTGGGTTAACAAAATCTATACATTGTGATCAAACTTGAATTTTCTGAATAGAAAGTGTTAGATTTTAAAGTGTAAAGGAATTATAAGGGGATCTGATAGCATTGTACTACAGGAACAACATAAGGCATTAAGGTAAAATCGAAACAGTCAAGGTCCCACAGTGCAGGAAGAAAAGATACACAAGCATCATGAAAAAACAAGGGAAGAAAGGGACACAACAAATCAAGATTCTTCATCAGTAGATATCATGGCAAACACAGTTGGTCAAATGCCAGAGATGGAATTTAGAAATTACATATGCCAAATGTTTAGGGAACTTAAGAATGAACTCAAAAATGAGATGAGGGAGCAAGTGCAGGAGGCAAAAGATCATTTTGACAAAGAACTCCAAAAACAAATACAGGAAGTAAAATATTACTTCAATAGGGAAATAGAGGCTCTGAAGAGAAATCAAATAGAAATTCCAGAAATGAAAGAAGCAATAAACCAAAATAAAAGTTCAATTGAAAGCATCTCCAACAGAGTAGACCACTTAGAAGAAAGAACCTCAGACAATGAAGACAAAATATATGTCCTAGAGAAGAATTTAGACTATACAGCAAAGCTCGTTGGAAATCAAGAACATAACATCCAAGAATTATGGAACAGCATAAAAAGACCAAACTTAAGAGTGATTGGCATAGAGGAAGGGGCAGAGTTTCAAGCCAAAGGAATGAGTAATTTATTTAATGAAATAATTACAGAAAATTTTCCAAACTTGAGGAATGAATGGGAAAACCAAGTTCAAGAGGCATACCAAACACCAAACAAACAAAATCTCAACAGATCCACACCAAGACACATTATAATGAAAATGCCTAATATACTGAGCAAGGAGAGAATACTAAAAGCCACAAGAGAAAGGAAGCAGATTACATATAGGGGGAAACCAATCAGACTATGTTCAGATTTTTCAACCCAGACCTTAAAAGCAAGAAGATCCTGGAATAGCATATTTCAAGCTCTGAAAGAAAAGGGATGTCAACCAAGAATCTTATATCCAGCAAAATTGAGCTTTAGATTCGAAGATGAAATAAAAACCTTCCACGACAAGCAAAAGTTAAAAGATTTCACAACTCGAAAGCCAGCACTTCTGAACATCCTGGGCAACATTTTTCATGAAGAAGAAGAGAAAGATGATAACGAAAATCAACAAAGGGAGATATTAAACTAAAGGAAATACCAACCAGAAGAGAAACCAAATCAAGCTAAAGACCATAAGTCAAATAAAAATGGATGGGAATAAAAATCACATCTCAACAATAACCCTGAATGTTAATGGCCTAAACTCACCAATCAAAACACAGATTATCAGAATGGATTAAAAGAAACGACCCAACAATTTGCTGTCTCCAAGAAACACACCTCATAGAAAAAGACATCAACAGACTGAAAGTGAAAGGCTGGGAAAAGTCTTATCACTCACATGGCCGGTGGAAACAAGCAGGGGTTTCCATCCTCATATCAAATAAGGTAGACTTCAAACCAAAACTAATCAAGAGGAACAAAGATGGATATTTCTTACTACTTAAGGGAACCATTCATCAACAGGATATAACAATCATAAATCTATATGCCCCAAATAATGGAGCACCTAACTTCATCAAACAAACTCAAGTTCAAGAGTAAAATAGACCACAACACAGTTATTCTAGGGGACTTCAACACACCTCTCTCACCAATGGATAGATCATCCAAACAAAAGCTAAACAAAGAAACTTTAAGCTTACTTAAAACAATTAACAATTTAGACCTAACGGACATATATAGAATACTTCATCCCTCAGTAAACGAATACACTTTTTTCTCAGCAGCACATGGCTCCTTCTCCAAAATAGACCATACATTAGGTCATAAGGAAACTCTCAGCAAATATAAAAAAATAGAGATACTACCATGCATTCTATCAGACCATAAAGGGATGAAATTGGAAATCAATGACAAAACAAGGATTAAGAAAAACTACTTCAACAACTGGAAGCTAAACAACATGCTACTGAATGAACAAGGGGTTGAAGAAGACATCAAAAAGGAGATTAAAAAATTCCTAGAGGTAAATGAGAACACAGATACAACGTATAGAAATCTCTGGTACACTATGAAGGCAGTAGTAAGAGGAAAAATCATTGCACTGAGTTCCTTCCTTAAAAAGAAAAAAAACCAACAAATAAATGACTTAACATCACACCTCAAAGCACTAGAAAAAGAAGAACAGACCAACACCAAGAGCAGAAGAAGACAGGAAATAATTAAAATAAGAGCAGAAATTAATGAAATTGAGACTAAGGAAACCATTCAAAGAATTGACAAAACTAAAAGTTGGTACTTTGAAAAAATAAACAAAATTGACAGACCCTTAGCAATGCTAACAAAAAGAAGAAGAGAAAAAACTCAAATTACTAACATTCGTGATGAAAAAGGGAATATCACAACAAATACCTCAGATATACAGAAGATAATTAGAAAGTACTTTGAAAGCTTATATTCTAATAAAACAGAAAACATTGAAAGCATTGACAGATTTCTTGAGCTGTATGATATGCCTAAACTGGAAACGGAGGCTATACACAACTTAAACAGACTGATTACAAGCGAAAAGATAGAAGATGCCATCAAAAAGCTACCAACAAGGAAAAGTCCAGGACCTGATGGGTTTACAGCTGAGTTCGATAAGACTTTCAAAGAAGAACTAATACCAATGCTCTTCAAACTATTCCAAGAAATAGAAAAAGATGGAGCTCTTCCAGACGCTTTCTATGAGGCCAATATCACATTAATTCCAAAGCCAGGCAAAGACACAGCCAAAAAAGAAAACTTCAGGCCCATATCTTTAATGAACATAGATGCAAAAATCCTCAACAAAATCCTGGCAAATCGGATACAAAAACATATCAAAAAGATAGTGCACCATGATCAAGTGGGGTTTATCCCAGGGATGCAAGGCTGGTTCAACATTCGGAAATCAATAAACATAATACACCACATCAATAGACTTAAAGACAAAAATCATATGATCATCTCAATAGACACAGAAAAAGCATTTGACAAAATACAACACCCCTTTATGTTCAAAACACTGGGAAAACTAGGAATATCTGGAACATATCTCAACATTACAAAAGCTATCTATGTAAGGTCCCGAGCTAACATTATCTTAAATGGTGAAAAATTGAAAGCATTCCCTCTAAAAACTGGAACAAGACAGGGATGACCCCTTTCACCACTGCTATTTAACATAGTACTGGAAACTCTGGCCAGAGCAATTAGACAGACGAAAGAAATTAAAGGGATCAAGGTAGGAAAAGAAGAGCTCAAATTAGCACTATTTGCTGATGACATGATAATCTACATAGAAGACCCAAAAAACTCTACCAGAAAACTTTTACAACTAGTAAATGAATTTGGCAAAGTTGCAGGATATAAAATCAATACCCATAAGTCAAAGGCATTTTTGTACATCAGTGACAAAGCCTCTGAAAGGGAAATGATGAAAACTACCCCATTTACAATAGCATCAAAAAAAAAACCCAAACAAACTGGGAATCAACTTAACAAAAGAGGTGAAAGACCTCTATAACGAAAACTATACAACAGTAAAGAAAGAAATTATAGAAGAATTCAGAAGATGGAAAGACCTACCTTGCTCTTGGATAGGTAGAATTAATATTGTCAAAATGTCCATACTACCAAAAGCATTATACAGATTTAATGCAATTCGAATCAAATCCCAATGTCATTCTTCAAAGAAATAGAAATAACAGTCATGAAATTCATCTGGAAAAATAAGAGACCCAGAATAGCCAAAGCAATCCTGAGCAAGAAAAGTGAAGCAGGGGGCATCACCATACCGGACCTTAAATTATACTATAGAGCAATAGTAACAAAAACAGCATGGTATTGGCACCAAAACAGACTGGTGGATCAATGGTACAGAATTGAGGACACAGAGATTAATACATATAAGTTCAGCTATCTTATATTAGACAAAGGCGCCAAAAATGTACAGTGGAGAAAGGATAGCCTCTTCAACAAATGGTGCTGGGAAAACTGGAAATCCATATGCAACAAATTGAAATTAAATCCTTATCTCTCAACATGCACAAAACTCAATTCAAAGTCGATCAAGGACCTAGGAATTAGACCAGAGACAATACGCCTAATAGAAGAAAAAGTAAGCTCCAATTTCCAACATGTCGGATTAGGCCCCAAGTTCCTTAATAAGAATGCTGTAGCGCAAGAATTAATACCAAGAATTAATGAATGGGATAGATTTAAACTAAAAAGCTTCTTCTCAGCAAAAGAAACAATCAGTGAGGTGAATAGAGAGCCAACTAATTGGGAACAAATATTTAGTACATGCACATCAGACAGAGCACTAATTTCTAGAATATATAAAGAACTCAAAAAACTTTACACCAAAAAACAAATAACCCAATCAATAAATGGGCTAAGGAATTGAGAAGACATCTCTCAGAAGAAGATACACGATTAATCAACAAATACATGAAAAAATGTTCAACATCGCTGGCAATTAGAGAAATGCAAATCAAAACTACTCTAAGATTTCACTTCACTCCAGTCAGAATGGCAGCTATCAAGAACACAAGCAACAATAAATGTTGGAGAGGATGTGGGGAAAAAGGCACACTCATACATTGCTGGTGGGACTGCAAAATGGTGCAACCGTTATGGAAAGCAGTATGGAGATTTCTTGGAAAACTGGGAATGGAACCACCCTATGACCCAGCCATCCCACTCCTGGGTCTATTCCCAAAGGACACAAAAACAGCATATTACAGTGACACAGCTATCTCAATGTTTGTAGCTGCGCAATTCACAATAGCTAGGTTGTGGAACCAACCTAGATGTCCCTCAGTAAATGAGTGGATTAAGAAAATGTGGTATATACGCACAATGGAATTTTACTCAGCAATAAAAGAAAATAAATTAACGGCATTTGCAGGTAAATGGATGAAGTTGGAAGACATAATGCTAAGTGAAGTTAGTCAGTCTCAAAAATCCAAGTACCAAATGTTTTCTCTGATATAAGGAGCCTAGTTCATAGTATTGTTGGATGGGGGGGGGGTACATAGGAGGACTAGAGGAACACTAGAATGGTAAAAGGGAAGGGAGGGTAAGGGGGGAGCAAGGGGGGAGGGAGGGGGAGAAAAGAAAAAAAAAAAAAGAAAAGGTGGTTGAATGAGACGGATATCATTTTCCTAAATGCATGATTGAAGACCTGAATTGTATGAATATACTTTGTACACAAACAGTTGTATGTAAAAAGATGCTAAATTAATGCACTATGAGTTGTACACATTAAAAATTATAAAAATTAAAAAAAAAAAAAAAACAGTGACATAACAGCTGCCACAATGAGTCAGTATGATAGGATTCATCTGGTCTCTTCTATGGAGTAACTTGTAGAGTAAGGAGAACTATATTTGGATTCAGAAAATTCATGCATCAATCTTTAATTTACCACTTTATATGTGCATGTATGGAGGCCAGCACTCAAAATCAGTCTCAGTTGCTGATTTGCCACTGATTAGAGGTTATTAAGTAGGTAACAATCTAATAAAAAATCATGAAATCACTTTATAAATTATAAAGTTCTATGCTATTAGAAAAAAGAAATTTAATAAAGACTAATACTTGCTGAAAAAAAAATTATAATACAGAGCTAAAGTAATAAAAACAGCATGATATTGGCACCAAAGCAGACATGAAGATGAATGAAAAAGAACAGAGGATGCAGAGACAAATCGACATAGATACAGTCATCTGATTCTTGGCAAAAGAGCCAAAAACTTATGTTGGAGAAAAGATAGCCTTTTTGAAAAAATTTGCTGGGGAAACTGGGTATCCATATGTAGAAGAATGAAACTAAATCCCTCTATGTCAACCTGCAAAAAAAGTGAACTCACAGTGGATCAAGGACCTGGGAATTAGACTAGAAGCGGTGCAACAGCTATCAGAAAGTTTATTATCAACACTCCAATGTATGAGTACAGGCATTGACTTCTTTAACAAAACTCCTAACGTGCAAGAAATAAAACCACAAATCAGATTTAAAAGCATCTGCACAGCAAAGGAAACAATTAAGAACATGAAGAGAGTGCCTACAAAATGGGATAATATCTTTGTTAGCTGCTCCATGGACAAGCAATTAATATCCAAAATATATAAAGAAGTCAAAAAAAAAAACCTCCAATTAATAAATGGACAAGAGAATTAAATAGAAGTTTCTCAGAAGAAGAAATGCAAATGGCCAATAAATATATGCAAAAAATGTTGATCTATAGCCATCAGAAAAATGCAAATTAAAATTGCATTGCGATTTCATCTCATTGTAGTCAGAATGGAATGGAACCATCATATGACCCACCTATCCTACTCCTTGATATTTATTCAAAAGAAATAATATCAGCATGCTATATAGCAATACAGCCACCTTAATGTTTATAACAGCATAATCGACATAGCCAAATAAAGGAACCATCCCATATCCCATCAACAGATGAAAGGATAAAGACAATGTGGTAGATATATATATATATATATATATATATATATATATATATATATATATATATACCACGGAGTTTTACTTAGCCATTAAGAAGAATAAAATATGGTATGAAACTGGAAAACATAATGCTAAGTGAAAAAATTTAAAAAATCAAGGGATGAATATTTTGTCTCATATGCAGAAGTTAGTCAAAATAAAGGCAAAAGGTGGTGGTAGAGGGTAATCGCATGAAAATAGAAAAAAGATCAGCAGAATAAAGGAAGAGAATTGAGGAATAGAAAGGAGGGAAAAGAAATGAGAGGGACAGTGAAATGAAATTTACTGAATTATTCTATGTACATGTATCATTATGTCCAGTGAATTTTGCCTTTATGCATATCTATAAACTACTAATTTTTAAAAAGTACTATAAAGAAGTAGAAGGAAGACCAGTAGAGTAGAAGAAAAGGAACAAAAGTGGGGGAAGGGAAGGGAAAGAGGAAGTATTGTGGACTGAACTATGGCAAATTATATTACATTATTGTGTAATCATATCAAAATGAACCTCAGAATTCTGTATAAGGTACTAATTAAAAAATTAATGAATAATACAAATGAAGAATCTAAAAATTAAGAATAATAACAAAACTAAATAGGAAAAAAAAGAAGTAAATAGCATTAAATAGTATTCAATCAGCAAACAGAAAAGAATATAACAGAAATTGTAAGGCAAAAAACAAGTTATTATAACACAAATTTAACAAACTCTTTATAACACTAAATACAAGTGAGTTAAATTATTCAATCTAGTATTTATAGATATTAGCTAATGTAATATATGAGAAATCCAATATAGTTTATTAAATAGACCTTTTTAGAACAATGTTAGTTTCACAACATTGAGCAGGAAGACAGAGAGTTCCCATATAACTACGCCAATGTACATGCACAGCCATACAACCAACATCCCCCACCAGGGTGGCCCATTCCTCAAAACCGACATACCTACATTGAAATAGCATTATCATTCCCAAGTCCATAATTTACATTGCAGTTCACTCTTTGTGTTATACACTTTATGAACTTTGATACATATGTAATGACATACATTTATCTACATTATCTTATTGTTGAAAATTCTCTCTGGTCTATATATTCATCCTTCCCTCCACTCTAACCTAGAGCAACCACTGGTCTTTCCACTGCCTCCATAGTTTTGAATTTCCCCAAATGTTATCTTAAAATTATTATTTAACATATAGACTTTCATTCTGTTTTTTTACTTAATAATATGGGTTTAAATTTCTTTCATATCTTTTCATGAAATACAGTTTTGTATTTTTAATCATAGCCAAAGTTAAATAGTATTCAAATATTTTGATAAAATTTTAATTGGGCTTTACATCATATTATTGAATTATGAAACTTCCTTATATGTTCTGAAAAGTCTTTAATCATGTATAGGCTCTACAGGTATTTTTCCTAGTTGATGCCATTTTCATTTTCTTACCTCTGAAGTGCAAGAGTTTTTAATTCAAATTCCTACTTACCACTTTTTCTCTTTGTGATTCATGGATATGGAGTTATTTTGAAAAAATATTTTCCTAATTTAAAGTCACAAAGATGCTTTTCTTATGTATGTTTTCCTCTAGAAATTTTGGAATTTCATGTTCTACCTCTCAACCTGTGATCTAATTTGAATTAATTTATGGATAGTATAAAATAAAGTATACATATTTTGGCACATAAATATGCAATATCTGCCACATTATTTTTCAAAAAGATATATTTGCCCCATTAAATTGCCTCTGTATTTTTCTTGCATCTACTGATTGTCCAATTATAGATCTCCATATTCTGTTCTATTAATAAATCTGTGTATTCTTAACCTGATTGTATTATGCCTTAAATGTGCAGTTTGTCTTAATATTAGAAGTCTACATGCTCCAGATTATTTCAAAATTTCCCCCTTTTTAAATCTTTGTATTTCCATATAAATTTGAAAGTCAGATTAATAATTGCTATAAAAATCCCAAAAAATATTTATTTCAGTTACATAAAATGTACAGATTAATTTGCAGAGATTTGATATTTTAAGAATATTGAGTCATATAATCCCTTAATATGCAATATCTTTACATTTATTTATTTATTTAACTGCTACATTTCATTATTTTCAAAGTGTAGATTGTTGATGCATTTTCTGATATTTGTCCATAAGTACATCATATTTGCCATGGTTACTTGGTTTTTTCAAGTTAATTTTCAGATTTTTCATTATGAGCATACAGTTGATTTTTAACATGCTGAATTCTCTTCTTAATTTTTAAATTTATTTATTTATTTATTTTAATTAGGTAGATATGACAACAGAATGTGTTTTGATTTATTGTACACAATTGCAGCACAACTTTTCATTTCTCTGGTTGTACATGATGTAGCATCACACCATATGTGCAGTCCACATATGTATCTAGGATAATGATGTCCATCTCATTCCACCATCTTTCCTGCCCCCATTCATCTTCCCCTCCTCACCCTCCCTTTTGCCCAATCACAGTTCCTCCATTTTTCCCCAACCACTCCCCACCATTATGGATCAGCATCCACTAATCAAAGAGAATATTTGGTTTTTGGTTTTCTGGGATTGGTTTACTTTGCTTAGCATGATATTCTCCAATCAAGAATCAATAAATCAAATGGATTCAAAATAAAACTTCTTTTCAGCAAAAGAAATGATTAATGAGATGAACAGAGAACCTACATTTTGGGAGCAAGTTTTGCCACATGCACATCAGATAGAGCACTAATCTCCAAGATATAGAAAGAACTCAAAAAGCGTAACACAAAATAAATAAATAAATAACCCAATCAATAAATGAGCTAAGGAGCTGGACACACCCAGAAGAAGAAATACAATTGATCAACAAATATATGAAAAAACATACAACATCTCTAGTAAATAGAGAAATGCAAATCAAAACTACTTTAAGATTTCGCCTCATGCCTGGAAGAATGGCAGTTATCAAGAATACAAGCAACAATAAGTGTTGGTGAGAATGTGGGGGAAAAGGCACACTCATACATTGCTGGTGGGACTGCAAATTGGTGCAACCAATCTGGAAAGCAGTATAAAGATTCCTTAGAAAACTTGGAATGGACCCACCATTTAAACAAGCTATCCCACTCCTCGGTCTATACCCAAAGTATTTAAAAATAGCATACTATAGTAACACAGCAACATAAATGTTTAGAGCTGCTCAATTCACAATAGCTAAACTGTGGAACCAACCTAGATGCCCTTCAGTAGATGAATGGATAGGGAAACTGGTATATATACACAATGGAATATTACACAGAATTAAAAGAGAATAAAATTATGAATTCTCTTGTGAATTTTAATAGCTAACTTTTTATAAAATTAAAATTTCTCTATCTACTGATAATATCTACAAAGGGTTTTAAGTACAAATTCATTTTTTCTAAGAATGTAGGGTGAATCCATTTACTATTTCTTTTCAAAAGAATACAGTTGTGAGGTAAGTGAAAACCCATAAAGAAGAGTCAGGGAACATCAATCAATTTTAGATTTAGTTATTAATCAGTATACTCATAGATCAACATCTTAATTCCTAGCTAGAATACCTACAGAACCAAAAATGTCAGGCAGTAGGAAAATTCTAGAGAAATAAATATTTTGAGTATTCCCATTTTCTGCATTACAATAAAAATAAAGCTGAAGGAGGAAATCTATAAAAACAGAAAAACATAATCCAAAAGTTTTCTTGTCAGGTATATGAGACTTACTTGTGAGAATGAACATAATGATTGGTTCTTAGTCTCTCACTTATTTACCCCAATTCCTACATAGAGAAATAGTAGTTCTACTGGCAGTATTATAGAAAGTCACATTTAAGAAGCACTTGTGTATTATATTAGAGAGTTCACTGTAAGACTTAAAATATATGAATTTGTTCTATATTTTAATTTGAAAGGAAAAAATAGACAATGATCTCAGAACTTAAAGAAAAAATGAAAAAGATTTATTTTTCATCTTCTATGAGAAAAAAAATGTTTAAAAATGATTAAAATGAGATAAAAGTAGTGTAGGATTCCAAGATGGCAGACAGGAGAGAGGTGCTCTCTGGACATAGTTACTAAAAGACACTTAGTAAGAAGTTTGAACGCTTTACTAGCAATTCTCCTGCAGCTGAAAGGGAGCTGAGACATTTGTGCACCTCTGGACAGTGAAATACAACAAACTCCTGACCGCCGATGGACAGGGGCCTAGTTGGAGTGGTCCACAGTCTGAAACAGCCCTAATATTGTGGCAAGGGTCCATCCAGACAAGGGCTTTAAAACCAAACAGCGAAAAAGGATAAAAGGAAACCTAGACGCAAGTGGTGTCCACATAGAGCTCTTTCATGCAACTTGCCAAACCGGTCTTGCACGCTCTGGAGTGACACAAAGGTCTGCAGATGCTGTTGAGACCAAGCAGAGCACCGCCATCTTTGAGGAAAGCAGTGGCTGACCAGGACAAAGAAACAAGGAAGAAAGGAAAAGCAGCTGCAGACATCCAGGGATCTGCCAGCACTCTGAGAACAGCACATACATGGGTGAGACTCTGGCAACCAGCAGGGGAGGGCGTGTCTGAGGCCAGCTCAGCCGCCCAAGAAGCTACAACTGTGGGTGGGCATGGGGAAAGGGTGCCTTCTGGAGGGTCCCTTTCCCGATACCATTCATCTGCTGACAAACAATGCCCCTGAGCCATTCTTCCACTATGCCATTCTGCCACTGGCCAAAGGTGCAGACTTGACTCCACTAACAGGATCTCTGACTGTCTGGACGTGATCCAAGACAATTGGCTTAAACTGGAAGGGAAAAAAGAAGGGCTTCCCAGGGTCCTCTTTGTTTGAGACTTGTTCCTGGGTTCAACTTTTTTTTTTGTTAGTTTGATTGTTTTCTTGTTTTTGGGTTTTTTTTTGTTTGTTTTTGCTTTGTTTTTGTTTAGATTGACAGTGTGTTTGTTTGCTTCTGCTCCTCTTCTCTTTCTTTTCTTCCTTCTCACTTTTGTATTTTTTCTTCTTCCTTCATCTTCCCTATTTACAACCTGCCATTGCATACTCAACAGAGGCAAAAACAAATTATAGCAGAAATTGGGATTTCTAGAACGGGTGCAATTGAACTATATAGCAAAGCAGTGTTATATATAGTTTATTCTCTATTTTATTGACTCACTCTCTCTCTCTCTCTTACACTAATTCCTACTCTTTTGTCATTTTTTTTTTCTTTTCCATCTTTCTTTATTTCTTCTCTCAACGACTGCATAAGTTAGGTTTATATATAAATCGGTCTTTCCACCTAATCATTCACTCCATTCTCTTTCCTCTTTCACCTCCTGATACTAAACTATTTCCATAGAACTCTCTTTTCATACTTTCTAAGAAAGAACAATTTAATACACTCACTTCCTTCTTCCTAAACATATCACCTCTGTGTCCAATACTTGAAACTATAAAACCCCATAAGAAGCATGCAGAGTAAATTGGAAACAATATCTGGGTTAACTAAATCTGTACATTGTGATCAAACTTGGATTTTCTGAATAGAAAGTGTTAGATTTTAAAGTGTAAAGGAATTATAAGGGGATCTGAGAGCATTGTACTAGAGGAGCAACATAAGGCTTTAAGGTAAAATCGAAATAGTCAAGGTCCCACAGTGCAGGAAGAAAAGACACACAGCAATATGAAGAAACAAGGGAAGAAGGTGACAAAAACAAATCAATACACCTCTTCAGTAGATTTCATGGCAAGCACAGTTGGTGAAATGCCAGAGATGGAATTTAGAAATTACATATTCAAAATATTTATGGAACTTAAGAATAAACTCAAAAATGAGATGAGGGAGAAAATACAGGTGGTAAAAGATCACTTTGACAAAGAACTCCAAAAACAAATACAGGAAGTAAAAGATTACTTCAATAGGGAGATAGGGGCTCTAAAGAGAAACAAAACAGAAATCCTGGAAATCAAAGAAGCAATAAACCAAAATAAAAGTTCAATTGAAAGCATCAACAACAGAGTAGACCACCTGGAAGAAAGAACCTCAGACAATGAAGACAAAATATATATCCTAGCGAAAAATCTAGATTACACAGCAAAAATGGTAAGAAATCAAGAACAGAACATTCAAGAATTATGGGACAACATAAAAAGACCAAACTTAAGAGTGATTGGGGTAGAGGAAGGGGCAGAGTTTCATGCCAAAGGAATGAGTAACTTATTTAATAAAATAATTACAGAAAATTTTCCAAATTTCAGGAATGAATGGGAAAACCAAGTTTAAGAGGCTTACCAAACACCAAACATACAAAATCACAACAGATCCACACCAAGACACATTATAATGAAAATGCCTAATATACTGAGCAAGGAGAGAATATTAAAAGCCACAAGAGAAAGGAAGCAGATTACATATAGGGGGAAACCAATCAGACTATGTTCAGAGTTTTCAACCCAGACCTTAAAAGCAAGAAGATCCTGGATTAGCATACTTCAAGCTCTGAAAGAAAAGGGATGTCAACCAAGAATCTTATATCCAGCAAAACTAAGCTTTAGATTCAAAGATGAAATAAAAACCTTCCACGACAAGCAAAAGTTAAAAGATTTCACAACTCGAAAGCCAGCACTTCTGAACATCCTGGGCAAAATTTTTCATGAAGAAGAAGAGAAAAATAACAGTGAAAATCAACAAAGGTAGATATTAAACTAAGGGAAATACCAACCAGAGGAGAAATCAAATCAAACAAAAGACCATAATACAAATAAAAATGGATGGGAACAAACATCACATCTCAATAATAACCCTGAATATTAATGGCCTAACTCGCCATTAAAAAGACACAGATTATCAGAATGGATTAAAAGAAATGACCCAACTAATTGCTGTATCCAAGAAAAACACCTCATAGAAAAAGACATCAATAAACTGAAAGTGAAAGGCTGGGAAAAATCTTACCATTCACATGGGCCACGGAAGCAAGCAGGGGTTTCCATTCTCATATCAAATAAGGTAGACTTCAAGCCAAAGCTAATCAAAAGGGACAAAGATGGATATTTCTTAGTATTTAATGGAACCATTAATCAACAGGATATAACAATCATAAATCTATATGCCCCAAATAATGGAGCACTTACATTCATCAAACAAAATCTTCTCAAGCTCAAGAGTAAAATAGACCACAACACAGTTATTATAGGGGACTTCAACACACCTCTCTCAAACATATACATATACATCTTTGGATGTATAGATCATCCAAACAAAAGCTAAACAAAGAAACTTTAGGCCTCCTCAAAACAACTAATAACTTAGACCAAATGGACATATATAGAATATTTCATCCCTCAGTAAAAAAATAAACTTTTTTCTCAGCAGCACATGGATCCTTCTCCAAAAAAGGCCATAAATTATGTCACAAGGCAACTCTCAGCAAATATTAAAAAATAAAGATACTACCATGCATTCTATCAGACCATAAAGGGATGAAATTGGAAATCAATGACAAAACAATGAATAAGAAAAACTACTCCAACAACTGGAAGCTAAATAACATGCTACTGAATGAACAAGGGGTTGAAGAAGACATCAAAAAGGAGATTAAAAAATTCCTAGAGGTAAATGAGAACACAGATACAACGTATAGAAATCTCTGGTACACTATGAAGGCAGTAGTAAGAGGAAAAATCATTGCACTGAGTTCCTTCCTTAAAAAGAAAAAAAAACAACAAATAAATGACTTAACATCACACCTCAAAGCACTAGAAAAAGAAGAACAGACCAACACCAAGAGCAGTAGAAGACAGGAAATAATTAAAATCAGAGCCAAAATTAATGAAATTGAGACTAAGGAAACAATTCAAAGAATTGACAAAACTAACAATTGGTTCTTTGAAAAAATAAACAAAATTGACAGACCCTTAGTGATGCTAACATAAGAAAAAACTCAAATTACTAACATTCGTGATGAAAAAGGGAATATCACAACAAACACCTCAGATATACAGAAGATAATTAAAAGTTACTTTGAAAACTTGTACTCTAATAAAATAGAACATATTGAAAGCATTGGCAGATTACTAGAGTTGTATGATTTGCCTAAACTGGAACTAGAGGCTATACACAATTTAAACAGATCTATTACAAGCAAAGAAATAGAAGATGTCATCAAAAAGCTA
The DNA here is from genome assembly GCA_025594165.1 of Tamias sibiricus. Classification (NCBI taxonomy): domain Eukaryota; kingdom Metazoa; phylum Chordata; class Mammalia; order Rodentia; family Sciuridae; genus Tamias; species Tamias sibiricus. The sequence continues at coordinate 136,381,462 of CM046660.1, read as the reverse complement.
CCAACAAGGAAAAGTCCAGGACCTGATGGGTTTATAGCCAAGTTCTACAAGACTTTCAAAGAAGAACTAATACCAATGTTCTTCAAACTATTTCAAGAAATAGAAAAAGAGGGAGCTCTTCCAGACTCTTTCTATGAGGCCAATATTACATTAATTCCAAAGCCAGGCAAAGACACAGCCAAGAAAAGAAAACTTCAGGCCAATATCTTTAATGAACATAGATGAAAAAATCCTCAACAAAATTCTGGCAAATCGGATAGAAAAACATATCAAAAAGATAGTGCACCACGATCAAGTGGGGTTTATTCCAGGGATGCAAGGCTGGTTCAACATTCAGAAATCAATAAACATAATACATCACATCAATAGACTTAAAGATAAAAATCATATGATCATCTCAATAGATGCAGAGAAAGCATTTGACAAAATACAACACCCCTTTATGTTCAAACACTGGAAAAACTAGGAATATCAGGAACATATCTCAACATTATAAAAGCTATCTATGCAAAACCTCAAACTAACATTATCTTAAATGGAAAAAAATTGAAAGCATTCCCTCTAAAAACTGGAACAAGACAGGGATGACCCCTTTCACCACTGCTATTTAACATAGTACTGGAAACTCTGGCCAGAGCAATTACACAGATGAAAGAAATTAAAGGGATCCAGATAGGAAAAGAAGAGCTCAAATTAGCACTATTTGCTGATGACATGATAATGTACCTTGAAGACCCAAAAAACTCTACCAGAAAACTTTTACAACTAGTAAATGAATTCAGCAAATTTGCAGGATACAAAATCAATACCCATAAGTCAAAGGCATTTTTGTACATCAGTGACAAAGCCTCTGAAAGGGAAATGATGAAAACTACCCCATTTACAATAGCATCAAAAAAACCCAAACAAACTGGGAATCAACTTAACAAAGGAGGTGAAAGACCTCTATAACGAAAACTATACAACAGTAAAGAAAGAAATTATAGAAGAATTCAGAAGATGGAAAGACCTACCTTGCTCTTGGATAGGTAGAATTAATATTGTCAAAATGTCCATACTACCAAAAGCATTATACAGATTTAATGCATTTCCAATCAAAATCCCAATGTCATTCTTCAAAGAAATAGAAATAACAGTCATGAAATTCATCTGGAAAAATAAGAGACCCAGAATAGCCAAAGCAATCCCGAGCAAGAAAAGTGAAGCAGGTGGCATCACCATACCAGACTTTAAATTATACCATAGAGCAATAGTAACAAAAACAGCATGGTATTGGCACTAAAACAGATGGGTGGACCAATGATACAGAATTGAGGACACAGAGACTAATACATATAATTTCAGGTATCTTATATTAGACAAAGGTGCCAAAAATGTACAGTGGAGAAAGGATAGCCTCTTCAACAAATTGTGCTGGGAAAACTGGAAATCCATATGCAACAAATTGAAATTAAATCCTTATCTCTCACCATGCACAAAACTCAATTCAAAGTGGATCAAAGACCTAGGGATTAGACCAGAGACAATACACCTAATAGAAGAAAAAGTAAGCTCCAATTTCCAACATGTCAGATTAGGCCCCAAATTCCTTAATAAGAATCCTGTAGCGCAAGAATTAATACCAAGAATTAATGAATGGGATAGATTTAAGCTAAAAAGCTTCTTCTCAGCAAAAGAAACAGTGAGGTTAATAGAGAGCCAACTAATTAGGAACAAATATTTAATACATGCACATCAGATAGAGCACTAATTTCTAGAATATATAAAGAACTCAAAAACCTTAACACCAAAAAAAAAACAAATAACCCAATCAATAAATGGGCTAAGGAATTGAAAAGATACTTCTCAGAAGAAGAAACACAATTAATCAACAAATACATGAAAAAATGCTCAACATCGCTGGCAATTAGAGAAATGCAAATCAAAACTACTCTAAGATTTCATTTCACTCCAGTCAGAATTGCAGCTATGAAGAACACAAACAACAATAAATGTTGGAGAGGATGTGGGGAAAAAGGCACACTCATACATTAGTGGTGGGACTGCAAAATGGTGCAACCGTTATGGAAAGCAGTATGGAGATTTCTTGGAAAACTGGGAATGGAACCACCCTATGACCCAGCCATCCCACTCCTGGGTCTATTCCCAAAGGACTTAAAAACAGCATATTACAGTGACACTGCCACTTCAATGTTTATAGCAGCATAATTCACAATAGGTAGATTGTGGAACCAACCTAGATGTCCCTCGGTAGATGAGTGGATAAAGAAAATGTGGTATATATACAAAATGGAATTTTACTCAGCAAGAAAAGAGAATAAAATAATGGCATTTTCAGGTAAATAAATGAAGTTGGAGAATATAATGCTAAGTGAAATTAGTCAATCTCAAAAATCGAAATACTGAATGTTTTCTCTGATATAAGGAGGCTAGTTCACAGTGTTGTTGGGGGGTACATAGGAGGATTAGAGGAACACTAGAATGGTCAAAGGGAAGGGAGGGGAAGAGAGGGAGCAAGGGGGGAGGGAGGAAGGAAAAAAGAAAAAAGAAAGAAAAGGTTGTTGAATGAGATGGATATCATTTTCCTAAATGCATGATTGAAGACCTGAATGGTACGAATATACTTTGTATACAAACAGTTGTATGTAAAATGATGCTATATATGTGCATTATGAATTGTAGTACATACTACTATTATAAATAAAAAATGATTAAAATGTTTTCTTACTTCTTATACTCAACCGAACTTTTTTGAATCTTAACTATTTACTTCTATAGTTCTGAGTTGTAAATGACCTATATTTTTTAACTGTTGATTTGTTCTCCAGAAGTTTGTTTAACATTCAACACTTATATTTTCACACCATTTTATATCCAACTTGGCATAAGTAGTGATGATCTCACACCATTCTATCTTAGAAATGGAATTTCACAAAAGAAAAATTTGTACAAATTTCCTATTTTTCTAAAGAAGTAAGAAAGAATTGGTGGTATTGCAAGCAAATGTTAACACTATAGATATAAAGATAGAATGTATTAACATGTTTAATAATCCATCAATTTAGACAACTCCTCCCATTGCATGTTAATCTCAATCTATTTATATGAGGGAATGTGATATATGGAGAGGATAGAGGATTGAGCAGAGTAGCTTCAAAAAAAAACATGAAGTCATCCCTATTGTCAAATTCAACCACACATAATGGCATTACTTCAGGTAGGTCTAGAAAGATTCCAGAGTCATTTAGACAAGGAAAAATTTCTGTGACTATAATTAGGATAATAATGGATTTTAATTTCCCACTCAGGATACATTTAAGAGAGACACTCTTAACTATACTGTTCAGGGCAAATCATATGCGAGTATTCTCAATGATAGTGATGGCCCAGAAGAACAGTGATTACTAACCCAAAGGAATCAGAAATGATATTCACCAAGTTAAAATATTCAAGAAGAGCTAATCATAACAACAAAGAGTGTTCCCCATAAGATGTTTCTCTGCTTTGCTATCTGAACAAAATCTCAAAGATTCCATAACTCATTCAGGCAAGTCAACAAGCAAGGTACTATACAAATTTAAAAGGGTCCGGTACAAATATAGCAAGATGTCTTTCTACATTTAAATAAAGAATTACAGGTTTGAGGCAGTTTTCCCCACTAAGTATCACTTAAAACACTAAAATTGGGAGATATTAAATGTACTAAAAATAATCCCTTTTGTAAAATTTTTGAAAAATTATAGATTAAAGAAATTAATATTATTTGTGATATTTCTTATGTGAAAAGTTCACTGTTATGGTTTAGATGTGAGTTGTCCCCCAAAAAAGCTTACGTGTGAGACAATGCTTGAAGGTTTAGAGGATAAATGCTTGAAGGTTTAGAGTCTTAACCCAATCAGCGAATTAATCCCCTGATAGGGGACAGGTAGGGTGTGGCTGGAGGACGTGGGTCATTAGGGTTATGTGGCTTTCGAGTTCATATTTTTAATTTGGCAAGTGGACTCTCACTCTCTGCTTCCTGATCATCATGTGAGCAGCCTCCCTCCACCACACTCTTCCACCATAAGTTGTGCCTCACCTCAAGCCCTGAAGAATGGAGTTGGTTGTCCAAGGACTGAGACCTTTGAAACAGTAACTTAAAAAAATATTATATTCTCTCACACAAACAAGTTCACTTGAGACTATCAAAAGAATTATCAGACACTAAGCATTTTCTCTATATTAAAAAAAATTCCAATTTCCTTTGACTTTTATAAAGTATTTGGATTTCTATGCTTTCAATTCAGTAAAAAAATTAATAAATTGGATATCATCAACTTTAAGAACTTATGAGCTTTAAAAGAGTTCTAAAATTATAAAACAATAAGATAAAAACTGGGATAATATATGTTTGAATCTCAAATATGATAAAATATATTCAAATATACACAAAGCTCTTAAAACCAAAAAAAAAAAAAAAAGAAAGAAAGAAAGAGAGAAAGAAGGAAAAAGAAAAGCAGAGAAAAAGAAAATAATCTAATTGAAAATAGGGGGAAATATTTGAATAGAAACTTCACCAAAGAAAGGCTACATAGAGCAAATAAGCATATTGAAAGATGCTCAATTATCTTTAATCATTAGGTAAATGCCATTTAAAATCACAAGGGTTGGATGTAATTCAGTGGTAGATTTGTGAGGCACTGGGTTCAATCCCCAGCATGGGAAAAATCACATTGAAATATTAATACTAACTTATTCTAATGACTAATATTCAAAAAATAATAATAGCCCCAATAAGGAGGATAATACCAAAATCTATTGAGAATATGGAGTTAATGTGTGTGGAGCAACTAAAATATCCATGCACTGCTGGTGACAATGCAAAATGCTACAACACCTTTGGAAAACATGGTTAATTTCTTACAAAGTTGAACATACACTTACCTTATTACCCAGACATTCAAGTACTAGAAATTTAGCCAGTGAAATAAAAAACAAGTTGACACAAAAACTTTAATGCAAATATTTGCAACTACTTTCTTCATAAACACCAAAAACTTGGGAAAAACTGAATGAGAAAATGATATACAAGAATCAAAAGGCTATATACTGCATGATTCTATCTATATAATATTCTGGAAAATGTAAAACACTCTAGATAGGAAGCAGATCAATGGTTGCCAGAGGCTAGATTGAAGGGAAGAAGTGAATAAAAGAGACAACAACAGAAGGAGAGAAGATGGCAGATCAGAGAAAGGGTGTACTTCCTAGTAGTTCCCTCAAACCAGACTTAAAAAATGGGAAGACTGCTCCTCATTGAAGTGGGTAACTAAGAAAACTTACTAAAATTCAATACTTAATGATAAACTAAACCATAGAGACACAGAAAATTGTAAACTTTGAACATAATATAAGAAATAATACATTAAAGACATGACAGCTTGGTTGTCAGCAGTTGTCCCAGCCATGGCTACTAATGGAAGGGGAAGTAAAGACTGAGAGAAAGGAAAACGGGGTTTAAAAAAATGGCTTCAGGGAACCTGTGAAACAGAGAAGCAGGCTGATCTTAATGGGCCCAGAGTCATTTGGTGAGAGAAAAGCAATGAAAATTGCACAGCACACTGGCAGATAGTTTGGTGGGAAGTGAGTTTGTCAGCATGACAACCATTTGTAAATACTGTAAAGCTGGGAGCAGAGATAGGAGATCAGGCTCTCTTAACTGAAGTTGCCAGACTGACCCAGGAGTCACCTATTGTGAGCCCCAGAGTGTGCCTGGACCAATGTGACAAAGATAAGCACAATGAGGATTGTGCCTAGGGCACCATGCTCCAGATACCAAGGACAGAGGGCTTCCTTTGATATTGGCATCTCATAAGAGGTATTTGAAAGAGCCAATAATGGCAAGGTGGGAAGAAACATCTGCGCTCCAGGACTGATACTAGGTAATTTACATCCATGGTAGTGACTTTGAAACCTGTAACGGTTTAAACCTTACACCCCAAAAGTATAATTTATAGGAGGTACCTGAGACCCAGATGTCTAGCGAATATTGGAATCTCCCCCAGAAACAAGGGGTATAGATCAAATCTTAAATATGTACCAACATAGTTTCAAAGATCACCCAAGCCCATATCCAAACTACTGGAACTTCCAATTTAAAAACTCTGCACCACCCCTACTACAGAATTTGAGCACTCCCCAGTGTATGTAGAAGCTGGGAGCTAATATAACCAGCTTTGGTTTCTAGTCACAACAGTTAGCAGCTGGTGAGAAACACAAACACATTGGATCTAGCAACCCCTAGCCCTTGAGCCAATAGTTATAGAGCCCAAAATAAATACAAAGAATGAGAATCCATTCTTGCCAACAGTTTTGACCACCTTTGTGGAAGAAAACCCTTTATTTATCACTAGGAATTTTTTATCTTTTTCTCCCATATTCCCATTTTTTAAATTTATATTTTATTCTATTTTTTTTGTGTGTGTGTGTGTGTGTGTGTGTGTGTGGTACCAGGGATTGAACTCAGGGGCACTCCACCACTGGGTCACATCCCCAGCCCTTTTTTGTATTTTATTTAGAGACAGGGTCTCACTGAGTTGCTAAGTGCCTCGCCATTGCTGAGGCTGGCTTTGAACTCACGATCCTACTGCCTCAGCCTCCCAAAGTGCTGGGATTACAGGTGTGCACCACCGCGCCTGGCTTATTCTTTTATTAATGTTTTGAAAATTCATTCAAATTTCATTTCATCATGTTATTATTATCACTTTTTTCCATTCTTCATGGTTGTGTTTTTAGGGCATGTGTGTATTCTCACTGAGCAAATAGGTTAAAAAATACATTGACATCTCTCTCTCTCTCTCTCTCTCTCTCTCTCTCTCTTTCTGTACATATATATACTCACAGACATACATATGCAAGTTTTCTTTCTTTGCAATTGCTTTTTTTCTTCACCCATCTATTATTTAGTTTGGATTCAGTTAAGGGGTAAACTTATATGGGAGAGTATATGAGAATTTGAGTTGTTTTGATTTACATTTGCTTGTTTGCACCTTAGTTTTTGTCCCTCTTATTACTACTTCTTCACTCTCTTCCTCCTCATAGTCAATTTTTCCTGTTCCCTCTTCCTTTTTTACTGTTTTGTTATTTTAGTTTCTATTCCTCCTTCTTTATAGCTATTAAAGAAGATTTAATTAACAAATTAGAAAAGCAAATACAGGCAACAGACCATATCTTAAAGAAACAGAATACAAAAAAAAAAAAAAACATCAGAACTCTTGGAAGTGAAAGACACAGTGATTCAAATTAAAAATTCATCGAGGGGCTGGGATTGTGGCTCAGCGGTAGAGCGCTCACCTAGCACGTGTGCGGCCCAGTTTGGATCCTCAGCACCACGTACAAATAAACGCATTGTGTACAGCTAAAGCAAATAAATAAATACTTTTTAAAAAAAATTCATTGAAAGCTGCCTTCAATAGGTAAGATTGCATTAAAAAAAAAAAAAAGATCTTCAGGACTTGAAGACAGATTTTATGAACTTGTATGTAATAAATGCAGTGAAAAAAAGACTTAAATAAGAATATACAAAAACCCAGGGCAGCATCAAGAGAAAAATATTAGTCATTAAAATAGAAGAGAACATGGAGATTCAGGCTAAAGGCATTATGAATATCTTCAATGATATAATAATAGAAATATTTCCCCATATTAGAAATGAGACAGACATTCACATATAGTAGACATACAGGACCCCAAATAGACAAAATAAAAAGAGAACCTCTCCAAAACACATCACAATCAGAATGCCTAACATTGAAAATAAGAAAAGAATATTAAAAACTGTAAGAGAAATATATTGTTGACCTTTAGAAGCAAACCAATAAGGTTCACTTCTGACTTCTCAACCCTAAAATCAAGAATGGTCTGGAGTAAGCTATTCCAAGATCTGAAAGAAAGTATTTGCAAGCTAAGATCGCTATATCCAGAAGAGATATAGTTCATGATCAATGCAGAAATAAAAACTTTTTATGAGCTAAAAGAAAAAAATATTCATGACCACCAAGCCAGCACTTCAAAAAATACTCAAAGGTATACTGCACAAAGAGGAACCAAAAACAAACCTTGATTCTCCTAAATATATGAACTTCACTAGAAAAGCAACCAACTAAATGAAAATCAAGACAGAGTTAAATATTGCAAACAAACCAAAATGGCATGAAACAACAAATGATTGTCCATAATAATATTGACTGGAACTAAATTCAACTTCTCAATTAAAAGACATAGATTAGTATAATGGATTTTTTAAAAGATTCAACTATATGTTGTTTGCAAGAGACTCAACTCAACTCAACATCATGAGGCTGAACATAAAAGGATAGAAAAAAATATTCAATGCAAATGGGATCCAAAATCAAGCAGGAGTAGCTATTCTCATATGTGACAAAGCAGACTTCAAGTAAAAGATACAGAAGAAACAAAGAAAACCACTGCATCCTGGTAGATGGAAAATTCCAAGAAGATATAACAAGAGTAAAAATATATGCCCCAGAAGATAGTGCACCTAATTACATAAAAAGTTAAAATACTCTTAACATCAAGTCCCAGACAGACCCCAATATAACAATATTGGGCAATTTCAACATACCCTTGTCACAAAATGGATAGATTATTCAATCATAAAATTTTAAAAAAACAATATTTCTGACCTCAATAATACATAAATCATATAGACCTAACAGACATCTACAGAGTATTTTACTCAAAACAGCTGAATTTACCTTCTCAGCAGCTTATGAAACCTTTTCCAAAATAGACTGTATTCTAGGTCACAATGTAAATAGTAAATGCAAATAAGTAAATAAATAACATTATTGCATCCTATAATATCATAAGGGAATTAAACTAAAACTCAACAGCAAGAAAAACATAAGTTTGTAAAGTAATACGTGTGAATTAAAAATTTTGAAGCCATTAGAATTCATTTAATAGTGTATAGAAGATGCTGTTAAAACATAGGAAAGGTATTTTTTCTTAATCCAAAGTTTGTGAATTTGGCTTTGCTACCTCAATTGCAGGTGTGTGTTTGCATTTATAAACTTTTGCAAAGAGAAAAAAGTGAATAAATATATATTTTTGGAGTAACATTGCTATTTAAACATTTTTTACAAACATTGGTGTTCAAAAATTTGCCATTTCAGGCTACTATTTTTATATATTTTTTTTTTACTTTTTAAATTCAACAGTGTTTTTGCTACTAAATTCAACAGTGATTTTGCTACTGTTTAGCTCATGCAGTTTATACTGTATTTTGTACATCCTTTATGTCCACAGAACCTTGAAAGGAGTGCTATCTGAAAACAAGGTGTAACTTAAAATTGCTTCTTCTAATAGATGTGATTAAAGGAAATTTAACGTTTAAATTCTAGTGAAGTTGATGTAGTCTCATTATTAATTGTCCTATAATGGAACAGTAGCAAATTCACTAAACTTTTGTATTCAAAACTAATTGTTCTCAGTATCTTAAACATAGGGGAATGTAATACTTATAGTGTATGTTTGGGTTTTAATTCTACATTTTATATATGAGCCATTTAGATATGCATTGTTCATCCTACCCTGCAATTTGAAGTATCTATAACCTAGCTTATGTTAATGTGATCATGAAGTTTGTTTGCTCTAGCATTCTGCATCCTGTAATGAAACATTGCTTTGGTGAACTTGTCAGTGTTTTATCAGTACTGATGTATGCAAGCATTTTTTTTTTTAAGTTATGCTTTTCTCCTGGTATTGGAAAGTGGTGTTCTAGCAGGTTCTGGACTGGATCACAGGGAGTATTTTGGGGGATGATAGAGGACATTAAATTCTTTCCCTGTGATGAAAATTGTTTGTTATCAGCATAGTACTGCAGTGCCTGGATATCAGCTACAGTTTGGTTTAATTTTGCTTTTGACATGTTTATTTGACAAGCTTTATAATGAAGTTTTAAGTTGGAAATAAAGTTGAAAATAAAAATGTTTAAAAAAAATAAGAAATCATATAAAACATTGAAAATGAAGAATGGATCATAGAGAAAGAGAAGAAATTCATAGAAACAAATTAGAACAGAGGTACACCATATAAAATTATCTGGGACCGTGTAAAAGCAATTCTAAGATGAAAATTTATGGCATTAAGAGCTTATTAAAAAAAAAAAAAAAAAAGAAATCCGAAATAAATAAGTATATGTTTCACTTCAAGGATTTAGGAAAAGAAGAAGAAACTAATTACAAAATCAGTAGAAGGCAGTAAATAATTAAGATCAGAGACAAAATTAATGAAATTGAGAATAATAAAACAATACACAGGATCGATGCAACAAGAATTTGTTCTTTGAAAATATAAACAAGATTGATAAACTCATAGACAAATTAACTAAGAGAGAGAAAATCCAAATAAACAAAATTATAGATGAAAAGGAGATACTACCACAGACATTTCAGAAGATCATCAGAAACAACTTTGAAAATTTACACTTAAATAAACTGAAGAATATAGAAGACACTGAAAAAATTCTAGACACATAAAACCTGCCCAAATTGTACCAAGAAGATATTTAAAAAACCTAAACAGACCAATATCAAGTAATGAAATTGAAACAGCAAACAAAGCAATGCAGGAGGCATCACAATACCTGATCTAAAATTATGCTACAAAGCTATAGTAACAAAAACAGCATGGTATTGGCATGAAAACAAGAATAGAATAGAAGACACAGAAACAAACCCACATATTTATAGTCATCTGACACTTAGCAAAGGTACCAAATACATATGTTGGAGAAAAGATAGCCTTCTTAATAAATGGTGCTGGGAAAAAACTGGTTATCCACATGTAAAAGAATAAAACTAGATCCCTATTTCTCAGCCTGCACAGAAGTCAAATCAAACTGGATCAAATATGTTGAAATCAGACCAGAAACTTCACAACTGCTAAAAGAAAACATAGGGCCAATATTCTATCATATTGGTGTAGGTATAGGCTTCCCTAACAAGACCCCTAAAGCTTACAAAATAAAAACCAAGATTTGATAAATGGAATGTCATTCAATTACAAAGCCTCTTCACAGCAAAGGAAAACATTAAGAGCCTGAAAAGAGATCCAACAGCATGGAAGAAAATTATTTGCCAGCTACTCCTCTGACAGAGGTTTAATATCCAAAATTTGTAAAGAACTCAAAAAGCTTAACACACACACACACACGCCAAAAAAAAAAAAAAAAAAAAAAAAGGCGGGGGGGAACCCAATTAATAAATGGGCAATGGGCTGGGATTGTGGCTCAGCGGTAGAGCGCTCGCCTAGCACGTGCACGGCCCGGGTTCGATTCTCAGCACCATGTAAAACTAAAAAAAAAAAAACCACATTGTATACAACTAAAGCAAATAAATAAATATTAAAAAATAAAGATTTCATCTCATACTAAAGTACAAATAACAATACATGCTGGCAAGTTCAGGGAAAATAACTTCACTCATACATTGTTGATGGGACTACACATTAGTACAACCACTCTGGAAAGCAGTATATGGAGAGTCTTCAAAATTTTAGGAATGGAACCACCATGTGACTCAGCTATCTCCTACTCCTTGGTATTTATCCAAAATAATTAAAATTAGCATATTATAGTTATACAGTTACATCAATATTTATAGCAGCATAATTCATAATAGACAAATTATGGAACAGCTCAGATGCTTATCAATAGATAAATGGATTCAGAAAATGTGGTATACATGAACAATGAAGTTTTACTCAGCCGTAAAGAAGAATTAAATTGTGGCATTTTGCTGGTAAATAAATAAAAATGTAGACTGCAAGAAGGGGACCAAGGCCAGGAAGTCCCAAAGAGCTGCGTGCGTGTGCTCCCAGCAGTGCCCACTCACTTCAGAGCTGCAGGTAGCCGCTGCCAATAGGGGACCAAGGCCAGGAAGTCCAGAACTACTCACCTGCTTGTGTTCCCAGCTGTGCCCAGCCACTTCCGAGCCACCTCAATATGCAGGTCAAGGAACAGGCCCCGGGCCCAGTAACAGGGAGTATTACATGGGGATGCCTATCTTTTGTTTCTCCTATTAACACCCAAGTTCTTATGATTACTCTATCACTAATCAAATAATCTAATTCCTCTATTTTCTCAAATCCTAACTCACAAAATCTTAGCCAACCCCTAAGTACCCCTTTCTACCATTAGATACTGTAAACCACCACACAAACATACTGACTATATGGTAGAAGATAACTGATCTCATCATTTATGTTTAAAGTGTCAAAACTGTAACTATAAAAATAGATGTGAAGTGATATATGACAACACTTTGGGTTCCTTGAATGCTGTAATATTGATCTTTCCCTTAAAACTGAGGCATCGGGTAACCTGTAGGGATGTTGTAAGACAATAGGGCAGAATCAGTAATACCTCAGACTTATACTGCAAGAGAGAAAAAACACATAGATATCATGAAAAAACAAGAGAGGAAAATGACCAAAATAAACCAAGATATTACAGCAATAGAATCCATAGAAAGCACAGTAGACGAAATGTTAGAGGAGTTCCAAATATACATAATAAAAATAATTCGGGATTTAAAAAATGACCTAAGTGAGCAGATACAGGCAAAAATTAATATCCCCAACAAAGAGATAAGAGATCAAATGCAGGAAACCATCAATCACACCAACAAAGAGATATGAGAACAAATACAAGTAGCAAAAGATTACTTTAAGAAAGAGAGAGAGAGTCTGAGAAAAAACCAAACAGAAATACTTGAAATGAAAGAAACAATAAGCCATTTAAACAACTCAATAGATAGTATCACCAACAAATTGGATCACTTCGAAGACAGGCCCTCAGACGATGAGGACAAAATATATAATATTGAAAATAAATTTGACCTCACAGTGAAGAAGGTAAGAAACCATGAACAGAATATCCAAGAATTGTGGGATACCATCAAAAGACTGAATATAAGATTTATTGGAATAGAGGAAGATGCAGAGGATTAAACCAAAGGAATGCAAAATCTCTTCAATGAAATAATATTAGAAAATTTCACAAACAAGAAGAACAAATTTGAAAACCAAATACAAGCATATAGGACACCAAATGTACAAAATTACAACAGGTCTACACCAAGGCACATTATAATGAAAATGCTTAGCATACAAAATAAGGATAGAATTTTAAAGGCTGTAAGAGAAAAATCAGATAACCTATAGACGAAAACCAATTCGCTTCTCAGCAGATTTTTCAAACCAGACTCTCAAAGCCAGGAGATCCTGGAACAACATATACTGGGCTCTAAAAAATAAGGAATGCCAACCAAGAATCTTATATCCAGCAAAATTAAGCTTAGATTTGATGATGAAATAAAAACCTTCCATGATAAACAAAAGCTAAAATAATTTGCAACAAGAAAGCTGGCACTAAAGAACATTCTTGGCAAAATATTCCATGAGGAGGAAATGAAAAGCAACAATGAAAACTTGCAAAGGGAAGAACTACAATAAGGGAAAAGCTAACCAAAGGAGAAATGAAGTCAAGCTAAATACCAAAAACAAAATTAAATTAAATTAAATTAAATTTTAAAATGACCAGTAATACAAATCATATCTCAATAATAACCCTGAATGTTAACGGCCTAAACGCACCAATTAAAAGACATACGCTGATAGATTGGATTAAAACAAAGACCCAACACAAAAAAGACGCCCACAGACTGAAGGTGAAACGATGGGATAAAACATACCACTCACAAGGTCTACATAAGCAAGCAGGGGTTTCCATCCTTATATCAAATAAAGTAAACTTCAAGCCAAAGTTAAAAAAAAAAAAAAAAAGATAAAGATGGACATTTCATACTGCTTAAGGGAATCATACATGAACTAGAAATAACTATTATAAATATATATGCCCCAAATAACGGACCATCCACATTCATCAAACAAACTGTTCTCAAGTTCAAGAGTCAAATTGACCACAACACAAATAATTCTAGGTGACTTTAACACACCTCATTCACCACTGGATAGATCTTCAAAACAAAAGCTAAACAAAGAAACTGAAGAACTCTATAATACAATCAATAACTTAGATTTAACTGACATATATAGAGTATATTATCCATCAATGAGTCAATACACAATTTCTTCTCAGCAGCACATGGATCATTCTCCAAAATAGACCATATATTATGCCATAAAGCAACTCTAAGCAAATATAAAAAAGTAGAGATACTACCCTGCATCCTATCAGACCATAATGAAATGAAATTAGAAATCAATGATAAAATAAGAAACAAAAACTACTCCAACACCTGGAGACTAAATAATATGCTACTGAATGAACAATAGGTTGCAGAAAACAACAAGAAGGAGATTAAAAAATTCCTAGAGGTAAATGATAACACAGATACAACATATCGAAATCTCTGGGACACTATGAAGGCAGTACTAAGAGGAAAATTCATTGCATGGAGTTCATTCCTTCAAAGAAGAAAAGGTCAAGAAATAAATGAACTAACATTACACCTCAAATCCCTAGAAAAAGAAGAAAAAATCCACGCCAAAAGCAGTAGAAGACAGGAAATAATTAAAATCAGAGTCAAAATCAATGAAATTGAAACAAAAAACACAATTGAAAAAATTGACAGAACCAAAAGTTGGTTCTTTGAAAAAATAAACAAAATTGATAGGACATTAGCTATGCTAACTAAGAAAAGGAGAGAAAAAACTCAAATTACCAATATTTGTGATGAAAAAGGAGACATCACGACAGACACTATGGAAATACAGAATATAATTAGATGAAAATTTATACTCCAATAATAGAGAAAATAATGAAGGCATTGACAAATTTCTAGAAACATATGATATGCCCAAACTAAATCAGGATGATATACACAATTTTAATAGATCAATTTCAAGCAAAGAAATAGAAGACACCATCAGAAAACTAACAACCAAGAAAAGCCCAGGACTGGATGGATACACAACCGAGTTCTACAAGACCTTTAAAGAAGAACTAACACCAATACTTCTCAAACTATTTCATAAAATAGAAAAAGAGGGAACCCTTCCAGACTCATTCTATGAGTCCAATATCACCCTGATTCCAAAACCAGGCAGAGACAAATCAAAGAAAGAAAACTTCAGACCAATATCTCTAATGAATATAGATGCAAAAATTCTCAACAAAATTTTGCAAAATAGAATACAAAAACATATCAAAAATATTGTGCACCATGATCAACTGGGATTAATTCCAGGGATGCAAGGTTGGTTCAACATAAGGAAATCAATAAATGTAATTCACCGGCTGGGCGCAGTGGTGCATGCCTGTAATCCCAGCACTTGGGAGGCTGAGGCAGGAGGATTGTGAGTTCAAAATCAGCCTCAGCAATGGCGAGGCACTTAGCAACTCAGTGAGACCCTGTCTCTAATAAAATACAAAAAAGGGATGAGGATGTGGTCCAGTGGTCCAGTGCCCCTGAATTCAATCCCTGGTACCAAAAAAAAAAAAAAAAAAAAAAAAAAAAAAAAAAAAAGTAATTCACCACATCAATAGACTCAAAGATAAAAATCTTATGATCATCTTAATTGATGCAGAGAACGCATTTGACAAGATACAGTACCCCTTCATGTTCAAAACGTTAGAAAAAAATAGGGATAACAGGAACATACCTCAACACTGTAAAGGCTATTTATGCTAAGCCCCAGGCAAACATTATTCTAACTGGAGAAAAATTGAAAGCATTCCCTCTAAAAACTGGAACAAGACAGGAGTGCCCTCTTTCATCACTTCTATTTAACATAGTTCTTGAAACCCTAGCCAGTGCAAATAGACAGACAAAAGAAATAAAAGGGATACAGATAGGAAAAGAAGAATTCAAATTATCACTATTTGCAGACAATATGATTCTATACATAGAAGATCCAAAAAATTCCACTAGAAATCTTCTAGAACTAATAAATGAATTCAGCAAAGTAGCAGGATATAAAATCAATACCCATAAATCAAAAGCATTTCTGTACATGAGTGACAAATCTGTAGAAAGAGAAACTAGGAAATCCACCCCATTTACTGTAACATCAAAAATAAAATAAAATAAAATACTTGGGAATCAACTTAAGAAAAGAATTGAAAGACTTGTACAATGAAAACTACAGCACACTAAAGAAAGAAATTAAAGAAGGTCTTAGAAGACGGAAAGATCTACCTTGTTCATGGATAGGTAGAACTAATATTGTCAAAATGATTATTCTACCAAAAGCACTATACAATTTTAATGCAATCCCAATCAAAATCCCAATATCATTCCTCAACATAGAAATAGAAAAAGCAATCATGAAATTCATCTGGAAAAATTAGAGACCCAGAATAGCCAAAGCAATTCTTAGCAAGAAGAGGGAAGTTGGTGGCATTACTATTCCAAACCTTAAATTGTACTACAAAGCAATAGTAACTAAAGCAGCATGGTATTGGCACCAAAATAGACCAGTAGACCAATGGTACAGAATAGAAGACACAGAGACTAACCCACACATCTACAGTTATCTTATATTAAACAAAGGTGCCAAAAATATACATTGGAGAAAAGACATCCTCTTCAACAAATGGTGTTGGGAAACCTGGAAATCCTCATGTAATAAAATGAAATTAAACATCTATCTCTCTCCATGCACAAAACTCAACTCAAAGTGGATCAAGGACCTAGGGATAAAACCAGAGCCCTTGCACCTAATAGAAGAAAAAGTAGGCTCAAATCTCCATCATGTTGGATTAGGCCCCAGCTTCCTCAACAAGACCCCTATAGCACAAGAATTAAAACCAATAATTAATAAATGGGATGGATTCAAACTAAAAAGCTTCTTCTTGGCAGGCAAAAGAAATAATCAGTGAGGTGAACAGAGAACCTACAGAATGGGAGAAAATCTTTGCCATAAGTATATCAGACAGAACATTAACTTCAAGGATATATAAAGCTCTTGAAAACCTTTACACCAAAAAAAAAAAAAAAAATCAATAAATGGGCTAAGAAACTGAACAGACACTTCTCAAAAGAGGATATACAATCAATCAACAAATATATGAAAAAATGTTCAACATCTCTAGCAATTAGAGAAATGCAAATCAAAACTACTCTAAGATTTCATCTCATGCCAGTCAGAATGGCAGCTATCAAAAACACAAACAACAATAAATGCTGGTGAGGATGTGGGGAAAAGGGCACACTCATACATTGCTGGTGGACTGCAAATTGATGCAGCCAATCTGGAAAGTAGTATGGAGATTCCTAGGAAAACTTGGAATGGAACCACCATTTGACCCAGCTATCCCACTCCTCAGTCTATACCCAAAGGACTTAAAAACAGCTTACCACAGAGACACAGCCACATCAATGTTTATAGCAGCACAATTCACAATTGCTACATTGTGGAAACAACCCTGATGCCCATCAATAGATGAATGGACAGGGAAAATTTGGTATATATACACAATGGAACACTACTCAACACTAAAAGATAATAAAATCAAGGCATTCACAGGTAAATGGATGGAGTTGGAGAAAATAATGCTAAGTGAAGTTAGCCAATCCCAAAAAACCAAAGGTCGAATGATTTCTTTGCTATGATGATACTGAATTATAATGGCAAGGGAGGGGGATGAGAGGAATGAAGGAATGTTAAATAGAACAAAGGGAGGGGAGGGGAGGGACAAGGAGATGGGAATAATGGCAGAATGAGTTGGACATCAATACACTAAGTGCATGTATAAAAACTCAAATGGTCTGAAAATACTTTGTGTAAAACCAGTGACTTGAAAAATTGTGCTCCTTTTATGTAATATGAAAGGAATTGCACTCTGAAAGCATGTATAACAAATTAGAATAAATAAATAATTAATAAATAAATAAATAAATAAAATGAATGGAAATGGAGAGCATCATGCTAATTGAAATAAACCAGTTTAAGAAAATCAAGTGTTGAATTTTTCTCTCATGTGGAAGCTAGAGCAAAATAAGTTTGAAAAATGGGAATGGGATTCAGATGTCATAAAAATGTATGGAAGATCATTAGAATAGAAGAAGATTGAGAAGGAGGAAAGAGGGACAGTAAAGGAGAATAAATGCAGAATGAATTTTACAAAATCATGCTACCCGTGGTATATAAACACACACAGACACACACACACACACACACACACACACACACACATATACAAAGCAACAATCAAAAATAAATAAATAGACAAAAAAATAGGAAGATTAGTAGAGTAGAAGAAGAATATTGGAAAGAGAGGTGAGTAGGTAAATGTGCAGTCACCAAGGACTGAAATGGACTAAATCAAATTCCAGCATGTATGTGTTGCCTCAATGACCCCAACTACTATGTATAACTATAATTCTCTAAAGAGAGAGCATTTGCAGAGTAATAGAACTTTTCTGTTTTCTGATGTGCCTATGATCATAAAATTGTTTTAGCAAAACCACAGAATTGTACATAAATAAAAGCTTAATTTTTTAAAGGGAGAAAAATAAAGTGCATCTATTTAATAAAATGATTTTTCTTGTCCAAATATTTATGGGCATTAGTTGACTGATTTTGTACTGTAGCTTGAAGACCCCCATGCCACTTGACATTCTGTCTCACTCATGAGAAAGCAGATCAGCCTCTTAAGACCATTCATCAAGTAGACATCCATACCAATCTTGGATTTAGCCATTTAGTGAGACTTTAGAAGTTTAGTCACTGAAGAATGCAATATAAACTAAGCTTTTTAACTACACATGAATTTTTTCAAAAAAGCATGATCTAAATGAATCAAATATTTGAATAAAGCTCAACTATTATTCAGATTTAAATAACTTACCACTGATAGTTCTTTAAATTATAAGTGAACTTTGTTCTTTAAGAAACATATCTGTCTCCATTAGAAGATTTTTTAGGTAAAGTTGAACTCAAATTATCATTATTTGCTGATGATATGATTTTAACCTAGAAGACCCAAAAAATTCCACCAGTAAACTTCTAGAACTCATAAATGAATTCAGCAAAGCAGCAGGATACAAAATCAACACCCAAAGAAGGAAAAAAAAAAAAAAAAAAGAAATGATGGTTGAATGAGATGGATATCATTATCCTAAATGCATGATTGAAGACCTGAATTGTACAAATATACTTTGTATACAAACAGTTGTATGTAAAAAGATGCTATATACGGGCACTATGAATTGTAATTATTATAAATTTAAAAAATAAATTTAAAAAATTCAACACCCATAAACCTAAGGCATTTCTATATATCAGTGACAAATCTTCTGAAAGGGAAATGAGGAAACCTACCCCGTTTACAATAGCATCAAAAGAAAAATAAAATAAAATACTTGGGAATCAACTTAACCAAAGACATGAAAGAACTCTATAATGAAAACTATAGAACACTAAAGAAAGAAATTATGGAAGACCTTAGAAGATGGAAAGATCTACCCTGTTCTTGGATAGGCAGAACTAATATTGTCAAAATTACCACACTACTGAAAACACTATACAGATTTAATGCAATGCCAATCAAAATCCCAATGATGTTCCTCATAGAATAATAAAAAGCAGTCATGAAATTCATCTGGAAAAATAAGAGACCCATAAGAGCTAAAGCAATTCTTAGCAAGAGGAGTGAAGCAGGTGGCATCACTATACCAGGCCTTAAATTATACTACAGAGCAATAGTAGCAAAAACAGCATGGTATTGGCACAAAAATAGGCTGGTAGACTAATGGTACAGAATAAAGGACACAGAGACTAACACATATAATTATCTTATATTAGACAAAGGCGCCAAAAACGTACATTGGAGAAAAGATAGCCTCTTCAACAAATTGTGCTGGGAAAACTGTAAATCCATGCAACAAAATGAAATTAAACCTCTCTCTCTCACCATGCACAAAATTCAACTCAAAGTGGATCAAGGATCTAGGAATTAGACCAGAGACACTATACCTAATAGAAGAAAAAGTAAGCTCTAATCTCCAACATGTTGAATTAGGCCCCAAGTTCCTTAATAAGAATTCTGTAGCATAAGAATTAAATATGAAGAATCAACAAATGGGATAGATTCAAATTACAAAGCTTCTTCTTAGCAAAAGAAACAATCAGTGAGATGAATAGAAAGCCTACTAATTGGGACAAATTTTTGCCACACACACGTCAAATAGAGCACTAATCTCTAAAATATATAAAGAACTCAAAAATCTTTACACCAAAAAAGCAAATAACCCAATCAATAAATGGGCCAAGGAACTGAACAGACTCTTCTCAAAAGAAGATATACAATCAAGCGATTGAAGGTGAAAGTCTGGGAAAAGTCTTATCATGCACATGGGCTGCAGAAGCAGGCAGGGGTTTCCATTCTCATATCAAATAAAGTAGACTTCAAGCCAAAGCTAATCAAAAGCAATAAAGATGGATATTTCTTACTACTTAAGGGAACCATTCATCAACAAGATATAACAATTATAAATCTATATGCCCCAAATAATGGAGCACCTACATTCATCAAATGAACCCTTCTCAAGTTCAAGAGTAAAATAGACCACAACACAGTTATTCTAGGGGACTTCAACACACCTCTCTCACCAATGGATAGATCATCCAAATAAAAGCTAACTCAAGCAACATTAGGCCTCATTAAAACAATTAATAACTTAGACCTAATGGACATATATAGAATATTTCATCCCTCAGTAAGCGAATACACTTTCTTCTCAGCAGCACATGTCTCCTTCTCCAAAATTGACCATATATTATGTCACAAGGCAACTCTCAGCAAATATAAAAAAATAGAAATCCTACCTTGCATTCTATTAGACCATAATGGGATGAAATTGGAAATCAATGATAATACAAGAAATTTAAAAAAACTACTCCAACAGATGGAAGTTAAACAACATGCTACTGAATGAACAAGGGGTTGAAGAAGACATCAAGGAGGAGATTAAAAAATTCCTAGAGGTAAATGAGAACACAGATACATCATATAGAAATCTCTGGGACACTATGAAGGAAATAGTAAGAGGAAAATTAATTGCACTGAATTCCTTCATTAAAAGAAAAAACAACAACAAATAAAGGATTTAACATCACACCTCAAAGCACTAGAAAAAGAGGAACAGATCAACACTAAGAGCAGTAGAGGACAGGAAATAATTAAAATCAGAGCTGAAATTAATGAAATTGGGACTAAAGAAATAATTCAAAGAATTGACAAAACCAAAAGTTGGTTCTTTGAAAAAATAAATAAAATTGACAGACCCCTAGCAATGAACAAAAAGAAGAAGAGAAAAAACTCAAAATACTAGCATCCATGATGAAAAAGGAAATATCACAACAAACACCTCAGATATACAGGAGATACTTAGAAATTACTTCGAAAAATTGTACTCTAATAAAATAGAAAATACTGAAAGCATAGACAGATTTCTAGAGTCGTATGAATTCCCCAAACTGGAACAGGAGGCTATACACAATTTAAATAAATCAATTTCAAGTGAAGAAATAGAAGACGCTATCAAAAAACTTCCAACAAGAAAAAGTCCAGGTCCTGATGCGTTTACAGCCAAGTTCTACAAGACCTTCAAAGAAGAACTAATACCGATGCTCTTCAAATTATTTCAAGAAATAGAAAAAGAGGGAGCTCTTCCAGACTCTTTCTATGAGGCTAATATCACATTAATTCCAAAGCCAGGCAAAGACACAGCCAAAAAAGAAAACTTCAGGCCAATTTCTTTAATGAACATAGATGCAAAAATCCTCAATAAAATTCTGGCAAATCGTAGTCAAAAACATATCAAAAAGATAGTGCACCATGATCAAGTGGGGTTTATCCCAGGGATGCAAGGCTGGTTCAACATTCGGAAATCAATAAACATAATACATCACATCAATAGACTTAAAGATAAAAACCATATGATCATCTCAATAGATGCAGATAAAGCATTTGACAAAATACAACACTCCTTTATGTTCAAAGCTCTAGAAAAATTAGGAATAACAGGAACATATCTCAGCATTATAAAAGCTATCTATGCAAAACCTCAAGCTAACATTGTCTTAAATGGAGAAAAATTGAAAGCATTCCCTCTAAAAACTGGAACAAGACAGGGATGCCCCCTTTCACCACTGCTATTTAACATAGTACTGGAAACTCTGGCCAGAGCAATTAGACAGACGAAAGAAATTAAAGGGATCCAGATAGGAAAAGAAGAGCTCAAATTAGCTCTATTTGCTGATGACATGATAATATACCTAGCAGACCCAAAAAACTCTACCAGAAAACTTTTACAACTAGTAAATGAATTCAGCAAAGTAGCAGGTTACAAAATCAATACCCATAAGTCAAAGTCATTTTTGTACATCAGTGACAAAGCCTCTGAAAGGGAAATGATGAAAACTACTCCATTTACAATAGCATCAAAAAAATAAAATAAAATACCTGGGAATCAACTTAACGAAAGAGGTGAAGGACCTCTATAATGAAAACTATAGAACACTAAAGAAAGAAATCGTAGAAGACCTCAGAAGATGGAAAGACCTACCTTGTTCTTGGATAGGTAGAATTATTATTGTCAAAATATCCATACTACCAAAAGCATTATACAGATTTAATGCAATTCCAATCAAAATCCCAATGACATTTCTCAAATAAATAGAAAAAGCAGTCATGAAGTTCATCTGGAAAAATAAGAGACCCAGAATAGCTAAAGCAATCCTGAGCAGGAAAAGTGAGGCAGGCGGCATCACCATACCAGACTTTAAATTATACTATAAAGCAATAGTAACAAAAACAGCATGGTACGGGCACCAAAACAAACCAGTAGACCAATGGTACAGAACTGAGGACACAGAGACTAATACATATAATTTCAGCTATCTTATATAAGACAAAGGCGCCAAAAATGTACAGTGGAAAAAGGATAGCCTGTTCAACAAATGGTGCTGGGAAAACTGGAAAGTCATATGCAACAAAATGAAACTAAACCTGTATCTCTCACCATGCACAAAATTCAATTCAAAGTGGATCAAGGACTTAGGAATTAGACCAGAGACAATACACCTAATAGAAGAAAAAGTAAGCTCCAATTTCCAACATGTTGGATTAGGCCCCAAGTTCCTTAACAAGAATCCTGTAGCGCAAGAATTATTACCAAGAATTAATGAATGGGATAGATTTAAGCTAAAAAGCTTCTTCTCAGCAAAAGAAGAATTATTACCAAGAATTATTACCAAGAATTAATGAATGGGATAGATTTAAGCTAAAAAGCTTCTTCTCAGCACAATCAGTGAGGTTAATAGAGAACCAACTAACTGGGAACAAATATTTAATACATGCACATCAGATAGAGCACTAATTTCTAGAATATATAAAGAACTCAAAAAACTTGACACCAGAAAAACAAATAATCCAATCGATAAATGGGCTAAGGTATTGAAAAGACACTTCTCAGAAGAAGATACACGATTAATCAACAAATACATGAAAAAATGCTCAACATTGCCGGCAATTAGAGAAATGCAAATCAAAACTACTCTTAAGATTTCATTTCACTCTAGTCAGAATGGCAGCTATGAAGAACACAAACAACAATAAATGTTGGAGAGGATGTGGGGGAAAAGGCACACTCATACATTGCTGGTGGGACTGCAAAATGGTACAACCATTATGGAAAGCAGTTTGGAGATTTCTTGGGAAAATGGGAATGGAACCACCCTATGACCCAGCCATCGCACTCCTGGGTCTATTCCCAAAGGATTTAAAAACAGCATATTACAGTGACACAGCTACCTCAATGTTTATAGCAGCACAATTCACAATAGCTAGGTTGTGGAACCAGCCTAGATGTCCCTCAGTAGATGAATGGATAAAGAAAATGTGGTATATATACACAATGGAATTTTACTCAGCAATAAAAGAGAATAAAATAATGACATTCACAGGTAAATGGACGAAGTTGGAGAATATAATGCTTAGTGAAATCAGTCAATCTCAAAAATCCAAATACCGAATGTTTCCTCTGTTATAAGGAAGCCGGTTCACAGTATTGAGGGGTCCTGGTACATAGGAAGATTAGAGAAACACTAATCTTCCTATGTACATAGGTCGGGGTACATAGGAAGATTAGAGGAACACTAACAGAGGTCAAAGGGAAGGGAGGGGAAGGGAGGGAGCAAGGTGGGAAGGGGGAAAAAAGTGGTTGAATAAGATGGATATCATTATTCTAAATGCATGATTGAAGACTTGAATGCTGTGAATATACTTTGTATACAAACTGTTTTATGTAAAAAGATGCTATATATGTATAATATTAACTGTAATACATACTACTATAAATAAAAATTTTTTAAAAAAGAACACAAACAACAATAAATGTTGGCAAGGATGTGGAGAAAAAGGCATGCTCATACATTGTTGGTGGAACTGCAAAATGGTGCAGCCAATATGGAAAGCAGTATGGAGATTCCTTGGAAAACGTGGAATGGAACCATCTTATGACCCAGCTATCCCACTTCTTGGTTTATACCCAAAGGACTTAAAAACAGCATACTATTGGGACACAGCCACATCAATGTTTATAGCAGCACAATCCACAATAGCTAAACTGTGGAACCAACCTAGATGCCCTTCAGTAGATGAATGGATAAAGAAAATGTGGTATATATACACATTGGAGTATTACTCAGCAATAAGAGAGAATAAAATCATGGCATTCGCAGGTAAATGGATGAAATTAGAGAATTTAATACTAAGTGAAGTTAGCCAATCCCAAAAAGCCAAATGCCAAATGTTTTCTCTGATGTAAGGAGGTCGATTCACAGTGGGGTTGGGATGGGGAGCATAGGAGGATTAGAGGAACACTAGAAGGGCCAATGGGGAGGAAGGGGAAGGGAGGGGCAAAAGAGTGAAGAAGGGGAAATAAAAGATGGTAGAATGAGATGGATATCATTACCCTACGTGCATGTATGAAGTCACAAATGGTGTGAATATACTTTATATACAACCAGAGATGTGTGAAAATGTGCTCTACAAGTATAATATGAAATGTAATACATTCTGTTGTCGTTTCTAACAACTTAGAGTAAAAAGTAAATTTGAAAAAAAATAGCAGATATTTATTCCAGGATTTCATGTACAAAATAACTTTAAGGTTTGGTGAATAGAAATTATACTTAAAGACTAAATATAACAAATAATAATATTTTACTGTTTTCAAGAGCCTTGTAGAGTTCATCAAAATCTAATTATTTGCAAAGGAAAAAAAAAAAAAAAAAGGTGAAGATCCCAGAAGGTTTACTTGCAAAATATTCAGTTCAAGAACTCTCCAATTTCTTTGTCAGTTGGACTTCACGTGAAGGGGAAAATCTGGAAGTGTCCCCAGAGTGTGGTTCATGGCCCTCTTGTATACTGTCCTGGTTTTATAAATGAGAAATCTCATCATCTTATCATGGAGTCCCAGAAAATTGTAGCAAACTTTACCTGCTAAGTGAACCTTAATAACCCCAACTTTAACTTCAAGAAAATTACCCTTGGAAACATTTCACAGTCTTGTAGGTTGTTGAGGATATAAAAATTTCCCCCTCTCTAAGAGTTATTAACCCTCACAACAGATTCCCTGAGCCCTTCACAGTACTAGTTCAGAAACAGTCAATTATAATAATCACATTTTTATTTCTCTTATAAAACAAGTTCCTCCAGATTTTACATGGCAAAACAAACTCAGGTCAAAAAGCATTAACAATTTATTCAGTTTGCAGCTGCCAAGTTCTTAACATGAAATTGCTACTTTATTGACACTGTGGAGTACACATCAACCCTCAGGAAACATTTTACAAAGTACACTTAAAGAAGTGTGATCCTGAAAATGTTCCCAGAATACCATACAGAATTCATACAGGCATAATGAAAGAAATGCCTATTCAGAGGGTTAGTGTTGTTCTTCAAAAACAACTGCCCTAAATTACTTTCATTAGAAGGTTATATTTCAAATTCTAAAGACTGAGCTTTTGGGGATCTAGTCTACCAGCCTGTATACAAAAGAGGAGCAACTGTCAGCCTGCACAGATATTTCATCTAACAGGCAAGATGAGACAAATTATTTGGTTTTAGAAATTCAGGGTATTCTCATTCCATTCCCATAAAGATAAAAATAAATAAATAAATAAAGACTAGTAACACTAACACCAATTGCACCTTTTTTCTTTTTACTGGGGATTGAACTCAGGGGCACTTGACCACTGGGCCACATCCCCAGCCCTTTTTTTGTATTTTATTAGAGACAGGATCTCACTGAGTTGCTAAGTGCCTCGCCATTGCTGAGGCTGGCTTTGAACTCACGATCCTCCTGCCTCAGCCTCCCAAGTGCTGGGATTACAGGTGTGCGCTGCTGCGCCCGGCACCAATTGCCAATTGCACCATTTTAATCTTTGTTTCAATGAGTTCTTTACACCCTACAAACCTGGCAACAAAAAAACCCTTTATTTCACACATGTTGCTTTACCTACTCTACTTTTGCCCTAGAAGTTAATCCACTTTAAGGGTCCACCTTATCTTCCTGTACCCAATTACTAGGCATTGTGCGAAAGTCCTGTGGAATGTACATCCACCATGAAGTTTTCCTTTACCACTCAATACCTGACCAACTGATCAGGACCTTCCTTTATTGGAATGCCTTTAGGATTTAATTTATACTTCATGGTACTTAATTTTTTTACATTAAAATTACTGACATAAATGTGTTGATTACTGATTTTTTTACATTACAATTACTGATATAAATTTACATTACTTTTACAAATGTGTTGTACCCATGATTGATTATAATATTGTTAAGGGCACAAAAAGTTCTGGTTTATTTTTAATCCTCCCTTCCTGCCCAAGCCATACCACACTTAGCACATACCAAAATGCTCAATAAATATTTGGTCAAATAGAAAAACAGGATAACATTTCTCGGTACATTTCTAGATCAAACAAAATGAGCTTGAGAAGTATGTATGTTTTGCATAATCATTTTTTTAAAGTCTCTCTTTTGCCATTTCAAAGAAAATTCATAGTTGCTTAAGAAACAAAGAGACTTGCCTAAAAAAGGTATCATTTCTGGTCACACTGCCTCTAGATACTGATACTTACAGAGTCTCTTGATCATTCTTAATCACTTTTTAATTTAAAAAACATTATTTGTACCAGGCATTGTAAATAGAATTTTAATATAACTTCTACCCTCAAGTAACTTCTGTCCTTGAGACAAAACTTACAAATTTGTTTGAACTTAGGTTTCAGAGAGGTAAAAATAAAATCTGATGTAATAATAATCATGCTAAGCATAAGCACAACATGTTTGAAAACACACATCAAGGCATTATAACTCTAAGTGACAAGAAAATCCTCCCAGTGGAGGGGAATTATAGCTGTGTCCTCAAAACTAAGAATAAATTTTCCCAGACAAAAAAAAAAGGAAGAGTGCAGGTGAGGCTGTCTACACTGAACAAACCCAGAACTGAGATGGATCGTGACTCCTTTGGAGTCTGCAGAGAAGCACTAAAGATTTAAAAAAAAAAAAAAAAAAAAAAAAAAAAAAAGTGGTATCAGGGTATGATGATGCTTGCCTGTTGTGTAAGGAGGCTCAGACAAGAGGATCACAATTTCAAGGCTGGTCTGGCAAATTAGCCAGACCCTGCTTCAAAATAAAATGAAAAGGGCCTGAGGTTGTGGTTCAGAAGTAGAGGACTCGCCCAGCATGTGCTGTGTTCAAATCTCAGTACTGTTTTTAAAAATGAGAGACATCAGTGATGAAGCTGTCCAATATAGCCCAATGCCATATGAAGTGTGAGGTACCCATGGACACAAAGAGGGTTCACCACTCCCACTGACCTTCCCCAGTATATATGGATTCATTCTCTGTAGGTGCCACTCAATAAACAAACTGACACTTGCTTTATGCTCAGCATGTGACCTATTTTGGTAAAAATCCTCTTCTCCAATGATTGAGTATAATGTTCTATAAATATCAGTTAGCTCAATATTGTCAATATTGTTCACATCTTCAGTAAATTCTTCTATAACTTATTTTTGGCTTATTCTCAAACTGTAAGAGATATACTGTACGCCTTCAATTGTAATTGTAGATTTGTCTGTTTCTGTTTTGTCTATTTCTTCTGTTTTGCCTTCACAGACTTTGAAGTTAGGTTATTAGTAGCATATACATTGAGAAATGTTGAATCTTCCAGCAGAGTTGAGAACATTAATATTTCTTAGAAAATATGGAAAAGAATAAGTGATAAATCTAATGGCTATTGGAGATACAAATTTGTCCACCAACTGCTAGACAAATCCTTAACTTTTGTAGGTGTAAATTTAAAAAAGCATTTTATTATAAAGTTTAAAACTATCATTACTTGTCCCCTTCCAACTCCAATAAATAATAAAGAAAGAATAATTAGAAGTGACAGATTCAGAATGGATTGTTGGAAATGATTGAGTTTAAAAGGAGTGATTTATGAAGCTGTGATCATGGACAACCATGCGCTTTCATCCAGAAATTGTGGGTACCTTGGTCAGGTACAAGACCCTGTGTTGGAACCCAGCTTTGGGGTCTGGTTTTGACGTGGAAATATTCTTTTTCCATCTTAGGACACAAAGTTGTATTTCCATGTCTTTGGGTCTTTTTCATGGAAAACAGAGATGATCATGCTTACCAAGAGACTGGTTAAGCTTAGAGATAACATTCTAATCTTTATTTAAAAAAAAAAAAAAAAGCTTTTTAGAAAAAAAGTTTAAAAACCCCAAAATTATACAACTTCAAAGTATGGTTACATAACTTTTACTGGATCACTTCATCAAGAATAATTAATCAGTTGTATAATGGAATAGAGAGAAATAGCTACAAGTATTACAGTAAAGGATACTTCTTGAACAGCTATTGATTTAGAAATACTGACAAAAGTTTAGAATTATTACCAAGAAAAATCCCTAGTCTCCTTTAAAACTGGAAGCTGTACTATATTTACAAATCTTAGAAGTAAGTTTTCTTTAGATGCTACTGGACATCAAAATTAAAAGGCAAAACTTTTCTTTCTTTTCTAAGGGGTGTGTGCATGTGTGTCTGAGTGTGTGCGTGTGTGTGTATGTGTGTGTATACAGGTATATATACTTTTTATAGTCAAACCATGGTAGTTCTTATCTAATCACAGGAGTGCAATTTAATTTCCCAGCCTCTATTACAAAGAGCAAAATCTTTTTTCCATTTGTCTATGATGAAAATTATCTTTGCAACCTTCTGTAAAAAAGTAAACTTTTCCTTTGAATCATCATTAAGTTAGTCAATCTCCAGAAAAGTAGAGGCAAGGTTTTAGTCTAAGATTTCTTCTCTCTTTCTAAGAGATAATATTATAAGCTGTTTTCCTCGATCAGAAAATTTAAATTAACCATTTTCACTGAAGTTTTTAAAACCCCTTGGTTTATTTGGATAGGAAATCTGTACCAAATATAGTTCAAATATAACTCATTTCTAAATGTACATGGTAAGATATGGCTAGGAAAAAAAAGAGATTCTTTTAATATGTATAATATCCTGGAGAATTAATAATCAAATATATGATTCAAATATAAATTCCAAAAGAGTAATTATCCTAAGAATGTACATTGGTTTAAGTTATTATTATTCCCCATTAATAATTTTGGAGAACAGAAATATTCCTTACCACCAGAAGGTTAATAAAAAAATGATGGTTGGTTCAAAGCAACTATTCATAGATATGAGAAAAGGCAATGAAGAACAAGTTGACAACTTGATCTGTCCTCTTTTTACTGTACTGAAATAATATTGAATCGTTGCCTGTGGAATGTTCATTCTTTACACAATACTTTTAACTTCAGAATATTCAAATTAATTTTGTGAAAATTAGCAAAACTATTGACTAGTTGACTTAAACAAACAGTACCTTCTGCACATACTTGTTAATCCAAGGGATTAAGACTATGTTGCCAAAGAAATCTCATGATATTTCACATTTGTAAATCCTAACACATGACTCTCAAAATCTAACTTCAGTCATTTTTAGATAATGCACCATTATGTAGATCCTTTAATGTGAAATTTTGCCGAGAATCTCAAAGAGAAATCACAATGTTTTCCTCATAACCCATAAAAAAAATGTTGCCTTTAGTTATTTAAACTTTCAAAATTTTAAATACTTGATGCGGGAAAATAATATTTTCTTACAGAAAGTAGTCAAAGTGGCACAAATATCTAAGATATGGTACTAGTGTTTAATACATGCGAAATGTTTGTCTGAGATATTAATCCAGACATGTCTGACTTACTTCCTATGTTGTTAGTCTTATCTGTTAAAGTAAATCCTGGAATTGTATTGCCCAAAACTGGTGTTGCCCTTAAATATATATTTTACTATTTTGCATATAGTTTTGCCTCTGATCTTCTGGAATATTTAATTCTATTTTACTTAACATTATGAATCTATGACGTCTTTTGTAAACATGATAAACTAGAATTTACACTAACTGTACTAATTAGTATGTGATTTGGTCTGCCATTTAACCAAAATATTTTTCACTCTGTAAATTACAGAACTTGTTGAACTGAAAAGTAA
The DNA here is from genome assembly GCA_025594165.1 of Tamias sibiricus. Taxonomy (NCBI): domain Eukaryota; kingdom Metazoa; phylum Chordata; class Mammalia; order Rodentia; family Sciuridae; genus Tamias; species Tamias sibiricus. Next base: position 136,350,793 of record CM046660.1, on the reverse strand, counting down.
GTGTGGGAATAAGTCCATCTGGATCTACCTGTAGTAGTTTGTAGTTATATCACTTTTCACTGAGGGGTACCTATCCATAAAAGAATTTATTACTTTTCATCCAAATCCAATTTTGTGGATTCTCTCTACTTCACCATTCCCACATCTGTATAAGCTATTACACCTTTGTCATAAAATAAGTTTTTCATTGATTTTCACATCCAGTCCTCTCCCACCAAACATTTGGTGACATGGTAAGTTTCAATGATCTTGGAAGGAAAGGCACCTGGCATAACCATCTTCAGGAACCTCTCTTTCTATAATATTTTCCCACCAGCTCCCTCTCCAAAGAAATAAAGACACTTTTCTGCTTCCCTGCCACCACAGCCCCATGTCTCCTTACCACTCAGTCTCACCATCACACTGAACATTTCCACCATTATCTGAGGTTCTTTGTTTACCATTCCACTCCAAGGGCTTTGAACAAGTATTAAGGTAGCAAAGCATTTATTTCTAAAAAGAATGTAACTCACTAACAGTAATTATAGTAACAAATATTTTTTCTTTGTTTATCCCTTTATTTGTCATAAACATTTTTCCAAAAAAGTCATTTTAGTTGTCAGAGATTGTTAAAAAAAAAAAATAAAATAAAAATAAACAAATAAATAAGTAAATAGAAAAAGGGTCTTCTTCTTCCTTGTACTATCTTGATTTTGTTGAATTTTGACCGTTACTTCTCTCAACCTTCATATTTCTAGCCTCTATTATATTTCTGTGTGCATGTATGTTCTTCAAACCTTTTTTTGAATAAAAGTTTCATTAAACCATTTTTGAAATTCTGGCTGTGAGTCTAACATACTGTTTGTTCACTATAGTTCCAATTGCTTTGAAGATAAACTCCCCTGCCCCTCTTAAACATGACTAATCTACTAAATTAAAATAGAAATATAATATGTATCTTAATCAGAACTTGGGATAAAATATGGCCTCAAATTAGTGTCTGTCTATGCCACCATTGTAAAATAAATATACTAGAGTATTAAAATGAGTTTACTAATAATTCAAGAATTATAAATTTAAACAAATGAAATACTTTGCAGGCTATCTAGTGTGTTTTTAAAAGTGATGTTTTAATGCCTATACACTGTTTAGTAAAATTCATTTCATTAAATAAGTCAATATTTCCAAATAAAATATGCTATGAATTCCAACTTCAATGGAATATGTTGTAGAAGGGATATATGTTAAAATATAAACTACTGGAATGGATTAAAATGACCACAGTTTATTATTATAAGCAAAGGTGGGTTAAGCATTGCAATGTATACCTTTGATGTTACCAGATAAATATAATGCCTTTTTATTCTGCTCAGAAATGAGCAGGTATAAATTCATGATATAAAACTGCATAGGCATCTATAAGAGCTTTTAAACTATTGCTACAAAGCTGCTCTACCAGATATAGATTGAAAGAATCCATTATTAAAAGAGGGATCAAAACAGGCTGCAATTATACCCAGTTAATCCCCTCAAAACAGTGTGGTATTTCTTCACCAAAGTAATTATTTGCACAGGAGAGAAAATAACAACCATATAGAACAAATTAAAACTTTGCCTTCAGATGCTACCTCAATTGTTATGCAGATTTCATTCTGTACATTCAGTGATAAGCAAGATAATAAAAATAAGATTATTCTTCTCTAATAAAAGTATTTTAACATTATTAATTACCCAAAAAGTTGGAAATGGTGATAACATTTCACATATCTCCTCTGTTATACTGCCACATACATTTGAACACACACAACGGATGTCTTTAAATACCCATGTATTAAAAGGGTGAGCAAATACATCAAGCATCCTTAGAATTTCTGTAGGCTGCACCTGAATGCATGTGCAAACACACATCAAATGACCACTGCCGTGTACAAACTGCTTGTTTAGGCTTTTTTAAATACGACGATCACATGTTTAAATGTCATGCTGGGATTTAGTAACTAAGGTGGCAGATTCTTAAGATGGAGAATTTATTATGTTGAAATTTTCCAAATGCAAGATGGAAAAGGAAAAAAATATGTCGACTTTTATTTATTTCCCATATAAATACAGGCAATTTAGTTCTTCCCCAAAATACAGGCAGATTAGATGAGTTAGACAGTAGTCAATTCATTTTGCATAGGAATGGCTCATTAAAAAAAAAAAAAGGGCCCTGCATTTGTATTAAGCTCTGATTGGACATAGCACAAAATGAATTTACAGTGTCACTCAGAGATGTAGCAGGACTAATGAGGGAGGAATGGTGCGGCGCAGGGTGGGTAAATCTGTAGTGTGTTCATTCATTCCTTCAGCTCATGAAACTGAGGTGTCCCTCATTATGCATATGTCCCAGGGGCATTCTTTAATATTTTAATAAATAACAACATCAGCCCAACAAGAAATTAATGAATAGTATCATTAATAATGAGCTAGAGTCTTGTAGTGATAGGACAGATATTAAATTGAACCACTGTGGTGCTATCTCTAGAGACTTGGGATATTTCCAGTGGCAAACAAGGCGTCTGAATGAAGCAACCACCGCTCTGTGCCAACAGCTTTTACAACAGGTTGGGAGTAATAAAAGAGGATTTTCTGCACGATAAAGTTAAGCCCTAGAAAATCTGCTGGTGTAGATCGGTGTGAAAAGTACTGCCAAACGTGATCCTTAATTAAACTTTAATTAAGATAAAGCTTTTATTTTTTTTCTCTTCCAAGAAAAGTAGCAGCCAAATGGGCCCTGGCTAGTTTCTACCAAAATCTAACCTAAAATCATTTTGTATTATACTGAAAAATTATGCTCAAATAATATTAAGGTGCTGAGGGAAATCCACCAAATAAGAATATTAATGGGAAAATCTGAAATGGCATAATTTCTCACCACAACAGTTAAGAACATGTGTGCATATGCATAGTTCTATAAACAATGAGACCCTCTATCTCAATTTCTCACTTTCTTCCCTTCTGTTATTTTCATATTTAAACCACTTTAAAATATTTTAACTTCATTTCACAATATCAAGAATATTTTTAGCTTGATAAAGGTTAAATAGTGGCAAGGAATCTTGAGTATCAGATTATATTCATATTACATAATATTGTTTGTAACTTTAATAATTCTCATCATTTTTTAAAAACCTGCTTCAGATGTTCAAAAGATTATTAATATTAGCTTCTATCCCTCTGATTTTATGACATCCTTTTGTTAGTTTTATTTATATTAATAACGTCCCTTTGTATTTGTATAAACTGAGGTGATAGAATTTGGTTCTTGTTTCTTAGTACACTATAAATTACACACAGCTCTCTTATGCAAATGACTAAGCACAGATTTAAAATAATTATCAATAACTCTTATTCAAGTGATTTGCATAGAGTAGTGAGTGGTATTTTCATAGAGTCTCTATTTTCTACCTACCTACTTTTTTCCACACTGGAAAAATCTAAAGATAATGTGGTTTTAAGATATTTTTACAGAAATTTGAACACTCTTTATTATCACAGATATCTACATTTGTTATTTTAATAGAAGAAAAGATGGTGGCCAGATACACTCTGTGGGTTCTATTCATATGCAGTTATGTGCCTTAAGACATGGTGATATGTGTTAAACAGTGTGTTCATCAGTAGAGATTTCTCAGATTTACATGAATTCTGATGTTAAATGACTTGAGTACAATCTAATTTTATTATAACTTTGCATTTGATCACTGGTTTTTACACAATCGAAAATTTATAACTATCGCTTATTTAAGGAATTCTAGATAATTTAAAGCCTAATTCTGTTAACCAAAATAATAATAATAATAATAATAACCCACAAATAAAAATGTTATCTATTTTTTTTTAACCAACATGTGGCCTTTGACCAGTGGAGGCATGGAGTAATCCAGAACTAATGCAAACCTGCCCCTAAGAAAACTTTGCAGGGTATAGAGCCATATATTCACTCTGACCATCTTCGTTTTCTCCTTCTTCTTACTATGTTTGCACAGTCTTCAGCGAAGGTTAGGAAATAAACACCACTCTAACTTCTAAATAGTAGCAACTGCATAAGATGTGCTAACTATATGAGGAGGTATGGCAAATGTTCATTTTTTATGATGAGTAAAACATCCTTAAAAAGTACTCAAAAAATGATGAAGTAGTTTTTGCCAATTAGAGCCTTAAAGAACCAAAGACACAAGGCTCAAGGTGTGAAGAACTTGGAATACCATGAGTCAATGAAATGAGATAGAATAGACTCTTAAATTTAACAAAAAGACCATTATACATGGTCCAATGTTTTATTTGATTCTAAGTCAAGTTAATCATGCCTCCTTTTTACAACATATATTTACAGGTCTCAAGCCAAATAAATATAAATTAGTCCTACTCTAAAGAAATTTGAACCATTTCTGACTCACAAATTACATGCTTTCATATTAGGAAACTCAAATTTTCACATTTAGTTCCATCAAAAATTGTGTCAATAGATCATTTGACCACATCACTGAATTAATTTATGCTTTTCTTAAAGCCAAAATTCATAACTGCATTGTATTAACTTTTTGGTTTCAAAAGCATAGTCTGATAGTACATATTCTAATAGTGAATAATGTAAAAATTTACAACACACGCATATAATATATGATCTTAGCAAAAATATAGTATTTACATTCTGATTCTAGTTGCTAATAATTCATAATGATCACAATTGGGGCTTCAAATACATGAAAGTTCATAAATACAAAGATGTTCACCACATGATTATTTGCAATAGAAAAGTTGGTGTACTATCTATAAATTATAATATTGAGCTAATTAAGTGAAATATGAAGTATCAAGTCAGTAGAATAGATTAGTTGTAAAAATAATAATTGTAAAATTTACTTAGTAAGATCATAAAAGTTTGTGTTTATAAAGTTTCTATATTGAATTCAAAATTATGGTTAATAAAGGAAGAAAAGATATGTCTAAAATGGTTATTTAGAAAGGGTCCATAGTAATAAAAATTTGGAAGAAGTTCTAATGTTTATAAACAAAAAAAGAGGCACATAAACTTGTAAGTTCCCATAATGGAATATTATACAGCAGTCAAGAAGACTTTACAGTGGCATGCAACAATATAGTTTAATCTGAATACCTATTAAATAACTCAGTTCACCCAGATATATTTATACAAAGCTAAAAATAACATAAATATGCATACACAAAGACTATACAAATGCAGCAAGAATATATAAAAAGAGAGCAAAGTGTTTATTAACATAGGATTCAGGGTGCTAGAATAAATGAGGACTTATGGATATGGTTTTTGTTCAATTTCAGGCTTCATCGTGGATTTGTGAAATTTTATTGAATTATGCAGAAAGATTGATGATGATGATGATGATGATGATGATGATGATGATAGATGATAAAGGGGACAGACAGATTAATAAATAATAGAACAAATAGGAGGACTAATGACCAAGGTATCATCACAAAAGATTATGATGAATCCATTTCTGTGAACCTAAGTCCTGAGACAGAACATAAAAATGAGAAAAGCAATGTGGTGTTGTGGTTAAGAACATAACATTTCCAACCAACAAAACATGGTTGAGTCCCAATTTAACTACTAATAGTATTTGAATAAAATGAGAATTACTTAAACTCTTCAGGCTTCAAGTAGTTCATATATAAATGCATCAATTATCGGCATTGCAGCACACCATGTGTGTATTTGTGTGTGTCTGTATCCCTTACCAAAATGCCTGCCATATGATGTAGCCTCGAAATAAATGGTGGATCATTATGTATCAAAATAATATGTACATAAAGTAAGCACAGGGAAAAACTAGAAGACAATATTTCAAAATCTTTATGTTGACTATTTTTTAACAGAAAAGTTGTTTTGTTTTCCTTTTCAATACATGCAATGTTTTCTCTAATAAATAACCCTCATAAAAGCCTAAAAATAGAATCTGAGGGACTAAGCTTTGGATATTTGATAGAATAGACCAGTCCAAAGTAGGTATGTGAAGAACAAACAGAATAGGAAAATGGTCACACTCTAGACTGGTGAAGCATGTTATAAAAATTCTCTGATGGGAGCAGTATGGGAAATGCTCAGAGTGTAGATGAATCTTGAAAAAAGAGCATGATTTAGCAAACAAACAAACCAACAAAAAAGATAAATAGGCTTAACATCCTAGGCAGACATGGTGATATGCATAAATGACATAAAGGATATTAAGCCTGCGACCTTCTACAAATACTGAGTAAACCATTGGGTTAAGAAAGTGTTTTTGTAGAGAGAAACAGAGGCAGGATAGAGGGAGTGACAGACTTAGGTGAGTGTTAATTTTCAAATCAGCATTTTATCTGGGAACTGAGGAAGATTGTTGAGATAATTAATAAAGAATTTTAATAAAATTAAAACTTTAAAGATATTGTATTAGTTGGAGTTTCTGTAAAAGAAGACTTGGTAGTTTATTTCAAAGAAATGTCAGTAAGTGTAAGTAATGAAAAGAGGAAAAATACAGAAGAGAGAGAACGCATTGCATGTGTGTTAACGAGCAGATTATCACTTTGGGCAACCAGGGCCCAACAACCCTCACCTGCAGCCATGAGCATATCTCCTAATTACCCAATAAATGTCCCAGCCCACCCATCCTTTCAGGGGTATTTATCCATCTGTTCCCTCCCTTTATCGATTGCAGGTCGTCCTTGCAGGTACTAACTCCCCAGCATTTTCAGATTACCCTGACTGTTCAAGAAACCTCCTAGGTCATGAGAGAAAGCCCCTGGGTGAAGATTGAGAGGGACACAGTCCTATGAGCAGGCCTAAAACAGTGTGCTACAGCAAAGGATGGATTCAGGAACCAATGGTACATAGAACTATATACTACCAACAGGAGTTTGGGGAAAAAAATGACTCTGGAGCAAAAATTTAACATACCACTAAACATTTGGAAAACTATATCAAACCTGCTTTAAAATGATCTTAAAATTTTGACATCTCTGTAAGAAAACAAAAATGTAAGTAGATTATCCAAAAACATACTAAGTAGGAAAATTGATATTTCTGAATTTAGAGGCAATTTCTCCCCACTGGGTTTGAGAATATGATGATGCTAATGTTGGTGATGGTGATAATGGTGGTGATTATGGCAGATAGTGGTTATGATACAAAATGAAAATAAAAGAGATGATATTGATTGAGCACTGAAGATACCTGACATATCTCTAAGTGTCCAACAACTATTAATTTGGTTGCTTACATTATATTTTCCCATTTTATGAATGAAGAAACAGGCAGAGATTAATACCTTGTCCAAAATATTAAAGTTATGAAAGAGGAAGAGCCCAAAACCAAACTCAGACAACCTATCTCTAAAACACAGAATGTTATAAAACAACGCAAAATGAGATTTACAAATAATTTTTGGTCATGTGAGGAAAGTGCTTCCAATATAATTTTAAGTGAAACTACATAGTAAAACTGTGTATACATAAATATGCATTTGGGTTCTAACATTTTTAAAAGAGCCTATAAAAGTTCTTCTCCAACTGCAAGTGCTTAAGTACATAGAAATACTAGGTAATATGTAGTTTCTTAAAATTACATTGAAAGAGAAAATCCTGAGTGCTAGAAGAGAAAACAAAGCTTAAAGTAGAACATGTACCATTACAAGCCAATGTTGAAGGATCCCAGGAGAAATTCCTCCAAGAGTTTGAACCTATAAATGAGGGATGCAGCTTTAATCCTCTGTAAAGTTTTTCTGAAAAATCTACCAGATAAGGGGAGACCAAGTTTTTATTTATGCCTACACTTAAAGGTAAGAAAATTTTAAAAGGGATCTGAGGGTAAATCAAGAACACAAGCTTATAATGACCATAGGTATGGGTTTAAAATTCTACCTGCATGCATTCATTCAATGAACATCTATTATATAAAATAAAACGATTGTAATAATTATAAATAGTTTTGTTGGGATTAAAATGAGGTGAAAGCATGATATCAGACAATAGAATTATGGAAATGAAAATACAAGACCAAAGTTTTAGCTATAGTATGTTGATTATTATATGGTTTGCAGAAGAAGGACATGCCAATAGACTTACTAGGTAAAAGGTACAAGCTAAAAATTCAAGGGTAATCACTAACAGGGGAGAGAGACAGAGGCAGAGAAAAAAAGATAGAAAGGGAAAGAGAGAATAAGTTCCAAAATACCAGAAAGAAAAATCTGGGGCAGAGAAGTGGGAGGAAGGAAACTCAACAAATGCAATACAAGATGGTAAGGATAAATGCATAAGAAAGAATACTGCAAGCAAAATTCACAAATTGAGATGATAGACACAATCAAATTAGTTATCCTAAGAAATTTTAAGATGATAATACTTTCCCTTTATAACAATTTCTCAGGTTAAATTATAAAAAAATAAAAAAAAAACTGTCCACATGTTCTTTGTAAAAGACACATCCAAAACCAAATAACAATCCTAAGCAACTGGCCTGGAAATATTAGTACCAGACAGTTATCTGTAAGATAAGCATGATATAGAGGAAAAGAAACATTAATTTTTAAGAGAAAGAACAATTCATTGGGAATATATAATAATTTTAAAAGTGTTTAAGCCTAAAATTATAGCTCAAAATGTAAGAAAAAAAAACTACTGTAATATTTTAAATCACACTATCATAGTGGGAGATATTAACTGAATAATTTTGGGAACCAAATAAATGAGCAGAAAAAATACTTGTGCAATTTTTCATATTTGAATAACAATGTTATCCTTAAGAGGATACTAGTGAGAGTGATGAAGATTCAGAAAATATTACATATTTCTTGATAAGGAATCACAGAACTCAGGGGTTTGTTCTATCAAAAATGGACCCCATTATAGTACCTTTTACATAATGAATACTCTAGACTGCAAGAGTCTCACAGGGACATTTCATTAATTCTGATGTAATATATTTAAAAATAAGTATAAATAATGCAACTTTTGCAATTCAATTTTACTTTGTTAAATTTATTACAATTTCCACCTTAAGGCAATGAATAAAATAGGATTATAGAGTACTGTTTTTTGAGTAATCTTGTTTGCATATATGTACACATTCTTAAAATAATTTTTTTTAAAAAGTATGTTGGTACATATGGTAGTAAATATAGTAGTATTTTGTTTGGTTATACATAGAGAGAAAAATTATCTCTGGAAGAATAAACAAGAAGCTGGCAGAAGTGATTGCTTCTGGGAGGGATAATGGTACCTGAGAGACAGACTTAAGAGGTAGGTCAATGTGCATAGTACAGCTTGTATTGTTTGAAACAACATAGTTTTTTCACTTATTCAAATAATTAATATTCACCCATGAAATATACTTATTAAATGGAATGTTGGTGAAAGTAAATAATTTGTGTAGCTGAGTATTCTTTCCTGAAAAGTTAATGATGATAACACCACCATTGCCTATAAACAGGATGCTAATGATACAAGTAATTCATAGGTAAACAAATTTATGCAAATACATTAACAGTAGATAAAATGTCGGGATTTTGTTAGTCTTACTTTGGTTGGATCTTTATGTGTTTCACAGTGAATATATAATTTATTAAAAATCAAGGAGAAAAATTCCTTTTTATAGAAAATACTATAATCATGAGCTAGAGTACTAATGGAATTGGAAAAGAAAAAACAGATGTGAAAGGGGTTTTGAAATAAGTGCACTAGGAATTTTCAATTATTTGGATATCAGCAACAAAAACAGGATTCAGAAGTTTGACCTGACCAAATAGAAATAGGGGCATGGAAATTAAGAGGAACCAAAAATATTTTAGTTTAAAGTGACGACAAAACATGAAGTAAAAATTACCAGAAATCTTTATGAAGTGTTAAAACTAAGTTTTTAAACAGAATTTCTAAGAGAGTTAATGAATTGTTTGGATTGCATGGCCCTATCCTACTTTTGCAGGCTTAAATCTAAGATTGCAGTAATAAATCCAGAGTAAAAACACTGAAATAAGGGATTGGTAAACTACAAACTGACTTATTACATATTAACTCATTCATACTATGAAGAAAAAAATTGTCTTAAGGTCAATTTTTCCAATGGGGAAATTAAGATTTAATGAAGTCATTGAGTACTTTATCCTAGGGAATAGAATTCAGGTCTCTGAATCTGCCCCAAATTTGTGGACCATGTCCTTGTGAGGTCAGGACAAGTTTATCCAAATAAGATACTTTCCAAATGACTGATAGATGCACATAGATATTAAATCAGAACCTCTGTAAACCATTATTGTTATCTTTTAAATTAATTTTCTATTTCAGATGTTCTGTCATTAATTTTCTCTTTCCTATTTGAAAATATGAATTTAACTCTTACATGCATTTTGATTATATGAGCTAATTTGGCTGTTCTGAAAATATTCTGCAAGCTATAGAACAAAAATATGGGGCACTTTGAAGGGAAAACCTCATTTTATGCAATTTGTCTTATAAATTATTGCAAAGTATCAACATTCTCCATAGAGAACCATTAAGTTTCACTTGAGTCTGTTTCACAATAGCCTAATTGAATCAATGCAGAGCAGTAGGTAAATAATTTTACCCATGTTATGTATCATCCCTTTTCCTCCATTTCTGACACTGGTGCTTAAGAGTTCTAATCCTTGAGAATGTGAATAAGAAACAAATGCCAAACACTATTTATAGAAAAATTTTAAATGAAGAAACCCATTTTATAAATGTTGACATGGCCTCTAGGCAAGTAAATGTACAGATCTGGTAGTCAACTCTCCTTATATGAACTGATCAAAGTGCCAAAAGCATCTGATGGTATTGATCACAGCATTGTCACAGTGATCTCTAAGGACTCTCCTTAGTTATAGATGACAAAAAGACACTTAAAAAGCCAGGCACGGTGGCGCACGCCTGTAATCCCAGCACTTTGGGAGGCTGAGGCAGGAGGATCGCGAGTTCAAAACCAGCCTCAGCAAAGGCGAGGCACTTAGCAACTCAGTGAGACCCTGTCTCTAAATAAAATACAAAAAAAAAAGGGCTGGGGATGTGGCCCAGTGGTCGAGTGCCCCTGAGTTCAATCCCTGGTACCAAAAAAAAAAAAAAAAAAAAAAAGACACTTAAATATGCAAAAGAAGTGCCCATTTATGGACACCATTGTCTGCCATTTGACTGACAATGACTTCTTTCAATTTTCAGTTATGATCTCCTACCTCCCTGTAGTTAAGGTAACGTTGGGTCTGCCTTCTCGAATTAACTTTTTTGATTCTGTGCATGAATATCTGTGTTTTTTTAATTTTCAGGCTGGCTAAAAAAAAGAGCTGTTGACACTCACAGCTAGTTTTTAAAAGAGGCTTCCACTAGACCTTTGACTTGGGTTACTTGTGCCAACAAGTTAGCACCCAGAATTGCATGTGGGCACAAATTGTACCAAGGATATGGAAACAGTCAACACTTATACTTTGAAAATGGGGTCAGATGGCTAATTGAACTGGCAACTGGTCATCTGTTGGCATAACTACCTAACTCGAGCACAGTTATTTGTATTTGTGATTTGAGGGCCAAAATAATTGAGGCCACAACAACTACAGAGTCTAAGGGAAGGGGATCACTCCTTTTAGATTTGATGCTTTATCTCTTCCATCAATCTACCTCTCCTCTCCCAGATAGGATTCTTACTTTACTCTAGCAGTAAAAATTGGGTAAGATATTCAACTTGCTTATAAATTATGGAGTAGTGAAATTATTAGTTATTGAAGTATATTATTAATTACAGTATAATGAAATAGTTAGGTGGCCTTTTCAATTGACAGCTACGAGTTAAAATTCAAGAGAGCCGTTTATTATATGGTACAAATGTCATCAAGATTCCAATATAGAATACAGAGAAGGTATGCCTCTATACACACTAAATGCTCTCATTTCTGGTGAGTCACCTGCAGTTATGATACCCTAGTCACCAGGTCCTCTTTGATAGTTTTTTCTTAGCTCTTCATCCCCTGTGTGAGGAAAAGACAGTGGCAGTCCTCCCTTTCTCTGGTACAGGTCAGCCTGCACTAGAGCAATACAATAAAAACACAGCAGTGATCTAACTAAAAGTCAAACTTGGTTTAAATGGTAATTCTTTTATGCCTCTACCAAAAAAATTAACTCTGAAAATAGAGATTGATCTCTATTTTATAACCGTATTAAGAGAGAGTAAATGTTATGACTATGTCTATACCTATGTTTACGTGCATATAACTTCCATACCAATATCCATTTAAAGATGAGAATATCTGTGATTCTGTGTGTATATACACAATGGAGAATGCTATTTAGGTCTCTAAATGATTTTTCCCTGCCCTTAATCTGTATTTAATCAGGAAACCATTCTGTAATGAGAAAACTGTTCATTTTAGTCTTTTATGTTTGCAATCCCAAGGTTCCTCCTTAGTGATTACATTTAGTAACTCCCTTTCGCTGACTGAAAGCACAGGCAGTTTTTCCATAATAAAAACTGGATTAGCATGTATCAGGAAGAGACACCACCAGCTGTCACTTTGAAATCAGACCACTCAGCCCTATTTGAGATGACAATGGATAAACCGTTAAGTGACAGGCAGTTTTCCTATATTTATCTAGTAAGTGGTTAATATAGGCTAACACTTTCTGTAATAAAGCTATAAAGAGGGTCAAAGCAGAATAAAGCTCCAATTGAATGCAATATACATTATTGGCAGAGAAAATTCCACTATGAGACCTGTATTACTTATTTTATTCAGTTGAGCTGTCATAATTATCATTAATATTTCTACTTTTCTTATTCTGTTGCTATATTTTTATTTGCTAATATTCAGCTATATTACATTTGGTGTGCAAATTCATGCATACCTGCATTTTAAAGCAGAATCCAAAATGATTAAATTTTTTTCTTTTTTAATTTATAATAGTAGTATGTATTACAATTCATAATGCACATATATAGCATCTTTTTAAATACAACTGTTTGTATACAAAGTATATAAGTACCATTCAGATCTTCAATCATGCATTTAGGATAATGATATCCATCTCATTCAACCACCAATTTTTTTCTCCCCCCTCCCTCACCCCTACTCCCTCCCTTCCCCTCCCTTTCCTTTGACCATTTTAGTGTTCCTCTAATCCTCCTATGTACCCCCATCCAACAACACTGTGAACTAGCCTCCTTATATCAGAGAAAACAGTCGGTATTTGGATTTTTGAGATTGACTAATTTCACTTAGCATTATATTCTCCAACTTCATCCATTAACCTGCAAATACCATTATTTTATTCTCTTTTCTTGCTGAGCAAAATTCCATTTTGTATATATACCACATTTTCTTTATCCACTCATCTACTGAGGGACATCTAGGTTGGTTCCACAACCTACCTATTGTGAATTGTGCTGCTATAAACATTGAAGTGGCTGTGTCACTGTAATATGCTGTTTTTAAGTCCTTTGGGAATAGACCCAGGAATGGGATAGCTGGGCCATAGGGTGGTTCCATTCCCAGTTTTCCAAGAAATCTCCATACTGCTTTCCATAGCGGTTGCACCATTTTGCAGTCCCACCAGCAATGTATGAGTGTGCCTTTTTCCATGCATGCCTGCATTTTAAAGCAGAATCCAAAATGATTAAGATTTTTAAAAAATGTTTTCTTCCTTTAAAGATTTCTGCAAATTGTGGTATTTCAGACAATTGTCTGTAACCAAAATGAGCAAATTTTTAGTTTTTACTATGTTTAGCTAGCAGTATGCTTCAGACAGACCTCAAGTATTGCCCCACTGTTAAACTTCTCATGAACTAAGGTAAAGAACAGGAAAAATAGGCACCAATGGAAGATTTAGGAAGCACTTATTGATAATGGCTATTTATGATCAGTAGGAAATTAGGAGATTATGATACTATGATAATTGCCACTCAGAATAATGGTCTTAGAGATTTTAGTAGAGATTTGGATGTAAGTCCTTTAAGTTAAATAATTTGCTTTCACTTTTTCTTCATTCATTGCTTATGTTACAAAACAACATATTGTATTTTCAAGTGTTGAAAAAGTACACATCAAGAAAAATCTAATAAGCCTCTCCACCCCACCATTCATTTCCACCCCCTGAACTAAGCTGTATTATCAGACTGGCATCTGTCTTCACATGACTTTTCCATGCTGTATCTTTCGCATATCAGAGATTATGAGACTGACACAGACAGATTAGAGGATTGCAAAAGATACAGACCTAGTATGTGCCATGATTTACACAAAGGCAGTCCACGTCGATCACTGATCAAAATCAATATGCTAGAAGGTTGCTTGTTAGATTTGATGACTGAATGATAAATGAGGTGCTGTAAAAGCTAAAGTTGACTACCATGTTCCATTTTGGGTGAGTATTATCATTAACAGGTATCAGTCACAAAGGGAAACAGAGATTGAGTGTAGAAATATGATAATAGGTTCATTTTGGTAAACTTAGTTACATTCTAAATGATATTTGGGCTTTAGATGTTAAGACTTCCAGTTGCATATGCCAGTAGCCAAAACAACAAACACTGAGATGTCTGGCAAGTGTATATATAGAATCGAAGGAACTAGTATAGAAATGGTATTTAAAACTGTGTGGGTGTGAGAGATCAGGTCACTTGATGATGTCATTTAAGGTGAAAGCTACAAAGAAAGGATTGAAAAGTAAGATAAAAGTAAGATTGAAAGCTGAGACTGAAAAAGAAAAAGTGGATTCACTGAAGCCAAGGAAATTGAGAATTCTAGAAAGAAAAGAATAGTCAAAAATGCCCATCACTTCAGAGAGGCAAACTAAGAGGAGAACACTGGATGAGGCAATTGGAAAATAATTCTACAGTTTTGTTAGAACAATTAGTTTGGAGGTAAATAAAGTTAGAGAGTAGTGGTAAAAGAAAAAACAAAACACTTTTTTTGGAGTTAGCTGTCAAAGGACCGAAGCTGTTAGTTTAGGGGGACTTTTATTTGTATTGTTTTGCATGGTTCTATTTTTGTTTTAGTCAGCTTTTTCACTGCTGTGACTAAAAGAACCCAACCACAACAACTGTAGAGGAAGAAAAGTTAATTTGAAGGCTCACAGTTTCAAAAGGCTCACAGTCTTAGTCCATAGAAGGCTGGCTTCATTCCTCGGGGCTTGGGGTAAGGTAAGAGTGTGGCAAAGGGAAGCATCTCACACAATGATCAGAAAGCAGAGAGAGGGAGACTCCACTCACCAGATACAAATACATACTCCAAAACCACACCCCACCTGCCTCCAGTTACCACTCAGTTAATCACTGATGGGATCAATTCAGTGATTAGTTTAAGGCTCTCACAACCTACTTCCATTCCCATTGTTTCACACATGAACTTTTGCGGGACACCTCACATACAAACCATAACAGTTTTACTTCACTAGGAGAGGTAGTTGAGTATCTTTATCAGCTGCAGGACAAGAGTCAGTGTAGGGAGACCAGGTAGGATAAAAACGTGGAAGATATTATTATATCCCAACATCTTCCACAGAATCTCACCTGACCCTCACTAACACTCTGATTGGAATAATAATACACAAATTCTTTCCTTCTTAGAAGGAAAACTTCACTGTCTGTAATTTTTATGTCATGGTGGATATATATTTACTTTGAAGATCCAAATACTATATGGAGCTGGGAATCTGAGAAAGGATTAGGTAGTGGCTACACAAAATGGTCTGCTTAATATTGTCACTTCTTACCTTCCCCTCATGGGAATAGACTCTCTTGTTCCAGCAATTTCTATAAAGTTCTGAGCACTACCATTTGGACACAGAGACCCAGGTCTCAACCTTCTGCCTTTCTTCCATATGGGATATGTGACAGTTAATGTTTCCTCATTTCATAGACTGAGATGGTACAGGAGTCTACCACTATACATGTTCCTGGGCACAAAAACTGTTTCCATGCTCTGCACATGGTTTGTTTGAAGCCAACACTGGGCAGGGTGGTAAAACTGTTGTCCATTGCTTCAATCGACTTAACTGTTCTGAATATTCCTAGAGAATCCCTATACATACCAATTTTTAATAAAATATTTCTGAATGCATGTTCATTTTTCTTAGCATCTGAGTTTATAACCCTCACACTTGCTGGGGTCAGTATGATACACACACACACACACACACACACACACACACACACACAATGTATTTACCTGTATTGAAATATATATACATATATCAGAAAATATGATTTTCTAAAGTCACTATTATAAAATTGTAAAGATTTGCTAGTTGAACACAAAATGGTTTAATTTATTAATAATGCAATCATGCTCTTATCTTTCAAGTTTAAAGTTTTAACCTTTAAATCTCAAGGGTTATAGTGAAGGTATTTGGACATAAGATATTTTTAGGAAGAAGGGTGCTCAATGAATAGAATCACATACACCAAAAATACTGTGCTTTTTTAGTAAGAAAAGAAATAAAAGAACTGTCTAAACTTTCAGTTCAGTGCTTATTCTGAATTTATGTTTAATTAAGTAGGCCTTTTGGAGTCTCAAGCACTTTCACATTGAATATCTATTTTAAGAGATCAATGAACAATTTTCCAACCTTATGCTTTGTTATTTTATTTTTTCTTTCTATGTGTTAGTTGGCTGGTTTCTTTTTGGTTACCTGAATGTCTTTTCTTTTTTTAAGATTACAGATAAAATCACAGTATTTTTGCCATTATTTATAAAACCCAAAAATAACATAAATAAGGCCTTTTGCCTTTGCCATTGTTTCACTCAAATAAGATTAAATTTAATCTTCTAAATGTGGGAAACCTTAAATAGAACAGCTTATCAAAGAGAGGCAATGGTTTGGGTTTTTTCCTAAAATTACCTTTGTTTAATTACTATAGTCCTGTACTTGACTGATGTTCCATTAATTTATCAATAAATATTTGATTTAAAGACATCATGACTGAGGTAGACAACATATTATATTAATTCTTAACACTGATGTATGTAAGTTTTAAAAGATTATTTTATCATTGTCTTATCATATAATTAAAGCATGTAAAAGTATCCTTAATGTTACTAGAAACCCAAAATTCTCTCTTTTTGATTACTTACTAGCCTTCACCCCTATTCTCCTTGTGTAAAGGACTTGATTTTGTTTGGGTAAAGGACAGTCACATGGTTAAGAGGAGGAGGAATATTTCTTCAGATCTAGTGGGTGAGTTTTGATTAGTGAGAGCCAGACAGGAGAAATCTTACCCCCTTGACCATGGTTTTCAAAGATGAGCATACAATTGAATTCTGATATATGAGCTACAGGTGAAGAAAGTAATTGGTAATCTTTTGCAAAAACCCATCAAAAGAAATATTTAGGCTTTGGGTTTTTGTGTGTTGTGAGAATATGATGCTTAAAAACTTTGAGGCCATTTTATGACCATGACAAGTTAAATCTGAGGTCAAAAGCCAAAAATGATGAGGATGCCAGAACTGAGCTAGGAAGAATATCTGGATTTTTGCTCATATCACATGATACTGAAATAACCAGTCTGAAATTCTACATCTTCATTCCTTAAAAAAGGTGAGTTTAGTAAGCTCACACAATTCAAGGCCAATTCAAAAAATTAATGGTATTCCTACAATATAAAATTGGATTTCTCTAATACAATTAGAAAAAAAATTAACAAAAAAGTAGATATGTGGAATTGTATACATGAAAAATTTTGCAATAAAAGAGAACATACAAAGGATTTATAAATTTAAATGCAGTCCCAGTCAAAATAATTTTTAAGATGAATAAAACTGAAGAATTTATACTGTCCTAGTTAAAGATTTATCAAGAAGGTACAGTAATAAATAAATTATGGAAAAGGGACATTTAAGTCAAGAAAATAAATAAAGTTGAGAAATAGAGTTACACATGTATCACAAACTGATTTTGACAAAAGTGTGAAGTTAATTCAATAGGGAAAATAATTTTTTCAAAAATAGTATTGGAACACTTGGATATTTACATATAAAAGACCAAATAAGCCTTGACCCTTATTCAAACATCATTTGCAAAATTTATTTCAAACCTATCATAGCTCTAAATGCAACAAACTATAAAACTTCCAGAACAGGAGAAAATCTTTGTGACCTTATAATAGTCAAATGTTCTTATAGATTATTTTTAAAGCTAGATCTATAAAACAGAAAAAAAATGATATAGGTCTTCACCCAAAATAAAAAACTTTAGTCTCTTAAAAATATTAAATATTTCAATGCAGAATATGTAAAGCATTCTTATACTCAGTGATAAGAGGACATTCAACCTAATTTAAAAGTTGAACTAAAATGAGCAAAGGAGAAGGTACTCCCCTAATGAATTGCAAACAAGTACCTAAAATGCAAACATCATTATTTATTAGGAAAATAAAAATTCAAATTACAATGAGATATTATCACATACTCACTAGTCTCATTCAACTCAGCCTGTGATAACAGAATAATATAAGTTGGGTGGCTTGACCAACATTTATTTCTCATAATTCTAGGATGGGAAGCCATGATCAAGATGACAGAGAGCAGATGTCATCTTGGTGAAGGCCCTCTCCCCAGCTTGTACACCACCATCTCACTGTACCCTCACAAGACTCAGGTGTCTCTTCTTAGCTGGACATGATTCCTTTCTGGAGTCTCTGCCTTCATGACTATATCTAAACCAGATTACCTCTGAAAGGCTATATTGTCAAATGCCATCTCATTGGTGGGTAGGACTGCAACAGATGAATTGAAGTGGGACACTTTTAGTCCATAATACCATTTGCATGGTTAAAAGAGGACAAACGATATCAAGAATGTGGAAGAACTGAAACTTTAATAATTATGGAAATGCAAAATGGTATTGGCCCACTTT
Organism: Tamias sibiricus; assembly: GCA_025594165.1. NCBI lineage: Eukaryota > Metazoa > Chordata > Mammalia > Rodentia > Sciuridae > Tamias > Tamias sibiricus. Next base: position 136,331,908 of record CM046660.1, on the reverse strand, counting down.
AGAAAAGAATTTGGCAATTGTGAAATTAAATATACAATATATATTTCTACAGAAGCATGAATTCAAAGATTCATAAAAATTTTATTAACTGACAAAAATTTGAATGTTTACCAATTTATCAACTGGCAAGTAAATAATTTGTTTAATATAATGGCATTCAACTCAAAAAAATAAAATTATTGATAAGCATAACAAAATGGATGAAATTTAAAAATATTATGCTAATTAAAAACAAACCAAACGTTACATACTTTATGATCCTTTTTTATATGATATTGTGGAAAAAAGAAAGATATCAGATCAATTTTTGCCAGAGGTTGTAGCTAGAAAGAAACTGACCACAAAAAAGCACAAGTGAACTTTTGGAATAACAGAAATTATCTACGTCCTGACTGAAGTGTAGATTATGAAATCACATGTTTTCAAAACTATTGAATTATATAATTAAATTTTGTGAATTTTATCCTATGTAAATTATGCATGAATAAAGCTGTTCAAAATTAAATGCATTTTGCTCTTTTTCTGTATTCCTTTGCACCTTTCTTGATCACCTCCAACCAAGAAAAGAATACCTAATTTGTGATTTTTTTGAAGCTTCAACTATTTTGGTGAATGATATCTTTTAAAAATGTTTCAATTTTTAAAAAAATGAATCCTAACTCTCTGAAAAATAGTATATATTCCAGGAATTACATTTCCTTGGGATAGAGCACTGCCATTGCAAGGAGTTTTTTGTTTCTTGTCATAACAAATGCCAACATGCATTAGAATTCAAACCAAAAAAATTTATGGAGAATGCTATATGGTTAGCCTCTTCTCTAATGTCCTCTCCAATTACATGAATGAGCATGCAGAATATATAGAACCACTATATAGAACCACAACGGTCTTCATCTGACATCACCCTTCGTCTCTGAACAGATTAGGACAAGATTATCAATAATTTTCAAGTCTGTGTTTTCATTCTCTCTCTCACAAACCATGCAGTTTTTCATATATAAATTCCATTTTTACTTCTTACAATTAAGAAAGTTTATAGCATTTAAAAGTGAATTAACTATAATCTTATTCAAAAATTCAAATTAAAGTGTTTTTGAGATGGGGATATATTTAGTTAACTCTTTCTTGCCATGTTTTTTGGCAGACTATGAAAAAAAAAACAGTATTTGTACGGCATTTATAATTTTACTACAGCCAAGAAAAGTGAACAAATTTCTGACAAGAACGCCTTCCTTATGCCTCAACAAAAGAGACTTAAATAAATTTCAACTCTTAATCTGAAATTTGAGATGATTAAACCAAGAAAAATACATTTGCCATTTTAACTCTTTCTAGCTTTACTTCTTTTCTTCTTTTCATTGTCATTTACTTCATGAAATGATTTTTCCATGTATTTGTTGTTGTTGCTTTTTGGCAAAGGTTTGAGAGAAACAAAGGTGGATTTTGATTCTCTTCCTTTCTCAGACACAAACTTGTACAATTTTCTATTTTATTTCTTTATTTTCTCAAATACAAAAGGCTAAAAGTAGCTCCCACAGCAAATATTCACATGGTAAGGACACATTTTTTAAACACAATTACGGGCAGTTTATTAAAAATGTCAGTAACATTCTCTGTATTGGTATGCATCAATATATTCCATCAATTTTTCTCCACGTTGAATTTTATTTATCGTCTTGGCTTACTTTATTTCTTATGTTGTATTTATTTTACTTATATAGCTTACTTTTCTAACGGAGCAATTGATGTTTTTCCACTCTTTTAGGAGAAAAGCAGACAAAACTCTCCCTTTTAACTAATGGTTATCTTTTATTTGTGCATGTATCCTTAATTTTAGAAACTCTAGAGATATCTCCAAAGTATTTTAATTTATTTCTTTAATTTAAAAGAAGAGTGAACTTTAGGGAAGTTATGAATAAGTAGAAATCTAAACACTGGGATCACTGCATCTTCTCAGATACAAATAATTCTGTGTCTTAATTTCTAACATACTTTGGAAATAAAAATGTATTGAAAATATGAAGAACAAAACAAAAATCTAGGCTACTTGTGGTTTGGTTTTCTTAAAGACAGGCAAATTTAAACCCTTTCTCCTGTACTCATAAGAAAAGAAATTATGTATTTTCTGCAACTGTCTTAAGATCCTTTAGTCAGAAGCTACAAGCACTTTTAGCTGGTGGAAAAGTTGGTCTCAGGGCAAACAATACTTCTTGGTTTGAGAAGAGGGGGAGCTAAAGGCCAAAGGGTAAATTCCATTTGCAACATGCTGCATACTTTTGTGGGCAGAATCAATGCCGGAATGGTCAACAGCCTTTATACTGCCAGCCTGGCTTGTTGCTAATAGGATCTGCTTCCTTTAGATATGATAGAAAAGTCATTTTGAAGAACTCGATGTATTGACAAATTCTGGCAAATAGATCCATATTCTGGTTTTGTTAGGTTTATGATTTCTGTATTTGCTTCATGAAAATCTGCTCTGTGAGGTATTTGTTTTATTCAGAGTGTAGGAAGAGAAGGAGGGTGTGATGAAGACAAAGCCTGTGAAAGAGTTTGTTTATAACATTTGTTCTTATTGTTTAGAAGAATTTTTAAACCATTATGGAAAAGGCCAAAAATAAGGAGAAGGGGTTTTTATGAAGACAATTTTTGAGGAGCCTTTTTGAGAATAAGGGTAAAAGTAAATACATATAAGCCAGTTATAAAGACCATTTTCCCAAATCCAGCTTTCCTGTCTAATTAGATTCTGGGCAGAAGTTAAATTCCAAAGTATTCTCAAAACATTTGGGAATTTTTTTTTTTTTTTTAAATCTCTCTACAGGAGAATGCATTGGCAAACACAGACTCAACAGTAACGGAAATGAAGGAATCATCCTAAATCAAAAGAGGAGCATTCTTATACGATCCTCGCAAGAAAGTATTACCAAATGTGGTAAAATATATATTGTTTTGATTCATAGTAATTTTTTTATTATGCTCAACATACACTGGTGACATCTACCTGTGGAGGATAAGTATCTAGGGCAGCAATTAAATGAAATTCTTTTCTGTAAAACTGTAATATTTAGAGTACATTGGAGGGAATTACTTTTTTTTTTTCTGTATGGTTCAAGGCAATAAATGTTTCAAAGGAAAATATATACATAAGATGGTGGAACGAGATGGACATCATTACCTTAGGTACATGTGTAATTGCAGAAATGGTGTGACACTACTTCGTGTACAACCAGAGAAGTGAGAAATTGTGCTCCATTTGAGTACTGTGTATTGAAGTGCCTTCTGCTATCATGCATAACTAATTAGAACAGAAAAATAAATTATATATATGCATATACATATATATGCCAATATTTAATACACCCTGCGAATATGTACCCCCAATGATGTTCATCTAAACATGACTTGGAAGTCATTCATTATAAATGTATTATAAACTTCTAGTAGTATGTTTTGAGTGAAGATATGTGGGTTCAAGTGCCATCCCTGATACAATTGTAAGTTTATGGATAAGCCACTTTGCAACTCAAGGCTTAGCATTCCCATCAGTGAAAAAAAAAAAAAAAAAAAAAAAAGGGACTTTCAGTTTGTAAGGCCTCCTTGATTCTATCCATGGCCCTGTCATCATCCTATAAAAGGTGCACTAGCTGTATAACCACCACTAATTTTTCTGATGTCTTCTCCATGAACTCTTCTCAGTCTCATTCACATACAGTCAATAAGAAGCTAATATAACACTAAATCATTAAAGAGCAACAATAATGAATTTTTACTGTGTTTTACCTTTTAGAAAACATTTTGTGAAAAAATAGAAGCCTTAACCCCAAGAGTGGTGAGATATTTCTGGCAACTTAGCTAGTCTAAAGGGAACAGTATTATTTTGCAATTTGCTATTTTGCTTCTGAAATTTGTTTGTGGTATTCTTCTTCCTCACACAAGTTTTGGTTTCTTATGTGATAATGTCTTAGCTCAGGCTGCCATAAAACAATAATAATAATAACATGAACTGAGCAGCTTACACAACAGAAATTTATTTTCCCAAGAGCTCTGGCAGTGGACACACAAATCAAGATTCCAGTCACTGCAGTTTCTGGTAAGTTTCTCTTCCTGCTTGCAGACTGCCACCTTCTCACTGTGTCCTCAAAGAACAGGGAGACAGCACTTATTTCAGTCAGCTTTTTCAAGGCTCTGACCAACAGACTTCACAAGAACAATTTTAGAGGAGGAAAAGTTCATTTGATGCTCATAGTTTCAGAGGTCTCAGTCCACAGTTGGCCAACTCCATTGTTCTGTGCCTAAAATACAGCAGAACATCATGGCAGAAGAAGGCAGCTCAGAACCTGGGAATCAGGAAGCACAGAAAGAGAGAGCTCTGCTCACCAGGGACAAAATATAAACCCCACAGGCACACCCCCAGTGACCTACCTCCTCCAGCCACCCTACCTGCCTTCAGTTATTGCCCAGTTAATCTGTATCAGTGGATTAATGCACTGATTAAAGTTCTCAAAACCCAATCATTTCACCTCTAAACTTTCTTACATTGTCTTGCACATGAGCTTTCGTAGGACACCTCATATCTAAATCAAAACAGCACTCTTGAGTCGTCTTAGAATGACACTAATCCTGTCAGATCATGACCCCATTCTTGAGACCTCATTTAACCTTATTAGCTTCAGAAATTCAATGGAGATTGAGTTTCAAAATATGAATTTAGAGGGGACGTTCAGTTCATCGCAAGCAATATTGTTACATTTGCCACAGAAAAACACGAAAATCTTTGGACTTAAAAGCAGGAGCAGGGTTAGGCCGGAGGACAAGATTACATTGAGGGAGAATATCCTGCTTGGCCTATGCTGATAGAAGAATGTTGTTGCATGGATGAACTGCCTCAATGAAAAAGAATCAGTCAATATTGTTGAATAAATCAGTACCCTCACTTCAAAACCTACGCCATCCACTTTCAGAGGTAAATTCTTAATATATTTAAATTTCTTCTATCAGTATTGGTCTATACAGACTTGTTTAAATCCCCCTCTTCAAGTCAATTTGCAATTTTATGTTCTATCCATCCACTCATATTTTATATTATCCATTTCATTCAAATTATAAAATCTACAAGTGTCAAGATTGTAGTATATAGTATTCCCATTAAAATCTAAAACTCTCTGGTATTTGTAATTTTACCTTTTTATTATTGTTTATTTTTGAATTTTCAGACTTAGTTTGAATTAATCAGACTTACTACAGTTTTGGTTGCTTTAGTTGGTCCTTGTGAAGAACAATCTTTAGAATTTCATTCTGTGGCCTAGTTTATTTCCCTGTCTTATCAATGGTGAATTAGAATCAATGCCAACTTCACCGACTTGCTAACAGGGTGACCTTAAGCAATAGACATAAGCTTCTTGCTCTTTAGCTTCTTATTTATAGGAATCAGAATAATTGCTTACTTCAAAGAGTTGTTTATATGTACTAGGGTTATAAATATAGCTGGCACATACAAAGGCCCCCAGAAATACTATGTTTAAGATAATTATTACCTATACAATATTTTATACTCATCTTGCTTTCTTAAATTATGATTATGCATTATATTTTTTTAAAGTTGTTTGGTTTTTAACTCAAAAGAGCTGTTATATACTAATACTGTCATTAATTTCAAAATTGTTTGCCATCTTGGTTTTTTTTCATGTTTATATATAAAAAAGTTGTGTAAGAGGTTGTTTCAATGGAGAGCTTATGGGGACAATAGGACATTCTCTTGTGGTTCATTTCTAATTTTACCACCTAATGTCCAAATAATATAATGTAGTTTCTTTTATTTTTGTATATTGGAATTTTAGACATTCTTATGAATTGTCTTGTGATTATAAAACCTATGAGATAGGACTTATAACAAAATATGGGCATACTATATGCTATCAATATTTTATTATCATAAAATAAAAATAATTATTTGTGTACATTTGCTGAAGAAATTTCTACATATTTCAAAGGAAAAGAATAGAGTGCACAAAGAGGCAAATGCTTATGTGAACATTTAAGAATTTTAATCATTTAGAAAAATGATTTCAAAAATGGCCAGGTGACAGATGACTATTTTTTGAAAAATATAGAAATCAATACCAATATACAACATATGCATGCAGCATATCTGAAAGTATATTTCAGAGATGTAGAGAGACAAATGTAAATCTTTAAAATATGACACATTAGGAAAAATTGAAAATATTTTGTCTTGAAATGAATAAGACTTTTTAAACAAATTTCAAATTTGTAATTCAGATGAAAATATTTAAATTTTGGCCAAATTTTTATACTTTGGTCTTTTATCACCAAAGATAAAAAGCAAAGTGCAGACCAGGAAAGATAATATATTCAATGTATATGAATCAAAATATTTATAATCAAAATTTATACCTAATTCATACAAAGCAAAATTTTTAAAAATGAAATGGGAAAAATGGAAAATAAAAGGATGAGACAATAACTCAGAGAATCAATATAAATAACCAATAAATTTACTGAAATATCAACCTCATTAATATTCAAATTAAGACAACTTAAAAATAAGATTTTATATTTTACCAAAAAAATGAGAAATAATTTTTAAGATATTAATATTTAGTTTTGGTGAAGGTGGGAAATTTAGGTAAGTTCCTGTGTTTTTAGTTAAGCCTTTTAAAAGATAATTTTTTAGCAGTAAACTTATTCTACTTATAATAATCTATTTTAGACAAATGAGTGCATATGTGAGCAAAGAAAACCAAATAAAGAAACTCACTACAGCATTGATTGCTTGTTGAAGGAAAAAAATTGCTAAGCCATTTCAATGTTCCTCACTATGGAATGATTAAATAAATTATGGTTCCTTCATACAATATAATACCTTGCAACCATGTAAAAGTATAGGTTATAGCTAAATATACTCATATGTAAATATTTTTTAATCATATTAAAAGTGCAAATCCTTTTGCATATCAATAAATATTTATACATTCATATTCCTTCTGTGTAAAAGAGTGAGAGCAAAAGCAAAAGAGAGAAAGGGGGCAGGGAGGAAAGAAGAAAAGAAGGAAATGTATTCATGGAGGAGATATTTGTTGAACATCCTAATACACCAGTCTTTGTTCCATGGTCAAGCCAGACTGGGTCCCTGCTCTCAAGGATCTCTTTTTCCAGAAGCTGACAAAGAAATGTAAACAAGCATAGGGACAAATAAGTAATTATGTAAGGAAGTTGTTCCTCTAGTAATTATTCACACATTAAGAAGTGTTATAAAGAAAATAATACAGGGAAACCATAGAGAATGAAAGAGGGGCGGCAACAAATAATAAATTGGGGTCAGAAAGGCTGCATTGGAAGGGAAACCCGAATGATGAAGAAAAGGGGCCAACCAAAAGGAAAAGGAGTTTCCAGCACAGAAAATGGCAACTGCAGACGCTCTGAAGCAGAAATGAGTTTAGAGTGCTTAATTAAGGAAAAGGAAGACAACCAACACGGTTGGCGAGTATCATTACAGACAGACCTGTGACACCTGAGGTCAGAGAAGTAGACAGGGGCCAGGACACTGAGGGCCCTGTGGACCACAGAAAGGGGTTTGAATTTTACAAAGATTACATGAAATGATTATTAGAGAGTTTTCATCAAGTAACACAAATGTATTTGTGTTTAAAATGTCATTTTCACTGCCATGTTTAGAATGAATTGTAGGGGGCAACAGAGAGATCCTTTAAGAACATCTTAAAGTAATCCAAAGTACAGATCACGGTGGTGGTATGCATTAGCAGTAGAGATGGGGAGAGTTAAGCCAATTTAGCATACACTTAAGAGGCAACAAAACAACAGGGCCTGTTGACATGGGGAATGTGAGAAAGACAACAAGGACACCCCCAAGGCTAGGGACTTGAGGGAGTTGGATAGCCCCAGGAACAACTGAGACAGATGGAAAGACAAGGGGAGCAGCAAGCATTGAACTTGAAAGAATCAAAAATTCAGTTCTGACCATCATTGGCTTAAACTAGTATTAATAAAAAAGCTAACATCTGTGTAGTACTTAGTATGTTTTAAGCACTTAACATATATTAACTTGCTTCGTACTCATAAAATATTATGATGTAATGCCTATGTAGAGTTTAAAATTTTTTCAAATTAGTATTTTACTTGAGTATTTTTTCAAATTGGTGCTTAATAGATTATAACATGATAACAAATATTCTACATTAACTTAAATATATTCATTCCTTATTCTGTCACTTTAAATATGCATGTTTCAAAAACATGAATGTCAACATTAAAGATAAAGTTCAGAAAATGTTGCAGGAAAATATTGTTGAATGTAGGGGTGTATTGAGCCTAACAGAAATGGATTTTTAATATTCTTCACAATTCTGATCTTGGACTCAGAGTTCAGACTCTGGAGAAGGGAAATCAGAAGAAGAGAGGGAAGATAGATTACAGTTTCCCTCAGGCCTCTTTACTAACCAAGGTAGGTGACTATTTGTACATAACATTCTCTGACACTCTACTCCTAAAATAAAGACTAGGGGAAAATGAAAAAGGTTAGAATTTTAACTGAGTTTGAAGAAGTTTATAACTGCAAACTTAACTGCATAAAAATGTTGACATTCTATGGGTTACCAGTCTTATTCAGCTCTTAAAAGAGAACTCTTCTCATAGCATATGTATGTAATGTATATATAATTATACTGTGTTCTAAAGAACTACATTCGTCCAACAGCAAATTAGAATAGACAGCATATGTTTTCTGATAAGACCTAAAGCAGCCCTTAAAATATAATCAAGGTTTTTCAAAAAAAGACTGAATATTTATTTACAGTCTACCAAGCTACTTCCAGGACAAGCAGTCAAATATATCCATTCCTAAGACTTCACTACAACTAGTATTTTTCTGAACAAAAGAAAGAAAAACCTTTCTTTACTCCCATAATCCAGTCTCAGGCAAGTTTAGTTTAGTCAAAAGCACCCTGCTTACAATTGTGTCTTTTTCTATCTACTGACAAATGGTTTGAAAAAGTACTATTGTAACCTGTGAAATCACTAGACAAAGGACAAATGATGCCCTTCCACACAGCACCTCCTGAAATTTCTAATCGAAATTTCATACCTGGATCAGCTTGTGTCTGACAGACAGCCCCACCATGAAATGCCAATGTTTATTCATTCAGAGCCCCTCTGCTTTCAGCAGAAGACTCCAGCTTTGTCCTCATGCACTGGAGAGTGTGCTCTTACTTTTCAGACAGCATTTGACAAAGTTCCACATCAAAGATCAAGGTCTTGGTAGAGAGATTGAGGTCTGAAAAAGGAGGAAAACAGAATGGACATAAATGTACATTAAATGGATTGAATGTTGGCTAAAGGGCAGATGAGGGTATGGTCATAAATAAAAACTTTTCATGGTGACAAAAGGTAGCTGCAAAGAGATTATTGGATCAGTGTGAGGATCCCACTTTTTTAACTGAATTTGGCAATGGAATTGAAAGAAAATCATCTATTTCTCTGAAATAGTTATATTGGAGAAATGAAGAAGAGCTTTTAAATTTATTTCATGGTAGAAAAAACAATATTGAGTTACATGATATGTACATCCTAAATTGATTCAGAGTAGTAGGGCTTCAGTTTGAAATCTTAATCTAGATATTTTTTACATAGTCTGTCTCTTCACTTTTTTAAAGAAGGGCAAGTAGGCAAAATGAAAAGAGAAGGGGAAGAGTCTAAATTGGAGAATCAATGGAATGGTAATGGAGAAGAACCTTCTTTTCAAAAGAACCAAGAAGTTAGGGACTTGGTACTTAGGTGTCATTGCTGTGGACTTCTTTTACCTCTGGCTCATCATCAAAACTGGGTACCACATAACAAACAAGATTCCTAGGTAAATTTGAATTTCAGAGAAATCTCACAACTCTGATCCAGGGGCAAATTGCCGTCCAGCAGGTCCTGACATTTGTACACTGTCCAGGAAAAGAAAGAGATATCAGGCAAATTGGGTACAAGGAATACCTTGACAGTGATGGAAGTGAAAATAAATAAAACCAATTATCATTATTAAATCAGGCTTTTGGTGAAATGTTCTTTGGTTTTATCCTGTCACTACTATTAGAATGCACTTTTCTTTCCTCTTTGACTTCCATATTTTCAACAGTGATGAGTTACTATTAAGCCATTATAAAAGGCATTCTCACTGGTTTCTTTTTGGCATACTTTAAATGTCCTAACTTGACCAAGACACTTCAGTCAATGGTCTCTCAGGTGCTGAGTTAAGTTAGTGGGTATTTGTCCTTTTTGATGCTTTTTCCCTAGGTATTACCCTGTCTCCTGAAATGGACAATAAGCCATTGGAGAAAGTTTTACAAAATAAGTCATTTTAAGGATAGTTTCTAAGAACTGCATTACCAGGTCCTTGATGTTTTGATAAAAACACAACTGCATGAGATGTGTCTGAACACCTCATTGGAAAGCAGAAGGTAGATTTTGAGATCGAATTTGAGTTTTCTGTATCTAAGATATCTTCACAACCACAATACTGCTTGCTTTCCCTTTGTGTGATCCAAAAATCATCTGTGAGGAATCTAAAAAGAATTCTAAAATGGTAATATATGCATTCTTTGAAAATAAACAAACACTTTTTAGACATGACCAGTTGCTTAAACACACAATCGATCATTATAATGAAGATCCAAGTCTTCTGCTAACACACAAAGCGTAATCGCTTTGGCTTATGAATTGGCTATGACAGGCCCTTCCCCCTCTCCCTTTGTATGGTCTTTGAGCATCACCTCCTTACACTTTTATGTATATAGACTAATTAAGAGAATAATGTTACATTTGATTTTCCTATTTTTATCAAAAGTAATTATCTTTAACAAATTCTTTAAATTGTTCTGCTTTTTATATCAGTGATTAATGTATTGTGCCTGGTTCTTCTTGCCTGTTAATTGTTTTATACAAGTGGATGCTAATATAAGCAATAAGGTTTTATTAATGTCCCAATCAAATATATTGAAGCATATATGTGTTAAATACATGACTACTAAATAGGTGATCTTTCTTAAAAGAACATTAGGTTTGAACATTGATCCATATTTATTTAATTAATGGCTTTCAAAGCTTTTATGCAAGATGATTAAAATTGTTTATATTTTATCATGTAAAACAATACATCCATTAACATATAGATTTATTCATAAAGTATAAGTGAAATTATAGCATTTAAAGAACATAACTTGAATAGAAATGAATAAGTGATTTAATCTGCACTTATTTAAAATACATGCTCTTTTAATAAATACCTTAAAATAAAATCTTGCTCTGCTGAGTTATAAAAAAGTCACCTGAAGTCAAATATGTAAATTGTTGAAACCTAAAAAACAGAAAAATGCTCATTGATTATAATACTTGGATTCTATCATAACTGTAGTTTTCATTATTAAGAAATATCCCAAAGTTAGATGTGGTCCAATTATTACTTGCAGCAACTCAGAGATATTACCACCCCCCCCCAAAAAAAAAAAAAAAGATATAGCAGAAACAGAATAAAATGTTGAAGACAATGTAAATGTGATCATATTAAATAATATTTAACACTTTCTTCTCTCAACTTTGTAAACATTATTAAGTTGGAATCTATAACATTTTGTCTGCTTCATTTTGAAAATGAGGTGTTATCTAATAATGAATTAAACCTGGTATCAGTCTCTGAAAATTCAGAGATGTTGTTTAGTTAATTCTTATCTATTTCTCATTAAATATGAAATTTAAAATTTCAAAAACAGAATATGAAGACATGGTAGCCTGACAAAAACTACTTGAAAAAAACAATACAAATGATTACTAGCCATAATAAGCAATGAGTTAGTAAAATTCAATAAGAAAAAGACAAACCATCTGTGATCATTATAAAACACTTGATTTAAAATTTTTGTTTTTTCTTTGTTACTGCTCTTTCAGATCAGGACCTATTCACCCATCCCTGGAATCTGGGCATCCTCGTGACTGCTTCAACCAATAAGGTGTGGCAGAGTAAAACTGTGTAACTTCCTAATCTGCATTATGAAGGGTAATGCACCTTTTCCAGAGAACACTCACACTTGGAACCATGAATCTCTGTATAATTAGTCCATCTATTTTGAGGACACTGCCAAAAAGAATCCACACTACCTTGAGAGTCCCAAATAGGTGTTTAGTAAATGTGTTGTGTCTGTATTAGTGTTATTTGTGTCTATGAACATAAATATGTATTACTTTCTGCATGAACAAGTTGTGTCCTCCCATCCCACAATTCACTGTGTGAAATCCTAATCTCAGAGCAATGGTATTTGGAGATGGAGCCTTTGGCAGGTAATTAGTTCAGCAGGGTGAAGCTTTCATAATAGGATTAGTGCTTTTTTATAAGAGCAGGCCAGAGATGTAGCCAGCTCCTTTTTCACCTCAGGAGAGTACACAAGAGGTTGGCAGTCTGCAGCCAGGAAGAGGCCCCAGGACTCAATATGTTGGCACCCTGATCTCAATCTTCCAGTCTCTGGAAATGGGAGAAATAAATTTCTGTCGTTTATAACCTGTCCAGTCTATGGAACTTTGTTGTGCATCCCAACTTGACTATTTCCATGCTCCTTATAAGAAGTTACCATCAATCTGAGACACAGTGAGGTGTAGGTTCTTTGTCTCATGGATTCTAAGAAAGAGCAGGTAAAGTAACAGAATGTCTTTCTCCATTTACACAGAAAGAAAATCAGCTCCCACAAGGGAGGGGTTAGGAATGAAGAGCTTGTGAGTAGCTACTGTCTAGCGTTCAGATAGTGTTGCTGTAAGTGAACAAAAAGCAATTGGCTGACAACTTTTGGAGAGGGGAGTTTCTTCATCCAAGTAGAGTGAGACACTTAGTGATCATGGGGGAGGGCCTTAATCAGGACATAAATGAGGTGCTGAACAGCTTGTTCACATGTTGTCTGGCCCATCAGATACATTATTCAGGGAATTATAGCAATGGATGTCCCCACCTTGTCTATCATGTTTCTAGTTCTTATTCTTACCAACTTGAGTAGTTCCTATGTTGCTATAATAAATTACCACAAATTTACTGACTTAAAACAAAATAAATTTATTGTCTTGCACTATGGAGGTTACAAATCCAAAATGTGTTTCTGTGGGTTAAAGTGAAGGTCTTAGCAGGAACTTCTTCAGGGATGGGGAAGATCCAAAGAAGAATCTCCTATCTTGCCTTTTATTTTCTGGCTGCTTGCAAATAAAATTCTTGGTTTGCAATCACTTTCTCCCTCTTTAAAGCTAACAATGGCTAATTGAGTCTTTCTCCCATCACATCATCCTGACATTGACTCTGCTACTCCATTTTTTCATTTATGAGAACCCTTATGGTTATATTGGTCCCAGTCATATAATCCAAAATAATATTCCTACCTCAAACTTGTAATTTAATCACATATGCAAGGTCCCTTTGGTATTCACAGGTTCTGGGGACTAGTATATGGGCACTTTTGGAGACCATTGTTCTACTTACCATAAAGCGATACAATCAGGAATAGATAGCTTCATAATTTCTAGGGCCCAGTGCGAACTGGAATGCAAAACTCCATATTGAAAAATTACTAATAATTCCAAGATGATCATAGCAGAGCAATAAACCAAGCATGCAACCCTTGTAAGAGTAGAGTCTTGGCCACTCTGTACAGGATGCATTTCCATCCACGAAACTGCTCTAAGATACAGGCACTACATCACTTCCATGCTTCTGGGATTTCAACCTGAAGCAGAGATATCCCACTATACCTTTTAATATTTATAATTTTTCTTCAAGTAATGTGTATTTTTGTAGTAGAAATTTATTATTGGTCTTGCAAATGTGCAATATATATATATATATATATATATGTGTGTGTGTGTGTGTGTGTGTATATATATATATATGATGCAGAAAATAACAGGTTATTGGCAAATCAATTTGCAATATTTTAAGGTTTCTATAAGTCTTCCAGAGTACACAAACTCTGGCCTAATGCCAGTTGATTCTAAAAATATATCATTCCTTTTCCCTTTTCAAATTTTTGATGTCCTTAAAAAATACCAAATAAATGAAGTATGAATTTTCATATTATGAAATCTATGTCTTAAAAACATTTAAAAAGTGAAATGTGTTATATTACACATAAAGATTCAGCAAAGAATTTTTTTTCAAAATTAAGATTCCAGTTCTGTAGTTTAAAATGTCTATACAATTACCATGATAATTTACAAGTCCAATGCAGGTTTTTTTTTAACCTATTTGCGTTTATTCCCTTAACCATTTCTTTTAATCCAACTTGAGTCATGTAAGTTTTTAGAATGTCTGATTTAGTGAGTGAGTTCCCAGGAAACTACAAATAGAATCAATTGCTACATTTTTAATAAGACATTCAAGATCATTGGACACATAGCACATCTTACCTGTCCAGCCTCATCTCATGCCTCCTTCCTGGTCACATATTATACTAACCTTTCTTAGTGCTATGATTTGAATATGGTTTATCCCCTAAAGTTTTGTGTGCTGGAAGTTTGATTCCCATTTAGAGGTAGTGGAATCATTAAGTGGTAGAGGCCAGTGGAAGGTAACTAGGTTGTAGGTGCTCTGCCCTCATGAGTAGATTAGTTCTGTCTTCAAGGAGTGGGTCAGGACTTTGGTGACTGAATTAGATCTTGTGAGAGAAAGTTGTTTTAAAGAGAGGCCTCCCATGACTTGGCCTCTTTTGCATGTGGTCAGTTCCCTTTCTAATTCTCCATCTTTCTGCCAGAAAGCTGTAGCCAGGACACCAGCCCCATACTATTTGGACCAGCAAAATTATAAGCCAAAGTCTCTTGTTTACTTTATGAAGCACCCAGATTCAGGCATTTTGTTACAGCACCACAAAACAGACTAAGCTACCTAGTCATAAATTCAATTTGTCTGTCTCTATGCCTCTTTGATTTCTCTACATGGAAAGTTTCCCTCATGCTAATAAACCTGACTCACAGATTTTCAACTAAGAAGTTACATCAGAACACCAAAGGAATTTTGTTGCTGTTTACTTGTTTATTTTTTAATATTAATGCCCAAGCCCCAAGGGATCTAATTAACCAGAATCTCTAAAATAAATAGTTAATAAAATCATAACTTTAAAAACATGAACATATGATTATAATAGGACTAAAAGCCATTAACCTAATAAAAGATAAAGTAATTTCTCCTTGGTAAGTTTGCCTTTCTGCACACATACCTGGTAGTCTTACTTAACTACTCATATTACTACAGTCTTACCATGCACACTTAAACCAATTATAAGGTACTATTGGTATAATCATGTCCTGGGATATAATTATTTCCTTGCTACATCTAAAAACTCTTCCCCTGCCCTTCTTCATTGCCTTCCTACTGGGCCCAATCCACTGTATTTAGACTGTTACAAAAACTAATTCCTTCTAGACCTAATTGCCTTCAATGGAGACTTCACAAATCAATCAGAGGGATCTACAAAAACATGAGTTTACATGGTTACTTTTCAGCTTAAAAACGATTTATTAGCTTTTTATAAAGCAAATGTCCATAGAGTAGAGAACAATTCCTTCAGAAGATCTAAAGCCAGGCCAGTATGACTCGTCCTCTCTTATCCTTGATTCACTTAATTCATCATCCTGATCTCAATTTAAACAATGGCTTTAAAATCATGTCTTAATGCTCCTCTACACATGCAGACATGCCCCTGACATAGGCCTTCTTGTTATCCATTCTTTTGTAGCCATCATCACATCTCTTTTTCCTTGCTTGCCAATATCTGCTGTACACACTGTAAACTTCAAAAGAGCAGGGACCGTACCTGCCATGGTGAGAATTTAGTATTTAATGAATATACATAACTGAATAAATGAAAAAAATTGACTACAGGCATTTGTTTCCAGTTACCAGATGTTTTGTTTTGTTTAAACACAATTTAAAAAATTAAAGAATGCCAAGCTAAATATTTTGTTGGTTTTGCCTTAAATAAAAGAAAACGTCTTGTTTTCTCTCTACAGATGCTTAGAAGCTTTAGATGAAAATGTTAATTATCGTAAAACATATATTTTTACATAGGAAAAAACACCACA
Source organism: Tamias sibiricus (assembly GCA_025594165.1). Lineage (NCBI taxonomy): Eukaryota > Metazoa > Chordata > Mammalia > Rodentia > Sciuridae > Tamias > Tamias sibiricus. The sequence continues at coordinate 136,315,789 of CM046660.1, read as the reverse complement.
GTCATACATATGTGGATAGCATATTAGTCATGGAGTGGGCCGGAAACAGATGGCACATCACTAAGAAGAGTTGGGTAAAGGGATCTTTACCTCAGTGTGGGTGGGTGTAGGGCAACCCCTGCAGTCCTGCTATGCTAGTGAACGGCAAATGGCCCTCACTCTCCTCCCTCTGTTCATTCTCCTGTTGGGCATCCATTGGTGGCATCCCATTGGGAGCCAAGAGGAGCAGAGTCACAGAAGAGAGTGGAGGAGAGTGGAGAGTGGGAAACCAAGAATATGCACCTCAGAGAAGTGAACTGGACCATGTGCACAGCCTGGGATTTTTACCCACTTCACAGTTATTATCAGGACTATTGACAAGAAGCAGAACACTTTGCTAAAAAGAGATTGATACATTATTTGTCTTCTTAGTTAATATATAAGAACAACAACAAAGTACTGACTGGAGTAACTCTCCAGGGTGGCAATTTTTTCTCTCTAGTAGGCAGACATCAGAATGAAAACAGGACTAAGGTAACAACAAATTTTCATAGTATGGCCCCAAGTAAACACTATCACCCGATCTCAATGGCACGCTCTCTTTGTCTAGAGTGACCACGCTTTTTATTAGTTTGAGTTCTGCTCCTATTTTCTCTTTTTATATCAAAATCAATGTTTATTTTCATAACATTTATATTTGCTTAGTACAAAAATGGCTTTTAAAACTGTGAAATGACAAGTGTCAATCTGTACTTGATTATTTAGGCATTCTATATATTTTAACAATTTAACAGAAACGTTAACCCTGTCCTCTTAAATGAGATAGGACAGGCCAAGTTCATCCCCATTAAGGGGAAAATCCAGTGCTCTCCCCAAAACAGCTGCATGTGCCCAGGTAATGACACTAATCCAGTCACTTCTGCCCTGCTCTTTGCTCCTTGGTGTTAGTCTTTCTTTCTTATAATTATGATGCTTTTTCGCATACCTGACACTCCTTAGGGCTAAATTGCTTTTTATTTCTAATGCGGAAGGATTTTAAATCTCTCTTACATCCTCCATTTTCCTTCCTTGAACTTTCTACCATCAAAAACCTAGTTCCCTCTTTCTTTAAACACATACACATTTCCTTCCATATGGAAAATTCTGGTGTCCCTGCAGTCAGTTCACCCAACATGTATGTGTTATATTCATAGTTATGTATGAGTATTATCAATACTTCAGTTTGCAAGACAATTTCACACAGAGGTTAAAAGCCTGTCACATTCATTATGATATACCCATATGTCTAACCCATGAACATATACTTCCATTTATTTTGGTTGTCTTTTATTTTTGTCAGTGCTGTTTTATAGTTTTCCATGTGGAGGATTAAAAATCTTTCATAACATTTATTCCTAGGAATTTGGTGTTTTTAATACTATTACAAATACCAGACTCTTACATTTAATTTTTCTAATTTATGATAACACTAATATATGGAAATACAATTGATATTCATAAACTGATCTTTTATCTAGTAATCTCACTTAATTTTACTTATTAATTCAAATAATTTATCTGTAGATTCTTTTGGAGTCTTAAAGTATAAATCATTTTGTTTATTAAAATGACAGTGTTTACTTCTGAAAAAATCCTGTCAAACTATATTGCCCCCAAACCCAGAACTCCACCCTTATGGCTAAGTTGACCAGGAGGGAGCTGAGAGGCCTCTTTGTGTTTTAATCTCCTTATCCATGAAGGAAGGGTTATAGCAAATCCAACTTCATGTTATTGTGAAGTTAAAATGACATAAGCATGAAAACATACTTACAACAGTGAACTCCAAATCAGTAATTCTTTAATATCAAAATTATTTCCAGTTTGATGCTAATGCTTACTTTTCATTTAATAGAACCATCACAGTTGTATAATAATCATACCACCAAATAATGACAATTAAGTGCATGTAGGCATAATCAGAAGTATGTTTTTAAAATATATTTCTATTTTATATCAAAAGCTAATAAAATTAAAAATATAGCTTACTCAAAATCACAACAAAAATATTAACTAGGGATAATTTTAGCAACGGAAGTAAAAAGCTACTTGGGAAGAGGGCTAGAATGAACCAACCTGAGAAATTTCTCAACTATTTTAGTCAGCTTTTCTGTCTCTATGATCAAAAGATCTAACAAGAACAATTAGAGACAAAAAGTTTATTTTAACTCATAATTTTAGAGGTCTCAGTTCATAGACAACCTACTCCATAGCTTTGGGCCTGAGATGAGGCAGAACATCATGGCAAAAGAGCATAGCAAACGAAAGCAGCTCAGAGCATGGCCACCAGGAAGCAAAGAGAGCTTCACTCATCAGGGACAAAATATGAACCCCAAAGGCAAACACCCAGTGACCTACCTCCTCCAGCTACACCCTACCCACCTACAGTCACCACCCAATTTACACCTCTCACCATCTAATCAGTTCCACCCTGAATATTCTTGCATCATCTCATGAGCTTTTGGGGGACACCTCATATTTAAATCATAACAACAACTTTGCCTAGAAAATCACTCACTCACCATGGATTCATAATTCTAAAGTACTTCTTAAAAAAATACCAAGAGCTTTCTCTTTCTATTTCAACTTTGGAAAAAATTTTTAAATTTTATCTGGAAGACTAAGCAGGTTAATAAGTCTAAAAGTTCTTAACAATAGTGTCTTCTCCTTCCTGAGAATGATTTACTGACCATTAGAGAGCATTGCTTAGGGAATCAGTGTGCTAATGGCCGAAAACATCTCCATTCTTTTTCCAGTGTACCTAGAAGTTGTGAGTGTGCTGTTATATTGATGTGTTATTTATTTCAATGCTACAATGAAAGAAAGAAAGCTAAGAAGATTCTAGCACACTGCCTGTCACAATTTCTGTACCTTTCCTTCCCTAAAAGTATTTTCCTTTCCCTCTGTCCCCCTCTTAACAAAAAAATGTTAAGATCCTGAGGGGGAAGAAGACAAATCTTCTTTGCATTTGTGTCCTTGTATGACTGAACATTTCCAGACTGGAGAAATGTATTCTACTCAAATTCCAGCCCTCTTTTATTTTGACATCAAAAGGCATTTGTGTTTTCTAAAGGAAAAATGAAAAATGATAGGACCAGCTTTTTGCTGTGTTCTCCTAGTAGACAGAGGTCTCACTCTTGAGGGCACACATATGTTTTTCTTCCTTCCAAAGATTCCATTTTATTTTTGAATAAACAAAAAGTGAATATTTTCCAAGTAGAGGAAGACAAGGCCTCAAAAATTCTAGTGCTTATCATGTTGTTTATCTTTTAACTGGAAATACACGTATTATTTCCTGAGTCTCTAGTTATGGTCTAAATTGGGGGAGTGAGAATTAAATAAATGAGGAAGAAGGAAGACTGGGCAACAACAAGAAAGTGTCTTAGGTCATCAGTTCTTCACAATCATTGATTCACTTATACCATGTAGAAATCATAAAGAAAAAAGTAAAAATTGACATAATGTGTATAAGCTATTTATTCATGAAGTTGTCCTATTCAGATGGAATATCACAGTATACCTCTATGTGAGTAAATGGAGTCAAAAAAGAAATCTTAACCTTCATTAGAATTCCCCATCAGTCTTCTTTATGATCTCTGAATCTTGCACCATTTTAACTAAACTTCCTTGAAAATTGCCTTAGGTTCTCTGAGATGAGTAAAGTTACTTTTAGATGGCTTTTTAAAATTCTACCTTCTAGAAAATGCAACCACTTCCCAAAGTTTTTCCCATAAGAGTCTTCTCTTCTCTTTTTGCACTCTTCTATTCAGGTAATAATTATTCTCATTGTCTCCATTATTGTGTTTACTGGACATGATTACCAGATCTAGCTCTTAATTCCTGACTCCTATTTCATAATGATAATAGCAATCTTAACATCGTATTTTTTCCATATAAACCATTACTTATTAGTTTATAACTCAAAAAGTCAAATGTTATTCATATTTGCTGTAAATTTTATGACTTATTCACAAAAATCTCAATATTTTTAGTTTTACACATCTTCCTTCATACTCTTATCGCCATCACTTCTGTTCAGACCTATTTTGTTCCCTACCTTGGTCACAAAACCATTGCTCTTATTTTGTCTTTTCCCACTGATATTTATTCATCTTACACTCTGTGGTCACATTAGTCCACCTGAAGCATTACTGAGATCTTTGCTCTTAGAAATCCTAATCTCCGCTTGAAGGTTCATTTGAAATGCTACTTCCTCCATGAAAATTTTCTTACTATATACACTATAATGCCTTTCCCTTTTTCCATAACATTGTGTGTGTGTGTGTGTGTGTGTGTGTGTGTGTGTGTGTGTGTTATGTCAGTTGCCTGCAGATATTTATAGGACAAAGCACACTGAAAAGGAGAAATTGAGAACTTTTTAAAAAGCCATTGTAACAAAAATGAATCTGGATCCCTCAGTACTACATTTTGCTTTCTTCATGCATATAAACATCCAAACTTGTATGCTTTCAATACTCTGAATTCTGATTCATTCTTTTGAATGTTACGTATCAAAACTGAACTCCCTTATCTAGCCAAAAACTATGTCATTGGTGAGATTTTTCACCATTCTAGAAAATGGTAATTTAGTACAAAACAATTGTCAGTAGAAGGAGCAAGAGATGACGTGGAACATGACCTGCACACACTATATTAGTCTTGAGAACCTCAAATTTAATTTCTGAAGGACAGCACCTCACTTTTGCATTACCTGGAACCTGTCCAAAATGAAACTTCAGCAGCCTATGATTCCTAAAGTCCACACAAACACCCAGTTCTCATGATAGACACTAGCTTCAACTCCTCCTGCTTCAAGACCCATTATCACAGATGATTTTTTAAATGGTTGCAAAAGTCACAACTGCCAAATTCTCAAGAAAACAATCTACTGCTAAAATCAAGGGTGAAGCTAGCTCATTTATTTGGATTAGAAATATCAATATTCTTTAACACTATTTCTCATCCTGCCCTATAGATGTAGCTTCACCTAAAAGTCAGCAACCCAAGATAATTATATCATTTTTAGCATGTTCATGGTACAAACTTTTTCTTACATAGCTGGCAACTAAAAGATGGTTGATTTCTAAAAAGAGCTTTGACTACAAGTTAGCACCTTTAGAATCCATATGACTGGTCACAATGTTGGGCAGTTTACGTAACCTTATCACTTATCTCTTGTTTTTCTCTGTAAATAAAGAAGAATCCTTATTGATGTTAAATATTCAAAATAAGTACCTAAGTAGGAAATTTTCTGAGTGGGGGGTGGGAGGTTGAGTCAAGGGGAAATCTTACTTATAATAATTGTGTGTACAATATCAAAAATAAAAATCAAGCAAGGTCACATCCATAGACTGCCCACTTCATAGAAGTGGTGGCTGTCTCTTCATTTAAGTGAAAAGAAGCCTCCTGAAGTACCTGCATGATTGGAGGCAAACACTTTATGGTAAAGCACAGCTTTAAGCTGGAGGTTGAGATGCTTCGGATTTCTGGAACACTGAAGTCTGAAGCAATCTAGTATGTACCATAGCCGCACCTTCCCTACAATTCACTTATTTAATAATGGATCCTTTGATTTTTTTTTTTTAAATCCCATGTCAAAATTTAGAATTTTAATTCACCTCACAGATTAATAGTTTTTAGATGTTTATAATTTATTGAGTGATGAGACGTTTGGTAAATGATCCATAAGATACTATCACACTGAAGTCCTAGAACGTTTACTTATAGCAATAAAGCTGAACTAACCTCACTCCCTGTAGAATTCTTGCTTAAAAATAAGAAATCTCTTTTTTCTTTTCTCTCTATTCTAAAACCCACTCTCAAAGCCACTTTGCTTTGTTAACTTTCATAGCATGTATTCTCACTACAGCCTTCAACACCTGAAAAATTAGTGGAAGAATTTGACTGATTATAGAGGCTGTTTTCCTTGTTCTACGGCTTGTTCTAAAAGGGATACTCAGCAGAACTTGCATTTTTTTCTTTCATTTTGTGCTGTCTGCATGAGTAATTACCTCCCTGATTTCTGAGATGCAATTGAGTAGCTTCCACATTAGAAAAATCCAAAGATTGATAGAGCCATCGCTCCTAAAGGATTAGTCTGCGGCTGTAATTCCACAGAGTAGGTCATTCAAATAGCAACATGCTGCAAACTTTAATTTCTCTTGTTTTTAAAAGCCAGATATTGTTACCAATTCCAGGGAAGCTGAAGAGGTCCCGTGGGTCTTTTACACAGGTGATGATCTTTAAAATTCCCTTGAGGGATTGCTTCCCACCCTCGTGGAATGTGTCAGCCCAGAAGGTGCCTTCAAGATAACTAAGTGCGACTGACATTCCATCTCACCCTAGTCAGAATGGCAAAAATTAAGAACACAAGCAACAATAAATGTTGGCAAGGATGTGGGGGAAAAGGGTACACTCATACATTGCTGGTGGGAATGTAAATTCATGCAACCATTATGGAAAGCTGGTACGGAGATTCCTTAGAAAACTTGGAATAGAACCACCATTTGACCCAGCTATCCCACTCCTTGGTGTATACCCAAAGGACTTAAAAATCAGCATACTAGAGTATTGCAGCCCCATCAATGTTTCTAGCTGCTCAATTCACAATAGGTAAACCATGGAACCAACCTAGGTGCCCTTCAACAGATGCATGGATAAAGAAACTGTGGTATACATATACAATGGAACATTGCACAGCCATAAAGTAGAATAAAATCATGGCACTTGCCAGTAAATGGATGGAAGTGGAGAATATTATGCTAAGCGAAATAAGCCAATCCCAAAGAACCAAAGGCTGAATGTTTTCTCTGATATATGGATGCTAATTCGCAACAGGGAGAGGAGGAGAATAGAGGTATTTGGACTAGACAGAAAGGGGAGAAGGCATGGAGGTGGGAATGATAGTAGAATGAAACGGACATTATTGCGCTATGTGTATATATGATTACATGAGAGTGGGGGACGAGGGGGAGCCCTGGCTAAAGGGAAATGAGAAGAAGGGCCCCAGGAGGACAGGCAGCCCTGGGGACAGAGTGTGAGTGGCTCATTCTCTATGCAGTCCTTTCTGGTGAGAAAACCAGGTGATGTGAAGCTCTGCAAAATTAAAATCCTGCCTCACCTAAAAAAAAAAAAAAAAAAAAAAAAAAAAAAAAAAAAAAAAAAAAAAAAAAAAGATAACTAAGTGCGATGTCAGGCAGATGCTCTACCACTAAGCTACACACACATCCCCAGCCCCAATTATATCATCTTTCACATGTCCTTTTCTATCAGGGAACAGAGGTTTATCTAAGTAGGAAATCGAAAGATTTCTTTGATCCAAACTTAGGGTCAGTTGGTTTTGAAATATCTCAATAAACTGTTTCCTTAAAAAAAAAGAAAAGAAAGAAAAGAAAGCTAAGCACAGAGTACACTTTATGGAAAAATAAAGCTATGACAGTTAATTTATTCATCTGTGAGTTGTAATTTTTAAGTATCTGTATTGATAGTTTTAGAGCAAGCTGAAATTAATTATGCAAACCCTTTGACAGTATTTGAATTGTGCAAAAGCTTTAAAATCTGGTTCAACAATGAGAACTTGCTTCTTTTAAAACAGATGTCAACATGGATGCAGTAGCCTGGATTGCTTGGACTGCCATAACAAAATAATATATAGTCTGTGGCTCAAAAAGCAGAAATATATTTTCTCACAGCTCTGGAGGCTAGAGGTGTGAGATCAAGGTACTAACAGAGTCATGTTCTACTGAGGGCTGCCACCGTGGGCTGCAGACAGAAACCTTCTCGCTGTGTCCTCATATGGCAGAGAAAAAGATATCTCAGGCATCACCTCCTCTTTTATAAGAACACCAGTTCTATGAGAGTAGGGCTACCCCCTTATGACCTCATTTTAATCTTAATCATGTCCTTAAAGGGCTTTCTATGATGGATTCTTAGGAGAGTTAGTGTGTCAACACATGAATTTTGGAGGGACACAATTCAGTCCATATCATGAAAGATTCAATGAGTTTTCACACATTTAGATGCTCAAAAACTGCACAATTCCAAGTTGATGTTATGTGTGAAATCTGGGCTTGGACTTCAGTGCTGTCTTTTTTTTTTTTTTTTTTTTCCTTTTTAAACTAATCAGTGTGGTGGTCCCTTATATTAGGCAGGTATCTGGCATGTACACTACAGAGATTGTAAAAACCATTACAAATAAAATTATTTGTAGCTAGCCAAAGAAAACTAAATCAAGTTTTGTTTATTCCCTAGTACTTTTCAAGTTAGCTTATTTATTATATTTACAACCTTATTTAATTTGTTGCAGATGTTTAGGGGAAGGTTTTGTAAGCATTCACTGTTAAGAATGTTTTTTCATAAAATCCATTTTCCAAATGTCTGAATAATGACAAAAGACCTCCTAACAGAATATTAAGCCAGGAAATTCATCTAAACATCACAATTGTAATCATAAGTGGTATAAGCTGTAGTTGCTGTCTGATTAATTTTGGCTCAGTAGATGTTGTTGAAATGATTATTTTTGACTCAATTTTTTTCTCTTTATATAAAACTAAATACCAAAGCACAGAGGACACAGGATGAAATGGTAGTCTCTTAAACTGAATTTTCAGTGAAAGCAGTGATGCTAATTTTCAGGTAATCTTATAAAGATATTTTTTTCCCTCCTAGCAATATTGAAAGCAGACTCATACTTTCTAGATAGAATGACTTTTTTTTAATTTAACTATTTATTTTTACTCTATTGGGGTAGTTGGGTGTCTTCAAAATAACTAAGTGTCATGCTAGGCACTGTGTTATAAAAGAAGTCTTCTGTTATACTACTCATTCTTGGCTTTTTAAATTTGTTCTGCTCCATAGTCATTTTAACTGAAAAGCAAGATCTTTGTAAATTAGCTGCACATTTAATTAATTGAAATTCAACCTCCCAAGACAAACCACAGATGCTGTACATATTTAGCAGTGTCTTCTAACCAGCTGTACTAATCTGGGCAGTAACATTACCCTGTGGCTAAACATCTGGACAGAGCGAGAAAACAGAATAATAAATACTTCTAGAATTCTATTGGACAGATGCCTACAGGTGACATCACAAAATGTAAACATGGAAAAAGAAAAAAATGTTTGCTGCCTAATTTAGCATTACAACTTGAAAGACAGATCATGCAAATTTCACAATACTCCCCTCAACAAATTTAACTTAAAGAAACAACGTTTTCTATTTTATAGTTAGCTGTCAGATTGAATAGAACAAAATCCTAAGAGTTCAAACAGAAATGAGGTAGTACGGTTATAAAAATTACACCACATTTTGAAGAGGCAAAGCCACTGGTTTTCTTAACATTTAGGACTTATGGAAAAATAAGATTTCCCTGGAGAGCTTCATGTTAAAAAAAAAAAAAAATTCCTATGCCTTAACTATGTCCCCTTCATTAGACACCACTAAATCCACCATAATACTTGTGAGAAATGGTTGCTTAGTTTTTAAAGCTCCTCTCGAAGAGGTATAGTTTTCTATCTTTATAGAATTTAATGCAGTTGTTGGCAGTATTTGCTTTCCCTTTAACACAGGTAGAAGGTGAAAGGCCTTCTGGGCCATTTGCTTTGAATGCCATGATTTCAGGACAAAAATTTTAACATCCGTATTCCTAGGGTGGATTTAGGAACATTTTTCATAATGCAGAGAAAAAATAAAGAATGTCTCTTGCCTAACAGAAAATTTCCTTTGTCATAGATGGGATTCAGACATGAGGTGATTCAGGTTAAATGATGGGCATATTTCTCTTAGAAAGGGACTAATTGAAAAAAAAATTATTTCCAATTTTCAATTTGAAATTGAGAACAACCAAAGAAATATGGTACTTAAATGATTTGATCCTAGAATCAATGTAACCAGCACGTGTAGGATAGGATTTTTTAAAACTTCAGTTTGATTCTGCAGGAAGACCAGACATTCAGAAAGTGGTGTCATCCCTTTAGAAAAGTACAACTCATTAATCAAAATTGCCAGAGAATCTGAGATAACATGTCATGAAACTTTATTTTCAGCTTTATCATTTGGTGAGTATGCATAAACTTTGACAGTTCAGAGTTCCTTTTTACCCTTTCATTGCTATTTCAAATATACAGAGAAAATGAGCATTTAAAGTTTTCTTATAGTGTGAACTATGCCAGGATATTTTTTCCAGACTATTTTTTCAGAAACTTAATTTACTTTATATTTAAATACAAAGGTTGATTTCATATAAATAAAAAAATGTCCTTTTCATCACAAAATAGTGGAGTATCATTAAGCATTCACAATAACACTATCACTGAGATCAATATACCAAAAATTTACTATTTGACAGTGAGGAAGGAAAAACAACCCATAACACTGACAGTTTGCTGAGCATCAGTTTTACATTAATAATGCAATACAATGCAAAATAATCCTAAGAAAGAGGGACCTCGAGTTCAAAGTCAGCCTCAGCAATTTAGCAAGGCTCTAAGCAACTTAGCAAGGCTTTGTCTCTAAATAAAATAGAAAATGGGCTGCAGATGTGGCTTAAGGGTTAAGTGCCCCTGGGTTCAATCCCTGGTATAAATAAATAAATATAAAAATTTAAAAAAATTAACAAGTTTCTTAAAATGTGTTTAGAAAAGTATCAAGTAAGGAAAGTATTTTTCTTATTTTAACATTCATTGTCTTGATTGAAAGGCAACACAAGATTTAGGGAAAAGCAGAATCCTAGAGAAACTGTCAGAGGAAATGGGTCCTAGCTAGATGAGAACCAGGAAATCAAAATTACACTAAGGTCACAATTACAGAAAAATATCAGAAAAAATAAACTGAGCATAGTATATAAGGTATGGATTAAGGAATCAACATGTATTTACTTCATTTATAAACATGTAACTCTATGACTAAGGAGACATGTAGATTGATAGTGGTGTATATGTATGTTGCTATATGCATATGTCTATGCATATATTTTTTTCCAAGAGCTAAAGTCTAATTTCTGTTGGAATTAACAAAGAATATTTCCCCTAGACAACAAGAACAAATCCCACATATACAAGCACAATAGTCCATTATTATTTTATAGTTATTTCAAATGCTTCATTATAAATATACTATGTGGCATACTCCAAATATGAACCTTGTTAAGAGAACAATATCTAAGAATAATCATCTTGTCATTTCTGCTTAACATAATTGACTAAAATTATCATCTATAAAACTATCCAACACATAGCATTACTTATAGTTTTTAACATGTTTTTAAAAACTCATTAATTGGAAAAGGTTGATTCCAATTTATAGAAAAAAGCTCTATGTATAATAGAGTTAAAACATTTCATACATACATGTAAACATACATATGTATTGTGTGTATCTATATATTATATATACTTATGTAGGGTGTGAGTGTATATGTATAATTATTTTTTTTTACTGGGGATTTAACCTGGAGGCGCTTTATCACTGAGCTACATCCCCAGGCCCCTCTTTTTGTTGAGACAGGATTTCAATAAATTTTGGAGGCTGGTCTTAAACTTGCAATCCTCTTGACTCAGACTCCCAATTTATTGTAAAATAATATATTTTATAATATAAATTATAATATAATTTAAAATAATATGCTGGTTATTTTAATTTATGTAAAATATAAATATGTATATTTATATGTAATGAGATGTATCAGACAAGTTAGAGTTAAGATTTGAATTTGATAGTGAAAACAGAGACTATCAAGCACGTAAAGAGAACAGTGATGAAGGGGGGTGTTCTCTACCCAGTTAGTTACCTCTCTGATTGCTACACTTCTCCTCACATGTGTCTAGTACATTCCCATCATAAACCACTAGCTTTAGCTGTTTTCTGTCTTTGGAACCTTTGGTTCTTCCACATATAGATGAGCATCTTTCACCTTTGCCACCTTCAAATTTTATTTAGGTTTCAACTTGCCAATAAGAACTTCCCTGATCCCCTGTTTAAATCTGTTGTTCTACATCCAGTCCTTGCTCTTCCCACCTCTTTATTTGCTCTATTTGTTTATTTTTGTGTTGTGGCAGTCACTGCAGTCATGGTGATACTTTTAAATTTAAACCACTTATAACTTTTTAACATAAAACTTTACAACTTACTATTATAATTGTATTGCCTATTACCCCCTTATCATAAAATAAGCCACTGAGTGTATTTCAGAGTCCTTATCCCTTTCAAACATTCTGAAAAAAATAGCTGCTGTTGTGCTCTTGGTCAAAAGAATGGCAAATTGTCATCTATCCCATGACAATGGCAAATTGTCACACTAAATTGTCATCTATCCTTCCTATTGTGAGCCCCCAAGATGAAAGTGTTATGATTTATTGGAAGAGAGCATCTTCCTATACTAACTCTTGAAATATTCTTGCCTATGCAAAACGCTCTATGGTAGTTCCAATGGAATACCACCAAGAAACATTCTCTGGTTTCATCCACTGTACTTTATTGTCACAATACCTCATGTCCTTTTTTCTAAAGGCAATATACACATGATGGGATTCCCCATCAAAACATGATACCATCATGGTCTGAGGCTATGAGGGATTTTAAGACATAGAGGTGACATATTCTTTATAAAATGTAAATTCACTGCATTCCTTTAGTAAAAAGCAACACTTCACATTTCTATGTACTTCATTTTATTTTCATTGTATTTTCACCAAATGGAGTTAAGGCAGATACCATCAGTCTTCATTTATCAGATGAGGAAACCAAGATTTAAATACATTGTTTCCTTGAGGTCAAACTTCTAGAAAGTGAAAGTAAAGGGATTACAATATGTCTTCTAGCTTCTAACCCAATGCTGTTGCTGTTCCTAAATCATTCTGCCCTTACGTCAAACTAGGTCACAGCAACTCTAAATTACTGAAGATTCTAATACCAATTTGAGGAGGGCAACAAGAACTGCCACTCCTTCCAATTCATTTCTAGTTTTTTTCTATTCTTTCTTCCCACAGCTTTAAATTTCACCATTCTCCCCAATAATAGTGATAGCAACAATTTATTGACATCTTACTCTTGCCCATCATTATACCAAGTGTTTTAACTACACTACTTTATTTAGCCCCATAGCATAGGAACCTAAGAGAGAGATTCTGTTCATTCAGTCTTCTTCTAGGTATTCTGATAAATCAATGGGCTGGGTAGGCTTTAAACATTCACATTCTTGTACTTTAAGTTACCCAAAATGTATGCATATTTGGTATTTTTAAGAAATAAATGATTCTCCATATTTCCACTCAGAACAGGATTCTTATGCCTAACAGAAAAAAAAAAGTCATTCATGCCTCCTGTTCCATAGGCTTTCTTAAAGTCCCAAGGAAGTGTTCTGTTCATTAAGCAGTAAGCCTAGGGTTATTGGCAAAATTTCACTAAATCCTTCCACACCACTTACTGCTGGCATGGATCTCTCTGTGAACAAGCACATTTTCTCCATCTTTCTGAACTATCCTACACTGGGAAAAGTGCAAAATTCCTGAGTCTTAACTTGGTGTCTCTCCTTGTGTTAGAACCTATAACCCTACACTCAATTTCCTAGTTCAACCCCCTGCTATATCTGGTTCATAACGGATTAAGGAGAGGATTAAATATAAGCATGCCAATCCCCAAGGGAGCTAAATATACTCCCTGCATATGAAAATCTTCTTGTCAGGCTTCATTTTCTTAAATAAAACTTTTACTCTAATACCTTCATTACCAAAAAAATAATAATAATAATAATAACTAAAAAAAAAAAATGTTGTTAGCCTCTTAGTTCACAAGTCACTGTAAAACCTGGTTAAATTGCCTCAGAGAAGCCCAAGAGTACCAAGAGTTTCATCTGTACCAGGTGGAACTGGTAACCAAAGTTACCTGCCCCAGAAGGGACTCCAATCCTCTCCCCACAGAATGCGACACGTGGGAAAGGTAGTGAGTGCATCTCAGAATCCTTGCACCTATAAAATGGAACAGATTCACAAAACTAAAACAAGGTCACATACATTATAAAGAGGGATAATGCAGAAGTTCTTTTTCTGATATATTGTGTTAAGGATTTTTTATTTATTGGTTTAAGAATTAAGTCTAAATGCATCTTTTTGGACAGTTTAACATCTTTTAAATGGGGATCACCAGGATACATAAAGTGAATATTACAAACAATAAAATAGTTCATGTTGCTATGATCTTATAAGTAAGAAAAATGGTATTTATCTGACTTACCAAATAACATTGAGGCTATATTAAGAATGAAAATTTTAAATATTCTGTATATCAGAAACTGACTCAAGAATATAAAATATCTAGTTTAGGAATAACAAGTTTTATACTAAAACTGTTATGAGTGAGTAGAAGGCATTAGAGCAGGAAGCAAAACCCTGGAGAGGGGATTAATAATTTAATGTTTCCAGCCCAAGTGGGGTATTAATTCCACATACTGAATCACCAAAATTGTGTTTATAATTATTGTGTTTATATGTATCAGAAACCAATTAATGTAAGAAAGTTATGCTTATATAAATTTCTGGTAAATTGTAAATATAATTGTCTATAGAATTTTTTTCTGCTTTTTTTCTTCTCCATGCCCTCATGTCTATAGAATTCTTAAGAAATTGAATAGAAGTCAGGTAAAACCTCACTGATGAAAAAACTCAGGATAAACTATTATAAAAAAAAAAAAAAAAGTCTCTGATTCCAATATTACTACAGGTTTTTGTTTGTTTGTTTTGGTACCAGGGATTAAATTCAGGGGTACTCGACCACTGAGCCATATCCCCAGCCCTATTTTATATTTTATTTAGAGACAGGGTCTCACTGAGTTGCTTAGCACCTCGCAGTTGCTAAGGCTGGCTTTGAAATGGCGATTCTCCTGTCTTGGCCTCCCAAGCCACTAGGATTATAGGCGGATGCCACTGCGTCTGGCCAATATTACTACAGTTTGTTCTTTACCTCTTATGTATTCTGACCCAGGTATCGATGATAAGACCATACTTAGAGACAACCAGGTCTAGAAGTCAGCAATTTTAGGAGACACTATATTACTCCGGGGACATGGTGTATTTGTCAGTGGACCTAGATTCAGGAATTTGCACAACAAATGAATGTCAATGGTTGATTTACATACACATTGCATTTTTAATATATGTATAGTCTACCCACTTACTACTAAAGAATTGAAAGTAGAATTGAATGATAAAGGAATACGGAAAAAAAAAAAAAGGAATGTAGAGATGGTGTTGTTGGTTGAATGGTGACCTCCAAAATATGCCCCAAGTCCTAACCTCTAGCACCTATTGTAATTGATGCTATTTGCAGATGTAGGTTAATAATCTCCAGGTGAGATCATGTGTCGACATAAGGTCAACACCAATGACTGGTGACTTTAGAAAGAAGAGTGCCTTTTGAGAAACAAAAAAAGGCCAAGTGAATACAAGGGTAGGGAGACTGAAATTACAAGCTGGAAGTTGAGGAATGCCAAGTATTGCTAGCTACCATCAGAAGCAAGGAGAGAGGCATTGAGCAGGTCTCCCTGGAGAGCTCCCAGAAAGAATCACCCCTACCTGACACCATAATTTTGAAATTCTGGCCTCCAAAACTTTTGAAGAAATAAATGTTTCTTTTTTTATTCCATATTTTTATTGGTGCATTATATTTGTACATAATGGTGGGATTTGTTGTTACACATTCATACGTGCACAGAATATAGCAATATAATTTGGTCAACATCATTCCCCAGTATTTCCCCTTTTCCTCTATTTTTTTTGCATAATGATTAATCCATTTTTTATAATTTATTTTTATTATAAGTTGTTAGAAATGACAGCAGAATGCATTAAATTTCATATTATAATTATAGAGCACACTTTTACATATCTCTGAATATACAAAGTATATTCACAGCATTCGTGGCTTCATACATGCACTTAGGGTAATAATATCCAACTCATTCTACCATCTTTTTTTTTTTTCTTCTTCATCCTTTTGCCCCCTCCCTTCCCCTCCCTCCCCACTGGCCCTTCTAGTGTTCCTCTAATCCTCCCATGCTCTCTGTCCCAACCCCACTGTGAGTCGGCCTCCTTATATCAGAGAAAACATTTGGCATTTGGCTTTTTGGGATTGGCTAACTTCACTTAGCATTATATTCTCCAACTTTATCCATTTACCTGAGAATGCCATGATTTTATTCTCTTTTATTGCTGAGTAATACTCCATTGTGTATATAATACCACATTTTCTTTAGCCATTCATCTACTGAAGGGCATCTTGGTTGGTTCCACAATTTATCTATTGTGAATTGTGCTGCTATAAACATTGATGTGGCTGTGTCCCTGTAGTATGCTGTTTTTAAGTCCTTTGGGTATAGACCAGGAGTGGGATAGCTGGGTCATAAGGTGGTTCCATTCCCAGTTTTCCAAGGAATCTCCATACTGCTTTCCATATTGGCTGTACCATTTTGCAGTCCCACCAGCAATGTATGATTGTGCCTTTTCCCCCACATCCTTTCCAACATTTAGAAATAAATGCTTCTTGTTGAAAGACTTCAAGAGTATGGTAATAAGTCACAGCAGCTCCAGAAACTAACACAGGTATTCAGAGTAAACCTTAAGGGAAAAGACAAAAGAGGGAGAAGAGTAAGGTACTACCCAAATGAGATGAACCAGAAGACTATGAGCCATTACTCACCCTAGAAACATTGTAGAAAGAGCTAAAAGTAAATAGGTAGCTTTAGTTCTCACTGCATTCTTATGAAAATATAAGTTTTTTCACATGCTATCATATGATATGCTCTTTAGTTTTCATTTTATACACACACAAAAAAAATGTAGTAAGATGAAGCATACAGATACCTGAGAGCAGACTAATTTCAAATCTTTTTCCATTGTTTAGCTTGTCTATGTGTTTGTTTCATCTGTAAAATGAGGATGGTGATAATGATTATATGTATCACAAATTGTTGTTTACAGGATTGTTATAGTATATATCACAGCAGGGTTGCTTAGGTATTGTTAGTTCTCTATATATTTTACTTCTATTATTTAAAATATTACCATCAAAGTTTGTGAATTTTCTAATGTTAGCTCAGTAATGTCATAATTTCATCTGGAAGTGAGTAAATTGTACCACATTTTATTAGATGTTTTGATTTTTGGTGATGGGAATCAAACCCAGGACCTCAAGCATGCTAGGCAAATGCTCTACAACTGAGCTACATTCCCCAGCTCAGCATATCACATTCTTAAATAAAAATTAGAGTAATAATTCCATAAATGAGCTCAGCAGATAAGGGAAGAATACGGAATGCTACTGGGGCTCACCTGAAGATGCTGACTGCTCTGCTCCCAGAGATGACACCAGACAGCCCAGCACTGAAAGGGTTTCCAGAAGGAAGATAAGACTGTCCAGCAGCACATGGTGGCTTCTCAGGTCAGTCAACTCCCATCTGCACAGAATGTCCTTTCTTCCCATACTGTATCTCTCTGTATGGATGGTTTAGGATTAGACCTCTTTCTTTTTCTTTTTTCTTCCCCCATTTTTTTCTACTCAGGCTCTTTATTCTTCTTTCCTTTGTTGAATTCTCTAATTTTAATCTATACTCTCTTTCTTCTGGTTACCTTAAATTTTTCATTTCTATTTTGCATTTTCCTTGACTCATCGTCATTTATTGTTTGTTCTCTTAGGAACTAAATGGAAATTTTTTCCTATACCCTAAAATTGCTTTGAAGTAAACATTTCTCGTGTCTTTCTCTCTGTCTCTCCCTCTCTCCCTCTCTCTCTCTCTCTCTCTCTCTCCCTCTCTCTCTCTCTCTCTCTCACATGCCCACACACACTCACACACACCTTATTCGCTGGTCTGGCCTTTACTGTGGTTATCTCATAATGAGACTTTCCTGATTTTCCTAACTACCATCTTCTATTTCTACAGTGTGCAGTGACAGAGCTCATTCACTGAAATAGGAAATATTTAACCACATTTTTAAAATTGCATGGTTTGCCAAACAACCAAAGGTAGTACAGCTTTTCTAGAAGTTTGATCCTTTTGATAGTGTCAACTACAGCATACAGAACTGTTGATGTTGAAAAGGGGGCTTAAGAAATCTTTTGAAGGCATTTTTAATAAATGTCATGCAGCCTAAAGTTTTTATTAAACATAAAAATGTGAAAAAGCTAAAAGTTTGTAACATAAAAACAAGATTTAAGTAATTAAAAGTGATGATTAAATGTAGAGACTAAATAAATGGTAGCTTAATAGTCAATTTTCAAGTAAATTCCCTCTAGAAAATATCTCCCAACATTTTTATACATCTCTTACCATAAAATATGATGCAGAAAATATTATAATTATTTTCTAAAAAAAAATACTGGGCCATATTTACAGCTTTAACTAAAATTAGCCATATGAGCTCACAGGACCTCTAAGACTCATATTTCAGGAAGATTTACATTTTTCATTAAAATATTCTCCTTGGTGCATAATCTAACTGTAGAACCAACACATGGGTTTATTAAAAGGCTATCTAGTATGGACATTATATTTAAATTTTTACTTTTGATAAATTCCATGTTGACTGATATCTACCACCAACTAATTTGGAATAGGGGAAAGAAGGCAAAGAAAAAATGAAAAAATAAGCTACACTCATCTTTTATTTTTATGCTTGTGTAACTGGAGTATAGAAGTCCTTTTACCTACTCAGAGATGATTTTCCAAAAGGTTGTTTGTAATGCCACGTAGGCATGAGTCTTTAGAGACTATCTCCATCTGTTGGGGGCACACAGAAAGGAAACAGCTTTGTTCCACTGAGTTCCTATTTAAGGAAATTCATAAATTCAAACTTAGAAGAGGAGTCTCTGAGTAGGCCCTGGAGGTAAGTGCTGCTGTGGCTCGTGGTACAAGTGTGACACTGTACCATAGTTCTGTCAGCCCTGGGTTTGGAGGAACAACAGCTGCCCTTTGCCAGTCTGAGTGCTTTCCTTCCACACCTTCCTGAAACTCTTTATAAAATAGAGCTTGCTTTCTGTGGTATATTGGTGGTGGCTCTAAAGTCAAAATTGTCTTAAATATGGAGGGACAGGAATCAGTGGGCTTGTGGCAAGGTTAACATACATCTTTCCCCTTGTAGATTCTCCTTTTCCTCACATCACATGTAGGCAGTAAGTTTTATTAGTTCCTTTCTTGGGGTTTTTGACATCTGTAGATGAAGTCAAAGACACAAGAGACAACGAGGAGTGGAAACCTACCAGGAAAAGGCTTTTGAAGTCATAAATAATCTCTAAGACAGATAGCAGGTTATGTTTGTTATCCCTGTTATTAATAGATGTGTCCCAATAACTAAGGAGATCAGAACCTAGTCACTGGTGTCCCCTGGCATTAAGCCTGACAGAGGTAGCTGAAGAACCTCTGAATTTAAAGGAGCACCTCTAGAGTAGGAACCCATGTCTATGGCACTAAATAACCTCTTTTATAGCTCAAATCTATGTGTGAGCTTCATATAATCCTTAGGAAGAGTCTTAACTCTTAAGAAGAAATTTCCAGTCTGGCCTGAGGGGAATCCCAGAATTAGCATTGGGTTGATTTTTAAGACATAAAAGAAAATTCTATCTCCTGCATACTGCATTTGTGAGCTAAATTTTGTTAAACACTAAAACAATGATTACTTTAGAAATTCTGAAGGAAAACAACACCCTGTGGTTCTTGGAACTTAGAGCAGAGATGGTAGGAAAAAAAAAAAACAACAACATAAGGATAGAAAAATAAACAATGCCCTTGGGTAAGACAGAGCCTCAAAAATACCAGATATTAAAAGAAGAGTAACTTTTCTTTAGATAGATTTTAGGGAAAACATTGTTTCAAGGGTAAAAACTGTACATTTCAATTGCATACACAAACCAAACCAAAGTTTTGCACATGTAAAATGTAGGAGATCTATTACATTGAATAGACCTTTTCAACAATTTCCCCTTATAATTTTGATCAGATAGGGCGAATTATATCCTACATCTAATAAAATGTTAGGATAAGCAAAGAATATGATTATCTCTATGAAGAGATGATTAAAATCTTATCAACAATTTTGACAATAAAATATTCATTCAACCTGTCAGATATCCACTGTTTTGTGTTTTGTTTTGTTAAATAGAGAGACATGGTATTTTCCTTGGGAATTTCACAACGTATGTGGAAAAAGAAAAATCTATGAATAAATAATTTGAAAACAATATATCTATCCAAATGGTAGCCTCTGTGATAGATCTTATGAATGCTGTAAACATTCAGAGAAAGAGAAGACTGGTGTGAAAGGAAAGCCTTCTCAAAAAATAGGGGAAGGATAGAGAAGAAATTTAGGCCATAGAGAGATCCTTCTAAATTCATATTTCCTACCTGAGTTTCATTATGGATAAATACTGTTAATAATTACTTTCAGTAACTACTATTGATATGAGAGTAATTCATGGGGGGTCTGTATATCAATATTTGAGAAATAATAAGTAATAAAAGCAATTTTGCCATATACATGTTTTATGCACAAAATATACATTAGCACAATAAACATGAAAGGCCACATTTACTAATGCCTATGGGGAAAAAAATAATGAAGTCTCTGTACCCTAAATTTCTCCTTCATTTTCCTCTAGATGCATCTTGTCAATTCACTTAAACACATGGTGTAACTCCTCATAATAAAACATATCCAAATTTAATAATGTCCAGCACCACTGATTCTCCCAAACTCCAAGCTTTGGGAAAAAAGAGCAAGTGAACAGACTTTACATTCAGACCATCCTGAGTCCCTAGGAAAGCACTGAGGGTTTGGTAAAATGATAAAAATCCACTCCCCAGTGGGAACTCTAGCTGACTACAATAGCTAGACATGGAGTTCTAATCATTATTCAGTGTGTCTTATAAAAAGGTCCAAAGTCATTGGAAAACTCTTTGTTTTTTTCTCACTTAAGTGGCACATGAGGAGGTGAAAACCTACAAAAGCCATTCAACATAGTTCTTATTAACCAACATTAACTGCCTGCCCTGGGAATTGAGTCCTGGTTCTCAAAAGCAAATAATAAAAAGTAAATTTCATCACACAGGGATTTTTTTTTTTTTTTTTTTGGTCGGGTTTACAAGTGTAGGAAAGAGATTAAACAAAATGGCCTTAAAGGCCACAAATGTCCAACAGAGAAGGCTTGCTTCCTACGATTCAAATCTATTGCAAGTATTACCTGTTTTTTTCAGAGACAGTTTTCTTTTGATCTCTATAAACTGACAGTGTTCTCTTCTGCTCTCATTATCAGCCTTTTATTGAATTCTAATTAATTTGATTGTTTGTCTAAGTACATAAAAATCAACCACTTCATTGCAGTTAAATAAGGCATTCATATTATTTCAATAATAAGCACATGTAATATTTCAGAATTTATATGTAATGTCTAAAAGAAATTTGGAGAAGACTATCATCAGATGTGTTCCAGTATCAGTTCAGCAATAAAATACTGATATATATTTTGATCCACAATCATCTACTTGATTATTATGTGAGAGTTAATCATGTAAACCAATAAAATATTATGAAATGTAAGGTGAGCTTACCCATATAATTTCAACATGGTTGTAGGAAATCATCCTGCTCAATAAGCAAACATTTCTGGATGAAACTTCAGCAATCTTGTTTAGGTCTACAAATCAAATTAATCAATGTGTGTGTTGGTCTGAAATTCCTTTACATGTTCTCTTAGTACCTCTTGGTTCTACTTTCTAATTACCAAGTCTTATCTTTAACAGAAATTAACTGATATTACTTTAGATATCAACAATTATAAATTCATAAATTAGAAGACAGATTAACTAACTGTGAGCCCCAATCATTCATTTTTTTTTCTAGAAAGTCTTCCTCTAAGTTCTAGATCTCACTATAGGAAAATGATTCCTATCCAGAGAATCATCAAATATTTGGATATTCCTATGCAGAGAATCATCAAATAGTTGTTCTGAAACTAAATTCTTTTATTATGCTTATAAATATTCTTGGGCTGGGGTTGTGGCTCAGTGGTATAGCACTTGCCTAGCATGTGTGCGGCCTGGGTTCAATCCTCAGCACCACGTAAAAATAAAGGCATTGTGTACAACTAAACCAAATAAATAATTTTTTGTTGTTGTTGTTCCAGGGAATGAACCCAGGGGCACTCGACCACTGGGCCACATCCCCAGATCTTTTTTATATTTTATTAGAGACAGGGTCTCACTGAATTGCTAAGTACCTTGCCATTGCTGAGGCTGGCTTTGAACTCTCAATCCTCCTGCCTCAGCCTCCCAAGTGCTGGGATTACAGGAGTGCGCCACCACGCCCGGCTTAAAAAACAAACAAATAAATATTGAAAATAAATAAATAAATATTCCAATATAAAAAGCTACCATTAGTCATATCAGGAATTTCAAACTCAAATACCTACTCAGGAATAGAGGTTAATTTGGGAGAAATGTTTAAGGATGAACTATTACAAACTGGACAAATATGATTTATAACTATAAAAGAAACAATCATTCAATCAAATGATAAGTAACAACTTATCATTTTTAGAATAACATTGAGTTCAGAGTGGACAAGCCTTCAGATTTTTCAAGAGAACCAGAATTCTGGATTTTGATGAGAAAAATTTCATGATTTTTAAGTGCTGGCATTAATTTTTTTTAATAATGTTCAAGTCAAAATAAATATATCTGCTGCCTGTATTAACCCAGTTTGGACTTCAATTAAATAACAGTTTACTCTAATCTGGATAGAAGATCATCTTTGACTCTTGAATGCTCTTGTGGACTTTTTTGTTCCTATTTTTTTTTTTCTTTTTGGAAAACTGTCTTAATTTTACTCTTCTCACACCACTTTGTAATTTACATATCTTTATCATGTAACTCAAAAGTTCCCAAAAGTAAATTAAGGTTAATAATAGTTGTTCTATTATTTAAATTTTGGACACTGGCTGTAAAATAAAACCTCAAAGAAAGTGCAGATTCCTACTTGATCTTGTGAACTGAGATCAGTGATCTGTTCCTATAATTGGAAGGCAATTTAAAGTGCCCAGGAGGTCAATTGAAAAACCTGAATTCTTATCCTTACCATCATTTGGAACCTAAATATATGGAGCTCCACAAATCCAATCACAGATTCAATATACAATCCAGCCAGATAGCAGTCAAGCTTCCAGAAAAGCCCTTTCTGTAGTCTCAACAGACAGCAGATGATAATACAGAGGGTCCTTCAACAAATGTTCAGAAGTTTCATTACAAAGAATAGGGATTCTTTCCTGATTCTCCCAATAAAGGATAAAAAAAGAGGTATCATAATGGAAGACTTTATAATTAATTGCTTGTATTATATTGTGATTTCTCTGTAACAAATATGTTCAAACTGATTCACTTAAGGAAAAGTTTTGAATGATTTGGTGGAGGGCATCATGGCTATTATCAAGAGCGAAGTGTCACAGAAACTGAAATTATCCACCACCAAAGAGACAACAGCAGTTGTGTTTCTGTCAGGTCATTGCCTGTTATTGAGACAGTATACAACACTCTCTGGTCAGATACAAACTGTAAGAACATAGTGAAGAATTGTTGAATTATTAGAACAGAAAATTACAGATTAATATCCCTCATAGCCACGGGTACAAAAATTCTTGGAAAATTCTTAAGAAACTGAATTCAATAATCCATGAAAACAGCAATACATTTTGACTAAGTACAGTTTATCATAGAAATGCAAAATTTGTTTAACATTGGAAAACCAGTGCAATTCATCAAAAAAAAGGTAAAGAGTAAACAAAATCTCAATAGATACATGAAAAAATAATTTGATAAAGTTCAACACCAATTCATTAAAAAATACTCAGTATAGTAGGAATAAAAAATAACTTTATAAAGGTATTTAATTATAATACACATTAATTTTTAATATTTTCAATTGATAATTAGAAATAAATTAATATTTGTAATATAATTTAATAATATTGAAAACAGTCTAAATGCTGATCCATGGAGCACTGATTCCTTTAACATATAGACACAAAAAGTACAGGGTGATAAGTATACGCTCCAGAGTGATTTATGAGATAGATTGAAAAGTGAAAAAGCAAAATGCTACACCCTCTCCAGGAAGCTGAGCTTCATTCCCCATGAGTGTGAATGGGACATCATGACTCGCTGCCAAAGAACAGAATATAAAGAGGGAAAAATCAGAGTTTAATGAGGGGAAGCCTGAGAAGCACCACCTTACCAACTGCCAGTATTATCCTCACTAGTGATATCATGTTAGTAGCACATTCCCTTGATATGATGTGATGAGAAGGGAGCTCTGTCTCTTAGGATTTCTTCCCCAAAGCCCATGACCCAAGTCCAGTCCTGAAAAAATGTCTCAGACAAACCCAACTTGATAGGCATACTATAAAACACCTGGCCACAACATTTCAGTGTCAGGGTCATGCAAAAGAAAAAAAAAAATGGAAAAACTTGGAAACTCTTCATAGACCAGAAGAAACTAAGGAGACATAGTGACTAAGTGCAACTTGTGCTCCTACATAGGATTCTGGAATGGAAAACAATGTTAATGGGAAAACTTGTGAAATCCAGATAACATCTGGAATTTAGGTAATAGTGATTCATCATATTGGTTTCTGAGTTTTGACAATTGCACTATGGTATTATAAATTTTAACCATAGGAGAAACTTTGTGAAGAGTATAGTGGAACTTCTTTTACAATCTTAGCAATTTGTCAGTAAATCTAATATTATTCCAAAAATAAAAATTTAAATTAAGAAAAGGAATGCCAGAATGAGTGTATGTAATATACTACCTATTGTGAGAAATAAAACTAAGAACATACTTTTTTCTCTTTTATAAAAGGAAACACAGTAGAGATAAACGGGAAACTAATGACAGTAGTTTTCTATAGGAAGGAGATCAGATTGGAATGGCTGAGATATGCATGGGAGCAAGATTTCCTGCACATATTATATTCTATAGCTTTGATTTATAAAGGACATAAATATTTTAAGTACTCTAAACATAAAATTAAATAAGAAAATTTTAAAAATAGAATACAAACAGAAACAAATGTGCCTAAATACATTTCTGCTGGATTTGTTTATTCTCAATCCTGAAGAAAAAGATCAATATGGTGCATCCTGCAGAAAAACTGACCTGGATTCATCAGTGGATTCAAAGTCAGAAAGGACAGAGACTGGTTGGGGTTAGAGCTCTTCTTAGAACACTACAGAGTTATAACAATCAATTACAATGCATGAATCTTGACTGAATTCTCTATTAAAAGGGAAAAATAGATATGAAAATATTTTTGGAGAAAAAGGAGATTTAGCATTTAGTATGGGCTGTGAGATATTATATAAGTAATGGTGCTGTTCTTGGGTGTGATAGTAGTGCTGTGTTAGAGGACATGCATGTTGTCAGAGGCATTGTGAGTTTTCTAGGGATGACGAGTGTGATGGCTGAAATTATTGTCAGATGACTTGGTGAAAAAGAAAAAAGTGTCAATCTTTAGAGAGGGTTGGAATAGACTGGCCAACGTTTTTATAGTAGATAAATTGTAGGTATGGGATATGCTGATGTGCCTTGTACTATTCTTCTAATTTTCTTGTAGATTTGAAATTTTTCAAATGAAAAGTAGATTTTAAAGAGACGTCTACTTTTTCTTTGATGAACATTGTCCATCCATGTAGGCACTTTGCAGAAGCCATTTTCTTCATCTATTTTATTCACAATATCTGTAGATACTGGCCTATTCATGTTTTTAATTTCTCTGAATTATGTTGCTAATTTTGTTTCTCAGAAGATCATCCATGTCATCCATATTTTCATATTTTTGGTACCCTTCATATATTAAAATGTACATATTTGGTGTGCTATGTAAATTACAGGCATATTATCAAGATATTGCTTATTTCTTCCATATTAGAGGCACTTTGTTTTTTGGCTTCTCACATAGAAGCATCTTGATTGATTGTAAAACAGTCATGAGCAATATAGCCAACACATTTATCCCTTAGAGCCAGTTAACTTGATAAATGCCCACTAGATTTGAGGATACCAGTACTAGCCAGTTAGAAAAAAGTACTGATCATAACCATTTGAGGTTGATGCTCAGAAGAACAGGGTCCAATATTATTAATTATCAAACATACTTATGCAAACTTATGATGTTAACCTCTTTGTCTCATGCATGCCTTCCTCTCTCTCTTATTTTTGAAATGACAGGATACAGAGAACCAGTATTCCAAGTTGGTCCCAGGCCAGTGATACTGCTGGGATACCTGGCAGAAGCAAAGGCCAGCCACACAGCAGGGAAAGATTTCCTCAAATGCAAGATGTTTTCTAAGTACAGCATGGCATTTGGGGAGAATTTTTCTAATTGTGTCTCTTTCTTCCTTTTAACTTCATTCTCATAAATACCCAACACTTTCTATCTGAATTACAAATAAATTGAAGAAAATATTTTATATTTCTAAGATTTACAAATTAAAACCTAAAACCTGGACAAAAATATATCTAATATGTACTTTAAGTCCAGCTCATACTCCACAATAGATATAGAATGAATATTTTTCCAGAATTTTAACATCCTAAATATGATTCCCTAAGAATTTCAAAATCATTCAAGAACTTAGAATGTCAAATTGTTTCACGTGGGTGTTTCTCTTTTTTTTCTTCTCTTTTAATTTTGGTGGGGGGGCGAAGTCAGGGTACCCAGGATTGAACTCGGAGGCCCCAGCCCTATTTTGCATTTTATTTAGAGACAGGGTCTCACTGAGTTGCTTAGCACATCACTTTTGCTGAGGCTGCCTTTGAATTAGCAATCCTCTTGCCTCAACCTCCCCAGCCACTGGGATTACAGGCATACACCACCTCATCTAGTTTTTAATAGAAGATTATAATTTAATGAATTCAAAAGGTTAAATTAAAGAACTAAAATCTCAGTAAGTATGAAAGTAAGTATCTGGGTTTTCCAAGTTGAAATTCTACTCTGCCATGGTAATAATGCAAGTCTGATTGTGCAGTAGCACTTGAGTGAGAAAATGGAAATATCAAGGTCAGTTATGACTAAGATTTCAGACTATATTACCCATGCAGGGAATGATTATGAACCATTGGAAGCACAAAATGTATAAAAATAGTAGAGGCACACCCAAATTACTGGGGGCCTCAAAGAACTAAATCATCATTAAAAGAAGAATTTAAAGAGTGGTGCTTCTCTTTACCTACTGGGGAAGGGGTGGGGGGTGCTTATTTCTGTCTAAGCTCTAGACCCGGGGGGCGGGGGATGTCTCATCTGAGAAGTTGAAAACCTAGAACATGTTTTTCATAGGTTAGAATCTAAATGTATACCATATGTGCATGGTATGGTAAAATCCAAGTACACTAGAAAATGAAAGAGATAAAGCAAAACTTAAGAAAACACTTTGACATAAAGTACTGATTGATGCAAGTAGTCCTCAGAAGAGCAAATGCAGGAGCAAATCAATGGATGATTTATTAATCCAATAAGGAACGTAGCTAAAATTGGTACTGTTTTAGTCAGCTTTTTTCACTGCTGTGACCAAAAAACCCAACAAGAACGACTACAGGAGGAAAAGTTTATTTGGGGGCTCACAGCTTCAGAGGCCTCAGTCCATTTGGGGCCTAAGATGAGGCAGAGCATCATAGTGTAAATATGTGGCAGAGGAAAGCAAGTCAGGACATTGCACCAGGAAGCAGAGAGAGAGCTCTGCTCAACAAGGACAAAATATATCCCCCAGAGACCTGTCCCCAGGGAACCACCTCCTCCAGCCATACCCTACCTGCCTACAGTTACCAGTCAGTTAATCCCTATCAGAGAATTAATGCACTGATTAGGTTAAAGCTCTCATAATCCAATCATTTCATCTAAATTGTCTAGCATTGTCTCACACATGAGCTTTTGGGTGACATCTAATATCTAAACCATAACAGGCACAAAAGCACTAGACATCACAATGATGCTAAAACAGATTTAATGAGAGGGGGGTTAGGATATAGAGAAGTTAATTATTAGTCTTTTCATTGAGATATTAATATACTAGATTTATTTTGCTAAAATTTAAGGTTGCTTTGATGGAGTAGGTTCAGCGTAGAACCACAGGAGAGAGTATTTAAGTACAAAAATCAACTAAGGTTATTATTGTTAAGGAATTCAATGTTAGATTCAGGTGCCAGTCATGCTGCACCAGGATTATGACTTGTAGAATATATTCAGGGCTGGTGGGGATTAAAATTTCAATTTACTAATAATAGTGCAAGTCTGTACAAATGCACATCTCTGTAGCAAAGCTAAATAGAATAATGTTGTTTGCAGATGAAACCAAAGTGAAGGCCTTCAATAACTTATCCAAATCCACCTGGTTTGACTATCAAAATGAGTCATGAGCAGAATGGAAGGTAGAAAAGAAGTTGATGATCTTTTGACCTGATTGTGCTGACCACAAAATAAGAGAAAGTAGAGAAGATCCCAATCCCTTCTGTACCAGTTCTTGAGGCAGGTAAATTGAGAAATGAAAGGAGAGACAGAGGGATGGGGGGAATGGGTAAAAAGAGACAGAGAGAGAGAGAGCGAGCAAGAGAGAGAGAGAGAGAGATTCATGCTAAATAAGTGCACCCATCAGAAAAGTAAAAACTTGACCCAGCATATGTGAAGTTCTTTCCTTTTACCAACATATTAGCCACCCCTTCTCTTTTAGAGCCTAACCCCACTTGGAGGAGTGGAAATACACAATCCCAGCCTCTAGTCATCTTCTTCCACTTAAAAGATTAAAAGAAAAAGTGATAAGCATAGGTGAGGGTCACAGTTCAAGGACACAAGCTCACCAAGAAATATAAGACCTAATCTTAGGGTGATAAAATGCTTCCCTTCCCCTGAAACCTTACCATTATATCACTAAAAGCCTGGTTTACTGCAGTTCCTTTGACCTAATGCCTCATGTCACCCTTCAACAAAAAACTGCAAGGAGCCGGCACGGTGGCGCATGCCTGTGATCCCAGCACTTGGGAGGCTGAGGCAGGAGGATCACGAGTTCAAAGCCAACCTCAGCAATGGCGAGGTAATTAGCAACTCAGTGAGACCCTGTCTCTAAATAAAATACAAAAAAAGGGCTGGGGATGTGGCCCAGTGGTCGAGTGCCCCTGAGTTCAATCCCCAGTACCAAAAAAAAAAAAAAAAAAAAAAAACTGTAAGGCACATCAAAAAGCAAAAAACACAATGGTATGAACCTGAGCAAACTTCACACCTATGTATAGTCAGATATGGAAGCAATGCCAGAATTATCAGAGAGGCAATTTGTTATGGTTTGGATATGAAGTGTTCCCCCAAAGCTCCTGTGTTAATGCAGGTGGTGAAATGATTGGATTATAAGAGTGATAACCTAATCAATGGACTAATCCATGGATTAATAATTGAAATGGACTAACTCAGTGGTAACAGTAGGCAGGTGGGACTAACTGGAAGAAGCACATCACAAGGGGCAAGCCTTGAGGATTATATATTTTGTCCTGGTTCCTCATACTATCTCTGCTTCCTGTCTATCATGAGCTGAGCAGATTTCCTCTGCCATGTCCTTCTGCCTCACCTCAGATCCCCAGAAATGGAGCTGGCTGACCATGGACTAAACTTTAAAACTGTGAGTTCAAATACACTTTTCCTTCTCTGTTATTGTACAATATTTTGGTCACAGCAACAGTAAGCTAATACACAATTTTATAAAACTCTGATTAATACTTTAACAGCTTTAATAAAGAACGTAGAAAGATGCAAAAATAGATGAATAATGTTGGTAATAATGTTAGTAGAGATGGAAATTTTAGCAAAGTATCAAAAAACATGCTAAAGATAAACAGAAATGAAGAAAGCATTTGATGTACTCATTAGTAGAAAGAAACTTTGAACTTGAGATTTTGCAAAACTTCCAAAATGAAAAAGAAGAGTTAAAAAATACTGAAAGCAAACAGAATATCTAAGAACTACATAATAACTGCAAACACTACAACATATACAT
The DNA here is from genome assembly GCA_025594165.1 of Tamias sibiricus. NCBI lineage: Eukaryota > Metazoa > Chordata > Mammalia > Rodentia > Sciuridae > Tamias > Tamias sibiricus. The sequence continues at coordinate 136,285,709 of CM046660.1, read as the reverse complement.
AATGACAATACCAGAAAGAGAAGAGAGAAAGGAAGAGAAGCAACGTTTGAAACAATAATGACTGAGGATTTCCTTCAAACTAATATCAGACACCAAACCACATATCCAGAAAGCTCAGAGAACATCAAGGAGAATAAATGTCTCAAAACTAAACCTGGCCATATTTGTCAAATTTCATAAAATCAAAGATTGTTTTAAAAATTATTGATGATTGTGAGAAAAAGGTAAAATCACCTTACCAATATAGGAGCAAAGAAAAGAACTACATATGACTCCACCTCAGAAACTATGCAAGCAAACTGAGAGTGGAGTGAAGTATATAAAATGAAATATTTCAAAAGAGAGAAACAAGAAAACCAATAATCTAGAAATCTATACTCTGAAAAATTGTCATTCAAAAGTGAAGGAGACACAAAAGGAGCCTTCTTCACATAAACAAAAAGTGAAGGAAATTGTTGCCAGTAGGTATGTTTCACAAGAAATATATTTTAATAAGTTTTTCAGAGAGAAAAGAAATGTCATAGGTCAAATACTCAAACCATATGGAAAAGAAGATCATCAGTGAATAAATAAGTGAAGGTAAATAAAAGCTTATTTTTCTTATCCTTAATTGATCTAAAATACAAAACTTTACTCAAAATAATAACCACAGTGCATCAATTATGTATACTATACACATACACACACACACACACACACACACACACACACACACTTTATATAAAATCAATGATAGAAAGGACAAGAGAAGAACTTGGGAACTTTTTATGTTATCATATTATACACTACCTATGAGCCAATACTGTATTATTTGAAAGTGGACTTCGATTAGTGTAAATATATATTACAAACTCTAGGGCAACCACCCCAAAAAGAGAGAAAATGCAGTCACAAAATGTTCATTTAAAACCACAAAAGGCAGAAAAAAAATTCAAGACAAATAAAAACAAAGAAAAAGGCCAATAAATAGGAAAAGTACAAATGTGATAGATATTAATCTAACTATATCAATAATCTATGTTAAATGTTGATAATCTAAATATATGCATATATATTTAAGTAAAGGGTTGGAGAAAGATACACCACACTAAAAAACTCAAAGAAAACAAAATTATCTATATTAATTTCAGACAGCAGACTTCAGAGCAAGTAAAGTTATCAGGGATAAGGAGGAATATTACATAATGATATAGCAATTAATTTTCCAAGAAGGCATAACAATCCTTAATGTGTATGCACTTGAAAACAAAGTGCCAAATTACCTAAGGCAAACACTGATGGAACTGCAAGAAGAAACAGATTAATTCACCATCATAGTCAAAGTAATCAGAGACTTTAATACCTCTTTATAAACAATAGGTCTAATAAGCAAAAAATAAATGAAATATAGTTGAACTCAATAGCAATCAACTAGGTACAATTAACATTTTTTTTTTTTTTTGTGGTACCAGGGATTGAACTCAGGGGCACTCATCCACTGGACCACATCCCCAGCCCTTTTTTTGTGTGTTTTTTTTATTAGAGACAGGGTCTCACTGAGTTGCTAAGTGCCTCGCCACTGCTGAGGCTGGCTTCGAACTCGCGATCCTCCTGCCTCAGCCTCCCAAAGTGCTGGGATTACAGGCATGCGCCACCGCGCCTGGCTTACAATTAACATTTTTAAACTACTTCATCCAATAATAGACCACCTAATATTCTCACACTTACATGGAACATTTACCAAAAGAGAATACGTTCAAAGTCATAAAAACACCATAATGAATTTAAAAGAATAGGATTCATATAATATCTACTCTCAGACTACAAAGGAATTAAAATAGAAGTCCATTCAGAAAGATGACTAAAACACATCCCAAAATACTTGGAGTTAAAACAACTCATTCCTAAATAATGCATAATCAAGAGGGGAAAAAAATCTCAAGATAAATTTATAAATAATATTAACTAAACAAAATGTAATTTTTCAAAATTTGTGGGATGTAGCCAAAATGGTTCTTACAAGGAAATTTATAGTATTGAATGCATGTACATTAGAAGAAAGATGGAAAATCAAATTGAAGCTTCTATCAAATAGAAAAACAGGATTTTTTAAATTATTTATTTACTTATTCATAGTGCACAAGTATAGCATCTTTTTACATACAACTGCTTGTATACAAAGTATATAAGTACCATTCAGATCTTTAATCATGCATTTAGGATAGTGATATCCATCTCATTCAACCTCCATTTTTCCCCTCCCCCCCCCCTCCCTCCCTTGCCCTCCCTTTCCTTTGACCATTCTAGTGTTCCTCTAATCCTTTGTACCCCCATCCAATCACACTGTGAACTAACCTCCTTATACCAGAGAAAACAGTCGGTATTTGGATTTTTGAGATTGACTAATTTCACTTAGCATTATATTCTCCAACTTCATCCATTTACCTGCAAATGCCATTATTTTATTCTCTCTTATTGCTGAGTAAAATTCCATTTTGTATATATACCACATTTTCTTTATCCACTCATCTACTAAGGGACATCTAGGTTGGTTCCACAACCTAGCTATTGTGAATTGTGCTGCTATAAACATTGAAGTGGCTGTGTCACTGTAATATGCTGTTTTGAAGTCTTTTGGGAACAGACCCAGGAGTGGGATGGCTGGGTCATAGGGTGGTTCCATTCCCATTTTCCCAAGAAATCTCCATACTGCTTTCCATAGCGGTTGCACCATTTTGCAGTCCCACCAGCAATGTATGAGTGTGCCTTTTTCCCCACATCCTCTCCAACATTTATTGTTGTTTGTGTTCTTGATAGCTGCCATTCTGACTGGAGTGAAATGAAATCTTAGAGTAGTTTTTATTTGCATTTCTCTAATTGCCAGAGAGGTTGATCATTTTTTCATGTATTTGTTGACTGATCGTATATCTTCTTCTGAGAAGTGTCTTTTCAGTTCCTTAGCCCATTTATTGATTGGGTTATTTGCTTTTTTGGTGTAAAGTGAAAAACAAGTTTTAAAGCAAGTAGAAGAACAGAAATAATTTTGAAAATTATCTACAAAAAAACAACTACAGCCAGCATAATAGTTAATGGTGAGAATATCATTAACAAAGCAAGCAGTAACAAATTAATATTTTACTAGGTATGCTAGGAAATAAAATGTATGCAAGTTGGGAAAGAAAATGATTAATCTGTCTCTTCACAGAGGAAATGTTCATTTTTACAGAAAATCTTTTATAAAATCTATGAAATACTCCTAAAACTAATGAGCAAATATAACAATATTATATAGCAAGGTCACAGAACACACAGTTAATACACAAGAAGCAATCACTTTCCTAAATACCAGCAATGAACAAGCAAAATCTGAAATTAAAAACATGTTGCCCATTTATACTACCCTAAAATAAAATTATTAGGTGGAAATTAACAAAATACATAAAAAATCTGTACAAGGAATACTACACAACTCTGATGGAAGAAATAAAATAACTAAATAAACGGAGAGATATTCCATGTTCATTGCTAGGAAGAGTCATTATTTTCAACTTGTCTACAGATTAAACAATTCCAATCAAAATCCTATTAAATTATTTTGTGGAAGCCAACAAACTAATCATTTGCTGGGGATCATTTGCTGGGGATGTAGCTCAATGGTAAAATGCTTCCTGGCATGCTTGAGGCTGAGGGTTCAATCCCCAGCACTGCAAATTTTAAAAAATGCATAAACCTAAATATAAAATGCAAAATTAGAAAACCTCTAGGCCTCTAGAACATAATACAGAAAAAAATCAAAATGAGCATTTGTAAAATCATGACTTTTTAGGTAGAACACAAAAGAAGATACAATTCATAAAAGAAAGAATTGATAAATTGGACTTCATTAAAATTGAAATTTTCTGCCCTGTAAAAGACAATGTCACAGGAATGGGAAGACCAGCCACATATTTGGAGAGAATATTTTTTAAAAACACACTTAATATAAGAAAGTTATCCAAAATATACCAAAAAAAATTCTTAAAACTGAACAATAAAAAAAAACTTAGTTAAAAAAATGAACAAAAACCTGAACAGACCTTTCATCAAGGAAAATTGATAGTTGGCAAATAAGCCCATGAAAAGTTGTTCGATATAATATGTCATTAGGAAAATTCAAATTAAAATAATGAGATACCATTACATAACTATTAAAATGGCCAAACCCCAGAACACTGACAACACTAAATGTTGGCTAGAATATTAAATAACTAAAACTCTCATTTTTTGTTGGTGGAAAAGCAAAATAGCACAGCTACTTTAAAAGACAGTTTTGATAGTTTTTTATAAATCTACATACACTTACTTAAAAATCACTGATCATGCTCCTTGTTATCACCCAAAGTAATTGAGAATTTATACTCATATATATATATATATGCCTTATCATATATATATATATACACATATCATATATATATGTGTGTATATATATATATATATATGCCTTACTTTTCAAAACTTTAGAGCCAACCAAGATATTCTTCAGGAGATAAGTGGTTAAAATATGATATATGTAGGCAATGGAATATGATAAGTATAATTCAGTGCTAAAAAGAAAGAAATTATCAAGCTATGAAACAACCTGGGGAGACTTAAATGTATGCTACTAATTGGAAGAAGCAAACCCATAATGACTACACATTGTTTCTTTTCAACTCTGACATTCTAGAAAAGGCAAAACTATAGATACAGTGAAAAGATTATGGGTTGCCAGAGGTTACGAAGAAAGAGGGTAAGTAGATTGAGCACAGATTTTTATGATAGTGAAACTATTCTATGTGATTCTAAAATGGTAGATATACGTCCTTATACATTTGGCAAAGTTTATTGAATGTACAATACCATGAGTGAACTCTAATGTAATCCTTAGATTTGGGATAATAATGGTGTGTCCATTTAAGTTCATCAATTTAAACAAGTATACCACTCTGTTGGGGAATGTTGATAGTGGAGAAGGTTGTAAACATGTGGTAACAGGGAGCATATGGGAACTCTCTGTACTTCAATTCAATTTGGCTATGAACCTAAAAACTGCTCTAAGTGATAAAAGTTTATTGACTAAAACAACAAAACACACAAAAAAAGCTATTGTCCATTTGAATTGAGTTTCCACCTCAGTTTCTTTGCTATGTGGCATCTCTCCCACCTACAACATTTTGCCTTCCAACTCTCTCGCCCATTTTTGTATACCCTATGCAGCATGAGCCAGTGCTGAGTTCTATCTGTCACTAAACTCTAGCTTTCTATCTCAAATATGAAATTCAGTTCAATAGCTGAAATATGTAGTGATGGAGTTTGGATGGACTTTGATTTGGAGTCAGACAAAAACAAATTTTAAGTCCTGGTTCTCCCAACCATAAGAAACATAACCACATATAGACTATTTAAATGCCTTGAGTTCAGAATTATAATATACATAATTATAAAAAATATGTATAATAAGATTTGAATCATAGGTTTGTTGTATTAAATGAGATGTTGTATGCAAATATTATGACATCTAACTTTGCCTGACATGTAGGAGGCATTCAACAAATATTAGTTCACTTTTCGGCAAAATTTGGCTACAAATTTTGAAAAATTGAGAATTTTTGTCATGTCTAAAAGTTATTCCATATTGGCTGTGACAGTTATCTGCTTTTTGGACACTTCCACAACAAACTACATTTCCCAGCCTGCATTTTCAGTTAGGTGATATCTAAGTCTACCTATTAACAGGTAATGGTAGAGAATAGGAGAATGGAGGAAAGAAACTGCCAGGGAAGAAAAGTAGCTTGACTTTCCTTATATAACTTCTCCAGCAGCAGCCATTGCTACTGGGCAGACTCTCCCTGAATGATCCTTGCTTACCTGAGAGCCTCTGCCATGGATGCAAGCAACATCAGGCAGTCCTAGATCTGGGGCTCTGGTAGCATCACATTCTCCCTTGGTCCTCTAGTCGCAGGTATGGTGTATATCCATGTGTAACAAAAGCTTCCTTGACAACCTATTGTTTTGCTCTCCAGTTCCCCCCAAATTTTTAACTAGCTCCCTGTACAAAGTTACTCTACTACAGTACATGGCATGCATTGAGTTTTCCTGATGAAACCCAGTTAGAGTTTATCCAAAACAATAATGATCTTTTTCTTATATATTGACCCAATATACATGTGATTATTTATAAGATTTCTAGCCTAATAATCAGGCTTTATTCCATAAATGAAATGCCCATGTTTATAAAGCTTATAAAGCTAGCAGAGACTAGAAAGAAATTAAAACAGTTTAACTAGGTTAGGGACATTGCTGAAACCCATCAGGTAATTCTTTCTTTAACACAAGGAAATCTATTAGGCATCCCTATCATCTATAAGCAGCCAAAAGCAACAACATTTCCAGGCTGCAGTAACAAAGTACAATTGAATTATTTAAAACGACAGAAATTTAGTGTCTCACAATTCTGGATGCCAACAGTCCAGAATCAAGGTGTCAATGATGCTGTTTCCTTCTGCTTGCTCCAAGGAAGAAATTATTCATGATGCTCTCTTAGTTTTGGTGGTTTGTTGGCAATCTTTGGCATTCCTTGGCTTGTTGAAGCATACAGCCAATCTCTACCTTCATGTCCACAAGGCAATCACCCTATGTTCACGTCTATACCCAAATTTCTGCCTTTTACAAGGATATTAATCCTACTGGATTAGGGACCCATCCTACTCTAGTATGACCTCATTTTATCTAGTTACATTTGCAGCGACTCTATTTCCAAATAAGTTCACATTCTGGGATACTAACAGTTAGTTCCTCAACATAATAATTAGTGGTAAATAATTCAATCCATAACACAAACCAAGGTGCACATTGGGGGAACTTAATTTTTTTTTAAGTTTGCTGCAAATTCTAGACACCTCTTTGAGTATATTCCTTATTCTATCAAAATTAAAAATCTGGAACTATCTTCATTTCTTTGCAGATCATTTGGAAGGAAGAAAGGAAAAAATCAAATGTAATCAAGTCTTTCCTTCATTTATAACCCTAGGTACTAAGTGATTTGTGAAGGTATGAGTTTATGTTTCAATTATGTTATAGTATTGAATGATGTAACTATATATAATTTATGATAGCTCTTCCAATTAGTCAAGTTCCTTAAAAAGTCAGGTCACCCAGAGACAGTCTAGAGGCATGTTAATTAGAATCAAATAAGACAGATTGGCATTATATGCCACCACTATAAAAGGCACAGTAGAATCAGAAAGGAAAGATTTGTTTAAACCATTACAGAAAGAAGGGGAGTAGGGACTAAAACAGGGCAGAAATAAAATGAAACTGATGCTCTGCAATTGAAAAAAGAAGCAGACCAAGATATTATTCCTTGAGACAGCCTAGTAAATAAAAAAGAGATAAAATATTAAAAACACAGATACATGGCTTCTGACCTCATGGTATAAATGGATATAGACATCAAAAGCAAAGTTTTAAAAATATTTTTAATTTGTACTTGCATTTTTATTGAAGCAAGAAGAGCAGAGGCATAATACATGGCAGGGGTAATTCCAGTTGTCTATCAGCATGAGTCCAAGGCTAATCTATTATTATGGTATAAATACTTGGGAGAAATTACTTCACACTGCTAATCACCCATAGAACCTCCTGCTTACTTTTGAGTTTTTGAGCTGCAACCAAATTTGTCTTTGGATTTTGAATGAAATAGGAAGATAGTAATAACTTCATTTTCAATGGTGCACAGTAACTCTAGTTTTGAAAGAAAGAATTGGTTTGGTGCTTTTACTTCAATTTTCAAGACCACCATTTTTTCTACCATAGTTTTTTTCTAACTATATAAATGCAAAACTAGTTTACTCTTCTAATGTTAAGGAGTTGGCTGTGCTTCATTGAAAATAACCTGCTTTTCCTGATATGCGACAGAGGCTCTGTTGTGAAATATAATGTTCTCTAGGTACATGCATCTTTCTGAGAAGTATTTGGGAAAATGTTTACATTGCAATGACTCTGGAGAATATTGCTTGTGTGTGTGTGTGTGTGTGTGTGTGTGTGTGTGTGTGTGTGTGTTCTTATTCAAGCAAGTAATTGGAGACTGGGAATTATGAGCCAGAAAACTACAAAATCTTGGGTTCTCCTCAAGCCACAGAATAATCTATGGGAATAGCTAGGTCTCCACTGATGATGCTTAGCTTAACTTTAAATTTAAGGCCCAATGAGGTGTTTTTTTTTTTTTTTTTTTTTTTTTTTTTTTTTTTGTGGTACCGGGGATTGAACTCAGGGGCACTTGACCACTGGGCCACATCCCCAGCCCTTTTTTGTGTTTTTATTAGAGACAGGGTTTCACTGAGTTGCTAAGTGCCTCGCCATTGCTGAGGCTGGCTTTGAACTCGTGATCCTCCTGCCTCAGCCTCCCATAGTGCTGGGATTACAGGCGTGCGCCACCGCGCCCGGCTCCAATGAGGTTTTATACTAAACAGAATAACTCATATCTTGGGCAATAAACTAATGTCAGATGATACATTCTAATAAGAGTGCCCTTTTAAAGACTAAAGACAAGGAAAATTTCTATGAAAAGGGAATGGTAGTGAGTAGAAAAATCCTAAATTCACGTTATTTAGGGTCAGAATCAGAGGACTGGTTCTTGGACATGGGGTGAGAAGGAAATCTCCCTCTCTGAGGGCTTTAGCTGTGCACAGGGCTGTCAAGTAGTGTTCAATGCACAGATATGTTGGTGTTCTCCCAGAAAGTGATGAAAGAAATGCTGGTCTTTACAATGCACATACATTGAGGAACCATACCTAGTACTGAAATCTAGTTTGAAGTTTCACTATATTGGGTATTCTTCTGTTATCCTTATATCTGAAGGAATGATTTGTTAAATGTTACAACCTGGTCTTATCTATGCTTTGGAGAATTAGGAAAAATGCCTGTATTAATGTTTGGTACAGACTAATATTGAGGAGCATATTCTTACTTTTCCATCTGAGGTTGAATATTTTTTCTAGAGGTCAGCTTTTCCAGAACTGCAGGAGATGGTAGGCTGTAAAGAAGAGGTTGCCACCAATGTAGAATTAGGAAGAATCAGAACCTTACTAAAGATTAATGAAGGAGCTAATTTTAAACAACTCTATTCCCTAAATATTCTGGAAGGTAAAGGACATCTAAGGATGATGACAGTTTTGGGGTCAAGGTTACATTCTTACTCATATGGGAGTCACTGAGCAAATAATATATTTGATTTGTGCACTTAAAAGCTTCTATGCTTTTTATTCTGTTCTCTATGGGGTGTGATGCGATTCAGCTTTGATAAATAAGCTAATGTATGCTGTTCCTCTAAAAACATTGTTTTTGAAAGCAAAGGTAACAGTACATTCATCTTTCCTTTGCAGTTGAAAAGATGAAAATCCCCAAATAATAAAAAAAGAAAATCTCATTTCAGCTAATAGCTTCCTTTTCTTCTATTCCCAACCTCCTTTACTCCCACACTTAAACCTTTTTAACCAGCTCTGAAAAATGGTAGAAAATGCTGAGTTTCACCTCCTCTCCCTACCCATTCTTTGATAAGCTTGTTAATGAGTAATGAAATAACCAAAAGGTGCGGAAAAGAAGGAACAGGAAGAGGGGTTAAGAGGCCTGAATAATCAACACACTAATTAATCTCATCTGACTAATCCTTGATTCATAGAGGAACATGGAAAATGTCCCCAAATATTAACATCATTCTGACTAGATAGACTATTGACATTCTCACAGGAGAAAGGAAAGAAAATACCTTTGCTGTAATTATCAAATGGAAATGTGCAGGCAGAATATTTCAAACATGAATGGGAGAAATAGCTTAAAGTTCTTCAGGCAGCTTCTAGCAGCAGCATAAGTAGAAATAAATTTGGAAAGAGTGGGTTAAGGGTCATTTGGTCCATCCTTCTGTCTCCTAATAGAACAACACTTGATTTTCAGTCTCACAATTGGCAAGTTTACCAGAGAAAGTCACTATTTCACTTGGTAAATACAGGTGGGTCCCACTTTTTTTTTTCAATAAATATGTTCTGTGAAATGCATATAAATCAGCTAGCTTTTAAAATATACTCTATGATATTTCTTTAAAGAAATTGTGTAGTGGATTTTTGTTTTTAAAAGTAAATGTCACTTTAGGATTAAACAGTTATTTTATTTTTTTAATTAAGGCATCTAGACTGAAGCAAAAAAAGTTATTATAGTATGTTTATACTAACTATGTCCCCCAAAGAACAGAACAAATTAATTGGAAATTTTATGCATTGATAAGTTTGTGTTTATTTATAAGGTAGCTTACTGTACTGGACATAGAATTTCAGTCTCCCTCAATCACCAGTATATCCCCTGATTTACTAGAATGTTTTATTTGATTTAAATGTTGCTCCTTGTCTAAGGTCATAGCTAATTAGTGGCAGGACAAGGTTCAGAACTTGCCTTTGGTCTAATGTTCTTTCAATTGTGTGACATTGTCTGTCTTCACTACTGCTGCTTTGAACCCTGGATTCTGAATTCTTCTTGGATACGAACATTGCCCTCAACTTCTCTGTACCTTCTATTCAACTCTCTCTACATCAGCCCAATGCATTACTCTGTATGATAAAGCCTGATAAATGCTTCCCCTTCCCCAAATGTTAACTCCCCAAAGAATTAGTTAAGGTTATAGTCAAAAGAACACCAACAACCAATTATAATTTTTTAAATTTCTTGAGGAGACAATAATAATCTCCTTTAGGACCAACCAGTCCATTTGTTTAGGGGAAACAACACTGTCATCAGTCCTCAAGGCTAACAACACTCTGAAGAAAAAAAAAAAAATCTTTCCTTGAATGCTCAAAATTAATTTTCAAAATGGATATAATAAAGAGGTATCAAAAAAAACTTTTTCTCTTTTAGTTTGTTTAATGTTTTCCTAGACCCAGGGAAATTTTTTAGATTAAATAATGTGCACTACGATCTGATCTGATTAATTCATGTACTATAGAAAGAAGCTATATTCAAATGAGCAAAAAATCTTTTGTGGCTAACTCTGCTCTTTTTAGTAGGAAAAATGGAAGGAAGAGAAGAGGAGAGAAGAAAAAGAAAAGAAAGGAAGAAAGGATAACTGATAGATGATACCAAATAGAAAGCTCAGAATTCACAGTGACTTTGTGATTAAGAAGGAAGGGTTCACCTTTATTAGATTTTTCACTGCACTTTAATTTTTTATATGTAATTAAATGTCAGAAAGAATAAAAAATATTCAGATAGCAGGATGTGGTGTGATACTTGGTCCTGGGTAAAATAGATTCCACTTCACTCAAGAGAATGATGTGCTCTGGTTCTTTCATGGAAAATATATTCAACTTCCCCCAACCAAGCAGGAAACCAAATTATTTCTTTGTACGGAGGAATGGAAGAGCAAAAGGGAATAAGAAAACATTTTTCATGTTAGCCCCACTCTAATGCTTTCTGGGACCTATTTATCTCCTGCTTATTGTGTAGTCTATGTAGAGGATACAAGCTCTGAAAGCTGTCCGGTAGCTCTGGGGAATGGTGAAAAGTCATATCCATGGACTTCACAGAGATAATGGTTTCCTCCTTGGAATCAGGAATGGCTCTCCATGGCTGCTCAACCTTAGAAACTTGTAGAGTATCCATGGTCCAGGAATTACCAAGGTAATTTTGCATTGGATAGAGCTCAGAGAGGAGCTGTTCTTCACATGCTATTGATCACAGATGGAAATATATCTTCCTTAACTGAGTATGCTGCCCTTTAAAGTCTCCCACTTCAATATAATGGGACAGATTGAATATTTTTCCATTTTAGTGGGTGGAAGTTTTTCCAGTGCCACCCAGTTGCTCTTTTCTTACAGAAAGCAAAATACAGATTTCCTTTGGGTGCAACAGACATCAAGAAATAAAAAATAGCTGTCTCACATGCAATGCAAAATGACATCCAAAGAAATCACACACCAGAAATCACACATGGCAGAAGTAAGCTTCCTTTTTGAAATATTTTGGCACCTGACATAAGAGCAAAAGAACTGCACAGACCACCTGAAAAAAAAAAAAAAAAAGAGAGAGAGAGAGATTTTTGTTTCAAAAAAAATTAAATAATATATTCCTTACAAGTTTATCCTGAAATATAGATTGAAGGCTGCATGTTCAAACACAGTACTTTGGGAAATATATTTCAATATTTAAAAAATTAAGAAATAGCAATCAGACCTAAGAATAAATTGTAGCTGGTTTGAACATTTACATAATACAAAATCTTCTTTAGTTGCTAGAACATGTATAAAAGGAATTAATTCATTATTAATATTTTCTGGTTGAAATAGTCAAATAGTTGCAAGTCTTAAAAAAATCTTTGAAATGGGGAAATTTCTTTAAATCCTAATTCAAATGTGTACTAATTAATTTTATTACATATAAATCCCAGTATAGAATTTCAATAGAATTCATTTTTATTTTGAAAGACATTTTAAAAATTCCTCAATGCTTCTTCCATAAATCATGGAATTTTTCCCAAATTATTTAGAAGGTGATGCCTGGAAGCTAAGGAAAAGCATGTATCTAATTCCTTAAAAGGAACATTTCCTATGTCTGCAAATGCTAAATACCAGAAAGCTGAAGAATCGAACTTCAAAGAGGACACCTGTGTGAAATATTAATAAGACCTGTTCCCAACCTGGTATAACTCAATTGCAGAGTAACCTAGGCAGGGAAATTGGCTCAGGAACATCTAATACGTTGGTTGAAATGTTAAAGGTGATGTTTGAAGTTTGTAGCCTGTCAATGCAAGTGAGAATATGAGCTAGTTCACTTGCTGCAATAGCTTACATCTTTTTCTGGATTTTTCATGATAGCTGGACAACTAAAATAATTTTAGCAGATAAAGTCCTCTATATTATAGTCTTGGTGTCATTGTGTGCTACTTGGTATTTCTCCTAAGGTAAGAGAACTCTTTGTTCTTTAGATAATCTACCTTAAGCAGAAATTTTGAACAAAATGTTCAATAATTGTTTTTCCATTTTCTATTTTTATGCTGAAAATAGTATGGCCAGCATACTAGGTTTTTCTGTAATGCTTTGCTATAGGTATTAATGTGAACTTAAAAATAAAACCTAAAATCACATGATCTAAATTCATAAGTCACCAAAAAGAGTACTTTTTCAGATTTTGAGATGTCAGATAGTTTATTAAAATTTTATATTCCCTAAGATTTTTGTGCATATCAAGTACAAATTGTTTATCCTTACATGGAACACTAATTATATGATGCTTTTCCAGTATTCTTCTTATCTCATTTCAAAAATATTTATTAATTTATTTTGTACCAGGTATTGAACCCAGGGACACTTAACCACTGAGCCATATCACCAGCCCCTTTTATATATTTTATTAGAGACAGGGTCTCACTGAGTCATTTAGGGCCTTGCTAAGTAGCTGAGGCTTGCTTTGAACTTATGATCCTCCTTCCTCAGCTTCCCAAGCCTCTGGGTTTACAGGCATGTGTACCACACCTGGCTTATTGAACTTTTTCTGCATGCTAAGACGCTACATCATGTACAACCATAGAAATGTAAAGTTGTGCAGCAATTGTATACAATGAATCAAAATGCATTCTGCTATCATATATATCTAATTAAAAATAAATTAATTAATTTTTTAAAATAATGGGATTAGGCTCTAGGGACTCATAAAAAGGGCTGTAAGAAAAATACACACTAATACTACAGCACAAAGGAGAAAGCATAATTCTGTCCAGGAGAAATTTTGAAGACTTCACTGAAGAGACTACATTTGATTATCAGAATATGCATAGGAATTTTCCCAATGCAGAAAAATAGGACAACAATTTCAAATTTAAGAAATAGTAATTGCAAAAGCATATAGTTTAAAAAGAGTCCACTGTAATCAAGAAGTGTCAAGCCTTTCTGATCAACAGAAGAATAGAATACATTAGGGCAAACGATGAGTTGGAGCCAGCATAGTTACAAGCAGACATGAGTCTATTCTCCAGAGAGGAACATTCCTAAATCCCCACTTTTTAAAATGATTCACCATAATCCTAGTTCTATCCAGTCTTACAACCTTGCTCAGAATTGCACAAAATATGTGCTGTGAGAATTTGCTGGTTGAATGGGCAAAGAAAATTGGTACAATATACTTTCTTGAGCTGAGATTCTGCAGGTACTTTAGGAAGGAAAAGGAAGCAAAATCTCTGGCAATGGATATAGGATAAAGCAAATCCTGAATATACCAAAAAATAGTATTAGAGAGGAAATTTAAATAGAGGAAAAAATAGCATTCCCTGGGATATGCAAGAACTGAATTGAGGCCAGTAGACTGTGTAAAGAGGGTAGACCTAATAGCAGACATGTGAGAAGAGAGAGAAATATAGTCATTTTTTCCCCTGCATCAGGGGCCCAAAAGAAAGACCATTGGTTGTTTTTCCTTTGTTCTGGGGAGATGATATAAGACCACTTAATACACAGAATACATCCCAAGGCTTTTATTCCAAGACTACTTGAACCATTCACTCAGTTTGGACCAGTCATTGGGTGATTTCTCTGCAGGTAAGAAATTCCATAATAAATAAACACCATCATGGGAGGTTTTTAAACACATCAAGGAAAAATTGTGGCTAGTTTTGTTTCTTGAAAGATAAACACTACTAGAGTAGGAAAAACCACTAGCCACTAGGATACATAGGGAATGAAAGCTAGCATGGTTTTGATGATGGTTATACAAGAGCAAAACAATAAACAAGAAATTAATAACTGGTCATTGTCGCTAAATTTTCTAGAGCCAATGAGAAAGGAGAGGTAAGCTAGCAATAGCCAGTACAAACTACTCTATCCATTTGAATCTCCCTTTCTCTACACCTGCCTGGATATGGCAGTTTATGATGGAAACTAAAGGAAGTTGAGTTAGTCTGACCTGCAGGAAGAGCTGTGCAATTTCTCAGGAAACATTTGGAGGGAATGAAGAGAAGAGCATTAATTTGTATGGAAAGAGAGGTAATTTTCAAATAGACCCAGAAAGGCAACACCTATTCTGGAATAAATAATTATCATCATAATAGACCACCATTTTAGAATGCCATCACATGAGTGGGGGGAGAAAAAGAAGTCTAATGTATTCATTCATGAGTAGAGAGCTTATCTGAGGAAATATCACATTGGCTTGGCCATCATCCTTTCAATTTATTTCTTGACTGGTAATGATGTGTCATTTTAGCACAAATCAAGATTATATAGAACTTCAAAAATCATCTATTAAGATGCATGCCTTATGTAATAGATGTACTCGTTGGATATTCCTTGAACACTAAAAAATTTATATCTAGTACTTTTAAATGTCCTAAAAGGAAACTATTTATTTAAAGATATCCTGTGATAAATGTTTGGTCAAGAAAGAATTCTTTGGTAACATGAATAATTCCCCCATATTTATAGGTTAGTCACTTTGAATTTTCATATACTGAATTATGTTTTCTTAAAGGGAGTATATCCTAACTGGCAATGATTTTATGTTTCAAAGTGTATATCTTATACTTATTTCAAATTTCAGTGCAAAATGAATGCAAACATTATTCCAATCACCTTTACACCATAAATATGCCAAAATATCTTAGCCAATGAAAAACTCCCCACTGCTAAATACATGTTTTCATGAAAAACAAATTAGATACATATTCCTAAGGAAAAGAATTTAAATGTATTCTTTGAATCATGCTCTACAATTTTTTTTCCAAAGCAGCTTATGCTGTATCTTACAAAGTCAATGTTTACCAGTATATTTATATGATTTTCTTTCTTTTGTTTTCCCTCCATTTGGCAGAACACACAGTACTATATAGGCATGTGTCTGAATATTTAGCCACACTATGCCAGGAGTCCACACAATGCTTAGGACTGTTTAATTTAACAAAGAATGTGTGGCTTTTGCATGTGCAGGCACATTTATATGAGTAGCTCCAAAACCTCTATTAATGGCAGAACACACTTGTCACTTGAAATTTACAAAATTACAATGAGTTTCAACAAACCACCACCAACTTTATAAATATTTACTTTTTTTAACTTGATGCAAAAATGATGAATATTGGATGCATGAGGTAGAACATCAAAATTGCAGGACACAAATATTAAGGTCACCTTTTTATGATTGCCTTTTCAATTTATCCATGTTTTGCTTATATAAGGGAGATACCATGAAGCTCAAACATCATATATAACCTTCTATATAAATCCTTTATAAATGCTGTAATAACCAAACTGCCCACAGCTTATATATACATTGTAATCTTTAGAATGGGGTATTGTGCAGATAAATTAGGTAAATATTATTTTTAAATTAAGAAACGCTGGCTTAAAACACCATAAACTATTTTTTTAAAATGAAGTAGAGCTGATGGAAACAATTTTTTTTTTTTTTTTTTTTTTTTTTTTTTGGTTCTTGGATTTTTGTGGATAACAAGTAGAATTTCTAGTTTTGAGGAAAGTGCCTGAACCATTCACTGGAGAATTTGCATTGTAAATACAAACAAGCTATTTTGCCTACATTGAGAGGGTTGCTTCATCATCTAAACCAGTGCTTCTCAAACTTTAATAAAACATCTGGGGCCGGGCGCGGTGGCGCACGTGCTTCTCAAACTTTAATAAAACATCTGGGAATGTGTTAAAAAAAAAAAAAAAAAAAAAAATATAAATTTTTGGATTCAGTAGATCTGAATTAGTGTCTGAAACTCTACATTTCTATCACGTTACCATGGGTTGCTATCATTGCTGGTCTGTTGACTAAACTTTGGAAACAAGAGTATGAGTGGATTTTCAAATGTAAAGATCTATTCTGTGTACTATATTTCATTTTGGGCCAGTTAGCCTATCTGAACTTCATGTTTTACCAAATTTACTCAATATTCATTACGGACTTGCAAGGATCAAGCATAGAAACTGGATAGCAGTATAGAAATAACATGATTCTTTTCAAAGTCTTGGAATAGAATTACAGTTCCTCTAAATCAAGATGTATACTCTTTTCCAGTTGCATCAATTCTTTGAGACAGAGTTTACTCTTATGTGGTTGGGTAATATATAGTTATCTACTCCATAGGGCTGTTACAAAAAGGAAATAACATATGTGAAAATTGTAGATTCTTTAAAGCACTATGAATGTCTTTATTGTTAAATTATAATTGTTAAATCACTAAGTTCTTGAACAAAATCAACAGTCAACATTATTATTATATATTTTACACAGTACTTGATGAATCTTTATTCTGATTGCCATTCTGTGTCTTCTACCTTTATTTTGAATATTAACAACTACCAGTCCAGAGTTTCAACATTTTCAATGTGTATTCAATGATTCTTCCCCCACCTACAGGGGGCGGTGTTGTGTAGAAAAAAATGGATCCCCAAATTACTAGATTGTTACTGAGATCTTTAGAAACAGGCAGATCTATTTTTATAAAGAATAGAGAGAAGCTTGTGGATATGAAAGTTTGTTTTTCAAAAGGTAGCCATGATAGATAAAATACCTCCTACAAATTGTCTATGTACCTTCAGAGGTGACCCATCCTCCATCTTGGAAGACATCTGACATGGATTATCTTCCTTCCTTAAACTTTCACAGGTCATAGCAACCCCACCTGTCAAGACCCAAGTTCCAAAGTAACACCTCCATGAAGCTTCCCTGATTCATGTCCTCTGTCTCACAAACACACCCAGCTAGATATTACTTGCTTATTTTGAAAACTTACAATAAGATTCTATTTGTACGGTCCTTTTTTACAGGACTGGTTTATATTACAGATTTTAATTTTATTTTCTAATTCCCTTATTATAGTAAATTTCAAAAAAACAAGATCATCCTTAATGTTCTGTTTCACTTGGAAAAATCAGCATATTGCTTTGTACATGTCAGCTACTAATGTAATTGTTAAACTGAACTGTATTTTTATTTCTTAAATCAGTTTTATTCACTTTTCATTCTTTGAAATTTTTAATCATTATTATTTTTATTTTGCTGAGCTAGGAACTGAACCCACAACCTTGCAAATTCTAGGCAAGAACTCTACTACTGAGCAACATGTCTAGCCCTTTTTACTTTTAAAAAAATCATCTACCCTTATGGATAAAAAGTTTAAAGTTCAAATCCTCAGTGCATTTATTGATTTATTAATTATATTAATTCATAAGCTTACAATTTTATTAACATAACAAGTGCATATTAAACATCCAAAAATTAGAAGTTTGAATGATATTATCCAAAATTTAAAAACAGAAATGCTGAGATATTTTTATCTAAATTCACTTACTGAAGTTTGAGATTCTCTAAGAACAGAAATAATTATCAACTTCTCTGCTATATGATTGCTTATCCAGCATCAGTATAATTCACTAAGATATTATTCTGTGTGTTTTATATACACAGATTGTGTGTGATTTTTTTTCTCCTGAATTTAAGAATCAGATAAAGGAAAGAAATCTGAATTCAGAGCTCTTGCTGTTTTCTGTAAAGCTTGAGTTCATTGAGAAAATGAAATTCAGTGACATGATTGAAAAGATGACATTTTGGTACCATGGAGGAAGACAGGAAAGAGAGCAAGAAAGAGAGAAGAGATTGGCAGGGGGACATTAAGGAGAACAAGGAGGAAAAAAAAAAAACAGGAAACATTTGTAGAGTTCCAATGTTGTAAGAGTGGGAAAGTAAGTTTATCTTGTTGGTTACTAAGAAACTGAGGCCCACTCTGACTCTGTCAGATGATTTAGTAGACTTAAGAATGTCTCTAAGGTGGATCTAATGTTCCTAAACCTGGCAAACATTCTCCTAACATTTGGGGGGTGTTTTAGTCAGATATTTCACTGTTGTGACCAAAAGACCCAACCAGAACAATTATAGAAGAGGAAAAGTTTATTCGAGGGCTCACAGTTTCATAGGTGTTAGTCCATAGAAGGCCGGCTCCATTCCTCAGGCCTGTAGGTGAGGCAGAACATCATGGTGGAAGAGCGTGGCAGAGGGAAGCAGCTTACATGGCGATCAGGAAGCAGAGAGAGGGAGCGCCACTCTCCAGATACAAAATATATATCCCAAAGCCACACCCCCAATGAACCACTTCCTCCAGCCACACCCCACCTTCCTCCAGTTACCACTCAGTTAATCCCATCAGGGATTAATTCACTGATTGGGTTAAGGTTATCACCCAATCATTTCCCCTCTGAATCCTCTCACGTTGTCTCACACCTGAGATTTTTGGGGACCCACATCTAAACCATAACAGGAGGGATCAAAATAGAGGAATTTTGAAATACAAAGACCACCCAGAGTTGGAATTGAATATGTCAGCAATTCTAGAACAAATTGCCATTTCTGTACTTAATGTACTTAGTGGCCCTCAGTTTCCAAGACATTGATAGAAATAATAATAATAATAGCTAAGATTCCATGCCACTAGTCTGGATGGAATTGCAGAATCAAGAGAAAGATTATTTAAAACAAGGATCTAATCAGTCCTGCACACCTGAGTGCATGTTCCCTGATATGTATATGGCCCATGTACTATCTGGGAACGTACTACTTCTTTGCATACATTTTCTGTGACCTCTCTTGATGATGCTTCTTAATGCTCCCATTCTTATTGGTGGGGCATTTAGAATAGACCCTCCAGTGCTTCATGTTCTTAATAAGTATGCTTAAGGAATGAGTTCTTCTATTTTTTAAAATTTTTTGAATTCTTTTATTTTAGAGAGTTCTACTAGTCTTATAAATCATAACTATTTATCTTAGATTATTGTCTTATCTCCAATTTACCTTTAATTAGACAATGCTTAATTGAGTTTTTGCTATGCAACTACCTAAGCACACACCATTCAAAGGTGATGAAATTGAAGAAAAATGGTAATAACTCTTAAGGAACTTTAAAGAACATGAGATGAAGACTTTAACACAAAAAGTAGCAAATGTTAGGGAAGCCAACTCATGGTGACCATAATTGGCAGGTGCTATCACACAAAGGCTAAATGCCAAGTGGTTAAAGTAATTACTATACAAGTAATTACCATGGAAATAGAATTCTATTTCATAATTATAAGGGTTTCTTTTTTTCTTTCTAGAGAGAATCTGATGTGCCATTCATGCTACCAAATGCATGCTAATAATAAGACCAAGTGTGTCTTTCAGTTTATCATTAAATAAAATCATGTTTCTAGGTGAGATTAACACTATAGAAACCAATAATTAATTTAATAAAAAGTGAGAATACTTACATTATACTTTGGGAACTTTGAAAATAAGTTGGTTATTGAATAATTAGCATCTATATAAAGTTTTGGTAATTCACATAGGTAACTTCAATCTAATCTACTAATTAAATCCTTCAACACAACTTGAATCTGTATCTCCTCATTGCATACCTTCAATGTGTAGCTTAGTATACTGGATTGCTCCAAAGTTCTTAACACAATTAAGTTTTCTCATCTTAAATCTTGTTCTTTTATTCCAGAGGAAAACAGAGTGCTACCTTAGACCATTTTGAAGAGTGTGATATTTTAAATCTCTGGAAACAAAAAATAACACACACACACAATTAATAATTCCCTTCTACTTCCACAAGTCCACAGTTATTGAATCCTGTTTAGATGCTTAACAGAAGTGAAGTGGGACGTGCTTTCACCTTGTGTGCATCTATTAAAATCTACCTGAGTTCTTGAACCTCCAAAAAAGTATCTTACCAGAAATATGTAGAAGCCACAGTATGGAAAAGACAGATATGAGTTTTCAGGGGGGGGGGGAGTAGTAGTAAGAAAAGAACAAATGAATTTCAGAGAATAATAAAAATAATGGAAATGGTAACAAATTGTCTCTTCTTCTTCCCCATGTTTCAAGGGATTAAATGAACTAGATCTGTGCCATCCCTTTGTCCATTTTATTTAACACATCTTACATTATTTTGGGGAAAAGAGGATCATTTCTAAGTGATTTTTGCAACTATTGTTCTTATATATGCCAAGAATATTTAAATTTATGTGAACTCATTTTTAAAACAAAAGTATAGAAATTAAGAAAGCCAAGTTCCTCTTTGAAGAAGGTTAATAACCTATAATCCTTTCCATGTCTTACCAAGAATTGGTTGGTAATTTAATTTTATATTCTAATTCATTAGAATAGCATATTACTTTATGACATAGGATCTCACTGACTCAAAAATATATTCATTTTTGAAGCCTTATTAGAAATGCAATATATAAAGGGATTGTTTATCACGTTTCCTAACCCAGATACTCTTCAATTAAATTTGTAGGCAAGTGGCTGGGGGTTTAACTCAGTGGTAGAGCACCTGCCTAGCATGTGTAAGACCCTGGATTCAATTCCCAGCACCACAAAAAGAGAAAAAAAAAAAAGTGTGGGAAAATAATTTCTTATGAACTGATTACTTTTTTTCCTCCAGTGGAGCCCTGTATATTTTACCCATAAATATCTTAATATAACATGTGTATGAATCACAATAAGAAAATTCTAACCAAATTTGGAAAAATTGGTCATATCAAGACACAAATGCAGTCCAAAAACACCCCTAGAAGAGCCCTGGGTGGAAGCTAATAAAGTCATCTTATTCATGGACTACTTGGAAATGTACTGCAGGCAACTGTAGCTTAAGGAAGAGGTTTAATCTCTTTGCCTCAATAGAATGTGTTAAAATCAATTCCATCCTGGTTTATCTGGGTAATAACATTATTTACCAGGTTGGTTCCATGGGTACTGGGCTCAACCACCAATAGTTTTCACTGATTGGGACAGACAACATATAAACCCATTTCAAAGAGTTCAGTCATCTGAGTTTCACAGTTTGCAGGTTCACTTTGTAGGTTCCTGTTGAATTAAAATCTGAATGGCCTACAGCTAAGTTTGTGTCAAATAATATGACCAAAACTATGTAAATGATATGAAAAGTTCAATAGTTCTGAATGTTAGCATAAATCTCTTCTGTTATCCATATTCCATATCAAGAATTAAACTGTAACCCGATGTTGCTTACCAATTATGAATAAAACTACATTGTATTTTTCATTTATTTCCTGAAATACTTGTAAGTAGCAATTATATCTCTTTAAGGATATAAAATAACTAATAATATTTTTTTAAATACAATATTTTAAACTTATCAAATGTTCTTTTTTTTTTTTTTAGTACCTGGGATTGAACTCAGGGGCACTTGACCACTGGGCCACATCCCCAGCCCTTTTTTGTATTTTATTAGAGACAGGGTCTCACTGAGTTGCTAAGTGCCTTGCCTTGCCATTGCTGAGGCTGGCTTTGAACTTACAATCCTCCTGTCTCAGCCTCCCAAGTGCTGGGATTACAGGCATGCGCCACCACGCCCAGCTAAACTTATCAAATGTTCTAAAGGAGTTTTGATGATGTGGGACACACAATTTATAGACACTGTACATCTTCAAAAGAATGCTTGCAATTTTCTGAGACTTCATATTGAAATAATGCTTTATATACAACATGAAAACAGTAGCTTACAGGAGTTAATATATACACAAATACGTGAATTTAAAATACACATGTGAGAGATTAAAAATTATAAATGCCTTCAGAATACTTTTTAGGGGGGTAAAGGGAAATAGTAACAGATAAAGAAAAACTCAAGGAAGTCATAAAATTTATCCTGTGCTTCAAAGAATTGGATAGGATTTAAATAGGTATAGGGTATTTGGAAGAGCACTCTCATTAATGAGAAAAGAGCTTCACAATTCCTTTTTACCATCTAGAAAAGTACACAAAATTTATCAAGAAACTCTACAGTGTTTAGGAAGGAAAAGAAATTTTTCTTGCAAGGAAAAGAAATACTCTGCTTAGCAAGAAGGGGAAACTAGATAAATTTCATTAAAAATAAAAGCGAAAAGACATGTTTATATCAAAAACCTAATAAAGCATGGATCAAAACCACATTTTCTCTTTTTGAAACAAGCTGTACAACAATTCACTTCTATATAAATGTTAAAAATTCTAGTCAACAGGTATCATTATATGTGATAGCTAACAGAAAAAACAGCAATATAAAATAACTGATATTTTTTAAATACCAGAAAATATTTCATTTATTGTATATGGTTCTGATAAGGCATATGAAGAACATCATTTGTAAGATTATAACATAAATGTTTTTAGAGGTTTCTGACAAGTTGTCCATTGTAAACACTATCAGCTAGTTCATTTTACTCTTAGGAATAAAACCTTGAATAAAGCAAAGAAAGTTCTATTTTTATTATTTAAATCCTTAATGCATAGTTTAATACTTTATAGCATTGTAGATGGTGCTAAGTTTTATTAAAGTTGACACAAATATACTGACATTTGCATAGATTAGAAAAAAAAAATCAGTGGATCCCTTCTGTTAAATTCCTAATGTGAATATGACCCAGAATTTTCTAACCAAGAAATGGACAAGAACCATTCAATAAGAATGCTATATAAACAAGCATTACAGGCTGTTGAAACAGACAGTACGGGTTTGAAGATAGAAATTTTGGTTTGTGTCTAGTTCAATATAACATTAAAACTTGGATAGTTTATTTCTTCTTTTTTTTTCTTTACCTCTACAGTATTGTAAACGAACAGTATTATTCATAATACTGGTATTTGTCAAACTCTAATATCTGAATGACACCATGCCTGTTTGAAACAGACTTTTATATTCAAATGCCACTGAATATATGTGAAATTCTTTGTACTCTTTGGATTGACTTTCAAAAATACATGCCACATTAAAAGAAATAGACAAAACTGATGTTACTATGTAAACAATAAAATCGGACCAGAAACCCTCTCTTAGTACTTATATGGTTAGAGTTTCCTTCTATTTCTTCTCATGGTACATTTCAACAAGTCTAATTTCTATTTTCTGTCTCAGAGGAATAAGAATTACTTGTTTTGCCTTGTTTAAATGAATTGCTTTGAGAATCTCTGTTGAGTACTTTACCTAAACCCAATGACGGATGCCATATAATTGTTGGCACATTCTTGATTATCATCAAGATACATGCTGTGATAACTTGAAATCCTTGGCAAATTTAATGGACATTTTATATAGTGCATCTTGGCTTGAAAATGTCAAGCAAAAAAGTCAAAGCAACACAGTCTATATAAGCTCTCACTGGATGTGAAGAGCTGCCTCAGACACGCAGATCTAACTGCCGGGTTTCTCATCACAAAGCTAAATGACTCGAGTGTTATCAAACTTATTTCTACCAAGTACTCAAGTACTAAAATGACAAATCATAGGGATGGCTGTTAGCCTGAAGACACTTCTGTTCCATTATTTAAAGTCTGTTTTTTTTTTAACGTCTGAGATTTCTATGTGGAAAAAATAATGAACTTTAAGAAATGTCACTTTTACTAACAGAAATTATGGCTTGAACACCTGAATATGAATATTAAATACAAAAAAGTACATTTAAATAATGTTAAGGTTGTGACACAAACTGACAAAAGCAGCAAAATTCAAAGTTAAGGATGACACTCCACCTTAACTCACCCTGTTATGAGGGGGAAAGGGCACCAGAATGTACGGCGGGAAACGCTATCCTGGCCTTCATTCCCTGCCACCTGATTGTGTCACATAGTGTTTTACTCTTCATACAATTTAATTGGTTTTTGGCATTTGGCATTCCCTCTCTTTTCTTAAAAGAATTTTTGGTGCCCATTTATAAAATGTCATTTAGAAACCTACACATATTGATACTGTCCTTTGAGGGTCACTCTTGGAAGTGATATCATTTGAGCTGTTTTGAGTGTGTGTGTGTGTGTGTGTGTGTGTGTGAGAGAGAGAGAGAGAGAGAGAGAGAGAGAGAGAGAGAGCCTGGGCTTATACATATGTGTGTTGGAAAGAGGCATTTATCAAACTATGTGAGTACTGGCAGAAAAGTAAAAAAAAAGACAGAAAAGTTTAAAAAGCTAACAATTTTTTAGTATTTAGTCTATGCCAAGCATTATTTTAAGTTTTTACAGGTATTAACTTCTTCAGTTCTCCAAGAAAAACAAATCATAGGGTCATTGTGGTTCATGTGATCTTGCATTTTCCAAGATTCCTGTTGCCAATTTACAAATTAATGAATATTTGCTACCAATAAATCCACTACGTTTTCTTGGGTTGAAATTTTTGAGCATACATTAATACTTGTCATGGCATATTATATAAAATGCTGACAAAAATAAGATTATTAGTGGCAGTCAACTCTGTCTTACTTCCACCTCTATCAACATTCATCCAGTAATAGAGCAAATGTGAAATAAACATATTATGTTATATTACAAAATAATCCTAGAGAGTATCCTGAACAAATTTTTTATGGATACATAAACAGGTTTTCTAAGATTTATATAGCCTGCCTGAAACACTTCAAAGAGCCCCTTACTCTCAGTTGAAGATATTTCCACTCCCCACTCTCTTCTTTGTTATCAGTAATAAAAGCTATCTTTGTTTAATGAGTTGACATCGCACAATGTCTCAAGATCATTTTCATGTTAATCTAGTGAGGCCAAGTTGCCTGACAGTAATGCCAATGGCACCAAAATATAAAAAATAAAATAATAATAATAATAAATGTAATTTTAAAAACTAATCAAATTCAAGATAATTAAATCATATTTAATTCAGTAGGACATAAAGTCTTTCAAAATAATATATAACATAAAGATAAAAACTTTTCAGTAGGACATAAAGTCTTTTTTAAAACAATATATATAATATAAAGATAAAAACTTTTCAGGTATGGCCAACAAGGATACAGGTGACAAGACAACATATAAATCAGAAGTCATTGACAATGATAATTTGTGAGATCATAATTCACTGTTTGTCACCATCCCCAGATCCTGAATCTATCGTTTTCTTTCCTCTCGGAGGCCACAGTACACTGATTCATGCTGACCCAGGAGTAGGGTGGAGGTCAGCCTCTGAGCCTCTCTTCTAGCAATGTCTGAATCTACATTTCCTCTCCTTCTGAACAGCAGCACAGCTCTAAAATCAAGGCTGTCCCAATCTCCAATAATTCTGTTTCCTCCCATGGCTTTTTCTAATCTGAAACTGGTGGGGAATCTGCTGTTATTTATTTGCCCATATGCAAGGTACCTTACTGTAAGTGAAAGACACATCCTGACACATGAAACTCAGGGTTATCATGTGACCAACTTTGGCTCCAAAATAAATAAATAAACAATGTCTGTCACTTCCGAGGAAAAGCCTGAAAAGCCAGCCTGAAGCATATTCTCATTGACTTCCGTTGTCATGACTGGCAAAGTTCTCCACAGGAGCTACACATCCATCTGAGTCTTAGAAGGAAGACGATAAAGAACAGAACCTCAACTGACCTGCAGCAAACATGTTGAAGCAAAGATGAAGCATCAGCAGGAAATAAGTGTTTCCATATTCATTTATTTTGAATCGTCTATTGCCAGTGCACAACCTAGTTCAGCAGTTCTTAATTTTAAGCAATTATTAGAAATACTTAAAAGTGTTCACTCGTCCTATGCCCCAGGTTTCTGAATAAGTGGGTCCAGAGCAAGACCTGAGAATTTACCACTCTCACAGGTGATACTGATGCTGCTGGTCCAGAAATCAGACTTTGAGACTCAGTGACCTCGTCTCTCCTAACTGATGCAAGTGTAATGCTTTCACACTGTTGGTATTCTCTTACAGCATCCACTACCTTATTTTGCTTCTTTAATCCTGACTGTGTCCCTCCACAGAGTGATTAATTAAATTCTCTTTGGTTGAAGTCATCTAAGTGGAAATTCTCCTTCACACCAGGAACCTAACTGATCTACCTTGTAATGAAATTGCTCATGACATTGTCCAAAGACTATCAATAGATGCTTTCTTCCATGAATAACAAACAGCAAATGAGAAAACTGAGTTTCAAACTAACCCCTCTTTGATGGCTAATTTACTTTTATATCTCAGATTGAATTTAGATAGCTCCAACTTCATAATCTGAATGTTCATTATAAAATTCTAAAGACAATTTAGAATATATCCTCTGAATTTCATTTTGTGTCTCTTCATAATAATAGTATATTGTATTCCTAATTACATTTTACTGCAAAAGTGACAGGAATCAGTTTTGATTTCCAGAGGAGACAACAACCATGCTAAAGTTTTCCAAAAGAT
The DNA here is from genome assembly GCA_025594165.1 of Tamias sibiricus. Classification (NCBI taxonomy): domain Eukaryota; kingdom Metazoa; phylum Chordata; class Mammalia; order Rodentia; family Sciuridae; genus Tamias; species Tamias sibiricus. The sequence continues at coordinate 136,258,531 of CM046660.1, read as the reverse complement.
GCACAAAGTAATATATAACATATGTTCTTGAGACAAACTTACCTTGACCAATAGTGAACTCAGGAAACAACAAAAAGACACTTAGCAATGGGATTTTACTACATGTAAATAAGTTTTCAGGCTCTGATCAGCACAAACACAGCACCAGGAAAATGCAGAAGGGTGTTGAACATTGAATTAGAAGTTTCTGAGTACAACAATCCTGCATTAATTGCTTCCATAGAGACCACCATTAACATATATAAATACAGTAAAATAGAAATTTAAAGAGGAAATCTTGTAATGTTTCACCTTTATGGGAGAAAATGTAACAATTTTGTATAAGATTAGTAGATGTACATTAAACTTCATTTTTATTCAAATTTTAGTATCAAACAATATGACTTACTTGCATACAAGTATAGAGTACATTTAAAGGAGTTTCATCACAATGAAAAATGGGAGAGAATCAGAATGTTTATTAGTAATGGATTAAATAATATTTATGGTATATCCATTCAATGGCATTTATATCATTTAAATGAAAGTAAATTACAAAACATCATGTACTAAATGATTCCATTTTTTCAAATGTGCATGTGGGGAATTGTGTGTAAATGTAATGAAACAATAAATATTTGGAGAAAACCAGTATATTTAGCAAATATAAATAATAGTCATCTTATAGTGGTGCAATGACATTCATTTTCTATGTTGTATTTTACACATTTTCTGATGTTATAAATTTATAAAAACTGTGTGTCAATATTTACACAAATTTTCTAAATATTTGGCAATAATAAACTATTATAGTGGTAGTTCAAATAAAAGTGATAAAAAGAAGCAGCTGTCAAAAGGAATGAAAAGTAAAAATACAAAATAATTTGTGACCCACAAGCTTAAAGAGTAGTCTAGAATAATAAAATAATAACAACAAATATCATCAATAATGTTAATTAATTTTTATTATTTCCTTTCATGATAAAAATCTCAACATATTTGTATAGAAGTATTGTACCTCAACATATTAAAGAACATATATATCAGGCCCACAGTGAACACCATATTTAAGCTTAACCTTTAAAAGCTTTTCCCTGAAATCAGGACCAAGGCAAGGATGCCTATTCTCACTACTTTTATTCAATATTTGTTGGACATTTTTTTAATATACAGGAATGTAAGCTGCCTGGTAAGCTGCCTGGTACCGTAAACCGGGAGGAAAACTCTCGGAGGCAGAGTTAAGCTTTTACTACTTTTACTTCTACTTTCTTAGAGCTTAGAGAGGGAAAGAAAGATTTTTAGAGAGAAAGATTAGAACGAGCTTTTCTTCTTGTCTTCTTAGCTTAGAGTAAAGAAAGATCTTAGCTTAGAGTAAAGAAAGATAGAGCTTAGCTTAGAGAAAGATTAGAGCTTCTTTCTTCTCTCTTCTTTCTTCCTTCTTCTGTCTTCTGTCTTCTGTCTTCCTCGGGAGCCTCGGCCTTACTCTGACCAGTCCTCTGGAGCCTCGGCCTAACTCTGGCCAGTCATTACTTCTTCTATCTGGTTTCTCTTCTGTAACCGCTCTGCCTACGTTCTGGCCGCTCTGATTCTTCTGACCGACCGAGTGACTGCCCGGCTGACTGAATTCTCCGTTCTCCTAACTCGGACCGCTTTCACCGGGTTATATACCTTCAGGTTTGCGGGTGCCTACAGGTGCGTCACATACATATCAGGTGGAACTTATGGCTTCCAGCTAGCTACAACAGCCCTTCCTAATTAGGGCTCCTTCATATTCCTTCCCTTTAGTTTAAAAAGGTGCTTTAATTCTATTTTCTCTATTTTCTTTTCTTGTCCCTACCTAGCTTTTCACCTTTTATTTTTGAAAGGGTGGATATTTGAGCCCTTTTTGAGAAGGTGCTGTGGCTTTAAGGAAGCCTAATGCTGAGGAGCAGCTAACGCACTTAGTTAAGCATAATTGCATAAGCGGCTTTGACTTTTTTTTTTTTTTTTTTCCTCTTCTTTATTTTTCTTTATGGCTTTCTTGCCAAAGCTCAATGGCTTTTTTTCTGCATGGTTTTTACCATGCTATTTAATTCTCTATTTTCTTTTAAGCTCATGGCTTTTTTCTTTATACTAAAGCTCAAGGCTTTTTCTCTATATTTTTTTTTGGCCGGCTACTCTGCTTCAGCTTAATTCTTAACTGGCCTCAACTGAGTCAGAGGCTATGCTCTCTTGTTTCTACTCTTTTTGCTGGTCTCAACTGAGTCTGGCTTCTTCATTTTTTATGGCTTTTGGCCGGCTCGGCTTTTCGCCGGCTACTCTGCTTCAGCTTAATTCTTAACTGGCCTCAACTAAGTCGGCTTTTGGCCGGCTCGCTTCGGCTTTTCGCTGGCTACTCTGCTTCGGCTTTTGGCCGGCTACTCTGCTTCGGCTTAATTCTTAACTGGCCTCAACTGAGTCAGAGGCTATGCTTTTTCATTGCTCTTATTTCTTAGCTTTTCTTCTCTGCCTGCCGAGCCCCGGACGGACCACCATTTGTAAGCTGCCTGTCACGGCCAGCCACGGCGCCGCCACGGGAGGAAAATTCTCGGAGGCAGAGTATAGCTTTTGCTACTTTTACTTCTACTTTCTTAGAGCTTAGAGAGAGGGAAAGAAAGATTTTTAGAGAGAAAGATTAAAGCGAGCTTTTAAGATTAGAGCTTCTTTCTTCTCTCTTCTTTCTTCCCTCTTCTTTCTTCTGTCTTCTGTCTTCCTCAGGAGCCTCGGCCTAACTCTGACCAGTCATTACTTCTTCTATCTGGTTTCTCTTCTGTAACCGCTCTGCCTACGTTCTGGCCGCTCTGATTCTTCTGACCGACCGAGTGACTGCCCAGCTGACTGAATTCTCCGTTCTCCTAACTCGGACCGCTTTCACCCGGTTATATACCTTCAGGTTTGCGGGTGCCTACAGGTGCGTCACATACATATCAGGTGGAACCCATGGCTCCAGCTAGCTACAACAGCCCTTCCCAATTAGGGCTCCTTCACAGGAATGTTTTCACGTTGCGGAAATTTTACAAAATGTACAATTTAAATAAGAGATATAACATCACATAACTATTTAAATTTTGTGTTTTCTCTAGGAGTTTACCTTTCACTGACACTTTTAACTGAATTACCAGATGAAAATACATAAGTATAGATTTCAGGCTTTTACAATTGAGCAAACTTTTGTTTTGTTTTGTTTTGTTTTCTGTCAAAGCTAAAAAGAACAAGTTGTAAAAGTGCCACCAACATAGTTGATAAGCTAGAATTAGACACAAAAATTAGAAACATAGGAAAAACCAGAAGAAGTGATGCTGACTTGGGCCTTTCTTGAGCTTTCTCATTGGAATTAACAAATTATCAGATTTTAAACATGAAAAAAAAAAAAAAAAAAACAAGAGAAATGAGTCAATATGTAAAAGGTTTTTGTTTTGTTTCATTTTCATTTTTAACTTAGAACTTGGGTTTACCATTGTACTTAAGATAGGTCAGAAATTTCCATTACCCAATCAATGAAGAAAATAGGGAAATATTCAAAGGGAAAAAGTCAAGCAACAAGCAGAGAGCTTCTACACAAGAGTCCCAGCTCTCTATTTTTTTCCTGTGTAATAAATTCCCTTCCAGGATGCTCAATGGAAGCAACTGGCTTGTTCCTGCAGATGGATTATGAGTGGTGGACACAGCTGTGCAGATCTGGCACATAGAGTTTTTTCCCCAGATTTGCCAGCTCTCTAACCTCCTTCACCCCACAGTTGTTGCTCAGAGTCCTCTAATCCTCCTCAGAGAACACATGAGTTAAGCCTGGAGCCTGTCTCTCCTACCCTTGTCCCCAAAGATAACCTGTCATCACAGTAAGTAAGATTATTTACTTTTTGCTGTTTGAAACAAAGGTTGGAAAAAATCGAAGAAAATATACACAATATAAAGGCTTATTTGATTTCCACTTACATGAAACCCATATCTGTTTCTGCCTTTAGAAATTTGACATTCATTATGACCAATTCAAGCTAATTCAGTGTTGGAAAAAAAAAATCTGCTATACAAGTCAAGAAAGAAGAAGACTGATTTCAGGACCCTTAAACATTTATCTAGGTGTCAGGTATTGGCATGAGATTAAAGCATATAACCGATAATAAACATCACAATAATGTTTAACCACACAAAGAGTTAAATTGTGAAGAATTTCACATCTCTAGAATTGAACTAAAGAAACTAATAAAATTATTAGCTGGGTAAAAGCTAGACTTTTCTGTCTTATAAACCATTCAATTTGTTTACTATTAATAATAATGATGATGAAGGTAAATGGTCTAGTTTGATTAATATTTTTCATCAAACAAATGGGAGATATTTTCCCTTGAGTATTTTATCCATGCATTCATTAAGTCAACCAATATTATTGACTACTTGCTATATGTCTACCAGGTTCTAGTGCTTGAGATATAATAATGAACAAAAAAGTTCCACACTCAAAAACAACAAACCTACAGATATTTTGGACCTCACTGAATTTAAATTGTAGCACAGGAAAGACATGATAATCAACAGACACACACAAAAAGCAAAGCAGTATTTTAGAAAAAGGCTTGCTATGGACAGAGACAAAGCAGAAAAAGAGGGAAAGTTTTTAAAGATGCAAATTTAAACAGTTGATCAGGACAGGTCTTGTTGAGCAATGACTATAAAGAGGTGAGGAAGTTAGCTGTGTGCTATTCTGGAGGAAGAACATTCTCTTCGGACAGAATAGGAAAGAAAGGGCCAGTGTGCAGGGGTAAAGGACAGGAAATGGTGTGAGATTGGGGATGTGAAGGTGTCTGTGTCAAGCTTTGTTGAACATTATGAAGACTTTGCATTTTTCTGTGAAATGAGAAACTATGTGAGGTTTGTGAGCAGATAAGGAAATGGTCTAACTTGTTTTGTAAAGATCTCATTAGCTGTGAAATCCCTTTGGGCATTGAAGTATAGAAAGAAACATGAAGACCAGTGATGAGGCTTTTGCAGTAACTTGGGTGAGATAATGAGTGCTCTGACATCCAAAGTGAAGGTGGTTTAACACTTATATGTGCAGGATCCCTAATTGGGGAGATGGCTGAGATTGCAGTTGGCTGCGGGCCATGGAGATGTTCGGGCATTGCCGCCTTCTGTGGTCTCGCAGGAGTTGGCCCGGGATCTCGGGAGACTTGAGCTGGGACTTGGCGGATCAGGTCGGGGCCATTGGTTGGTTGGTTGGTTGGACGAGTGTGGTTTTGGTGTGTGGGAGTTGTTGTTGGAGCTGGAGAGAAAAGCTACAGAATAAAGAGCCTGTTCGTTTCCAGTCTGCCTCTAAACTTATTCCCCCAGCTTCATTGCTCCAAGCGGCAATCGCTTCAGGCAGCAACATATATGTATATATGTACATAAATATATACGTGTATATATGTGTGTGCATACATACACACACACACACAGATAGATAGATAGATAGATAGATAGATAGATAGATTACTGAATGGAAAAAAAATGTTTGTTCTAGTTTTCAAGTGAGTTTTAAAAGGGTAAGACTGCCTATTAGAAATCCAAGTACAGAGAAGAACATTGGAAATGTACACCACCAAATTGTCAACTACACATGCATCTTGGTATCAAGATTCTGAAATGTCTTTTCTTCCTCCAAATCTCTAGTGATTTGTCATGATGACATAGTGACTTTCCAAAGATATTATGAATATGCTCAGTACCTGAGACGATAGGAATTTACTACCAATTTAGACTCTATTGGTACACTTGATGTTTCAAACTGTGCAGTCAGAACCTTCAAAAGCAGAAAGATGAAGGAAAAGTGAAACAGGTCTGTTCATTTTTATTCCAAGGTGGTAAATGATCAAACTCTACACCTGGATCAATAACTCTGGCTGCTGATGTGCAGTTCTGGGGAATTCCTGTCTGGCTGAGTCTCTGTAACTGGAACCAGATACAGGAAGGTGGGGACTGGAGGGAGGTTTGAACCAAAGTAAAGGTGATACTGCAGCCCAATATTCTCCAAACTTTGTTAAATTAAAAACAGTTTGCTAAAAAAATTTTAAGTTATTTTTAAAAAGAGAAAATTCTTGGAAAATTGTGCTTTCAATAAATTTAAACTTATTTCCATAAGAGCTTTTCAGAACTTTTACTATGCTAACTTCCATCACTAATATCCAACAGTGTAATAAAATATGATCAGTTTCTCAATGTTATGAGATCTACCCTGCAGCATGGTAGAAGGAGCCAGAAGTCTCTCTTTCTTGAGCTTATTTTATAAGAGTCTGCATCCCATTCTTGGAGACTCTGCCCTCATGACCTCATCACCTCCTTAAGGCCCCACCATCTAAAACTAACACTTTGGAGGTTAAGATTTCAACATACAAATTTTGGGAGACATTCAGAAAATAGCAACAGAAGTGGTATTCCACTAGACAGGTTTGAATACACACAAGGAAAAAGCATGGAATATTGTGATATTGAGTGACATTTGTTAATAAAGCTTATAGCATTTGGCATACTTTGTGTTGAGATTATGACATTTAATGTTTTTATGAATCACTTATAATGTCATAATTCCACAAACCCATTAGGTGCAAAATAATAATAATTAATAAAAAGAGAAGACAATGAGTGCCTTTACTTTCTTTTCTTCCGATTCTGAACAGATGCACTCCAGAAAAATGGTGGTGTCCTTTTGGTAAATCAGAATGTCAGCTGAGTATTTTTAAAAAGAAAAAGAAGGAAAAAAAAAAAAAAACTCCTGGACTTTCTCTGAAAGGTTAAAATGGTTTAAGTAAATTTAGTCAAAGTAAATGACATCTAGTGACGAATACAAGAAACCATATATATTTATAAATGCTTTCACTTAAATTCTAAACAAGCAATTTACCAAGCTATAATTTCAAGAGATTGTGAAGTGATTCTGACAAACTATATCAAAAACTTTAAGTGGTAAAGAAGTGATAGGTGGACAAAAGAATACAGGTTGATAAAAATATTAATCTAGAGTCTCAGGCACCTTAATGTTACAATCTATGGTTATGAGTAATCGCTTGGAAATGAAAACTCCTCTAAGTGGCTGTTGTCCTTTTCCTGCCCTCACGGTACCTAACCAGCTGTAGCTGACATCAGCTTAAGAAGTAGCCACATTGCTGCACATCAGCGGCTGTTAGACACATGCATTGTCAGCCGGACAACTAGCTTGTGATGGAATATTGGAATGCAAGCTTTATTCTTCACACAGACATGAGGTGAGTTTAGTCATGATTTTAAAGAATTATTTCATTTAGCAGACCTTACATTTAACCGAATAAAGTGAAATTAAAATAAAATGCAAAGAGGTTCGATAACAACGTAAGTGGGTTATAAGAATTAACATTAATGTTCCTAAACCAGCTCATTCCCTAACGTGTCTGACATCAGAATTTACCAAGATTAATCAGTGGTCATAAATACCAATGCCATACACAAAGAAAGACTGGTCTCTCCTTATATACGACAAATAACTTAAAACTACTTAGCATTTTGCTTTAAGATAAATTTGACTCCTTGATTATATTTCTATAATTCTTTGATCCTTAACAACTACCAAAAAAAAAAAAAAAAAAAAAAAAACTTTGCCATCTTAACATGCTCAAGTTTAGATATTTGGAATACCTGGAACTTTCTGCTTGTTGGAAAAGAAAGATTGCTTCATCTCTCCTTTGTGTAGTCTTTTACTAACACCAGAGCCTCTCCCCTTCAATCCCTGATCTCCTGAAAAGCAGGCCCAGGCTCATCATCACTCTCACCAGCTTTATTCTGCTGGTCTTAGGAATATCAGTGTCCACATTGATGGTTCTTTTAGCCCTCATTCCTTGACTTCAGCTTTTACTTCTGTCTTTCTCCCTACTGTGCTGATTCTCCTTAGCACAGTGGTGAGCAAACTACACCAGTGGGCCAGTCACTTGTTTATTCTTCTTTGTTTTTAATACACTATATTTTTAGAGCACATTTAGGTTCACAGCAAAATTGAGCAGAAGGTACAGAGATTTCCTGCATCCCCAGCCTCATGCATGTTCAACCTCCCCAGGTGTCTACTGGTTACAATTAGTGAACCTACAACAATGCATCATTATCACCCAAGTCAGAGGTTCATTCTTCCAGTTGGACATGCTGTGGGTTTGGACAAATTCATAATGACATATTCACCATAATGATATCATATAGAGTAGTGTCACTGCCCTACAAATACTATATGCTTTGCCTATTGGTCCTTCTCGCTTTCCTTACTCCTAAATACCACTTATCTTTTTACTATCTCCATAAATTTATCTTTTTGAGGGCATTAGAATTGGAATACTATAGTATGTCACCTACTCTATTTGACTTTTTTTTTTTTTCACTAAGAAATATGCATTTGAATTCCCTCCATGTCTTTTCATGGCTTTAAAATTCATTTTCTTTTCATCACTAAATAAAAGCTTGGTCTGGATGTAGTACCGTTAATGCATCCACTTATCTACTGAAGAACATTTCAATTGCTTCCAAGTTTGGGCAAACACGAATTGCTGCTATAAATATCTATGTGTAGGCTTATGGGCAGACATAATTTTTTGACTCCTTGGGTAAATACTAAGACATGTACTATGGATTAAATATTTGTGTTACTCTAAAATTCTTATGTTAAAATCTGAAGTCCTAAGGTGATTGTATTGGAATGTGGGGACTGTGGAAGAAGATAAGGTTACGAAGCCCTAGCTCTCATTAATATAATTAGTACCCTTAAAAAAAGAGACCTCAGAGAGCTCCCTAGCACCTTCTACCATGTAAGGACTCACTGAAAAGATTATTGTATTTCACACACACAGAATCCATTAGTTCCTTGGACTTCACAGCCTTCTGAACAGTAAGAAATAAATTTCTGATGTTCCCAAGCTACCCCGTCTATGGTATTTTTGGTATAGCTACCTAAAAGTACTAAGAACATGATTGCTGAATCACATAAGACTAAGTTAAATTTTTGTAGGAAACTGCCACACTGCCTTCAAGGTTGCTGTACCACCAGTAATAAATGAGAGTTTCTGTTAGTCCACATTCTTCCCAGTATTTGGTGTTGTCAGTGTTCTAAATTTGGATGCTCCTAATAGTTGTAATGCTACCTCATTACTTTAAGTTGCATTTCCATGAAAACATCTGATGTTGAATATTTTCATATGCTTTCTAGCCCCCTATACAACTTCTTTGGTTACTTTTCTATTAAAATTTGGGGACAATTTTTAATTGGGCTGTTCAGTTTCTTACTGTTGATTTTTAAAAGTTTTATTAATATGTAGCATAAACTGTCCTTTATCAGGTATGTCTTTTGCAAATATTTCTCTGAATTTCTGTTTATTTTTTCTTTCTCTTAACAATGACTTTGTAAGAGGAGAAATTTTATCTTTAACAGAGTCTAGCTTACCAATTTCTGTTTTTGAAAGTTTAGTGCTATATCTAAAAAGTCACTGCCATACTTAAGATCATTTAGATTCTCTCTTTTGTTATCTTTAACCTTGCTATACTTTGTAGTTTTGCATTTACATTCAGGTGTGTGATGTACTTACAGTTAACTTTTGTTAAGGTGCAGGATCTGTCTCTCTAGCCACCCTACATATGAATGTCCAGTTGTTTGGGCACCATTTGTTGAAAAAACCATCTTCTCTTCCTTGTTTTGGCTTGCTGTTCTACCAAAAATCAATTGGTGATATTTATTTTGGTCTATTTCTGGGCTCTCTTTTCTATTCTATTGATCTGTTCATCTATCCTTTTTGCCAATATGACACTCTATTGATTACTGTGATCAAGAAATTGAAGTTGAGCAGTAATGTTTCTCTGACTATGCTTTTTGCCTTTCACATTGTGTTGGCTATTCTAGATCTTTAGCCTCTTCATACAAAGTTTAGATTCAGTTTAGAATCAGTTTGTTGATATATAAAAAATAACTTTCTAGGATTTGACTGGTATTTCCTTGAATTTCTAGACCAAGTTGGAAAGAACTGACATCTTGCTAATCTTGCTAATACGGTCTACCTATCAATGAAGATGTTTTCTCTCTCCATTTATTTAGTTGTTCTTTGATTTCTTAAATCAGAATTGTGCAGTTTTCTTCATACAAAGTCTTATACATTTCTTGTTAATTTATACCTAAGTATTTCATTTTGGGAGTGCCATTGTAAATGGTAGTATTTTAATTTCAGATTCCATTTGTTCACTGCTGGTATATAAGAAAACAATTGACTGAAATCATTCTTTTTCATACATTCTCCCTCTTTTCATAATATTTACTTGGGAAAAAAATTCAAGCCTGTATAAATGTTTCCCATCTGTTTTTGTTGTTGTTGTTGTTGTTGTTGTTTGTGGGGTTTTTTGTTTTGTTTTGTTTTTTGTTTTGCTCTGTACTCTGCAGTTGAATATAACTGGAGAAATTCACAAAGCCACATCCACCAGTTTCTCGTTTACTTCATAACAACAAAACCTAAATGTATTTTAAGTTTAAAAAACTATTCTATTTCTCTGACAAATTCATTCTCCTTGACACCTATTTCATACTTTTATGTATCCTCCTCAAAGTGTTTCAACAAATAAGTAAAAAGAAGCAATCAGAAAAGACATTCCATATACTTCTAGCATCTCAAAGATACTATGCACAGAATGTGTGAATCAGTGGGAAATATTGCTCAATATCATATATCCACAACATGAGAAAAAATTATTCTTGTGTGATCATTTCCCATTAGAAAATTAATTCCACTTTAGTATAAGTATTATTTTGAGGTGAACTTATGAAACAAACAAAATATACCAAGAAAAATTATAGAGGCTTCCCAAGTATTATGTTTTTTTAATCCTTACCACAATTCTATGAGGTTGATACTTAGATTGTGTTCATTTTACATTGAGGAAACTGAGACACAAAGAGTTTAAATAAATTCACCAAAGTCATGAGGCTTAACCACTCTGCTCTCCTATAGTAATCTATTTTTATTCTTTATTTTTAGGGTTAATTCCTTTCACTTAAGGGGTTTTCTGTCTTTAACAGGTTCTTTCAAAACTATGTCTCCTGTTGCAAGTATAATAAAATTCAGACAATATCATTGCCTCTCAAATAGACACAATAAAAAAGTAGTCATTATGATGGCAAATAAGCACAAGAATGAGTATTCTAAATCATTAGTCATCTATAAAATTCAAATTCAGAAAAAGGACATACACTTTACACCCATTATCATGGCTAAAATGAAAATAGATGTCAATATCAGAAGTTGATAGGGATGTAGAGCAACTAGAATGCTCACATGTGATTAGTAGATATATAAAATATTTCAACCTTGTTTAGAAATGTTTGGCTATTTTTTTACAAAGTCAAACAAAACCAACTTCACAATTTTTCAATGTGCTGTCTTCAGGTCTACTTGTTCAATCCCCTGCTCACCCAGAGGTAATTGCCTTCTAGGGAAGGGAAGAGTGCTTGGACATTGAGGGCAGCCTCAGCCTCTCTCTCATTTCATGTTTCCAGACCAGAGTACTTTATTCAAGCAAACCCCAGACTTCAGATTATTTTACTGCACGCAATTCTGTATCTTTAACAAGTTCCAATTTTAGTCAAGGTGAATTAAACACACACCGTGGTGTTTCCTCCCACAGAATGTAACTACAAACACTAGATAAAATGCACAAGGCAGTCATATGAGAATTCTAAAATGTAAATGGTAACTGGTGGATGAAGGAAGGAAACCATGTTTTTTTGCTTTTCACATTGTGTTGGCTACCTGAAAGCACTGAACTGACAGTTTCACATATATTGTTCCATCAGTACCTCTTGGCCTGGACTCAAAAGCATCATAAAATGGGGACCTATGATCAAGATCTAGACAGAAAATATTCTAAGAGAAATTTCCTATTTCTGGTCCAAGGAGTAGGAAGAGAAGCCTATTATATGGATAAGAGAGAGTGCAATAAATCTCATGATTTTTAAAAAATTTGTTCTTCTTTGCATTTCTCTTTACAGAGAAATTTTCTCCTCAGAAAATTCTGTATATATCTATAATGGAGGTGATATCACAGCAGATGGGCATGTGAAAAAATTCCAAGGACAGGACACTTTCTCTCTGGATAAACTGTTTTTTTAACTGCATGGGATAAAATTTCCTCAATTCTTTCTCCCTCTCTCTCTCTCCCCACCCCCATTACTGTTTAAACTTAGAAATAGAAACATTCATATCATGAGCACAGAATAGCAAAGAAACCAAAGCCCAAACCATTATAGACAGAGGAAAATGTTTAGGAGATCATGATGAGGTTGAAATTGGAATTGAAGATAGAGGTTGCATAAGGTTATGTATGAATTGCTGGACTCATCACAAAGCTGGGTAAGCATGGATCTGAACCTGCAAAAACTAACCAAAATTACTGATACTATCATTAGGAAGTAAACAATACCCAGAGTCACACAAAGTAACATCAAAGTTTTCAGGATATAAGCCAAATTACCTGACATAATGGTACAGTAAAAATTTAATAGCTCATATTTAAGATAATCAACCAATGCCAAACTTAAGGTGGTAGCAATACTGGAATTAGCATACAATTTTTTTTTTACATCAGTCATGAAAATCATGCTCTAAAAGGTAACAATGAGAACTTTTAAATAATAGGAAGACAGAATAAATCAGCACATAAATTGCAAATATAAAAAATCAAATGATAACAAGAAAAAATAATAAATCAAAATAAAAATTTCACTGAAGGAACTTAGTACCTGAATGGAAAAAAAAAAGAGGAAAGAATTAATAAGCTCAAAATGAGAATGATAGAAATTATCTAGTCTGACAACTTGAGAGAAAAATAATTTTAAAATATATAAACAGCAACAGGAACCTGTGGTACAAACAAAATGTGTAACATTTATGTCAATAAAATATGGAACAAAGAAAACATCTTTTAGAAAATTATCTTTGGAGAATAATGGTTATATGCTCTCCAAATTTGTGAAAGAAAAAAAAAACAGATTCAAGAAGCTCAGCAAACTCTAAACAGGATAAACTAAAGAAATTTATGAACAGACAAATTATAACAAAATTTCCAAAATCTAATGATAAAGAAGAGACCTTAAAATGTAATGGAGAAAAGTAACACATTACCTACAGGAGAACATTAGTTTGAATTACTGTGGAATTCCCATAAGGAATCACAGAGGATAGAGACACGAGAATATTTATGAAGTGTTTGACCCAAACAGTTGTTGATCCAGAGTTCAGTATCCCATGAAAGTACTTTCAGGGATGAAGGCCAATAAAAGATCTTCTCAGATTAAGGAGAATTATGAGAAATTCTCACCAGAAGATTTACTCTAAAAGAAGTTCTTCAGGCAGAAAGGAAATTAAACCCCCAAAAAAAGTAATATTTCAAGAACAATTGTAAAACAACTGAAATGATAAATATCTGGGTAAAGGCAATAGATTATTTTATTGTTTCTTAAATGCTTTCAACTATGGGAAATGGTTAAAAATAATTATATCATTGTTGAATGCATCTTAAAATATTCATATGCAATAGATAGCAATAACAATGAGAAAGGAAGAAGATTTGTGATGGTAGGATTTTTGTATTCCACTTGTATAGGTAAAATATCAGTCCTTTAATATGACTACACCTAACAGAAAGTGAAAATATATAAGACAAAAACTAATAGAACTTAAAGAAGAAATAGATAAACCTGCAACCATAATTGGAGACTTCAGTCAATGATTTTATAATGTAAACAAAAACAACAAAACACTAAAGAATAAAAGAAATGAAAAGTACCATCAAACAACTGGAGCTATTTGACATTTATAGAACACTTTATAAATCAACAGAATTTTTTTCTAACGCGCATGAAATATTTACCAAAATATAACATGTCTTAGAATAATAAATCTTAAAATTTTAAATAATTTAAATCACACAAGGCATGCTCTGTGACAACATAGAATTAAATTAGAAATCAATAATAGAAAGATATCAAAAAACCTCCAACTACTTATAAATTAAACAATAACTTTCAAATAACCCATGGATCAATGAAGATTTCTCAAGGGTATTTTAAGAATATTTTGAATTAAAGTAAAATAAAAATATCACATAATCATATTTGTAGATGAAAGCAAAGCAGTGCTTTAAAAATTTTAGCCCTAAATGTCTATATTTGAAAAGATAAAAGAGTTCAAATCAATAGTAAAAATTTCAGTTTTAAGAAATCAGGGGGAAGGGAGCAGGGAGTAAAATATATCAAAAGCAAGTAAAGGGAAGGAAATACAAAAGATAAGCCATAAATCAATGTTGTTGGAAATAGAAAATACATGAGAGAAAACCAATAAACCAAAAATTTATTCTACACAAAGATTAAATTAATAAACCCTTAACCAGAAGAATAAAGAACAAAGAGAAAACAAATTCCCATATCTAAATGTGAAAAAAGATTATTACTAGAGAACATAACAAATAATAATGGAACAGTATGGAAAATATTAAAATGATAATAAAGGGATAAACTAAGAACAACTCTCTGTATATAAAACTTAAAAACTTGGATGAAATGAATCAATTTCTTCAAAGTCAGAAATTACCAATACTTTCCTAAAAAGAAAATAGATATGCTGAATAATCCTATATCTACTAAAGAAACTGAATTTGTACTTTAAAAACTTCATTCCTAAAGATCATTCTCAAGGTGAAGAACTGTGTGGAGTCTAAGTTTTACCCCTACTAGCATAATAGTAAGTGTTCCTGTCATTTTATCAATGCTACTAGAAGTCATAACATTTTGGATTCTGAGACAGGGGGTTTTATTGCTATCAGCAAAGCAGGCAACACAGGCATTATATTCACATTGACTCACTTTGAATTCTAAATCCCATAAGAGTAACATAGCAGCAGGTCTAGACAGATGTGCACATTGTGGGTTTGTGTCATAGCTGAGGACTACTGAGCTTGGGGACTCCCCAGTCTTTTATGGGGTTTGTTAGCAAACCTGCTCAAACTTTGCCCAGAAGGATACATTATCTTTTTATCCTGGATAACAAATCTTCCTGCCCTATGCTATAGTCAGAAACACTGTATCTGACTTCCACACTTGTTCACTATACAAACATTTTTGACAAAATAGTCTGGGGGGTGGGGGCGGGGAACTTACTGCAAAATCTGCAGAAACAGGTTGAAAGAATTATTTTTCAAGCAGATATTTTCACTTTTGAATTCTACCAAACATTTAAAGAAGAGATGCCAGTTTTAAAGGATTTCTCCAGGAAAATAAAAAAGGATAGATCATTTCAACTCATTATATGTAGCTAGCATAGGGCACAAAATTGGCCAGAAGGGTGCAAACCATATAACTACTGGTCAATACACCTTATGAATATTTATAAATAAAAGTCACTAACAAAAACTTAACCAATTAAATCCAGCAATCAATTTTCAAAATAATAGCTCATGACCAAGTGAACTATGTTTCAGGAATGCAAGGTTAGTTCAATATTGAAAACTAGTTTTTGCAATACATCAAATTAGCAGACTAAAGAAGGAAAAACTGATTTTATTAGTGTGAAAAAATGTAAAAAATTAACAATCACAAAATGAGGACAAAAATCAAACTTCCTTAACCTGATAAAACCAATCTAAAAATAAAAACTAAAACACATGCAAATATCATCACACTTAGTAGTACATGTTTTCACTGTCAAGATCAAGCATAAGGCAAGGGTGTATACTCTCTTCACTTCTAAGTTCATTATTTTAGAAAGTCCTAACTAGTACAGTAAGTAAGAAAAAATAAAATGCATAAAATTTAGGAAAAAGAAATAAAACCACTGCCAGTTAACATGTCTATGTAAAATTCCAAGGAATCAAAAATGTCTCCTAGAACTAATAAGTACATTTAACATGTCCACAGGTTAATTAAACTCCAACATTAAAACAGGAGAATTTTCATTCACACAAAAAAATTTATACATGAATGTTTATAACAACTCTATTACTATTAACCTGAAATTAAAAACAAGTCAAATGTGATGTGTATATAAAAAGGAACAAACTGTAGCTTCACAGAATAACATGAATGAATCTCAAAAGGCAGTATGCTAAATGGAAGAAGACAGTCTCAAAGGGCTAAAAATGCAAGATTTTACTTGTACAACATTTTTCAAAAAGCAAAATCATGAAGATGAGTAACACATCAATGGTTGCCAATGGTTGGAGGAGGGGGAAGATTTCGACCAATAATGTCCATCAAAAAGATTTTAGAGTAAGGAAACTATTCTGGATCCTGAATACGGTGATATCCTGAAAATACAGTGAGTATATGTCTGAAAATTCACAAAACTATACACCTGAAAATGAAATAAAAGCTAATTTATATATGTAAATGTTAAATTTTTAAAATTAAGCATGTCAAGTCTATGAACCAGCAGTTCCTCTCACCGGTATTCACCAAAATAAGTAAAAACATTAATTCTACAAAAAGCTTTTATTTAACTACATTACTATCTGTAATCAAAAACTGAAAACAGTTCTAATATACAACAACAGGGGATAAACAAATTATAAACAAATAAATAAACAAATTATATCCTTTTATAAAATAAAATGCTACTCAGAAATAAAAAGGAACAACAGGATTGAATCTTTAAGATATTATTTTGGGTAAAAGGAGGCAGGCATAAAATATGCATTTATAATTCTTACAAATTATTCCATTTCATTTTGAAAAGTTATCAAAGTTATTCCATTTATAATTACAAAAATAAACAAACAGATATGTACATTTTTATAGGTGGGTAGACAGATAATTAGAATTCAGAACATTAAATCACTGATGAGCATGGAAGAAAGAGCCTGAGTTAGGTTTAAAGGGGGAAAGAGGGCACTTTCAAGGTAATAGATTTGTTCTTGTGTATTTTGTTTTGGGTAATGGTAACACAGGCATATATATAATTGCCAAAAGTCACCAAACTGAACATGTATACTTTGATATAAAATAAAATAAGACTAAAGAAAAACCTACATAAATTTTGGGATTCAAAAGGGGTACTATAATTGTTTCATTCCCATGTTAATCACAGACATAAATGAAATACCTTTATAGGAATGGGGATCAAAAAGCCAGCATCAGACATGAATTTCCTGACAAGTTATTAACTCTAATGATTATTTTCAATATCTTGTGCTACTAGGAATCAAATTCTCTTTTGGACATCTGATGGTACCTTACAAATAGTAAATTATATCTTAAAGTCATTGTATGCATCTCAGTTGGTTGTTTACAAAATAAGAGCCATGTGATATATTTAATATGCTTTTATATTAAAAAAGACAATCCTCTGTGAATTCTAAGAAAAATCCATCCCCCCCTTAAAAAACTATAAAAAAAAAACTTGCATGCTTAGGCATGAGATGTTGATTTCCACATTAACCACAGTTTTTCAGGATTCTTCCAATTCGTTGAATCATAAAGGAAATGAAAAGTATTTGAAAATAATCAATCTTTATAAGGTCAATGTCTCCAGTAAATGGGACCCATAGCAGAATCAGTTTCTCCACAATGATATGAATGTGCTAACACACTTGCTATGCCCATGGAGCTCTGCAGATGCTGGCAGCCCGAGTGATCACACTATCTCTATACTACTTCCCTTATCCACCATAAATAAATCCCCTCTTAATTTTTAAAATTCCTCCTGGCACAAATGTATATGGAAGAAGAAACTCAGAAAATAAAAATGATGAGAATTACAGAAAAAATAAATTTAGCAAGTAAGTCTGATTTATATCCCTTTGAAAATACAAGTAGTTAAAAAATAGCAGTCCATGCACCATGATTTCTCCATCATGGATTTCAGATTTAGTTAGTGCTCAAACCGCATCATATTTGTTCCTACTAAGCCTGGAGAGAAACAGAATCATCTTTACATCATAATGTTATAAAATAAAAAGAACCAACAAAATAAAATAAAATAATATCATAAAAATATGAAAAAAAATGGGGGCTGGGGTTGTGGCTCAGCGGTACAGCATTCGCCTAGCACATGTGAGTCCCTGGGTTCAATCCTCAGCACCATATAAAAAAATAAAATAAAGGTATTGTGTACAATTACAACTAAAAAATAAATATTTTTTTAAAAACACTAAAAATTGGTCACAATTAGTATAGAAAAAAAAGTATCTATTTACTAGGCCACAAGAATTTCATGCTAACTTTACAAGAATTTTAAGGTTGTTTCATTTATTGTTCATTTAAAAAATAATTTGATAAGCCTTTTAAATAATTGTCCCTCACACATTTGGGTTGCATAAGAAATACCCCTTATGCAAAGACCAGATCAGATCTATTTGAAACCTGAGAAGGCTGCATGAAGGAAATTATCAAACTTCCTAACTCCCCATCTTCTACCCTACAACAATACCACAAACCTCATCCATAACTCCTCCAAGATTTCTATATTATTCAAGTAAACATACTAAAATAATGTGAAGTACAAGGTGGTCTCTAAAGTTCCAAAATTGGGTGTTAATAAAGTTGCCAATTTGAAAAGTAAACTTCTGATCATACAAGTTCTCCTCAATTGCCTAAGTAGTAAAGGCTTTATTTGCAGTCAAAGTGAAATCAGCTTTCTTAGGTCTGAAGAGTTTTAAATAAAGACTTCAGTCCCATCAAGTCAACACTTTAAACTATGACTCTTTCTCATTTCTGCAAACAAAATACTCTGTTTGGTTTATGTGTTTAGATTTCCTAGGAAAATTCAGATTGATGTAATTTGTAAATGTTGAAATACTCTAATTTGAAGAAATTATGAAAGATGTCAATTGGATATGATGTGAAAAAGCAAAGGTTAGGTTCAATGAAAGATACACAAATTATAGTTTTAATTTCCAAACTAACAGAAATCAATCGTGCAGCATTTTCATCTCAAACACACCAAGAAATTAAAGATTATTGCACTTGCTGCAATTACACAAAAGCACAGCCTTTATGGAAGCACTGGTTTTTATGCATGTAGTCTAGATTTAAAGATTTGTTTATTTTGTTTTGTTTTTAAAGCAAAGACATTATCTGTTCAATTGCCCAGCAAGTAGGTTTTTACAAATTTCTCCCAAGTTTCTATAGAATTGCATTGATTAGAGCATAATTTCTGTTAATATTTCCTTCTTCTTCAGACTCCTTTGCTTGCTTAAACTAACAGTGCACCTGCCCCTTGCCGTCGTTTTCATCTTTTGTTCGGCTCAGTAGGTTACCTAACTGGTGGATTTTATTGAGTTAAATCAAGCTGTCATTTCATCTGCCTGAAGGATGACTCAAATACTACACATAATAATAAAAGAAAAGTAGGATAAAATAATCTTGTCAAGCCAGAAAAACTGATTGCTTGAAGTTGTAGCCTTCAATCAATACACTAATTCCACAATTTATACCTTTTTCAATTGGAGGGGAAAGAAACCCTGATATGGTATTTCTTGGCTCACTGACCAACTTTGACCTTCTATCTATGTGAATGTAGGATTAACAAGGGTTTCTGGTTAGTGAAATCACCTACGAAAATAAGAAAACAAATGTGGGCATTTGTGGCTCCAAGTAACTATTAATTTCAGAAATGCAAGGTGTGCATAGTGTTTATTTACTATGCCTACTAAAATGAAGACTTTATTTAGCTTGAGATGGATAGTCTTTCCTATATAGAAATTATTTGAAACTAGAATCTGTGACACAAAGCACCTTAAAATTTGGCATGGTATAATTCCTTAAGGAACTTTTCTGTTTGATCTATTCATTAATAGCTTGTGCAAAAAAATATGTAACTAAGCAGTATAAAATTCTTCCTCTCAAATTGTATACTTATTTGCTTTTTTACATCTGTAGATATACCATTGCATTAAGCTATTGCTATAATTTCTTACAAAGTATAACGAACTATTTTTCACTTGTTATTACTGTTTAAAATAATCTATCATTTTCAAAAGCTTAGGCTTGTTTGTAAATTATAATTAATTTGCATACCTTTTAAAATCAATAAAAACACCTCATTTCAAAATTCTGGACTCTCTTTGGCTGTCAGATTTCTGCTTTCCTTTCATAATTCCTCCCCTGCAGGCACCAACCAGGAAATAAAATTCTTTGTTTAGCATTCCTTTTATATTTCACTAGGCCACCTGCTTACCTTGAATTGTGGCATGCAATCAAACAGGGTCCCCAAAACTAGTATGTTCTCTCCTAGTACATTTCTTAAATGTGTGTTTGCATGTGTGTGCATGAACACTATAAAGCAACCTATAAATTAAGTCATTAAAAACATTTTCCACTGCAAAAACTACAATGTGCTTGCCCAAACACTTCTGGCTTTAAACAAGTCATCTTACATTATGAAGGAGTAATATTTTTTATGAAAATGGGAGCAATAAATTACATGCATATTTTATGCATATTCATATGAGCATATATTTTAAATATACACACTTCTTTATGAAATAAGCTCTTTTGCATCCTGACTGTTGTGGAAACACAAGACTATCTTTGTCCTTCTGATATGCTTAATCACATCTTGCTGCCAGCTTCAGCTTCTTAAGCTCAGATTTGAACTTTTGAAAGAACTGCGTGAGACCATTCTGTCGTGTAAACCATCTGAACGGGCTGAGATCACTCAATGAAGTAGACACAGCAGATTTCCAAATGCTGCTAGCCTTTAAGAAAAGTAAATCAGAGTTTGAGATTGGTGAACAAAGAGCTATTTTTTTCATCGCAGCAAACATAAAAATACTTGCCTTACCCAGAGAATACCCACTAAATCCAGACTATGTCCTGCCACTTCTGTGCCATTTGGGTTTTTTTATAAGAAGGAAGAAGAGGGGAAAGACAAAGAACAAACTAAAATTCTTGAATCTTTCTCCTCACTAGTCTCCTCCACCCCACCCCCCCCACACACCCGACTCCTTCAGACCTCTAGTAAGGATTAAGTCAAACCACCTCTTTGAAAAGCCTACTTTCACACATACAGAAACATAAGTTCTTTTTAAATGGTGAAGAAGTGCACTTAAAACAGTACCAGAATTTTCTAGCAATAAAATTCTAGAATACAATTAAAGATCACCAGTGGCTTCCTGTTTGTGTAATCCAGTGGACTGGACTCAGTCTTATTCCCTATGATAGAATTTCATTCAGCTGACTAGTCTCTTCTTCACGAAAATATTTACTCTTTTTAACTCTTCTACCTTGTATGTATTTTTAATTCCCTTTTATTTCTCTTCTTCCTTTCCTGTATTTTAAACATTTCACAAGGTTTGATCCAGGGACCTGTACTTATAATTGCACATATTCTCCTCCCTTCAAGAATTTATTTACTCCAAAGACGTCCATCTTCTGACTAAACTGTGGACAGCAGTAAATCTAGCTTTCAGGTCATGGTTCCTACAAGTCACGAGGAGGTCAGAAATTAAGCACAGGGTCAGTCCAAGCAGACAGTCTGGAACCAAGTACAATACAGAAGTCAGCAGTCAAAGGTCAATTGGAAGATCAGGGCTGAGTGAAATCAAAAGAAAGGGATCATACCTCAGCCAGATGTCAAGTTAGTGAAGTAAGTTTCAAACCCACACAAGTATCAGAGAATAGAAACATGTATTGTCTCGTACCAAACACATTAAGAGGGAAACCTCACTTCCTACTCTCCACACCAGGCAGAAATCAGCAACTGACATTCCTAGGGACTGACATTGAGAATATGAATATCCTGACTGTTGCCCTTAAGTCATTTGTAACAGTTAAAATCCCAAGAATGTTCTTGTCTATGCAAAGATCCCCCAAACCTCTACCTCTAAGCAGACCTCTCTACATGCTCATATTTTCAGAAGGCATCTCTCCTTGGAGACTGTGTTGTCACATCAATTTGACAGAAGCTAAACAGTTCTTAAATTGACTTTATGTACTTAATTTAATGTATTAAATGATCGCAATGTGATAGTATTTTAGGCAGTATAGAAAGAGCAGATTTAAAAAGTGACAAAAATCTCTGAATACAATGCATAAACAATGCAATGTGAACATATATTATCAAGAAAGATGTGTAGCTAAGTTACACATAAGATTCACACAAATTAAGCAAGTAATGTGCGACAAAGATAAGGGTGCAATTTAGTAGAGAAAAAATTCTCTCTAACAAATAGAGTTGGAACATTAGAATATTAAATATTCATATTATTTTAAAAAACTAACTCTATATCACAAAATTGAAAATCTTAGAGGCTTAAACAAGTTTACCCAACAGTGAATAATCTTTCACCCAAAAGCAGTAGGCCCAGATGGGTTTACTGGTGAATTTGATGACATATTAAGGAAGAAAACATACCAAAACTTAATATCTCTTTCAGGAGTAGCAGATGGAATACTCTCCAATCCATTCTATGAAGCCAGATTTATCTTAATACCTAAGCCAGATAAAAATATTTAAAGAAAACTACAAACTAAAGTTTTTCATAATTATAGATTTAAAAAACATCCTCAATAAATTATTAGAAAATTAAATTCAACAATGTAAGAAAATAGTTATATACTCAGACCCAATAATATTTATCCCAGGTATGTAAGATTATTCAACATTCAAAAATCAATCAATGTAATCCATCATAGCAATAAATTTAAGAAGAAAAATCACATGGTCTTAGCAATAGAAGCAGAAGAAGCATTTGGCAAAATTCAACAGTCATTTAAAATTCTGAGTAAGACATAGAGTGGGACTTACCTGACTTGATGTAAAATATCTGAAAACACCTACAACTAGCATCAAATTCAGTGGTGAGAAACAAATCTGCCCTACCTACTTAAGGAATAAAGTGATGATGTATCCTCCCACCACTGTTTTTCAACATTATAATAGGAGCCCTGGTTAATGAACTATGATTAGAAAAAGAAAGTAATATAAAATGTGTACGTATTGGAAAGTGTACTAACCCATTCTTTTGCTATAACAGAATACCTGAGGTTGGTTACCATATAGATTAATGAGGTTTATTTTCATATAGTTTGTGAGTCTGAGAGTACAAGATTGGTTAGCTTTATTTACTTAGCCTCTGGTGATGGCTTTCCTGCCTTCATCACAAAATTGCCGATGACATTATTTAAAAACATGTGAGAAAAACAGAGATCACATGGTAACACAGGAGGCCAGAGTGTAGAAAGGGGCCAGTCTTACTCTTTTAAGAACAACTTGCTGGTGGGGGGAGGGGGGCAGAAGGTGGATTAGATTACGGCAGCATTTCTCCTAGCTTGGCTACCCAGAATGCAAGCAGCAGTAATACCACCTCTCCCTGAGGTTTAGAGTAAAAATTCCTGAACTATTAGGGCAGCCTGCCCTAACCAAACCAGAGAATGTTTGACACATCAATCGGATCTAAAAACAAAACCTCTCCACTGGAGTTTAACAATTATCCATGGAGAGTGGATCCAGGAACCTGTCCGTGCCTAGCAAACCTGTGGAAAGTCAGAAACTAGAAGCAGTTCACCCTAGGGAACACAGGTTAGAGAGTCTGGAGAGAGCCACACTCTTCCCAGCTCCAAGAATTCTGTGACTAGTGGGGACTGACAGGGCCAGCTATAGTAGGTCAGAGCTGGAAGGCTAGAAGAGAGGATGTGAGGACACTTTGCTCTCAGTTCATCCAGCAAGCAGGTCCACATCTAAAATAGGGTTTCCCGGTGCCCACCCAGACCGGTTCTTACTGGGTCCTGGTACCAGCCTGGTCCCCAGCTCCCTCTGCAGTCTGGGATCCACCAATCCCTGGGACCGACAGGTCCGGCACCAGTTCAGTACCCACCAGAGCCCTCTGTCTCCCCAGTCCCCAGTCTCCTAACCACCTCTCCGAGCCCTTGACCTGGACCACCCTTCCCCTGAATAGGCCAACAGCATAGCTGAGGGCTCATAGCCCTGCATGCCAGGCAGCTGTTTTGCCACCAGATCCACCCAGTCCAGCATGCAGCTTTGTAGCCTACAGGTCCAGGCACCCACCCCTGACCCACTTGGCACAGAGTAGCCGGGCCCCCAACATGGCCAGGCCCCGACACGCCCCACTTCACCTCCAGACCCGACTGGTCCAGCAAACAGCCTTGCCAATGGCCCCCAGGATCCAGCACCAGGTCCCGGTCCACCTGACCTGGTCCCTGGCCAGGTGCTTTGCTGCCTGCCTGCAGCCCAGCTTCCCTGGCATGCCTCTTTACCTCCAGGCCTGCAGTCAACCCACATCATAAAATAATCTTCCAAGCAGGGGAATTGGGAAATGTTAAAGTGCAACCTTCAACATGGTGAGCAGCACAATAAAAAGAAAGGATGTACAACCCACAGCCCATACTCCCACACTTGGATGATACCTCAAGAAGAAACAGAAGAAAACCAGGTGGCACAGACAGTGAACACATACACTCACTGACTATTTCATCCACCATACTGGATATGACTCCTTAATTTCTTAACATTTCACCAAGATTTTTGTTGTCATTGTTGCTGCTTATTTGTTGTGATAGTAGTTCTGTTTTGCTTTTGGATTTTGGGTTTCCATATTGGATTTCTGTTTTATTTGAATGTGTACTGACTGATTCAAAGACTCCTACACACATTCATAGTTTCTCTCTCCACATCTCTAGACTTTTTTCTTTTTTCTTGCTTTTATTTTTCATTCTCTTTCTCTCTCTCTCTCTCTCTCTCTCTCTCTCTCTCTCTCTCTCTCTCTCTCGTTGTTGTTGTTGTTGATTTTTTGAAGGTGTTATTTTCCCAAGCTCTGTATTTTGAGGGTTAGGGTTTCTGATTAGCATATTTTGATTTTGTTTTGTATGATCTTTCTCACTACTCTATCTCCCTTGTCTTTTCTCTATTCCTGACACCCAAATTCCATTCTCTCTTGCCTCCTTTTTATTCTTCTATTTTTTTCTCCCCTTTCATAACAACATATCCTAGGTTACTACTGCATTTTCCCTATTGACGCTTTGAAATTGCAAACAGTTTTCTATGTCCTCTTTTTCTTTACACATACTCAACTCTATCCTTAACACTTCTTAATACAAATTGAGGTATATAACACCGACCCTTACCACAAATGTCACAGTAATAACTAATATAGTGGAAGGCATAGAAAACACCTATTGTTTGATTTTAAGCCAAAAATAATATATGATTATTTACTGTTTTTACTGATGAAAATTATTGATCCCACTATCCCTATATATCTACTAATTAATACAAGATATCAAAATAGGTACTAAAGGCCTAGTATACTACCATAAATTTTTTGTATACACTGTTATTATCCTTGGGTTTCACCCAAAATCTGCGAAGTACTAGTAACATGGAGGGACACTATAAACTCATAATATAGAAACTCTACAGCATTATATCCATGCAGATAGATGGGTAGACACACAAACAATATGAAAAAGCAAGGGAACAAACCATCCCAAATAACAGAATACCACAGCACTAGGCTCCATTGACACCACAGTGGAGGAAATGTCAGAGATAGAATTCATAGTTAAACTGATCTACGAGGTAAAAGATGACTTAAGACATGAAATCAGAGAGAAAAATACAAGAAGTGAAATATCACTTCAATAAGAAAATAGAAATCCTGAAGAAGAATGAGTCAGAAATCCTTAAAATAAAGGAATTAATAAACCAAATTATAGATTCAATGGAAAGTATCACTAACAGACTTGACCACTTGGAAGACAGAGTTTCAGACAATGAAGGCAAACTTTATGATCTAGAAAATAAAGTTGCCCTTGGGGAAAGTATGTTTAAAGACCATGAAGAGAACTTCCAAGAAAGATAGGATAACATGAAAAAAACAAAATTAAGATTTATCTGGATAGATGAAGGCATGAAGCTACAAACCAAAGGAATGCACAAACTTTTCAAAAAAAAATAATATCAGAAAATTTCCCAGACCTTAAAAGTAAAATGGAAAACCAAATACGGAGGCTTACAGGATCCCAAATTTTAAAAATTACAATAGACCCACACCAAGGCACATTATAATGACAATGCCTAACATACAGAATAAGGATTGTAAAGCCTGCCAGAGAAAATCAATGGGTAATATTTTGAAGGAAATCAATCCAGATATCAGCTGATTTCTCAACACAGACACTTGAAGCTAGGAGGTCTTGGAATAATATATACCAGTTCTGAAAGAAAATGGATGTCATCCATGAATACTATACCCAGAAAAATTAAGCTTCAGAATTGACAAATAAATAAAAATCTGCTATGATAAACAAAAATTTAAAAAATTTAAAACTAGAAAGCCAGTACTACAAAATATACACAATAAAATATCTCATGAAGAAGAAATGAAAAATGAAAGTGAAAACGAGCAAAGGGAGGAACTACACTAGAAGAAGAGTCAATCAAAGGAGAAACTAATTCAAATTAAAGACCAGAAAAAAATCAAAATGACAGGAAGTAAAAATCACATCTCAATAATAACAGTGAAAGTAAATGGCCTAAACTCATAAATCAAAAGATATATACTGGCAGATTGAAATAAAAAACAAGACTCAACAATATGCTGTCTCCAAGAAATTCACCTGGTAAGCAAAGACATCCACAGACTGAAGGTGAAAGTGTGGGAAAAAACATATCATTCACATGGATCTCATAAACAAGCTGGGGTTTCTATCCTCATATCGGATAAAGTGGACTTCAAGCCAAAGTTAATCAAAAGGAACCAAAAAGGTCATTTCATATTGCATAAGGGAAGACATGGCAATTGTATCAATAAGACATGGCAATTGTAAATATTTATGCCCCAAACAGTGGACCAACTATGTATATCAAACAAACCCTTCTCAAATTCAAGAATCAAATAGACCACAATGCAATACTACTGGGTGACTTTAACATCCCTTTCTCATCACTAGATAGATCCTTCAAACAAAAACTAAAGAAGCTATATAATCAATGAATATAATTAATAATTCAGACTTACCAGCCACATATAGAATAAATCATCTATCAATGAGTGAATACACTTTCTTCTCAGCATCACATGGATCCTTCTCTAAAATAGACCATATCTTATGCCACAAATCAATTCTTATCAAATAGCAAAGTGAAAAAGTAAACAATATACTTAGAAGTAAAAAAATACTTAGAGGTAAATGAGGATCACAACACAACTTGCACTAAAACCTCTGCAACACTATGAAGGCAGATCTAAGAAGAAAGTTCATTGCACTGAGTACATTTTTTAAAAAGAATAGAAAATCAGCAAATAAATAACATAACATTACATTTCAAATCCCTAAAAAAAGAACAAATCAACACTAAAAGTAGAAGAAGACAGCAAAGAATTAAAATCAGAGCCAAATCAATAAAATTGAAATAAAATAATTCAAAAAATAGATGAAACAGAAGTTGTTTCTTTGAAAAACATAAATAAAATCAATAAACCCTTCACCACACTGATGAAGAGAAAGAGAGAGAAAACTCAAATCACTTAAATTCATGATAAAAAAGGAAATATCACCATGGACACTATTGAAATAGAAATGACAATCAGAAACTATTTTGAAAATCTGCACTCCAATAAAATAGAGAATCATAATGATATTGACAAATTTCTAGAGACATATGACCTACCCAAATTGTATCAGGAGGAGATAGAAAATTTAAACAGATTGATTTTAAGCAATAAAATTTAAGATGCAATCAAAAACCTACCATGAAAGCCCAAGACCAGATGGATTACCTGCCAAGTTCAACCAAACCTTCAAAGAAGAATGTATACCAATATTCATCAAATTATTCCATGAAATAGAAAAGGAGGGAACCCTTCCAAACTCATTCTATGAAGCAAATATCACCCTTATACCAAAACCAAACAAAGACACACCAAGGAAAGAAAAATTCAAACCAGTGATGAACATAGATGTAAAAATTCTTAATAAAATCCTGGCAAATTGCATACAAAAACATATTTAAAAGATAGTGCACTGTAATCAAGTGTGGTTCACTCCAGGGTTGCAAGATTTATTCAACATATGGTAATCAACGGTAATCAACAAATGTAATTCATCCCATCAATAGACTTAAAGACAAGAACAACATCATTATCTCAATAGCTACAGGAAAAGCATTCCATAAACTTTAGCATCTATTCATATTCAAACCTCTAGAAAAACCAAGGATAGTAGGAACATACCTCAACATTGTAATGGCTCTATATGCTAAACCCAAGGTTAACATCGTTCTAAATGGAGAAAAATTGAAAGCATTCCCTCTAAAAACTGGAACAAGTCAGGGATGCCCTCTTTCACCACTTCTATTTACCATAGTTCTTGAAACTCTTGCCAGAGCAATAGGACAAAAGAAAGAAATTAAAGGGATACAAATAGGATAAGAAAAGCTCAAAACTATCTCTATTTGTTGTTGACATGATTTTATATTTAGAAGATCCAAAAAGGTCCATGAAAAAGCTTCTTGAACTCAAACAAATTCAGCAAAATAGCAGGATATAAAATTCAGCAAAATAGCAGGATATAAAATTAACACCCATAAATCAATTGTATTCCTATACACCAATGATAAATCATCTGAAGTGGAAATCAAGGATGCAATTCCAATTAAAATCCCAACAACATTCCTCATAGAAGTAGAAAAAGCAATCATGAAATTCATTTGGAAAAATAAGAGGCCCAAAATAGCAAAAGCAATCCTTAGCAAGAAGAGTGAAACAGAAGGCATCACAATACTAGAACTTAAACTATACTACAAAGCTATAGTAACAAAAATGGTATGGTATTGGCACCAAAATCAACAGGTAGAACAATGGTACAAAATAGAAGACACAGAGACAAACTCACATAAGTACAGTTATCTCATACTAGACAAATGTGCCAAGAACATACATTGGAGAAAAGATAACCTATTCAACAAATGGTGCTGGGAAAACTGGAAATCCATATGTAGTGGATTGAAATTGGACTCCTATCTCTCACTCTGCACAAAACTCAAAGTGGATCAAGGACCTTAGCATTAGACCAGAAACTCTGTGCAAAAAGAAGAAAAAGTTGTCCCAACTCTCCATCATATTGGCTCATGAACAGACTTTCTCCAAAAGGCTCCTAAAGCACAAGAAGTGGAATCAAGAGTCAATTAATGGCATCAAGCTAAAACACTTCTTCACAGCAAAGGAAACAATCAAGAACATGAACAAAAAATGGTAGAAAATCTTTACCACCTGTATTTTTGATAGAGCATTAATCTCCAGGAAATATAAAGATCTCAAAAAACTTAATACCAGAAAAAAAAAAAAAAAAAAAAAACAATAAATGGGCTAAGGAACTGAACAGGCATTTCACAGAAGAAGAAATATGAATGGTCAAAAAATATGTGAAAAATGTTCAACCTGTCTAGCAATTAGAGAAATGCAGATTAAAACTACACTGAGTTTCTATCTCACTCCACTCAGAATGGCAATTATCAAGAATATAAGTGAAAATAAATGTTGGCGAGAATGTGGGGGAAAAGGTTCACTGATACATAGCTGGTGGGACTGCAAAATGGTTCAACCACTCTGGAAAGCTGTACAGAGATTCCTTAGAAAACTTGGAGTAAAACCACCATTTGACCAAGTTATCCCACTCCTTGGCCTATACCCAGTGTACTTAAAATCAGCATACTACAGTGATGCAGTCACATCAATTTTATAGCAACTCAATTCACAATAGCCAAGCTTGGAACCAACCAAGGTACCCTTCAACAGATGAATGGAAAAAGAAAATGTGGTTAAGCCAGGCATGGTGGTGCACACCTGTAATCCCAGCACTTGGGGACTGAGGCAGGAGGATCATGAATTCAAAGCCAGCCTCAGCAATGGCAAGGCACTTAGCAACTCAATGAGACCCTGTCTCTAATAAAAATACAAATAAAGGGCTGGGGATGTGTCCCAGTGGTCAAGTGAATGCCCCTGAGTTCAATCCCCAGTACCAAGAAAAAAAGAAAAGAGAAAAAAAAAGGAAAGAAAATGTGATACACATACACAATGAAATGTTACTCAGCTATAAAGAATGGAATTATGGCATTTGCCAGTAAGTGGATGGAACTGGAGAACATCATGCTAAGTAAAATAAGCCAGTCCCCAAAATTCAAAGATCAAATGTTCTGTCTGGTATGTGGATGCTAAAACATAATGAGGGAGGCTAAGGAGGGGAAGTATAGAAATTCATTGGATTAGACAAAGGGGAATTGCTGGGCCCATCATTTGGAAAGCAGCCTATGTTGCCTATGTGAGGGACTCTCATGGTTCAACACAATGAACCCGGATATTGTGGTTAGCACACTAGCCACACTCAGCCCCATTACCATGGTAAACTGTCCTCCCTCAGGTGCACAGCCTATCCCTTTCCTTCTGCTTTTCTGCCACTGACCTATTAGCCCATTGGTTGCCACTCATAAGTGTGTTGCTAGCTCATTGGATCATTATGGCCCTCAGATAAATTTGCCCAGTAACAGGCTATGCATAAAAGCTTGCCTACGCAATAATAAAATGAACCAAGTTCTCTGTAACTGGTGTCCAGAGGTCTCTTTATGACTCCGTTGCCACACCCTCCTCAGCTGTTTGGTGGGCTTTGGCTGGACCAAGTGAGCCCACAGAGAATGAAGGGAAGAAAGAGAAAATGGGAATAGGAGAGACAGTAGAATAAATTGGACATTACTTTCCTATGTTCATATATGAATATATGACCAGTGTAATACTACATCATGTTCAATCACAAGAATGGGATTTAAATTTAATAGGTTTCACCCCATGTATGTATGTGTCCAAATATACCCTACTGTCAGGTATATCTAAAAACAACAAATTAATTAATTAATTAAAGAAAAAATAAAATAAGAACTTTCTCTCATAAGAAATATCAATGTTTATAGCAGCACAATTCACAATAGCTAGATTGTGAAACCAACCTAGATGCCCCTCAGTAGATGAGTGGATAAAGAAAATGTGGTATATATACACAATGGAATTTTACTCAGCAATAAACGAGAATAAAATAATGGCATTTGCAAGTAAATGGATGAAATTGGAGAATATAATGCTAAGTGAAGTTAGCCAATCTCAAAAATCCAAATACCAAATGTTTTCTCTGATATAAGGAAGCTGATTCACAGTGGGTTTGGGTTGGGGAGCATAGGAAGATTAGAGGAACACCAGAAAGGTCAATGGGGAGGGAGGGCAAGGGAGGGAGCAAGGGGGTATAAAGGGAGAGAAAAAAAGATGGTGGAATGAGAGGGATATCATTACCCTAAATGCATGTTTGAAGACATGAAAGATATGAATATACTTTGTATACTAACAGTGATATGTAAAAAGGTGCTCTTTATGTGTATTACGAATTGTAAAGCATGCTACTGTTATATATAACAAAACTGAATAAAAATTTTTTTTAAAATTAAAAAAAGAAATATCTCACTCTGAGATAACAATATTTCTCCCCTCAGAAGGTGATATCCGCAATAGTGTAAACTGTCCCTCGTCATTCCCCACTTCTTAAAGGTTCCACACCTTCAACAACACCACACTGAAAAGCAAGAGTCAAATACATAAACTTGGAGGATCCACTCAAACCATATCCAAATTATAGCAGAAAGAAGAAAGAAAATTTCCATTGTTCACACATCCAATGATCATCTATGTAGAAAATCTAGAAGAATCAAAGCCAAAAATCCTGAAACTAATAAGCAGTTAGTGTATGCTGTAGGATACAAGGATAACATACAAAAGTAAATTGTTTTTCTGTATTTCAGCAGTAAACAAGTGGAATTTGAAGTTAAAAACAAATTGTCCTTTATATAAGCACCTCCAAAAATACAATATATGCATATAAATTTATCAAAATATATACATCATCTATGTGAGGAAAACTATTAAACTCTGATAAAAGATATATAAGAAATGTTAAATAAATGATGAGATATTCATATTCATGGATAGAAAGACAACAGTGCAAAATTGTTAGTTCTTCCCAATTTGATTTTTAAACACAATTTTTTTTTTTTTTTTTTTTTTTTTTTTTTTTTTTTTTGGTACCAGGGATTGAATTCAGGGGCAATCGACCACTGGGCCACATCCCCAGCCCTTTTTTGTATTTTATTAGAGACAGGGTCTCACTGAGTTGCTAAGTGCCTTGCCTTGCCATTGCTGAGGCTGGCTTTAAACTTACAATCCTCCTGTCTCAGCCTCCCAAGTGCTGGGATTACAGGCATGTGCCACCACACCCGTTTAGAGTAAACACAATTCTAATCTCAATCTCAGCCTGTCATTCTGTGCATATTGGCAACCTAATTCAAATCTCCTCATTAAGAGGCACAAGACTCCAAATACCTAATTCACAATAAAAGAAAAAGAGAAAAGAGTACTGACACTACCTCAAGAATCGCTCTAAGTTGCAGTAATTGAGATAGTGCAGTATTGAAAAAAATATATAGACAAGTAGATTAATGGAATAGAGTAGAAAGCCCGAATATAGTCTTATTTAAATATAATGAGCTGATCTTTATCAAAGGAGCAAAGTCAAGACAATGAAGAAAAGATAACCCTTTCAATAAATAATGCTAGAACAGCAGATAATCCTGATAAGAAGATAATTTAGACATAGACTTTATAACACTAGCAAAAATTAAATCACAAATATAACAGCCTAATTTAATGTGGAAAATTATCCATTTCCTTGAAAAGAAAATTTAGATGAGCTTGAATTTGTCTATGACATTTTAGATATAACACCAAAGGCACAATACAAAAAAAGAAAGAATTGATAAGCTGTAGTTCATTAAAACTAAAATTTTGATTTATAAAATACAAGCAAGAGAATGAAAATACTTGCAAATGACAAATCTGATAAAAAACTGTTATAAAAATATACAAAGTTCTCTTTAAAATAAACAATAAGAAAATGAACAACTTGATTTTAAAATGACCAAAAGACCTAACCAGACACCTCATCAAAAATACATAAATAAGCTGGGCGTGGTGGCACATGCCTGTAATCTTAGCACTTGGGAGGCTGAGGCAGGAGGATTGTGAGTTCAAAGCCAGCCTCAGCACTGGCAAGGCACTTAGCAACTCAGTGAGACCCTGTCTCTAATAAAATACAAAAAAGGGCTGGGGATGTGACCCAGTGGTCGAGTGCCCCTGAGTTCAATCCCTGGTACAAAAAAATAAAAAATAAAAAAAAAGTAAGAGTATGAAAAGGTGCACCACATTATATGTCATCAAGGAAATTCACATCAAAACAATAAGATGTTGCTACACATCTATTAGAATAACAAAAAAATACAAAACACTGACAAAACAAAATTAAGGCAGGGATGTGTAATAACAAGTACTTCCAAACATTGCTGGTGGGCATACAAAGTAGCACAGCCACTTTGGAAGATATGAAGGCTGTTTGTTACAAAACTAAGTATATTAATTTGTACCATATGATCCAGCAATTGTGCCTTTTGGTATTTATTCCAAGATTTGAAAATTATTCTGACACAAAAACCTACACTTGGATGTTTGTAGCAGCTTTGTTCATAATTGCCAAAATTTGGAACCAACCAAGGTGTCCTTCAACAAATGAGTGGATGCATAAACTGTGGTACAAGCAGACAGTGGAATATTATTCTAAGTTAAAATAAATTGAGCTATCAAGTCATGAAAAGGCATAGTAGAAACTCAAATGCATATTACTAAATAAGAGAAGCAAATCTGAAAATGTTACATATTGTGCAACCCTATGACATTCTGGCAAAACTACAAAGACAGTAAAAGGAAAAGAGGGAATGATTAATAGAGCATTAGTCATTTTAGGTCAGTGAAACTACTCTGTGTTATATTATAATGGTAAATATATGTCATTATAAATTTTTCTGAACCTATAGAATATGCAACTTCAATAGTATAAACCCTAATATAAATTATGGTGCAGGTGAAAATGATGTATCAATGTAAATTGATTAATCATTAAAAAAAATGCCACACTGATGCAGGATGACTACAATGGGGTAAACTGTGCATGTATGGAAACAGTGAGCAGACAGGGATACCAGTAATCCCTGTCTTCTATTCACTTTGCTGTCAACCTAAAATTGCTCTAAAAAGTATTGTCTATTTGAAAAATTAACCGGATTAAGAACAGAGATGGAAGATGGTGGAGTAGAGGAAAGCTGAATTCCAATGGCACCATGGCTTGGGACCAAAGGTAAAAGAGGAATTTCACTAACATTTAATATTGGACACTCAAAGCAGTTTAGGGACCCAGAAATTTGGGTACAATAAACAACAAGGAAAGAATACATCAAAGCCCACCCAGCTGCCCATGGGTGCTGCAGAGGCAGATTCACCATGGGGGAGGGGGGGAGGGGGGACACAGTTTTGGCACAAAAAAACCTGAGATCAAAGCTTCCCTAATTTTAGCCAATCCAGAAACTGTACTGCATGGTGGTGCTTGAAAGCACACTCTGTATCTTGTCTATTGAGTGACCTAGGCTGGGCCTGGCAAAACATGAGTGAAACATGCATGGAGTAGACAAACCTAGGGGGATTTTGAGTCAGAAGGGCAAAGGGAACATAACTCACTTCTCCTTTGTGTCTGGTAAATCACAAGACAAGCTGGCCCATAGTCTGAGTGGGTGGGGGGGTGAGTACACTCAGGGACTGAGGCTGGGAAGACTGTGGACAGCAATGAAAGGAAGATTGCCCTCCCGCCCGCCAACTCCACAATTGGATATTGTGGGAGGCTTCTCAGAACCAGACCCACAGAAGAGACTGATTAGAGTCTAGTCTGAGGAGCAGGTCAATCTAGTCTCTCCAAAGATGTCATCTCTCAAGAAAGCCCCTAAGGCCTGATAAGAGCTCATGCCAATGAATGGATCTCACCTCACAGAATGCTGCATAAGTTGTACCCTGGAAGTGTACTGAACTGGTTCAAATAAAATGCAAACTGACAGTACATCCTAACCCATCCCATCTCATACTGGTGAGAAGGGAAGCTGAGTCTTATGTCAAATGACTACAATCTTAAGCCACTTCAACTGCCAAAAGGGAGAGCAACCCAAAACCAGGAAGGGGTTAACAACCCCCACCCCTTGCTCTCTTTATCAGTATATAAATCAAGAAAAATGGGAAGGAAAGACTGTTGGGCATAGACAGTGACCACCCAATGTGGTCAACTATTTTGACCACCTCAGTGAAAATAGTTTCTTCATTCTTCATTAAGATTTGGGGAGTTTTATTACTTTTTTATTTTTTTATATTCTATTCATGTGTGTGTGTGTGTGTGTGTGTGTGATTGGTTCGGGGAAATATGTACATACACTTCTTTGTTTCTTTTTGGCTCATTTTTAGCATTTCTTTAATTATTGTTTCCTAGCATTATCATTGGAAGGTTTGGATTTTTTGGATGATATATTTTAGTTTGGTTAGTTTTGTGTTATTTTCATTTGTTTATTTCTCTTTCTATTCTATTTTCTCCTGCTAATGGCCAAATTATATTTTTCTCTCTCCCTCTCTCCAAATGCCTTTCTTCCTCTCCTCCTTCCATATAAATATCACTTGCTACATCTCTTCTTTCTTTCTGTTCACTTTTTGAAATTGTAAACTCTTGTCTAACTTCCTCAAATAACACATTTCCTTTTCCCCTCATTAACTGTACTTTTGCCATCTTTCAGAACTAATTGGCTTATATAACTCCTGCTCCCACCATTAATGCTAATGCAATCATTACTGCTGTGGATGATATAGTTGATACCTGCTGTTTGCTTTAAAGCCAGATCTAGCTCAAGGTTATTGTTTTTACTATTGACAATTGCTAAACCCATCATCCCAGTTTACTGATGATAATTAATGTTGAGCACATCATAGAAGGAACTGGGTATTTACTTTAATAATGTGCATTTTTTTTTTTTTGCAAATGTTATTACTGTTTATTTCAACCCATTCTGTGAGGTGCTTGGAACCTACAGAGACACTAAAAAGTTTATAGGTTAGAGACTTTGCGGCTGAACTAAACACTCTCTGACATTATTCCAACTCAAAAAAAGGTGAGAAGACGAATGCCCCAAACCAACAATAAGGAACCAAGGAGGAACAAGCAGAAAGAAAACTCAGGTCCCACCCCTTGGCATTATTCATACACCAAAAACAGACAGAAGTCCCAGAACAAATAAAAAAGTTACACACAAAAGGACATGCAAAAAGAGAGGCAGGGTAATCAACCACAATTGATGTGCAAGTCCCGGACTTCTGAAAACATGAGGAAAAGGCAAAGAAATCTACCCACAAAATCCACAATCCCCCAATAAATATCCCGCTCATAGTGAAGTAGACAAAAGCTCAGAGAAAGTTTATAAAAATCTCATTATTAAAATATTCAATGAACTAAAAGAATATATAAGAAAGGAATTAAGAGAGCAATTACAGGAGATAAAAGACCACTATAAGAAATACGAATAGTAAAAAGAAACAAAGAACTCCTAGAATTAAAGGTACAATGAATCAAATTTCAAACTCACTTGAAGACATTACTAATAAATTAGATTGCATAGAAAATAGAACTTCCGCCCTTGAAGACAGAACATCAGGCTTTGAATACAGGGTATATGATCTTAAGTACATAACATGCAATAAAGAGAAAAAAATTATAGATCATGACCAGAATATATAAGAACTCTGGGAAAACATTAAAAGACCAAACCTGAGAATCATTGAAATAGAAAAGAACATGGAGATACAAACTAAAGGCATAAAGAATATTTTCAATTAGATAGTTCCAGAGAAATTTTTCCATATCCAAAATGAGATAGACATGCACATCCAGTAGGCTTACAGGACCCCCAAATAGACCTAATCAAACGAAAAGCTTGAGAAGACATATCATAATCAAAATGCTTAACATAGATAATAAGGAAAGAATATTAAAAGTCAGTAGAAAGAAACATCAGGTCACATTTAGAGGCAAACCAAAAAGGCTCGCTTCTGATTTCTCAGCTCAGACCCTAAAATCAAAGAGGGCCAAGGTTACTATTCCCAGAAAGCTTAGTTTCAAATTCAAAGGTGAAATAAAAACTTTCCTTGGGAGGCTGAGGCAGGAGGATCACGAGTTCAAAGCCAGCCTCAGCAATGGCAAGGCACTTAGCAACTCAGTGTGATCCTGTCTCTAAATAAAATACAAAAAAAGTCTGGGGATGTGACCCAGAGGTCAAGTGCCCCTGAGTTCAATCCCCAGGACAAAAAAAAAAAAAAAAAAAAAAAAAAAAAAAAAAAAAAAAAAACTTTCCATGATAAGAATAAACCAAAAGAATTCATGAACACCAAGCCTGCACTACAAAGACTAGTCAAAGAAAATTACACAATGAGAAACTAAAACACAATTCCCAAAGCTCCCAAACAGAGGAAGTTCAATAGAAGTATAAACCACTAAATTTAGAGGGAAGACCGATTTATATATAAACCAAACTTATGTACCCTTTGAGAGAAGAAAAAAAAAAAAGATGGAAAAGAAAAAATAATAAGGAACAATGAAAGATAACAAAGAAGTAAGAATTAGTGCAA
The DNA here is from genome assembly GCA_025594165.1 of Tamias sibiricus. Lineage (NCBI taxonomy): Eukaryota > Metazoa > Chordata > Mammalia > Rodentia > Sciuridae > Tamias > Tamias sibiricus. Next base: position 136,220,932 of record CM046660.1, on the reverse strand, counting down.
GAGAGAGGAGAGAGAAACCAAGTCAAGAAAAATAGAGATTAAACTATATATAACACTGCTTTGCTGTATATTTCAATTGCCCCAGGTCTAGAAGTCCCAATTTCTGCATATACCTTGTTTTCACCTCTGATGAGTACACAATGACAGAGTGTAAATAGATGAGGGCAAAAGAGACTAAAGTGAGAAGGGAAGAAAAGAAAGAGGAACACAGACACACAAATAATCACACTATCAAACAGAACAAAAAGAAAACCAAACAAAAACAAACAAAAATATCAAGATGGATAAAATATATTTTTTAAAAATGCAAGAAACCACAAACACATATCCACACTAACACTGAATGTTAATGGTTTCAACTCCCCAATTAAAAGACACAGGTTGAGAATGAATCAAGAAACAATGTTCAACTATATGCTGTTTACAAGATATTTATCTTATAGGAAAAGACATCTACAGACTGAAGGCAAAAGAATGGCACAAAGTATTCCATGCATATGAACGAAGAAAACGAACAGGAGTAGCTATTCTTATATCTGGCCAAGCAGATTTCAAGCAAAAATTAATCCCAAGAGTCAAAGAAGGCCACTATGTCCTACTAAAAGGAACAATCCAACAAGAAGATATAATAATAATAATAAACACTTATGTGCCAAATATCAATCACCACAATTACATGAAAAAAATATTCTATGACATTAACTCCCACATAGATTCCAACAAAATAATAATGGCTGATTTTAATACATCCCTATCACAGGTAGACATGTCATCAAAATACACAAATCAAGTAATGAGGAGGAGGGGAAAAGATGGCGGACAGCAGAGAAGCACTCTCGGGAGACTGTCACTAAAAGAGACTTACCGGGAAGATTGAACGCGTTCTTAGCAACACTCCCACAACTGGGAGGGAGCTGAGACATCCGCGCACATCTAGATGGTGAAATACAAGGAACTCCAGACCACTGACGCCCAGAGTCCAGTGCCAGCGGCCCACAAACCAACTAGCATTAGCAGCGCAGCTGCCGTGGTAGCATTGCAGTACGGGAAGTGCAGACCACGGCCTCAAACAGCACAGATTAAAAAGAAAGCCAGACACCAGCAGCGGCCTCACAGACTTCTTTCACGTCATTTGCCAAACGGGACCTGCATGCCTCGGAGTGACACACAGGTCCGGGGTACTGCTGTTGGGACCGGGGAAGGCACTGCCATTTTGGAGGAGGGCAGCAGCTGACTGCAGACATCCAAGGATGGCCAAGGGCCTGAAAACAGCACACACCTGGGTGAGACTCGCGCGCCGGCAGCCAGCAGGGAAGGGCCTCTCTGAGGCCAGCGCAGCAGCCACGAGAGCTATAACTGGCGGCGGGTGTGAGGGTGCTATTCACGTACTGACACCCCCCCACCCCCCAGCCATTACTCCTCTGTGCCAATCTGCCGCTGGACAAAGCTGCAGACTAGACGCCACTAATTGGTGCTCTGTGACTGTGTGCATGATCCCAGACAATTGGCCTAAACTGGAAGGGCTTCCCAGGGTCCTGTTTATTTGAGACTTGTTCCTGGGTTCGACTCTGGTTTTTTTGTTTGTTTTTTTTGTTTGTTTGGTTGGTTTTGTTCGGTTTTGTTTTTGTTCTGTTTGATAGTGTAATTATTTGTGTGTCTGTGTTCCTCTTTCATTTCTTCCCTTCTCACTTTAGTCTCTTCTGCCCTCATCTTATCTATTTACACTCTGTCATTGTGTACTCATCAGAGGCGAAAACAAGGTATATGCAGAAATTGGGACTTCTAGACCTGGGCAATAGAAATATACAGCAAAGCAGTGTTATATATAGTTTAATCTCTATTTTTCTTGACTCGGTTTCTCTCTCCTCTCTCTTGCACTAATTCTTACTTCTTTGTTATCTTTCATTGTTCCTTATTATTTTTTCTTTTCCATCTTTTTTTTTCTTCTCTCAAAGGGTATATAAGTTTGGTTTATATATAAATCGGTCTTCCCTCTAAATCGCTCACTCCATTCTCTTTCCTCTCCCATCTGCTGATATTAAACCACTTCCAACGAATTCTATTTTCATAATTCCTAAGAAAGAACATCTCAATAATCTCACTTCCTTCTTCCTAAACATATCATCTCTGTGTCCAATACTGAAACTATAAACCCCAACGCAAGCATACAGAGTAAATTGGAAACAATACCTGAATTAACTAAATCTGTACATTGTGATCAAACTGGGATTTGCTGTAAAGAAAGTGTTAGAGCTTAAAGTGTAAGGTATTTATAAGGGGACCTAACAGCATTGTACCACAGGAGAAACATAAGGCTATAAAGTGAAATTGAAATAGGCAAGGTCCCACAGTGCTAGAAGAATAGACACACAAGCATTATAAAGAAGCAAGGGAAGAAAGTGGCTGAAACCAACCAACAGGCCCCATCAGTAGACTCCATGGCAAGCATAGTTGGTCAAATGCCAGAGATGTGATTTAGAAATTACATATTACAAATGTTTATGGATCTTAAGAATGAACTAAAAAATGAGATGAGAGAGCAAGTACAGGTGGTAAAAGAGCATTTTGACAAAGAACTCCAAAAACAAATACAAGAAGCAAAAGATTACTTCAATAGGGAGATAGAGATTCTAAAGAAAAACCAAACAGAAATTCTGGAAATGAAAGAAGAAATAAACCAAACTAAATGCTCAATTGAAAGCATAACCAACAGATTAGATCCACTGGAAGAAGGAACCTCAGATAATGAAGACAAAATATATATCCTGGAGAAAAATCTAGAAGACATAGAAAAAGTAGTAAGAAAACAAGAACAGAGCATTCAGAAATTATGGACAGCATAAAAAGACCAAACTTAAGAGTGATGGGTGTTGAAGAAGGTGCAGAGTTTCAAACCAAAAGAATGAGTAATTTATTCAATGAAATAATAGCAGAAAAATTTCCAAACATGAGGAATGAATGGCAAAACCAAGTTCAAGAGGCTTACCGAACTCCAAACGTACAAAACCACAACAGATCCACACCAAGGCACATTATAATAAAATTGCCTAATATACTAGGCAAGGAAAGAATACTAAAAGCCACAAAAGAAAGGAAGCAGATTACACATAGGGGGAAACCGATCAGACTATGCTCAGATTTTTCAACCCAGACCTTAAAAGCTAGAAGATCCTGGAATAGCATATTTCATGCTCTGAAAGAAAAGAGATGTCAACCAAGAATCTTATATCCAGCAAAATTGAGCTTTAGATTCGAAGATGAAATAAAAACCTTCCACTACAAACAAAAGTTAAAAGATTTCACAACTCGAAACCAGCACTTCTGAACATCTTGGGCAAAATTTTCCATGAAGAAGAAGAGAAAAATAACAATGAAAATCAACAAAGGGAGATAGTAAACTAAAGGAATTACCAACCAGAGAAGAATCCAAATCAAGCTAAATACCATAATACATTTAAAAATGGATGGAAATAAGAATCACATCTCAATAATAACCCTGAATGTTAATGGTCTAAACTCACCATTCAAAAGACACAGATTGTCAGATTGTATTAAAAGAAACAACCCAACAATCTGCTGTCTACAAGAAACACACCTCATAGAAAAAGACATCAAGTAATTGAAGGTGAAAGTCTAGGAAAAGTCTTATCAAACACATGGGCTGCGGAAGCAGGCAGGGGTTTCCATTCTCATATCTAATAAGGTAGACTTCAAGCCAAAGCTAATCAAAAGGGATAAAGATGGATATTTCTTACTACTTAAGGGAACCATTCATCAACAAGATATAACAATTATAAATCTATATGCCCCAAATAATGGAGCACCCTACATTCATCAAACAAACTCTTCTCAAGTTCAAGAGGAAAATAGACCACAACACAGTTATTCTAGGGGACTTCAACACACCTCTCTCACCAAATGATAGATCATCCAAACAAGAGCTAAATAAAGAAACTTTAGGCCTCATTAAAACATTTAATAAGGGCTGGGGCTGTGGCTCAGCGGCAGAGCGCTCGCCTCGCACGTGCGCGGTCCAGGTTCGATCCTCAGCACCACGTAAATATAAATGCATTGTGTACAACTAAAGTAAATAAATGAATATTAAAAAAAAACATTTAATAACTTAGACCTAATGGACATATATAGAATATTTCATCCCTCAGTAAGTGAATACACTTTCTTCTCAGCAGCACATGGCTCCTTCTCCAAAATTGACCATATATTATGTCACAAGGCAACTCTCAGCAAATATAAAAAAAAAAAAAGAAATACTACCTTGCATTCTAACAGACCATAATGGGATGAAATTGGAAATCAATGATAATACAAGAAATAAAAAAAACTACTCCAACAACTGGAAGCTAAACAACATGCTACTGAATGAACAAGGGGTTGAAGAAGACATCAAGGAGGAGATTAAAAAATTCCTAGAGGTAAATGAGAACACAGATACATCATATAGAAATCTCTGGGACACTATGAAGGCAGTAGTAAGAGGAAAATTCATTGCACTGAATTCCTTCATTAAAATAAAGAAAAACAACAACAAATAAATGACTTAACATCACACCTCAAAGCACTAGAAAAAGAGGAAGAGATCAACACTAAGAGCAGTAGAGGACAGGAAATAATTAAAATCAGAGCTGAAATTAATGAAATTGAGACTAAAGAAACAATTCAAAGAAATGACAAAACCAAAAGTTGGTTCTTTGAAAAAATAAATAAAATTGACAGACCGCTAGCAATGCTAATGAAAAGAAGAAGAGAAAAAACTCAAATTACTAGCATCTGTGATGAAAAATGAAATATCACAACAAACACCTCAGATATACAGGAGATAATTAGAAATTACTTCGAAAACTTGTACTCTAATAAAATAGAAAATACTGAAAGCATAGACAGATTTCTAGAGTCGTATGAATTGCCCAAACTGGAACAGGAGGCTATACACAATTTAAATAAATTAATTTCAAGTGAAGAAATAGAAGACGCTATCAAAAAACTACCAACAAGAAAAAGTCCAGATCCTGATGGGTTTACCGCCGAGTTCTACAAGACCTTCAAAGAAGAACTAATACCAATGCTCTTCAAATTATTTCAAGAAATAGAAAAAGAGGGAGCTCTTCCAGACACTTTCTATGAGGCCAATATCACATTAATTCCAAAGCCAGGCAAAGACACATCCAAAAAAGAAAACTTCAGGCCAATATCTTTAATGAACATAGATGCAAAAATCCTCAACAAAATTCTGGCAAATCGGATTCAAATACATATCAAAAAGATAGTGCACCACGATCATCCCTGGTTTATCCCAGGGATGCAAGGCTGGTTCAACATTCAGAAATCAATAAACATAATACATCACATCAATAGACTTAAAGATAAAAAACTTTATGATCATCTCAATAGATGCAGAAAAGGCATTTGACAAAATACAACACTCCTTTATGTTCAAAGCTCTAGAAAAATTGGGAATAACAGGAACATATATCAACATTATAAAAGCTATCTATGCAGGGGTCTGGGGCTGTGGCTCAGCGGCAGAGAGCGCGCCTCGCACGTGCGCGGTCCAGGTTCGATCCTCAGCACCACGTAAAATAAATGCATTGTGTACAACTAAAGTAAATAAATGAATATTAAAAAAAAACATTAATAACTTAGACCTAATGGACATATATAGAATATTTCATCCCTCAGTAAGTGAATACACTTTCTTCTCAGCAGCACATGGCTCCTTCTCCAAAATTGACCATATATTATGTCACAAGGCAACTCTCAGCAAATATAAAAAAAAAAAAAGAAATACTACCTTGCATTCTAACAGACCATAATGGGATGAAATTGGAAATCAATGATAATACAAGAAATAAAAAAAACTACTCCAACAACTGGAAGCTAAACAACATGCTACTGAATGAACAAGGGGTTGAAGAAGACATCAAGGAGGAGATTAAAAAATTCCTAGAGGTAAATGAGAACACAGATACATCATATAGAAATCTCTGGGACACTATGAAGGCAGTAGTAAGAGGAAAATTCATTGCACTGAATTCCTTCATTAAAATAAAGAAAAACAACAACAAATAAATGACTTAACATCACACCTCAAAGCACTAGAAAAAGAGGAAGAGATCAACACTAAGAGCAGTAGAGGACAGGAAATAATTAAAATCAGAGCTGAAATTAATGAAATTGAGACTAAAGAAACAATTCAAAGAAATGACAAAACCAAAAGTTGGTTCTTTGAAAAAATAAATAAAATTGACAGACCGCTAGCAATGCTAATGAAAAGAAGAAGAGAAAAAACTCAAATTACTAGCATCTGTGATGAAAAATGAAATATCACAACAAACACCTCAGATATACAGGAGATAATTAGAAATTACTTCGAAAACTTGTACTCTAATAAAATAGAAAATACTGAAAGCATAGACAGATTTCTAGAGTCGTATGAATTGCCCAAACTGGAACAGGAGGCTATACACAATTTAAATAAATTAATTTCAAGTGAAGAAATAGAAGACGCTATCAAAAAACTACCAACAAGAAAAAGTCCAGATCCTGATGGGTTTACCGCCGAGTTCTACAAGACCTTCAAAGAAGAACTAATACCAATGCTCTTCAAATTATTTCAAGAAATAGAAAAAGAGGGAGCTCTTCCAGACACTTTCTATGAAGCCAATATCACATTAATTCCAAAGCCAGGCAAAGACACATCCAAAAAAGAAAACTTCAGGCCAATATCTTTAATGAACATAGATGCAAAAATCCTCAACAAAATTCTGGCAAATCGGATTCAAATACATATCAAAAAGATAGTGCACCACGATCATCCCTGGTTTATCCCAGGGATGCAAGGCTGGTTCAACATTCAGAAATCAATAAACATAATACATCACATCAATAGACTTAAAGATAAAAACTTTATGATCATCTCAATAGATGCAGAAAAGGCATTTGACAAAATACAACACTCCTTTATGTTCAAAGCTCTAGAAAAATTGGGAATAACAGGAACATATATCAACATTATAAAAGCTATCTATGCAGGGGTCTGGGGTGTGGCTCAGCAGTAGAGCGCTCGCCTAGCACGTGCGCAGCCCGGGTTCGATCCTCAGCACCACGTAAAAATAAATGTGTACAACTAAAGCAAATAAATAAATATTTTTAAAAAATAAAAAAAGCTATCTATGAAAAACCTCAAGCTAACATTATCTTAAATGGAGAAAAATTGAAAGCATTCCCTCTAAACCTAGAACAAGACAGGGATGCCCCCTTTCACAACTGCTATTTAACATAGTACTGGAAACTCTGGCCAGAGCAATTAGACAGATGAAAAAAATTAAAGGGATCCAGATAGAAAAAGAAAAGTTCAAATTAGCACTATTTGCTGATGACATGATAGTATACCTAGAAGACCCAAAAAACTCTACCAGAAAACTTTTACAACTAGTAAATGAATTCGGCAAAGTTGCAGGATACAAAATCAATACCCATAAGTCAAAGGCATTTTTGTACATCAGTGACAAAGCCTCTGAAAGGGAAATGATGAAAACTACTCCATTTACAATAGCATCAAAAAAATAAAATACCTGGGAATCAACTTAATGAAAGAGGTGAAGGACCTCTATAACGAAAACTTATAGAACACTAAAGAAAGAAATACTTGAACTCAGAAGATGGAAAGACCTACCTTGCTCTTGGATAGGTAGAATTAATATTGTCAAAATGTCCATACTACCAAAATCATTATACATATTTAATGCAATTCCAATCAAAATCCCAATGACATTTCTCAAAGAAATAGAAAAAGCAGTCATGAAATTCATCTGGAAAAATAAGAGCCCCAGAATAGCTAAAGAATTCCTGAGCAAGAAAAGTGAAGCAAGGCGGCATCACCATACCAGACTTTAAATTATACTATAGAGCAATAGTAACAAAAACAGCATGGTATTGGCACCAAAACAGACTAGTAGACCAATGGTACAGAATTGAGGACACAGAGAATAATACATATAATTTCAGCTATCTTAGATTAGACAAAGGCGCCAAAAATGTACAGTGGAGAAAGGATAGCCTCTTCAAAAAATGGTGCTGGAAAAACTGGAAAGCCATATGCAACAAAATGAAATTAAACCTGTATCTCTCACCATGCACAAAATTCAATTCAAAGTGGATCAAGGACTTAGGAATTAGACCAGAGACAATACACCTAATAGAAGAAAAAGTAAGCTACAATTTCCAACATGTCAGATTAGGCTCCAAGTTCCTTAACAAGAAACCTGTAGCACAAGAATTAATGCCAAGAATTAATGAATGGGATAGATTTAAGCTAAAAAACTTCTTCTCAGCAAAAGAAACAATCAGTGAGGTGAATAGAGAGCCAACTAACTGGGAACAAATATTTAATACATGCACATCAGATAGAGCACTAATTTCTAGAATATATAAAGAACTCAAAAAACTTGACACCAAAAAAACAAATAATCCAATCGATAAATTGGCTAAGGAATGAAAAGACATTTCTTAGAAGAAGATACACGATTAATCAACAAATACATGAAAAAATGCTCAACATCGCTGGCAATTAGAGAAATGCAAATCAAAACTACTCTAAGATTTCATTTCACTCCAGTCAGAATGGCAGCTATCAAGAACACAAACAACAATAAATGTTGGAGAGGATGTGGGGGAAAAGGCACACTCATACATTGCTGGTGGGACTGCAATATGGTACAATATGGAAAGCAGTATGAAGATTTCTTGGGAAAATGGGAATGGAATCACCTATGACCCAGCCATCCCACTCCTGGGTCTATTCCCAAAGGACTTAAAAGCAGCATATTACAGTGACACAACTACTTCAATGTTTATAGCAGCACAATTCACAATAGCTAGTTTGTTCAACCAACCTATATGTCCCTCGGTAGATGAATGGATAAAGAAAATGTGGTATATATACACAATGGAATTTTACTCAGCAATAAAGGAGAATAAAATAATGACATTTGCAGGTAAATGGATGAAGTTGGAGAATATAATGCTAAGTGAAATCAGTCAATTTTAAAAATTCAAATACGGAATGTTTCCTCTGATATAAGGAAGTCGGTTCACAGTATTGTTGGGTCAGGGTACATAGGAGGATTAGAGGAACACTATGATGGTCAAAGGGAAGGGAGGGGAAAGAAGGGAGCAAGGGGGGAAGGGGGAAAAAAAGTGTTTGAATAAGATGGATATCATTATTCTAAATGCATGATTAAAGACTTGAATGCTGCGAATATACTTTGTATACATGTATAGTATGAACTGTAATACATACTACTATAAATAAAAATTTTAAAAAATACACAAATCAATAGATATCTTCAAATTAAATAATACTATAGTTCAAATGGACCTAATGAACACATGCAGAACATTCCATCCCAAAACACCTGAATTTACTTTCTTCTGAGCTGCATGTGGGATTTTTTTACAAAATATTTGATATTCTATGTCACAAAGTCAATCTTAGAAAATACCAAAAACATTGATATAATCCCATGTATACTATCAGATAATAATGGAGTAAAGCTAAAATGAATAGCAAAAACGATAATAGAAATGATGTAAACACTGGAGATCAAGCAATACTCTCTTAAATGAACAGATCTTAAAAAGAATAGATCAAAAAAGAAATAAGAATAGAAATTTCAAAATTCTTATAAATAAAGGGGAACAGAGATACAACAGATCAAAATCTCCAGAACAGTATGAAAGCAATTCTAAGAGAAAAGTTATAGCACTGAGCCCCTGCATTAAAAAATTAGATCCTAAATTAAAAAAAAAAAAAAAAACATACGCTCTACCTCAAAGCCTTAGAAAAAGAACAAACTAACCCCAAAACCAGTAGAAGATGGGACATAATTGATATCAGAGCTGAAATCAATAAAATTTAGAATAAGAAAACAATACACAGGATCAATGCAATGAAGAGTTGGTCCTTTGAAAAGATAAATAAAATTGACAAACCCTTAGCCAAACTATCCAGAATACAGAAGTAATAAAATTGAAACAGCAATTAAAAGCCTTCCAACCCCTGACCACCACCCCGAACCTCATGGATTCTCAGCTGAGTTCTATTAGACCTTTACAGAAGAACTAACACCAGTCTTTCTCAAAAATATTCTATGAAATTGAAAGGGAGGGAATACTCTCAAATATATTCTATAAAGCCAGTATAATCATAATACCAAAAACCAGACAAAGATACATTGCGGAAGGAAAACTACAGACCAATATCCCTGATGAATACAGATGCAGAAATCCTTAATAAAATATTAGCAAACCACATTCAAAAGCACATCAAAGTGATAATCCACTATGATCAAATGGGTTTCATTCCACTGATAAAAGGTTGAATCAACATAAACAAATTAATAAATGTAATTAACCACTTAAACAAAATTAAGAACAAAAATTACATGATCTTCATAGATGCAGAAAAGACTTTGATGAAATCCAACATCCACTCATATTAAAAACACTAGAGAAGCTAGCAATCAAAGAAACGTGTCTAACATTGTAAGGGACATTTATGACAAACCCAAAGCCAATATTATAATAAATGGAGAAAATTAAAAGCATTTCCTCTAAAATCAAGAACAAGACAAGGTTATACAGTCTTACCACTCCCATCCAATATGGTCCTTGAAACATTAGCCAAAGGAATCAGGCAACAAAAAGAAATCAAAAGTATACAAATAGCAAATGGAAAAGTCAAACTCTATTTGTTTGCCAATCCTATACCTAGAAGACTCAAAACCTTCACAAAAGACTTCTGCAGCTTATCAATGAGTTTAACAAAGCAACAAGACACAAGATCAACACCCATAAGTCAATAGCTTTTCTATACTCCAAAAGTAATTTAGTGGAGGAAGAAATCAGGAAAAATATCCCATTCATGATGAACTCAAAAAAGTTGAATACTTGGGAATTAATCTAACCAAGGGATAAAAAGAGCTCTGCAATAAAATTATAGCACACTGAAGAAATAAATTGAATAAGACCTTAGAGGATGAGAAGACCCATGTTCTTAGATAGGCAGAATTAATATTGTCAAAATGGCCATACTACCAAAAGCAATATACATATTCAATGCAGTTCCCATCAAAATACTAATGACATTCTTAACAGAATTAAAAGAAAACAATTCTTAAATTCATTTCAAAGAAATTAGAGACCTAGAATGGCCAAAGCAATACAAAGCAAGAAAAGCAAAACAAGAGCATCACAACACCTGATCTGAAATTATACTACAGAACTGTAATAATAAAAACAGCATGGTTTTGGCATCAATACGGACGTGAATATAAATGGAGTAGTACAGAAGACACAGAGATAAATCCACATACATATCATCATCTGATATTTGACAAAGGTGCAAAAAAAAATATCTTGGAGGAAAGAGCCTTTTCAACAAATGGTGTGGGGAAAACTGGATAGCTATATGTAGAAAAATGAAATTAGACCCTTATCTTTCACTGTGCACAAAAATCACATCAAAATGTATCAAATATTTAGGACTTAGAACAGAAACTTTACATATGCTAGAAGCAAACAGACCATCATATAGGTGCTGGCATGGGATTCCTTAATATGACACCAAAAAATGCAAGAAATAAAACTAAGAATCAGTAAGTGGGATGCCATCAAACTAAACTACTTCTGCACAGCAAAGGAAAGAATTAAGAACATGAAGACAGAGCCTAATAGCAATGATCAGGTCATAATAGCAATGATCAAAAACAATATGAATAATGATAAATGCTGGCAAGGTTGTGGGAGAAAAGGCACACTTGTACATTGTTAGTGGGACTGCAGACTAGTATAAGTACTCTGGAAAGTGATATGAGATTCCTCAAAAAAAAAAAAAAAAACTAATAATGGCTCTAGAAGAAAAAAACAAGCTAATTCCAAAATCAGTAAAAGACAGGAAATAATAAATAATAAACATCAGAGCTGAAAATGAGAATTTAAAAATAAAAAAATATTAATAACAAAAAGAGTTGGTTCTTTGAAAAAAATGAACAAGATTGACAAACCCTTAGCCAAACTAACCAAAAGAGAGAGAAAACTCAAATCAACCAAAATTAGAGATTAAAAAAGAAGATATCACCACAGAAATTTCTGAAGCCGAAAGAATCATTAGAAACAATCTTGAAATTTTATTTTATTTTATTTTATTTTATTTTATTATTATTTTCGGGTACTGGGGATTGAACTCAGGGGCACTCGACCACTGGGTCACATCCCCAGCCCATTTTTGTATTTTATTTAGAGACAGGGTCTCACTGAGTTGCTAAATGCCTTGCCATTGCTGAGGCTGGCTTTGAACTCATGATCCTCCTGCCTCAGCCTCCCAAGTGCTAGGATTACAGGCATGAGCCACCATGCCCAGCTACCTTGAAATTTTATATTCCAATAAATTTTAAAAATCTAAAAGATCTTGATAAATTTATAGACATGTATGACTTAAACAAATTGAACCATTAGGATATAGAAAACTTAAACAGATCAACATCAAGAAATAAAATTGAAACAACAATCAGAAGCTTTCCAACAAAGTAAATTCCAGGACCAGATGAATTCTCAGACAGTTATACCAGACTTTTGAAGATAATTAATGCCAATCATTCTCTAATTATTCCATGAAATAGAAATGGAGGGAACACTGCCAAATTCATTCTATGAAGCCAGCTTAACCCTGATACCAAAACCAGAAAAAGGCACATCAAGGAAAAAAAAAATCCAGACCAATATCTGTGATGAACACAGATGCAAAAATCCTTAATAAAATATTGGCAAACCATACTCAACAACACATTAAAAATAGTACACCCAGTGGCTTGGGAGACAGAGGCAGAAGGATAACAAATTCAAAGCTAGCCTTAGCTAGGTCCTAAGCAATTTAGCATGACTCTGTCTCTAAATAAATATGATGGATCAGCATATGCAAATCAAATGAAACTCACCACATGAATAATGTTAAGGAAAATGTACCTGAGTGTTCATCACTATTTTCCAGTTTTTGGCTCTAACAATAAATAATTGCAAATTCTAAAAAAAGAAAAGGAAAAGAAATTTAAGAAACATATGCTTGGGTTTTGACTTAAGTTTTTATTTTTTGGTTTTGATTCCTCACTAAATACATACATAATTTATAAGTATCATATATCTAAGCATAAGTCATTAATTTAATGACTTAAACTATGAAATTCCTGTAAAAATGTAGAAACTCTTTGTGATTTTTAGTTAGTGAATATTTCTCAAATATAGCACCAGAAGTTGGATCATGAAAAGAGAAATTAATAAACTTTATGTCATTAAAATTAATACTTCTGCCTTTCAAAAGATATTGCTAAAATAATGAAAATATAAGCTACCAACTGGGAAAAAATGTTTGCAAATTATATCTCTTAACAAATTAATTATATCTACATATATTTAACTCTGAAAGCTCAACAATAAGAAAACCACCCAAAATGAACTAAGACAAAAGATTTTACTGATACTTCATTGTTATGGTTTAGATATGAGGTGTCCCCCAAAAGCTTATGCATAAGACAATGCAAGACAGTTTAGAGGTGAAATGATTACATTCTGAGAGCTTTAACCTAATCAGTGCATTAATTCGCTTGAATAGATTAACTGAGTGATAACTTTAGGCAAGTAGGGTGTGACTGGAGGAAATAGGTAGCTGGGCAGAATGTCTTTGGGGTTTACATTTTCTTCCTGGTGAATGGAGCTTTCTCTCTACTCTCTGATTGTCATGTCCAGAACTGCTTTTCTCCACCACACCCTTCTGTTTTGATGTTGTGCCTCACCTCAGCCATGGAACAGTGTAGTCAGTCATCTATGGACTGAGACCTCTGAAATCGTGAACCCCAAATAAACTTTTCTCCCTCTATGTTGTCCTTGTGGGGTCTCTTGATCACAGCAACAAAAAAGATGATTAAAACATTCACTGAAGATGATAGAGTAATGACCACTAAGCATATGATATAATGCCTGACTTCATAAGTCTTTAAAAAATTGCAAATTAAAACTACAATAACATACCACCACAGATATATTAAAACAACTAAGATTAAATGTCTGCCTATATCAAATGTTGGTGAGAATATGGTTAAACTTGTATTCTTTCATGCTGTTGGTACATGTGTAAAGTGGTACTAACACTTTGGAAAACAGTTTTGTCTATTTCTTAAATTTCCATATAATCTAACCATTCTATTACTGGGAAGCTACTCAAGAGATATGGAACCAACAGCCATACAAAGTAGCTTGCAAATTTTCATAGCAGTTTTATTTATCATTACCTAACACTGGGAATAGATCAAATGTCCATCAAAAGGAAAATGGAATACAAACGATGGTATATTCATGTAACAGAATATTATTCAGCAGTTGTAAAGTATGGACAGCAGATATACACAACAACGTGGATAAATCTCAAAATAAGTATGCTTGGTTAAAAAAATAAACTAAAAATATTTAAAAGAAAGTTATTCCATTCATACCTAATTCCAGAAAATCTAAATAACTTAGAGTAATAGAAATTAGATTGATGTTTGCTTTGGGAATAGGAATGGGAGGAGAAAAAGCAGGAGTGACATAGTAGAAGAGAGCTGAAAGAAACCTTAGATGTAAAGATTACTTTAAGAGTATCTTGATTGTGGTGGTTTTTTCATGGATGTACACATGACAAAATTTATCGAAGTGTATGTTTTAAATATATAGCTTATTTTATATTGATCGTATCACATGAAAATTGTTAAAATAAATATAATAAAAGAAGTGGAGAATGATTAAAATAGATAAGGTTAAAAACAATTATATGATATGACTGATTTTAAGTACTCTGTTATGGTTTGTATGTGAGGTGTCCCCCAAGAGCTCACATGTGAGATGATGCAAGACGGTTCAGAGGGGAAATGATGGATTTTGAGAGCCTCAAACTAATCAGTGAATTAATTCCCTGATGGAATAACTGAGTGGTAACTGGAGGCAGGTGAGGTGTGTCTGGAGGAGGTGGGACATTGGGGGTGTGGCTTTGGGGTATTTGTATCTGGCCAGTGGAGTCTCTCTCCTCTGCTTCTTGATCATCATGTGAGTCACTCTCCTCTGCCAAGCACTCCACAATGATGTTCAGCCTCAACTTGAGCTCCAAGGAATGGAGCCTGCTATCCATGGATTGAGACCTCTGAAAAATAAATTTTTCCTCCTCTGCAGTTGTGCTGGTCAGGTCATTTAGTCTTAGCACTGAAAAAGCTGACTAAAACATACTCGTTTCAGAATAAATTATAGCAAGACAAGGGTAGAATTAATGATACAATTTAGGAGACTCGTGTAATCATCTAAGCATAAAATACTTGTTTGCATTGGGATTATAGAAATGAGGAGGACTGAAGTGATTGAATTACAGATATATTTTTGGAAATAAACTCAACAGATCTTGTTCATAGATTAGGTATGGAATGTGGGGGGAAAGCTTCACAAATGACTCCAAAATGTTTTATCTAACAGCTGAAAAAGCTGAACTGAAAATGCCACTGAAGGAAGAGAGAAGAAACAGAGAAGAGGAGAACCAAGGACACAGCTACCTGGCCTGTTCAAAAGAAGAGAAGAATCAACAAAAGTATTAGAAGGAGTAGCAAATGTGGTAGGAGCAAAACTGAGAGGGTTTAGTATAGGGAAGAAAGTTCGGAGGCATAGGAAAGTATGGCAGAAGGCCACTAATTTTTCAACTCACAAAATATTTATTAAGCACATAACAGATGCTGAAAATAGGGATACAAATACACATCTGGGTTCTATCAAGCCATATCAACATATTAACCAGTCTATATTTTCTTCTTTTGTTAGTTAAATAAGTTTATTTTTTAAAAAGTTCTTTAAAATTTGTATAATATTGACATTGATTAAAACCAGCAACACATGTCAGAATTCAAAATCCAAATTCGAAAAATGCATATTAGAAAATAACTTTTCAAAGAAAAAAACTATTTCTGGTCAGTTAATAGTGACTATTAATCAAAATGTCACTTATTTTGTGACATAAGATTATGTGTCGATAATATTATCTACTTTTTTTGATTTATTGTTAAGAATTACAAAGATATTCTAAATCTTGTCAGTATATGGAAGAAACATATTTAAAAAAAAAACTTACCTTCCTTCTCTAAATAGAATGCTGAGAGTTAATGCCTAACCATGTGGTGTGGCATTGTTCAAGTAAATTTATTAAAAGAAGCCACCTAACATGTTCTTCGAAATTTGCTGTACTTCTAAACATGTTAAATTATTTGGAACTGTCCAAAAGGTGATGAGAAAGAATTTCTTTTCTTTTCTTTTCTTTTTTTTTTTTTTTTTTTTTTTTTTGGTGTCAATGGACCTTTA
This sequence comes from Tamias sibiricus, assembly GCA_025594165.1. Classification (NCBI taxonomy): domain Eukaryota; kingdom Metazoa; phylum Chordata; class Mammalia; order Rodentia; family Sciuridae; genus Tamias; species Tamias sibiricus. The sequence continues at coordinate 136,204,492 of CM046660.1, read as the reverse complement.
TTTTATTCATTTACTTATTGAACTCAGTGCCTCATACATGCTAAGCAAGCTCTCTACCAATGATCCACAATCCTAGCCCAAGAAAGGATTTCTTATCCATTTACAACTATAGTTTAACTTGAAAAAAATAATAAGATATACTTTTATCACATCATCCAAGTGTCTTTATGGAATTCAGAATACTTCAATGACTATTCCAGATGGCAACACAGCCAGGATGGTCAGATGGCCAATGAGTTTTCAGCAAGTGTTGGTTTACTGAATGGGAGAATAAGGTTTAATTCTGATTTCCAGTGAGCTGAATGTGGGCCTTCTGAACACACTGATAACAATGGGCATCATTTATTGACTACTAATGATGTAACAGGCACTAGTTGCTGTGTTTTCCATATAGTATCTTATTGAATTTTCATCACAACCATATTAGGTGAGTCTTACTATTATCCTTACATTACAGTTAAGGCAATTTGATTCAGAGGAATGAAATTCTTTGCTAAGAATCACACAGGGAGCAATTTGTTAGAACTATGAACTAAACAAAGATCAGTTACCAGATATCATAGCACAGCACAGCACTGGTCTCTGGGAATTGGAGGTTACAGCTCTTACTATCTTCCTAGGGCAACATGGTGCAGATTTTAAGCACCTAACTCTTGCTTTTAGGAATATTCCTGAGGATGCTCAACTCTAGTGATCCATCTTGCCTATAAATCCCAAGTGCAACCTCTAAGTGGGGGAGTAGGTGGGCAGTGCCGGGAGGCATTGCACACTCTGTAGCCAGCACACCAGTGTCCACTGTGCCTCACTCCATCAGTCTTCCCCCTCTCTACCCATGATTCTTGCCTTTCTCTTCTCCCAAGGACTCTCCAAGACAAGTGTGCTTGCCTGTGCTGACATTCGCCTTCTCCTCCAGATCTTGTACTAAGTTAAATAATCCCCAGTCCTTGAGGGTTTCAAAGTACTAAATAAACTGACCATATGTGGATAGCCATGCACCAAGAGAAGCTGTCTATCAACATGAAAGTGCTCCACATACTTGTGAATTTTGAAAAGATTATACTAAATTATGGTGATCATTTTATAACATATGGGTATATCCAGTATCAAATTGTTTAACTTAAATAGATATATACTTTCAGTTTCTCAACTTTTCATCAATGAAGATGCAAAAGCCATATTAAGATAAAAGTTTAAGCCAGGCATGGTGGTGCATACCTGTAAATCCAGCTACTCAGAAGGCTGAGGTAGAAAGAGCTTGAGTTCAAGTCCAGCTCAGGTAACATAGCATAACTCCCTCTCAAAAGAAAAAAAAAAGAAATGTTTAAAAGTTATATTAAGGTAAAACTGAAATTTTTACATAAAAAATAAATGGTGCGGTTTTAACAAGAAAAATCTAAAATGCATTTTTAAGAACTGATAAATGTTTTAATACTTTATTAAAAAATATTTCTTCCTTGATAATAGATTTATATAAAAAGGAAAGGAAAGGAAAAAAAACAAGCCAATGAAAAGATCTGGGGAAACTTTCCAGGAAAACCTCCTGGAGCTGAGATGGTTTGAAGGGTGGGACTGACACATTGGCATTTATACTTTAATCTGTTTTATATAACATAATTATCTGCATTCTGAGATTTTTTTCATCCACAAAGTTCAGAAATTGTTTCCCTTCTGTTTTATTTTGAAGGAAAAAAGCCTATAATTTTTCAATTTTGTTTTTGTTTAGCTAGATTTAAACTGCTCCTGCCTTGTTACTTCATGATGTCTTGGCGAGTATGCAAACAGCCAATCTAGGTTGTGTTGGAGCAAAACTGTTCATAGCCTCCTCTGCTTTGCCCAACTCTATTTGAACAATTCTAACAAAACTTTCTTTGGGAAGCTTCATTCTTAAAGCTTAGGGTACATGTACTTTAACACAAATCAACCATAAAATATAAATATGAAAATTAACAATTACAGATAAAATTTTGTAGGCAGTACACTGTAAGAGTCTGAAAGCATGTTGATAGTGTTCAGTTAGTTGACGTTTTTGGTAAAAGTTTCATTGAGTATAATTAACATACATATAATTTACTCATTTACAGTATATAATTCAATGGTTTTTAGTATGCTCACACAGATCACCACAATTGATTTTAAAACATTCTTGTCACCTCAGAAAAGACTCTCTTACCTATAACCTCCCAAGCCTCCTACTCTTCCCCTGACTTCTACCACAGCCCTAAGCAAACACAAACTTTCTTTCTGTCTCTACATATCAAACATTCTGGACATTTCATGTAACAGAAATAATTTAACATGTTGTCTTTTATATCTGGTTGCTTTCACTTAGCATAATGTTTTCATATTATAGAATTTATTAGTACTGCATCAATTTAATGAAAGGTGATTGATTATACCACACTTTGTTTCTCCATTACTCATATGGTGGACATTTAGGATTGTCCCCACCCTTAGGCTATTATGAATGGCACTGCTATACCATTTCATGTATAAGTTTTTGCATGGACATATGTTTTTATTTCTCTTTGATATACACCTAGGAGTTGAATTTGGGGATTATATGGTAACTCTATCTTGAACTTTTTCAAAAACTGCAAGATTATTCTCTAAAGTCACTGCATTTATTTACATTGCCATCAGCAGTATAACAGGGTTCTTTATTCTCCACATCCTTTGTCAACATTTGTCAATAGCTGACATTTTGATTGCAGCCATCCTATGGAATGTGAAGGGCTATCACATTGGGATTTTATTTGCATTTATGATGTCATAATTATTTAGTTTGTATTTAAATTATTACTTTAGTAATTTAATAATATAATTTGTTAATCTTTGATGATGTCATATATGTATCTGCACATTGTGCATATTGGCTACTTACATAACTTTTTGAAAATCCATTTTGCATCTGCATATTGGCTGCTTGTATGTCTTCTTTAGACAAATGTCTATCCAGATCCTTTGAACCCCATATTTATTTATTTATTTGTTGGAATATTGGTACTTACCACTAAGCCACATCCCCAGCTTTTTTATTTTTTATGTTAAGACGGGTTCTCACTAAGCTACCCAGGCTGACTTTGAACTTGAAATCCTCCTGCCTCAGTCTCTGGAGTAACTAGGCATGTGCCACTACACCTGATTCTGAGTCTTTTATCAGTTGTGTAATTTGCAAGAATGTTATCCCACTGTGTTGGTTGTCTTTTCACTATGATAATGTCATATGAGGCATAAGCATTTTTACTTATGACTAATATTGATTTACCACTTTTTTTGCTTATACTTTCGCTTATATTTTAGTTTGCATGTTTCTAATTGTTTTGTCTTTCTGAAAGATTGATCATTATAATATGTCCTTCTTTATCTCAAGTAGCACTTTTTCTTTTAAAGTCTACTTTGTCTGATATTTATATTTCTTATTGTTGAGTTAACTTTTCCTACTGAGAAAGGATTTACTTTGAATAGTGAATGCATCAGGTTGGGCTTCATAGCTTGGTCGTCATTTTTGCCTACTCCAAACAACAAAAACAAACTGAAGTTTATCAGATCTCTAATGCCCTTGTAGAACTTACTTTTAAAATGCAATATTTGGCCAATGAATCAGAATCTCTAGTAATAAGGTCCAGATAACTGCATATTACCAGGCTTTCTGAATGATTTTTATTCCTACTGGCAGTTGTGCTAAATATTTATGTTTATTATGGTTTGGATGTGAGGTGTCTCCCAAAAGCTCATGTGCGAGACAAGATAATGCCGAGGATTCAGAGGGGAAATGAGAACCTTAACCCAATTGGTGAGCTAATCACCTGATGGGATTAATCCAGTGGTAACTGAAGGCAGGTGGTGTGTGGCTGAAAGAGGCGGGACACTGGGGGTGTGGCTTTGGGGTATATATTTCTATGTAGAGAATGGAGACTGTCTCTGCTTCCTGATCATAATGTGAACTGCTTCCTTCTGCCACACTCTTCCATCATGATGTCCTGCCTTACCTCGAGCCCTGAGGAATGGAGCCTGCTGTCTATGGACTGAGGTCTCTGAAAACATAATCTCCTGAATAAACTTTTCCTCCTCCACAATTGTTCTGGTTGGATCTTTTAGTCACAGCAATGAAAAAGCTGACTAAAACGGTCTTTATAATGAACTTTTTGTTTATAGCAGTCATACCTTATGATTTTCTGTTTGGGGGCAGTTAGTCAACCTCCTCTTTCAGAGCATGAATGCTCTGTAAGAGCAAACCTACATTCAGCAATTAAAGAGTATGAACAAGTCTCTGCCCACAGCAAGTACTCAAGAAATGAAGAATAAGAGGTAAACAGCATTCCAAGCAGAGGCCTATTAGAAGTGTGAACCAAACTAGCTTGACTGGTAAACTGTAATCAGTTAGATTATAAACTCTGACTGGAGCAGAAACAAAATATGTTATTGTAAAGATATCCAGGTCTAGGTCATTGTGCAACAAGAAAAGCATTTAGATGATATCCTATAAATGATGCCTTTTAGAAAGATTAACTGATTGACAGATTGAAAAGTTCCTAAATATTCTACAAAATATCAGACCAGGGCTTGGATACTGTAGAAACAGAAATACAGAAGGAAACGTAGAGAATAGGGATATTAATAGCATAAAATCAACATGACTTGGTTGATGATAAAAGGAAAGAGAGTTTACTACAGTGGTTCCAGAGTTTCCTTGAATAATGTGAATAATCATACAGTCACTAAAATTTACAAAGAAAAAGAACTAAGGCACCGAATGACTAAGCTTAAAAATATGTGTGGGTCCCCATTTGGACTGTGATGTAAGAAACTAGAACTAACTTTTTGGATCTAACTGTTAGATTGAAATTAGATTGATACATATTCTTCATTTGTAAAAACATGATATAAAATTTACCCTTTTCTTATGATATGTAATAGTTGTCTATTGCTGTGAAACAAATCAGCCTAAAACTTGGTAGCTTAAGACAGCAAAAATATTTTGAATCTCAGTTTCTCTGGGTTAGTTAGGAATTCAGAAACAGCTTAGGCACGGGGTTCTGCCTGCAGATGTTAGAGTTGGGCTGGAGAACCCTCTTACAAGGTGGCTCATTCATGTGACTGACAGGCTGATGTGGTTGGTGGTAGAAGAACATAATTACATAGCCATGTGCTCCTCTGCATGAGACTGCCTGAAGTCCTCACAGAGTGTGAGCCAGCCTCTTCCAGAGTGAATAATCAGAGAGACAGAATCAAGCAGCAGCTCTATTCTTTCAATGGCCTGAACTGGAAGATACATGACAATTCTTCCTTTACAATCTATTCATTAGAAACAAGTCAATATGCCTGGCTTTTTTATTGGTAAAGGGGCAATTGGTACTTTATGCAGAGGCCTATTTCAAGAACCATGAATCCAGGTAGCCTGGGGGTAAAACTAATTAGACCACAGCCTCCACCTTTTGAAAGAAGAGGACCAAAGAATTGGTGGACATACTTTATTTTAAAGGTTACCATATTATGTGTGTAGATTCCAAATTGAAATATTTTCTTTGAACAATCCAGAAATCTTGATACTAAGTAGAGTTCTTTATCTCAAAGAACTCTTATGTAATTCAAATGACTCCAAGTATATTTATTTCACTCTTTGACAAAAAATAGATAGAAGATGCACATGAAAGTGTTTTCAGGAATCAACATAAAGTGACCAGAATTTGCAGACAACTTGGTGATCCCATAGCAGAATAAGATCCCTGACAAATTTTATGTAGAGTCACCATCATCTCACTGCTTTTGAAGATTTTCCATATTGACCTCAACTTTGGACTTCTCCAATGATTCCATCACAAATCACATTTTATGGTTGAACTTTAATTACATAAATATTTATTTCATTATGTATCAATTAGCCTTTGTTTCTGACTCAGTAACTTGAAACAAAAACAATTTCTTATTTCTCACATTTCTGTAGGTGGCTCAGCAGTTCTGGCCTGGGTGGTTTTGCTAAGGGATAGGTGGTCTAGTTTGGCCTCATTGAAAGATCTGGGCTATAGCAATGTAAGGTCTTGTGTCGTCCTGAAAGCTACCTCACTTGGAGCTCTCAAGGTTTTCAATATTGAGAGGGGCTGAATCCCAATGTATAAAGTCACATTGCAAAAGGCTAAGCATGATTTAGTGATTATTGCTATTTTTATTTGAACACATTTTCTTGACTTTTATCACTCTAGAATTTAAGGAATACCTGTAGTAACCAATGATGAAACACTGTACGTTGGGAATTCAAGAAAGGCTCCTTGACTTGGCAAATTTCACAATTTTGCCCTGAGTTTTCTATGAGGATTAAAATTTATTCTCTTTCTGCATCACCCTTTAACATGTCTCTCCTCTTATACACCAGAAGCAGGTGAAGTTAAAAAATGGGCTTACTCAGTTATCAAGTCCATTGAGTGATCCACAATTCTTGGGTTCATTTACATATGCAAATTAATCAGTTCTCAAGTTTCCTACCCTAAGGATTTAATGCATAACATGTATGACCATTTTTTCACTTTCTTGATGATGTAGTAATACTGTCAAGTTGCTATGCCCACCACTCATTTTGGTGCTCTGTAGCTTATTAATGAGATTGCTCTGGGTTCCATTAAGGATTTTAATTATGTTATTTTTTTTCGCTTTTGTTTCCAGTTTGTTTTGGCTAATAAAGTTACCCACAGCTGCTTCAATTTGGTCATTGCTTCTGGGAGAAAGAACATATGGAATGGTTAGAACAGGTGCTTGGTACTTGACCAGCTTCACTGGTTTATGGGAGTTTGACCTGTGGCACCCAATGCTGGGGCACTAGGCTACAGATGTGTTTGTTAGAATTGGAAAATTGCCTTTCTTATATTACAAGGAGTAGTGGTTGATGTTAAAAACTTTTGCTTCCATTTAAGACCATTCTTGATAGATGTGAAACCACAGGGTGGAAAACTTGGAAACGTCGCTAGTATTTAAAGTCCCCACTGAGTAGGGGAGAAAACAAGGGTCCCTCAGCAATCATATTACCATAATGTTGGGCATGTTACTCTGTCAACTAAAGAGCACGAAATGGAATTGTTATTGTCCAGGAAAGCCTGCTGTAATGAATTTTTACACCCTTAAAAGAGGCACTTGGAGGAACTGGAGAATATCCAGAGAAAAGCAATTAGGGGAAAAAAATTAATGCTGGGAGTTTTCAGATGAGTTAAGGCTACTTAACCTAGAGGGGAAAATAAGTCTGAGAGGTTTCTACATTAATGAATTTAAATTATAAAGAAGGTGTTGAGCAGCTGTTCTCCAACTCTACAGAGCACTGAACTAAAGAAAAAAAATCTTGACAAGCAACAAGAGATGCATCAGTGAAATGTAACCCCAAAAAATCTTGTCTCTAAGGATTGTTAAACAACTGAATGGCATCAAATCCATTTAGTAAGCATCAAAGAATGAAACAAAAAAAATTGACTCTGTGAGTTTTACAGCTTGTGATTGTACTCTAAGGATGGTAGCTACACTCCTTTTCTTCCTTTATTGAACAACATTGTTGAACCCCTACTGTGTCTCAGACACTGTGTGTCAGAGTATGAGGAAGCACCGTCCCCTTCTCCATGTTTCCGGCAAGATTTAGGAAGTCAGCCACACCCCAGTACTGTACTCAGCACCCAGTGATTTCCAATCTTCTTCTGGCTTAAACATTTCTCTTACTTTCTACTCAAATACAATCTCAGAACTTATGACTATATGCTCAAATGTAAAGTATGCCAAGAAGGATTTGCAAGGCACTGCCCTATGAGAATATTAGAATTTATGCTTCCATCAAAGAAATACAGGGAAAAGAGGGGGTCTTTGTTTTTTTCTTTCTAAAATGCTTATGAACCAGAATAGACTGCCTCACATCTTCGGCTGTGTATTTCAGCTAATTTAAGACCCTGAGCTTTGAAGAACAAAACTGTCAATTCCTTGCTCAGGGAGATGGTTCATTTTGTAGGTCTGACCATCAGACTTGTAGGTATTGCTGACCAAATAGAAGATGGAGTGGGAGAGGATGCATGGACTCAGATTATTTCCTGAGCAGAAATACAACCAAAATGTGAGAGTATTTATCACAAGTCATTAGAATGACATAAATCAACCAATCTGAAAACACATCAGCTGGGTGCGGTGGCGCACGCCTGTAATCCCAACACTTGGGAGGCTGAGGCAAGAGGATCAAGAGTTCAAAGCCAGCCTCAGCAATGGCGAGGCACTTAGCAACTCAGTGAGACCCTGTCTCTAATAAAATACAAAAAAGGGCTGGGGATGTGGCCCAGTGGTCGAGTGCCCCTGAGTTCAATCCCCAGTACCAAAAAAAAAAAAAAGAAAAACCACATCATGTTCTCTGTTGAGTACAGCCATCTTCTACTTTTGAATCAAGAGTATACACCAAAGCAGCATTTATATCAAGTTCTAAATTCAAAAAGAGATATTTCAGTAATATTTCCAGGAGTTTTGATAAGTATACAAATTTTATCAAACTCTTTTATAAATTACTATCCAGAATTCTAACATAAAATAATATGTTATTACATAATAGAGTACATGGTGGCAAAAACGTGTTTTTAGTGGTTGAGGTTTATTTTTTAATATTAAGAAAATCAGTCTTTCTTCAAAATTTATGCTGAAAATCCTTTTTCTAATTTTGAGATTAAAATAATCTTACTTTAATTTCCTAGATATTTATCATGTTTACCAAATGACTACAGGAAATCACTGCAGTCAATACTAGTAAAAGTCAGGTATATTCCTTATTTTCAGGTAGTTTACAGTCTAACGAAGAAACTAAAAGCATGAATCTGTGATTTACTGTACAAAAAACAGTATGATACAAGTGACACACTGAGACTCTGCATTGCAAAAGACTAAAACTGGCTGAAGGAAAAAGGAAAGAAAAAGAGGAGGGAGAAAGAGGGGAAAAAAGGTAGGGAAGGAGGAGCAAAGAAGGAAAAAGTAAGTTTTGGGAAAGGGAGAATATATTGCCTTACAAACTGTAAATTCCACCGGCATTAGTTCCAGACCCAGCTGAGTCCAGGCATTCAAATCATGTTGTCAGAAATCTGTTTTGGGCTAACTCTTGGCTGCCTTGCCCAGGACTGGCTTAAGTCTCAGCAGGCTCTACTATATGAACATTACTAGTTCCCCACTTATACTCTTCCACATTGCCAGCCCCAGAGATAATCAAGCCTTCTCTTAATAGTCCCTGAAACAAACCTGGCTGGTGGCATTGATTTTTTCATTCATTGAACAAATATTTAGTGCATACTAAATATTACAGTATTCTGGACATGGAGAATACTGTAGTGAACAAAACAGAGCTCCTGTCCCCATGGAATTCTTGTTTTGGTAGGGAAAAAGCATTACACTAAGCAAAAATAAACCATAGAAATATGAAAAATCATTTATGATAAGGAACATAGAGAAAACTAATGCAGGGTAAGGGACAGCAGCTGTGTCAAGCTGGGCATGGTAACACATGCCTATAATCCCAGAAACTCAGGAGGCAGAGACAAGAGGCTCACAAGTTCAAGGCCAGCCTCAGCAACTTAGCAAGGCCCTAAGCAACTTAGTAAGACCCTGATTCAAATTTAGAAAAAAAAATAAAAATAAAAAGTGTTGGGCATGTAGCTTGGTGGTAAAGTGCCCCTGGGCTAAATCTATAATATTTTTTTTAATGCAGCCATGTCAATTGTATATCCCTAAAACATTTTATGGGACCAACTGAGCAAGATTGGAACATGTGACCAACTGTATATCCAACACATGCCCTCAATGCTACCCATGTTATCCAGGGGGAGAATATGGAATAAATATCTCTCCTAAGAGAAACTCAAAAAGTTTTTACTAGAAGGAAGAAGCATGGCTTTTCAAATGAAGTCCACTGACGTCAACATAAAACTTTCTCAGAGGTGCAAGATATTTCATATGAACTGGAGATTGATAAAAATCACATGGTCCCTGTTATAGTTTGGGTGTGGAGTGTCCCCCCGCTGCCGAAAAGCTCACATGTGAGACAATGCAAGAAGGTTCAGAAGTGAAATGATTGGGTTGTGAGAGTCTTAACCCAATCAGTGAATTAATTCCCTGATAGGGATTAACTGATTAGTAACTAGAGGTGGGTAGACTGTGGCTGGAGGAGGTGGACATTGGGGACATGGCTTTGTAGAGTCTCTCTCTCTACTTCCTGATCATCACATGAGCTACTTCCCTCTGCAACACTCTTCTACCATGATATTCAGCCTCATCACAAGCCCCAAGGAATGGAGCCTCCAGTCTGTGGACTGAGATGTGAAACCATGATCCCTCAAATAAGCTTTTCTTCCTCTACAATCTTGGTGGTTGGTTCTTTTAGTCACAGCAGGAAAAAAAAAAAAAAATGCTGACTAAAACAGTCCACATTTGAGTGCCACATATGAAATGGCCTATGTCAGATAACTAAAATTTAAACAAAGACTAGGGAAGGATGTGGAGTGACAGTACAGAAACATGGAACAGAAGAGACCAATGTTTGCAGGAGTGTTGCAGCAGTCGCTGACTATTGATAAATGGGCTATCCTCCCCTCCCCCCCCCCCCCAGGTTTCCATATCCTGAGCAAAGCAACCTTGTTTCATTTTCCGGGCAGGATGTTTCTTACCAGACAGGATGTTTCTTTTCCCCAGGCTGGAGCCAATAGGCTTAAAGGTTGCCCTGTTCCATGGGCAAAGAGCCAATGACATTGGGGTTGCTCTGCTGCACCCCCCACCAGAAATCCCTATATAGGGTCCCTCCCGTTCAAGAGACTCAGAACACAATAGCTCCTCACTGCTGAGAGGAGGAAGCCAAGAGCACCACAGCTCATCCCCTGTGGAGAAGAGGAAGCCACTCACACAACAGCTAGACTCTCAGACAATAACAGCTCATCCCTGCGGAGAGGAGGAAGCCACTGCACCAGCCTCAGACCCATCGCCTCCAGCCTAACTGCCCCAGCCGACAGCTCCAGCCTCCAGCCAGACAGCAGCTGCCCCAGCCGACAGCTCCAGAGATCCCAGCCAGCATGACCAGGCACCCACTTTCCATTCAGAGCTTCCACACTTCCCTCTCCCTGACTCCTCTCTCCCACCAGAGCTTGCACACTCCCCCCTCCCAGCACCTCTTCGACCTCCAACCAGCCACAAAGGCTGTTGAATAAATCTCTTGGCTGCATGGCTGTCCCCAGTGTGATTTTTGCCCTTCAACTATGAGATTGTAAGTAAAAAGGGAGCTGCACTGTAAAGGTCTTCATTTTTTTTTTTTTTTTTTTTTTTTTTTTTGATAGCAAAAGGAGACACTGAGAAGTTTAAGAGGAGAATAACATTACTGATATTGGCTATAGGAAGGTTAAATTTACCAGTGCACAGAATTGGTCCAGAGGAAACAGAAATTCCACTTGGAAACCCATTGCAATGGTCAAGGTAAGATTTATGAGAATCTGAAATATCATATTGTCAGGATCAAGAAAGATGGAATCAGATATGTTTCTGAAGTTTCAAATATTTTTCACTGGGAGAATTCTGCTGACACCATTAGAATACAAAAAGCAGAGGCAAGAACTGAATTGAACAAAAGGGTTGGCAGGAAATTAGTCACATAGTATGTGGAGTTAGAGATTGGGCCTAAAGCAAGGTATGGTGTTATACATCTCACCAATCTCCAGGATTAAAACATTCAGTTAGATTTTGGAACTCTTCTCATTTCTGGAGATTTCATTCAGGTCGTAAGATATAATGTTATCTTTCTCTTGATAAGTCCAGCTCACTCCCCCAAATACCAGACCTGTATATCTGGCCTCCTACTCTCCCCTTCAGCATGAAGATCTTTCAAACTCAACATCTCTAAAACTAAGTTCTAGATCTTCCCCTAAATCCACATCTCTTGCAGTCATCCTCATTTCACAAATAGAAGTTCCATTCTTCCAGTTGCTTAGAGGGAAAAAAACTTGAAGTTATTATTCACTCCTTTATTCTTTTTTTTTTTTTTTTACTTTTGTCTTTTATATTGTTTTTAGTGCTCTATATACTGACAAAGAGAGAAAAGAAAATGTTTGAAACTTCAATATAAAAACTCTTTGAAATTCAATCCCACATTTTTATATGTGTTTTATTCACATATCAATGAAAAATCACCAACTATGATGAAAATAAGACAACTTATATCATGGGAAAAAGTTCATTAAAAACACATCGAACTATAAAAACAATTGCTTGTTTGGTATCTTCACATCTTTTTCTTCTGTCTACTTAAGTACAATACATCATTTCCTTGGACAAATACATCCCCATATTTATTCTTTAGTTGTCCATTTATATATTTTTATGCCTGATCCAGGGCTATTTTCATGTAGCCAGCCAGGTAAGCCAAGACCTCTTGATAAACTGCTCCAGAAATTAATTTTACCACAACTGATCATCCATCAATGATTTGCTTTAAGAAGTCAATTGATGTTTGCTTCTGCAGGCCCATTTTAACAATCTTGAGAGGCAGGAAATCTGAATTCTAATTCCAGCTCTGATATTTAAATAGTCATGTGACTTGAGTAACTCACCATTACATCTCTCACAGATCCAGGTTCCTCATGTCTCGGCAGGGATGCAGAGCTATCTTTCCTGGTGCCCCATTAGCCTAGCCTCTGTGGACAAACAGTCCTTCATTCTTCTTTGTCTAACACAGTAGAGATAATCCATTATCAAATTCTCTTACATTTTTTATATTCTGATTATTTTATATAAATTGAATAATGAATATGTGGTCTTTTGTATCTGGCTTCTTTTACTTATCATTTTTTTCAAGGTTCATATCTATTGTAGCATGTATTAGAAATGTGTTCCTTATTATGGCTGAACTGATAGAATACATTTTCTTCATCCATTCACACAATGATGAACATTTGGGTTATTTCTACGTTTTGGCTATCATAAATAGTGCTGCTATTAACATTCATACACAAGTTTTTGTTTTTAACACCTGTTTTCAATTTTGGGGGTATTCACCTCAGAAAGGAATTTCTGGATTATATGGTAACTCTATGTTTAATTTTTTAGGGAATTGACAAACTGCTTTCCACAGTGGCCAAACAATTTTATAATACCACCAACAACAATAAACAAAAGTGTACATTTTTTTCCACAACCACGTCAACATTTATTATTTTTCCTCTTCTTTTCTCTTGTAGCCATTCAAGTATCCTATTTGGTTTCCTCAATGTCTAATATTTTTCATGTGCTTGTTGGCCATGTCTGTCTACTTTTGAGAATTGTCTATACAAATCCATTGCCCAAACTGCGTTGTTTGTCACTCTTGTGGTTGAGTTGTAAGAATTCTTATATATTCCAAACACTAGACCCTTATCAGATACATAATTTTCAAATATTTTCTCCCATTCTAGGTTTGTCTTTTCACTTTCTTGCTGATGTTCCTTGATGTGTGGAATTTTTTTTTAATTTTGGTGAAATCAAATTTATCTATTCCACTCTTTTCACTTGTATGTTTGATGTCCATTGTCAAATCCAAGGTTATAAAGATTTACTCCTATGTTTTCCAACATTTTAACAGTTTTAACTCTTTAATTTTAGTTCTATGGTCCCTTTTTAGTTTTTTTTTTTTTTTTTTTTTTTTTTTTTTTTTTTTTTTTTTTGTGGTACTGGGGATTGAACTCAGGGGCACTCGACCACTGGGCCACATCCCCAGCCCTTTTTTGTATTTTATTAGAGACAGGGTCTCACTGAGTTGCTAAGTGCCTCGCCATTGCTGAGGCTGGCTTTGAAATCTTGATCCTCCTGCCTCAGCCTCCCAAGTGCTAGGATTACAGGCGTGCGCCACCACGCCCAGTAACTTTAGTTAACCTTTTTGTAAATATCATAAGGTAGAAGTAAAGATTTATATTTTACAAGTAAGCAATTGTGTCTTCCACCAGAATAAAAGCTCCACCAAGTCAAGAAAGAAGTTTTTTCAAAATGTTCAACATCTCTGGCAATTAGAGAAATGCAAATCAAAACCACTCTAAGATTTCATCTCACACCTGTCAGAATGGCAGCTATTAAGAACACAAACAACAATAAATGTTGGCAAGGATGTGGAGAAAAAGGCACACTCATACATTTTTTGTAGGACTGCAAAATGGTGCAGCCAATATGGAAAGCAATATGGAGATTCCTTGGAAAATTGGGAATGGAACCACCTTATGACCCAGCTATCCCACTCCTCAGTCTATACCCAAAGGACTTAAAAACAACATACTACAGAGACACAGCCACATCAATGTTTATAGCAGCACAATTCACAATAGCTAAACTGTGGAACCAACCTAGATGCCCTTCAGTAGATGAATGGATAAGGAAAATGTGGTATATATACACAATGGAGTATTACTCAGCAATAAGAGAGAATAAAATCATGACATGAGCAGGTAAATGGATGAAATTGGAGAATATAATGCTAAGTGAAGCTAGCCAATCTCCAAAAGCCAAATGCCAAATGTTTTCTCTGACATAAGGAGGCCGATTCACAGTGGGATTGGAATGGGGAGCATAAGAGGATTAGAATGGCCAATGGGGAAGGAGGGGATGGGAGGGGGCAAAAGGGTGAAGAAAAAAAAAAAGATGGTAGAATGAGATGGACATCATTACCCTAAGTGGATGTATGAAGTCACAAATGGTGTGAATATACTTTGCATACAACCAGAGATATGTAAAAATGTGCTCTACAAGTATAATATGAAAATGTAATACATTCTGCTATTGTTTCTAACAACTTAGAATAAAAATAAATTTGAAAAAAAATAAAAAGAAGTTTTTTTCAGTACTCTATTGCTAGTCTGATCAATAGTAACGGGTACATAGTAGAGGCACATCATTTGTGAAATATATTAATTACTTGGCTAAATAATTTTATAAAAGAAAAGGTAGCTGACATGGTATTTAATTAATATATTATTTGTATCATTGTTTATATATCATTTTTTATCTCTGGCAAAAAAAAAATACTCAATAAATTTCACTACAGTTCTATAGCAACATCCCATAAAAAAATAATTCATTTGGTTTTTGTTCTATGATGAGTTAGGACACTTTATATTTTTTCAAGTTCCTTTTTCTTTATAAATTGAAGAAAATTTTATACAATGTGTGGGATTTACTTTTAAAGCTACTTTTATTAAATTACATCTTGATCATTTTGGAACTTAAAGTCTCCTAAGGGATCAACTGTCTGACAACTAAATCAAAATATGATTAGTCATAAAGAGAAAATATGTAATTTTTGGAATTTCATTCACTGTAGTTTCTTCATTTTCTGAAGATGTGTCAGATACTGTGCCAGATACTGATTTTATATATATATATATATATATATATATATATATATATATTATTTATATTTATATTTATATATATAAATACACCATCCATTATACCAAACACTGTTATTGGACAATCAAGCACATAGAATGAACACTCTATGTGGTCATTCTTGCCAGCACCTAGTATCTATGACAATGAATCCATTCCCTCTACACCCCTTGTTCTCCTAAATCTCTCCACACTTTATTCTTTCTGTGCTCCACAGGATGCTAAGTCATCCTCTACTGTGCTTTGCCATGTAGTTCTTCTTTCGGTAAAATTGGGGAAGGCAGAAGACTTCCAGATTCTGGTGAGAGAGATGAAGAGAAAGTATCCTCTCCAGTTCAGTCTCCATGAAAATAGTTTATAACGCAAACCAAACCCTTTACCAATGAAATTGATTATCTTCATTGCATAACTCTTCTGCTATTATGCTACCAAAATATCTTCTCTTTTCTCCCTTCCTAAACTAAGCAAAGAACAAAGAATCAAAATAGCTCATTCTAGGTGTGAATGACCCAGGACCTCTGAAACAAGATGAATACATGCTCTTTCCTAGAAAAATAGGCTAAGATATCAGAAAATCAGAAAAATTCCATTTTGATAAAAAATAACTTTTATTGTTAATAGTGTCTTCCATAATAAATGATAAATCAAGCTCCATATTTTTAGCCAAACTAGAGCTGACAATCTGATGGCATAGTCGGACGAGTCATATTAGTTGGTCACAGCCTATTTTGGCCCTGATGCATTGGAGACAAGATATAGAAGTTGATAAACATTTTAAATAGCCCATGTGGCTAATCTCGGGAGCACAATTGTTGGAGGAAGTTTTTCTGGAGTCAATAAGAAACAGAGATGAAACCAAAACCTTACCAGATGGAACTGACTTTTTAAATTATTGCTCCAAATTTAATTTGAGTTTAGTGTAAATGCCTATAAAAAATCTCATTTACCCCCATTTTCTGAGGAAAACCCCAAGGCAATTTTGTTAGCATTAGGTAACTAGCTTACTGAGTCAGTGAAAAACCATCTAGACTTCCACTTTCTGTACATAATGGAGAAATATAATACATTTGGAAACAAAATGGACTCCCACTCAGAGTAATAAAACTAATCCCTCTTTTCTTAATATTTATTTATTTTCTTTTAATTGTACACAATTCATTTATTTTTATGTGGTGCTGAGGCGCATGTGCTAGGCAAGCGCTCTACCGCTGAGCCACATCCCCAGCCCCCACTAATCCCTCTTTAATTACTATAAGCACTATGTATGCAAAATCCAAATGAAACTTGAAAGTTGATCAATAAAATATAAAGAGCTCCAGCTACACAAATTACTAAACTTTCATAGTGGACAATCTTCTTTCAGAATTAAGAAAACAAAATTGTCACATAAGTTCAATAAAACTAGGTTACTTGTAGGTATAAAGAATCTTGTTTCCTTCTGAACTCAAAAATCATTTTATGTAAATTTTGCTTTATATTTAGGCCCATATATGCATATGGATATTTGGAGGTAGAAAACACACACATACACCTACACTTCTACTCTTTCCAAATTATGTATTCATAATTGATGGAGGATGGGGAATAGGAGGAGTACCATTCTTTAAAAAGAAAAAAAAAACATTAATTTTATTATGAGGGAGATACAGGGGAAAAAATTAATAGCCCTCCCAATATATTTTTATGATTCTTTTTTAAAATTTTTTATTTGTTCTTTTTAGTTATACGTGACAGTAGAACGTATTTTGACATATCATACATACATGGAGTATAACTTCCCATTTTTGTGGTTGTACATGATGTGGAGTACTGGTCATGTATTCATATATGAACATAGAAAAGTTATTTCTGATTCATTCTACTGTCTTTCGCATTCCCATCCCCCTTCCTTACCCCCACTTTGCCCTGTCCAATCCGGTGAACCTCCCCCACAACCTCACCCTTGCAATTGTGTGTTATATCTGCATATCAGAGGAATATTTTGCCTTTGTTTTTTTTGGGATTGGCTTATTTCACTTAGCATGATAGTCTCCAGGTCCATCCATTTACGGGCAAATGCCGTAATTTCATTCTTCTTTATTAGCCCTCCTAATCTTACTATATAATGGAAACCCTGCCTCCTATCATTGTAATCATGTATTTCTGGTAAATGTGCAGACAATTTAAAGTTCAACTCCCTTTCAAGACATTCTTTTTCTTCCCAAAATGTCAGCTATGTGTGAGGAGAAGATGGTCACACTTCACATCTTTGAGGAAGCAGGCTTTGGTCCCTGTGCTCTTCTTCCTTTTTGGTGTCTAATTCCACAAACCTTGGGAAACAGGCAGCCTCTGTCCTCACTGGCTTTGGGACTAACAGGCTGTGATTTTACTCACAGTCTATTCTCTCTCTGGAGAAAGGAATTGTGATTTCTCACAGAAAACTTGTCTGCCCACCTGCTGTTCAGGACCTCTCTTATTTTCTCATTGGAGTTATACATCTCCAGTGGTTTGGCTATAATTCCCACTTAATCCAGAATTAACATGTTCCTTCTGCATCCTCCAACTAAAGACACATGGAAATTTTTCAAATCCCTTTCAAATTATATGGTAAGAGGGAAACTCATGACATTTACCTCACACCTCCCTGTGCCTGAACATTTCATGCAGCCACTCCTCTTCTATGATGAGCAGGGAGTCAACGACACCATATTCAGACTTGCAGTTGAGATGGCCACAACATCAGGGGCACAAATGAGATAGAATATAATTTGACTAAAATGCCCTAGGGTTGTCTCATGCTCACAGGTACACAGTGACCCATCTAGACAGTCTCCCTCCTGGAGTTCCTAAGAAGAAAGGAGACACAAAGCTCCTAAGTCTTTGGCCTCCATCTGTGATACACACAGTTTTCATCATTTTCACCTTCTACAACCACCTTACAGTGCCAAAGCCAAAAAGAGTGATTGCAACCAGGCCTTGAGCTTCTTGGGGAATAGCTTTTTTCCCCCAGTTCCTTAACATTTATTCTGTCCCCCCAAAATAAAAGAGCTGCCCCTCTGATACTTGAATAAGAATGTCACTTAAATTATGAATTATAATGGCCATGTATTATAGCTATATTAAGACACTAAATTTTACTCCTGCTATGTGAGGAAAACTTTTAAAACTTCAAAAGCCATTTTCTTTCTCACCAAAACATCATTTATAATATTCTGGTCTCTTTAATGTAACAAAATCACATTGACAACTTAAGCCTAAAAAAATTATTTTTTTTCTATGATTGGCCTGTATACTGAAGAGTTGGTTGAGTCATAAGGCAGAAATATTGATGGGATATAAAAAAATAAGATTAATATTTTCAAAGTAATAATATGCACCTACACACATACATATTTGGTGATCAAACCCAGGGCCTAAGGCATGCTAAACATGTCCTCTATCACCAAGCTTTATCCCCAGCCCCTATAGACACATTTTTTAGAAAAATATTTACTGTATCAGACTTTAAACTTCTTAAGGATATATGCCCATGACAACTTGATTTTGGTATAAATCAAAGTGTATATAGTAGGCATCTAATTAGCATTTGAGTGAAACTGTGCATTAAAGAAACATGTTTTTTTTTTTTTTTTTTCATCAAGTCCAGATTCCAACTTTAATAAAAGACTGAGTTTGGGCAGTCCCTCTGACCTCCGCCTCAGAGCAGGAGACAGCAAGGACAGACCTGCCAACTCTGCCTGAGCTCAGGTCGGCCCAGGGCAGTCCCAAGGACCTTCACCTGAGCACGGACAACCCCAGGTCAGTCCCGCCGTCACCCACTGGTGTGTGACCAGCCTCCAGCCAGCCGCGCAGACCTCTGCCCCAGAGCAGGAGACAGCAAGGACAGACCCACCAACTCTGCTTAGAGTGCAGGCAGGCCCAGGGCAGTCCCGGGGTCCTACATGAGAGTACCGCCAGGCCCAGGCTCCATCCAGTCCCGCCGACCTCCACCCCAGAGCAAGAAACAGGAAGGACAGACCTGCCAACTCTGCCTAAGCCCAGGGGGGCCCAGGGCAGTCCCACTGACCTTCACCCCAGTGCTGTTAGCCCCAGACCATCACAGGAGCTCAGACTCAACCAGTTTAACCCACACCAACTACTGTGAAACCATCCCCAGGTAGCTTACTTTGAGGGTCAGTGGTAGGTTCTGATAGTCCAGTGCTAAGGGGAGGCACAGACAACCTGCAAGGGTATTATAAAAATATAGGGAAGAATCTATAATAACTCAGATCTACACTGCAAAAAAGTAAAGCAAATAAACATCATGAAAAAACAGGGGGGGGGGGAAATACCCCAAACAAACCAGGATTCTACAATAACAGAACCCATGCTCAGCGAAGTTGAAGAAATGTCAGAGAAGGAGTTCAGAAGGTTCATAATTAAAATGATCTGTGAATCAAAAAATGACCTAAATGACCAAATACAGGCAAAAATTGACCACTACAACAAAGATATAAAAGAGCAAATACAGGTAGCAAAAGTTTACTTCAAAAAAGAGATCGAAACTCTGAAAAAAAAAACAGTCAGAAATCCTTGAAATGAAGGAAACAATTAACCAAATAAAAAACACAATTGAAGGCATCACCAACAGACTAGATCAACTGGAAGAAAGAACTTCAGACAATGAAGACAAAGTATATAATCTTGAAAATGAAGTTGACCACACAATGAAGATAGTAAGAAACCATGAACAGAACATCCAAGAAGTATGGGACAGCATCAAAAGACCAAATCTAAGAATAATTGGGATAGAGGAAGGCACAGAGTTTCAAACCAAAGGAATGCACAACCTCTTTAGTGAGATAGTATCAGAAAATTTCCCAAGCATAAAGAATGAATTGGAAAACTAAATACAAGAGGCTTATAGGACACCAAATGTACAAAATTACAACAGATCTATACCAAGACACGTTATAATGAAAATGCCTAGCATACAGAACAAGGATAGAATTTTAAAGGCCGCGAAAGAGAGGAATCAGATTACATATAGGGGGAGACCAATTCGTATCACAGCAGATTTTTCAATTCAGACACTCAAAGCTAGGAGATCATGGAACAACATATTCCAAGCTCTGAAGGAAAAGGGATGCCAACCAAGAATCTTATACCCAGCAAAATTAAGCTTTAGATTTGAGGACGAAATAAAAACCTTCCATGATAAACAAAAGTTAAAAGAATTTACAACTAGAAAGCCAGCACTACAGAACATCCTTGGCAAAATATTCCATGAAGAGGAAAAGAAAAACAATGATGAAAATCAACAGAGGGAGGTATTACACTAAAGGAAAAACAATTAGAAGAGAAACCATGTCAAGGTAAATACCAAAAATAAAAATGGCTGGGAATACAAAACACATCTCAATAATAACTCTGAATGTTAATGGCCTAAACTCACCAATCAAAAGACATAGACTAGCAGATTGGATCAAAAAAACAGACCCAACAATATGCTGCCTCCAAGAGACTCATCTCATAGGAAAAGACATCCATAGGCTGAGGGTAAAAGGTTGGGAGAAATCCTACCACTCATATGGACAGAGGAAACAAGCAGGGGTTTCCATCCTCATATCAAATAAAGTAGACTTCAAGCTAAAGTCAATCAAAAGGGATAAAGAAGGACACTATATACTGCTCAAGGGAACCATAAACCAACAAGACTTAACAATTATAAATATTTATGCCCCAAACAATGGACCATCCATGTTCATCAAACAAACTCTCCTCAAGTTTAAGAGTCAAATTGACCACAACACAATAATTCTGGGTGACTTTTTTTTAATAATTTTTAATATGTACAACTCATAGTGCATGTATTTAGCATCTTTTTACATACAACTGTTTGTATACAAAGTATATTCGTATAAGTCAGGTCTTCAATCATGCAGTTAGGAAAATGATATCCATGTCATTCAACCACCTTTTCTTATTTCTATTTTTTTCCTTTTCTCCCCCTCCCTCCCAATTCTGGGTGACTTTAAC
The DNA here is from genome assembly GCA_025594165.1 of Tamias sibiricus. Taxonomy (NCBI): domain Eukaryota; kingdom Metazoa; phylum Chordata; class Mammalia; order Rodentia; family Sciuridae; genus Tamias; species Tamias sibiricus. Next base: position 136,183,114 of record CM046660.1, on the reverse strand, counting down.
ACACCCCTTTCACCACTGGATAGAACTTCCAAACAAAAGCTGAACAAAGAAACTATAGAACTCAAAAATAAAATAAACAACTTAGACTTAACTGACTTATATAGAATATTTCATCCTTCAACAAGTGAATACACTTTCTTCTCAGCAGCACATGGAACCTTCTCTAAAATAGACAATATACTAGGCCACAAAACAACTCTGAGCAAATACAAAAAATTTGAGATTCTACCCTGCATTTTATCCGACCATAATGGAATGAAATTATAAATCAATGATAAAAGAAGAAATAAAAGCTACTCTAACATCTGGAGACTAAATAATATACTACTGAATGAACAATGGGTTGCAGATGACATCAAAGAGGAGATTAAAAATTCTTAGAGGTGAATGAGAACACAGACACAACATATCAAAATCTCTGGGACACTATGAAGGCAGTTCTAAGAGGAAAGTTCATTGCATTGAGTTCATTCCTCAAAAGAAGAAAAAGTCAACAAATAAATGACTTAAAATTACATCCCAAAGCTCTAGAAAAAGAAGAACGATCCAACACCAAAAGTGGTAGAAGACAGGAAATCATTAAAATCAGAGCTGAAATTAATGAAATTGAAACCAAATTGAAAAAATTGACAAAACAAAAAGTTGGTTCTATGAAAAAATAAATAAAATTAACAGACCCTTAGCCAGGCTAACAAAGAGAAGGAGAGAGATAACTCAAATTACTAACATATGTGATGAAAAAAAGGAAATATCACAACAAACACTATGGAAATACAGGAAATAATTCAAAATTATTTTGAAAACTTGTACTCCAACAAAATACAAAACAACAAAGGCAACAACAAATTTCTAGAGTTGTATGATGTGCCCAAACTTAAGCAGGATGATATACATAATTTGAACAGACCAATTTCAGGCGACGAAATAGAAGATGCCATCAGAAGCCTACCAACCAAGAAAAGCCCAGGACCAGATGGATACACAGCCGAGTTCTACAAGACCTTCAAAGAAGAACTGATACCAATACTCTTCAATTTATTTCAAGAAATAGAAAAAGAGGGAGCACTTCCAAACTCATTCTATGAGGCCAACATCACCCTGATCCCCAAACCAGGCAAAGACACATCCAAAAAAGAAAACTTCAGACCCCTATCTTTAATGAACATAGATGCAAAAATTCTCAATAAAATTCTAGCAAAACGGATACAAAAACATATCAAAAATATAGTACACCACAATCAAGTGGGGTTCATTCCAGGGATGCAAAGATGGTTCAACATATGGAAAACAATAAATGTAATTCATCACTTCAATAGACTCAAAGATAAGAACCATAGGATTATCTCAATAGATGCAGAAAAAGCATTTGACAAAATACAGCACCCCTTCATGCTCAAAACACTAGAAAAAACTAGGGATAACAGGAACATATCTCAACATCGTAAAAGCTATATATGCTAAGCCCCAGGCCAACATTATTCTAAATGGAGAAAAATTGAAAGCATTCCCTCTAAAAACTGGAACAAGACAGGGATGCCCTCTTTCACCACTTCTATTCAACATAGTAATTGAAATGCTGGCCAGAGCAATAAGACAGATGAAAGAAATTAAAGGGATACAGATAGGTAAAGTAGAACTCAAATTATCATTATTTGCTGATGATATGATTTTATACCTAGAAGACCCTCTCTTGTGCACACTTCCCCCCGACCCTGGTTTTCTCTCTCCTTCTCTCTCTTCCTCTCCCTCTCCATCTCCCTCTCTCTCCTCATCTTCTTTTGCCCTCAGTTTTCAGAGCTCCTATTTTGGGGGTCTTCGGCCTAGGACTGGGAGAGTTACACCACTGGTTCCCATGGTTCTTAGGACTGCAAACTCAAACTGGATAACACCACTGGTTTTCCTGGTTCTCCAGTGTGCAGATAGCCGATTATGGGATTTCTCAACCTTCATAATCATGTGAGCTAATTCCCATAATTAACACTATCATACATATCCTATTGGTTCCGGTAGTCTGAAGAACTCTGACAGATCCAAACTCTCACCTAAGATTTGCTGATTCCAGAGCAAAAGTGAAAAATTAAACAAAACTAAAAAAGACAACTATTTGTTCTTCCTCTCATCTTATAGATTCCAATGTACCTGGCTTTTGCACAAGAACTATACTCAAGATATAGCTAATAAGAGTTCTCTTTCCTTTTCATTAAACACCAAGCTTCTTTATGCTTTAGGGGATTTTTATTTGTAAGTCTTTGCATAGATCTTTGATACTTATTCTATAGGTCATCTCTTAAATGTTACCTACTCCCAGATCCTTCTATAACCATCTGATACAATATAATCCTTTACTTCAGTCCCCTGACCCCACCACTCTGCCATATCATCCATTTGGACTGTTTTCACATGTCATAGTTTTGTTAATGTGTGTGCGTTACTTCTGTGCTATGCTTTAAGCCTCCCCAACCCTTATACATATCACTTACCTGCACAAATGTGTGACCTTAACAGTTCAATATGTCTGTGCCCACAAAAGTCAAATCAAAATAGATCAAAGCCTTAGGAATTAGACTATAAACCTTACAACTACTAGAAGAAAATATAGAGTCAATGCTCGATCATATTGGTGCAAGCACTGACTTCCTCAACAAGACCCCTAAAGCTCAAGAAATAAAACCAAGAATCAATAAGTGGGATGCTGTCAAATTAAAAAGCTTCTGCACAATAAAGGAAACAAGAGTGTGAAGAGAGAGCCTACGAAATGAGAGAAAAACTTTGACAGTTGTTCCTCTGACAGATTAATAACCAAAATACACAAAGAACTCAAAAAACACCAAAAACATGGCAAATAACCAGGGGCTCAAGTTGTAGCTCAGTGGTAGAGCTAGCACTTGCCTAGCATGTGTGAGGCACTGGGTTCAATCCTCAGCACCATATAAAAATAATATAACGAATGTGCTGTGTCTATCTAAAATTACAAAAGAAATAAATAAAATAGTAAATAACCCAGTCAATAATTGGACAAAAGAACTAAATAGACATTTCTCAGAAGAAACACAAATGGCCAACAATTATAAGAAAATATATTCAACATCTCTAGGAATCAGTGAAATGCAAATTCAAACAAAAATAATAATTCCTCTCACTCCAGGCGGAATGGTAATTATCAAGCACACACACAAAAAAAGTAATAAATGCTGGTTAGATGCAGGGGGAAAGGTACACTTAAACATCATTAGTTGTATGCAAAGTAGTATAACCACTGTGGAAAGTAGTATGGAGATTCCTCAGAAAACTAGGAATGGAACCAACATATGACACAGCTATCACTAACTACCACTCCTTGATATTTATCCAAAAGAACTAAAATCAGCATAGTAGAGCAATAGAGCCACTTCAATGTTTATAGCAGCACAATTCACAATAGCCAAATTTGGAATCAGACCAGATTCCTTCAATAGATGAATGAATCAAGAAAATGCACTGTGTAAACCAATGGAGCTTTGCTCAGCCATAAAGAAGAATCAATAAATAGATGGAGATGGAGAATATCATGCAAAGTAAAATAAGCCAGACTCAGAAAATCAAGGATCGGATGTTTTCTGTCATGTGTAGAACCTAGAAAAGAATAAAGCAAAGAAGGCAGATGGGAGAATCAGCTATCACAAAGATATAAGGAAGAGCAATGGAGTAGAAGGAGATGGAGAGTGAGAAAGGAGGAGGGGTGGGAAAGAGGAGGAAATATGGAATTAATTTAACAAAATCATGGTATGTACATATATAAAATATCACAGGAAATTTTACCTCTATGTATGTAGAGAAAGTTCACATGAAAAATAAATAAATAAATGAGCCAAAGGAAGATTAGTAAAGGAAGGAGAATGGGGGAGGGAGGAGAGAAGAGAAAGGTGGGGGGACAGGGATTGAAAATCATATTCCACACATGTATGATATTATCAAAATGAACCCAATTACTATATGCACATATGATGCTCTATAAAAAAATAATTAAAAATTATGTTGGTACCTAATTGTTTCATCCTATAGAATATGATGATAACAGTATGTATCTCAGAGGGTTTTTTGAAAAGCTTAAATGAGATCATGCAATTAGAACAGTATCTAGCACACAGTAAACTTGAAAAACATTAGCTAGTGTAACATAAAAGAATGAATGGATAAACAAGCAATCATTGGGCTATCTTCCAAAACCCTATGTAGTAAATATTGTACAATACCTGCTAACTCCAGGTAATTTCTTTTTGATATCTCATCTTGGAGTCTAGTCTAGACAAAATGATAAAGAAGACAAACTGCAAAGTTTTTATTTTTCTGCAATTAAACAGGATTTTTCTCTGCAAAGCACAGGAGTTGAACCAATTTCTTCACCCTTCTCTCTCCAGCCCCCATACTTTTGCTGGCTTCAAATGTTAATGGCTCTGATAATGACTTACATGTTATCCTCCTCCTCCCAGGGCTTTCTAGGAATGATGAGTTATGACAAGGCAACTGACTTGAGGGGATTATAGTACTTATTCCAAGAGATTGAGATGAGAGAAGTTGTAGTAGGTCCAGAGGACCTTTGGGCTGCCCCTTAACTATAGCACCTAGACATCTGCTCAGAAAGTCAGTCCAGACTAAACTACTTGGAAAATGTGAAAACAATTTATGATAAACTAAAATGTAATGGCTTATCTAAAACTCAACATAAGCCCTGTACTAGTGTCTTAATTCAACATATAAAATGCTCCAAAAATATATAGATTTTGATGTGAGATTATTTAGGAAGTAATTATAAAAGTGCAGTAGGCTACCTGGTTTGGGCATCCTGTATGACTTCCTGAAAAACAAAATATGCTGAAAAAAATATTGTGTTTGAGATGGTGGAGAGAGAAGAAGTTACATAAAATCATTTTTAAAAAAGATTTATAATCCTGAATCTATTTAGTCAGACAAAGATCATAAGGACTTCAATATTAGTCTAAACTCCAGAATTTAGAAATTCTGGAACTTAAGCTTAAAAAAAATAGTGCTTAAAATTGGGATGAAAAAAACATCTTTGGCTAGAAACAATAGAATATAGATATAAAAAAATATAATGTAAAGAATAGTTTCTTAGGTCAGTGGTAGTCAACAAAATACATGGAAATGTTGAGCAAGTCAAACATCTTAAATTACAAAGCATAAAATAAAGGGTTTTAGTCACAAATTAGGCTAAATATAAATTGATTTATTCTATACTCCAAAACCTTTACATGCTGTCTTTTACTCAACCCATTGTATCATTTAAAGAGCACAGAACAAAATGTTGTTTAATGTTGTGATAAAACCTACATATGAACATTAGCTCATTTACTGAAACTCAAGGTCATTTTTCTCCTATATCCATTCACATTCTATAATGCAATTTGTGTTATTCCTAACATTAAAAAGAATGTCCTGTAGGGACTATGGAACTCAGTGTAGTGTTAGAAGTTAGCATATCCCCTCAGTTAAAGAGCATCTGAAGTGGGAAAAATTAGCCACTTCTGCTCTTTCCCAGTTTAGATAATCAGTGGCCTTCAAAACCAAATCAGATTAAATTAAAATCAGTGAAGTCTACATGTGCTGGTTCCTCCCCTGAGCTGACCAGCCCCCAAAACACCTAACCACATTTCTCAAGTACAGAATCACATATATTCCAAAATGTTTTTGTACATGTGGATATTTGTCATCCTCTACAAGTTTTGGCATGGTAATTAGGCATAGCATTTTGGGGGGGGGGAAGGGGAGACTCCAGTTGTCATTTCCTAGATAAAATTTCAGAGCCTCTATTTTTTTTCCCCATTTCCATTATGCCATCTACACTTCTTAGAGTGAATATCTATTGTTCCTGTCTCTTCCCAATATCTATTCTCCTCCTTCTAGAAAAGCACCTTGATGCTTCATAGAGAGTCATCTTTCTTCCCTTCCTGGAGTTCTTGTGACTCAGGTCATTTTGGCCCTACTCCTGAATTCAAGAGTAAGAAGAACACCCGAGACAAAACATCACATCCCACTGGCAACAAACTGGTTTTGGGGCATGTGAAACAGATATGACAAACAGCATTTTCCATTTGTCTGAACAGTGTTTGGATCAAGTATGGGCACAGGACCCGACCAAGACTATGATGCTCAAGTCTAGGAACTTTGGGTGGCTATATTGGAATGGAGAGTCTCTGTCTATTGGACTATTTAGTTTTGTGTTGTTTATTTAAGTAACTTTGATTTGCTGAGAGCCAGCCAGCTTATTTTCTGTGTGAAAAGCTGTCTGAAAGAAGAGACAATACAGAGAAAATCATAGTCAAATGATAAGCTCTGAATTCTGATGGCATTTTTAAAGCTCCTGTTATCTACCTATGCCTCAAGATCGTCTGCCAATTTTCAGTTACAGATTGTATTAGTCAGCTTTTCACTGCTGGGACAAAATACCTCAAAAAACAAAGAAGGAACTTAAAGGAGAAAAGATTCCTTTAGACACATGCTTTCAGAAGCAGACCAGCTCCATTGCTTTGGGCCTAAAGCAAGGCAGAACATCATGCATCATGGAAGAGGTATAGTAGAGGAAAGCAGCTCACTTCATCCACTTAATCACTGCCAAGAAACAAAGAGACAGGAAGGGACCACTTGGAAAAGACGTAGTTCCCAAGGGTATACCCTCAAGGACCAACCCATTCCAAGTAGGTCCTACCTCCTAGTTTCCACCACCTCAGAGCCCTCAGAGCCCTCCAATCACTTCCCAAAATTTCGTCCTCTGAACATAGCTGCACTGGGGACCAATGAGTCTTTAGGAACCATTCCAGATATAAATGTAAGCCAATATTTATTTTTTCTGTTCCCTGTTTCAATTGAGTTTTATATCACCTAGAACTTATAAGGTTTCTCTCAAGATATAGCTCCATTGATTCTCCAGAATGTCAGAATCTCATGTCATAATATTCCAGCAGTTAAAACCAAAGATCATTGAATCATTTCAACAGAAAGTTATCCCAGAAATTACTGAGGAAGCAATTACACTAACCTAGTGTCCATAAAAGAAGGCTATTACAATCTTTCTGGGTAACAGGACATATATTGGTGATCATACATGCCTAAACCATGCATGCACCTGTTCTTCAAAGATAGGCTCCCCATAAAGTGAATCAGAATAATTAAGCAAATTTCAATTGCATATTGTGACAATCTACAGATTTAAAACTGTACTTTAGGGCAGGGGTTGTAGCTCAGTGGTAGAGTGCTCACCTGGTATGTGCAAGGCACTGGATTCGATCCTCAGCACCATATAAAAATTAATTAATTAATTAATTAATTAATTTAATTTAATAAAGGTATTGTGTCCACTTACAACTAAAAAAATTTAAATGTAGTTTAGTTAACTTATAATTCACTTATACTTTCAAAATTCTGTTTATTCATCCATTCATTTACTTAAGAAATATTTATTGCATACAAGTTCTGGGCTAGTCATTTTTTTACCTGCTGAGAGCACAATATCTACATAGACTAATAATGACTTATATTGTCTCTTGACCCCAATGGCTTATTTTAGTATTCATTGGTACTTACTTTACAAGGTGGATAAGAGAGAAAAAAAAGAGATGAAAATCTTTTCAGCTAAATGTCATCACTTGTAAATGATTTTACTGGTGGCTGAGTGGAAAAGTACTTTTAAATGAATGAACAATGTGAAATTTGGAGATTATTTGTCATTTCCATTTTCCTCCACTTTTCTTCTCATCCATTCTAATAAATCATTGATAATTGGCCATATTCCAAGTGGATAGATTTGTCAGAAAGCCAGATTATGATGTTCATTGTAAGTGTTCAAAAAATTGTCACCTATCAAATATTTTTGTCTGCGTAGGAATTAAAAGACTACAACTTACAAAATTATCTTCATAATTCAAGTCAAGTGTTCTAATTATTGATGCAAAGAGAGGTTTTTGGTGATCATAACAAGTTTTACTTTAGGAAATTCAATACAATCAAGCAGAGTTTGAAGATTACATTATAAACCATGGTTCCAAGAATCAAAAATTTGAATCTTCGCAACTTTACCCCCAACCATGTGAAGGAGGGAATTATTTAGTAGTAATAGTTGCAATCATTATATTTTAAAGGCAAAGATAAAATACTGTAAACAAAGCAGGAAAATATTTTTGGTGTGTAGCATAAACATGCAAACAATTATCTTAAAATGTAATCTTCATGTGACTTATTAAAGTAGATTACATTTTAATGTGCATTGCAATTTGCACATTATAGAGAGCACTCTATATGCAGCGTTAACTGTGTGACCAGCCTGACAACCTGCACAACTGAAGATATAAAAAAAGAAAAAAACCCTCTGCTATCTTTCTCTAAATGGATGTATTTGGTGTTGATAGTCAGATACAGTTTTCACCTTTATCCCAGCTTGTTTCTGACCCAGTGGGTTAGTGTTAATCACCACTGTAGGCACCAATAATTTCCCCATATGTGGAATTTGATAAGTTAGAGCACCCACTTCAATTCAAGAAGATTCCAGCTGACTATCCAGTTATCGCTATGGACAGCTTCAAGCACATCCATGGCTGGCCTTGTATTCTTAGCTTTATCAAGCGCTTTGCACTTTTTGTCTTTTATCTCTTAATTGAGACCTGACTGCAAGAAATGCCTATCTCTTCAACTGGGTTGCATTAAGTATTAACTTTAACTGCTTTGGGTACTTGAGGTACAGAAGAGGGGGGAAAAAAGCCTTAAGAAGCTGTGTAGAGTAGAAAATCTTCCCAAATCTCTATTTATAAATTGTGTAAATGCTACAGCATTTTTTAAAGTAAATAAATCTTTATCTCTTCTCCAGATTTAAAAAAAGTGTTTATGTTACCCACTGGAGGAAAGTTTACGAACCATCCATCATATTTGGCAGTAATAATAATCCTACAATTCTGGCCAAAAGAGATAATATTTAGGATGAGCAAATAATTCAGTAACAATAGATGAGAAAGAACTCTGTATTTTTGTTTCTGGGAAGTCTATATACTGGCTCTTTTCTAAAGGATATGGAAATATGTTTTTATTTGAGCAAAGAATACATAAATCCAAGGATTTGGGATAGCTTGCATAGGTTCTAAGCCTTGAAATTTTCTAAACAATTCCCATTTATATGTGTGTGTGTGTGTGTGTGTGTGTGTATACATATACATATATATATGTATATACATATACATATGTATACACACACACACACACACACACACACACACACACACACACATATATGTCACCCAATTTGTACTGTTTTCAAAAGTCCTTGAGAACCCTGTCTGGGACTATTCCATCTTTTTAACCCAAATTTCGGCAGATAGTAGACATTCAACTAATGCTTACTGAATTAAATGGCACTCAATTGGGGTCTTTCTCAGCATCTAAGAAAGCTTCCTATGACTCCTTAATGTGCTTATCTGTGAAAGATGCAAAATTCTGCCATCATAGTGACTCCTATGTTGGGTGTTATTCCATGATAATACAAAAGAGATACTTGGAAAAATATGGATCATGAACAAACAATAGCTTTAGACAGTAGCACTGGAAAAAAAAAAGAAAAAATACTCTGGGGGAAAGGTAACTTATTGATGAGAGGCCTGAATATCACTCATTGAAATAGTACTGTTGAAATTTTATACCAATACCTTAAACTTGATAATAAATGCTTGATACTAGTGTTTAGATATCCCTTCATTCAAAATATCTTCAGCTTTATCTAAATTTAGACAAGACTCATCTCCCTAAGAATCAGATTCAAGTAGCTCATGAACATCATGACAGGTAACACTTCAAAATACACCTAAGCAAAGACAATTCAAGGAGTTATAGTAAAACACATGACTGCAAATAAACTTGTAATATTTATTATTAAAAATTAATGTTACTAGTAATGAAAATGAGTTTTTCCTATTGTGTGTAATCATAATTTAAAATTCAGCAAAGAACCATAAATTTGAAAGTGCCAGAGTATGAGGCCACATGCTCCAACCAGAAGTGATGGCTGATTCCTAAGTAGTTATCACTAAGGAGCTATCTTGATATGAGAAAAGGATGAAAAGAACAAAACATCAGAATTCTAAAGACCAGCAGAATATTCAATACAAATGAGAAGAAAATCCATTCCCTATACTTCATGTGGTACCAAGAGAACCACAGAATGAACAGTTTAACGTTTCACTCACTCATTTATTCATTTCATGAGTATCTGGAAACTTTATATATGAAGGCATCATGGCAGTAAAATGAATGCCCAGGCTATTCTCCAGGCACAGCTGTAAGAGCACACAGCTTATATTTAAAATGGAGAATCATTAAAATTTAAACCAAGGATGTTTATGAACAGTGTTAATTGATGGCAAATAACATGTTCTTATTATCTATAGCACCTAAAATGGAATCTGAACTTTCCAGCAAGTTTTCTAATTCATCCATTGGTCAAATGCATTCATCTTCCCTGTATCCAGTAGCACCAAGCCCAATCTCCACAAGAATTGCAATGTACCATCACTAACATTTCCTAGTAAAACCTTCACTTACTATAAGGATCAATAATAGAGCCGGGCGCGGTGGTGCATGCCTGTAATCCCAGCACTTTGGGAGGCTGAGGCAGGAGGATCGAGAGTTCAAAGCCAGCCTCAGCAATGGCAAGGCACTTAGCAACTCAGTGAGACCCTGTTTCTAAATAAAATACAAAAAAGGTCTGGGGATGTGACCCAGTGGTCGAGTGCCCCTGAGTTCAATCCCCGGTACCACAAAAAAAAAAAAAAAAAAAAGAAAGAAAGAAAGAAAGAAAGAAAAAAATTTTAAAAAAGGATCAGTAATATTTCTAATAAGAGTTTAATATGCTTTTTCTATAGAATTGGATTATATGCAAGAAGTATATTTTTCTTTTGGCTTTTAACTTTAAATTCTTAAATTCCCCCTCACTGCTTAAAAGTAAAGACAAAACACTCTCATTTTATTGTTTTCTTATAGGCTCATAAAATTTTAGCTTTGTGTTACTTTTTCAAAGACTCTATTAAACTTGATACATGAGACTAGGAGACAGCCACAAACTCATAAAATCTTTTCAAGGAATTGCTGCCTAGCAGTGAAAATTGAATGGCAATTTCTAAGAATCAAGCTAATGGCTTAAACTACAGAAAATGTGAAGCCTACTAATAGATAATTTAGGATTTCCTCTCTCCACCCCTGCATCCCCACCCCTTACCACCACCACCAATGGAAAGAATGAACATGAGCTTGAATAAAATTGTACCAAGATCTTATTAATCTTCTGTCTGTAAAAGCTCAATTTTCCTAAGCAGTGGGCTGTGGTCCACATACCACATTAAAATATATGCTTAAAATATTCCCCATATTTTGGATCTAAAAGTTCTGCACCTTTTGACTATGTGGACACTTGTATTATTGTCAGCTTCAAGAGTTAAATATTCCAGCAGGAATTTGTTACTACACAGCGGTACATAATGCCTGAAAACCCCCTGCACCAATATTGCTCTCAAATTGGCAGCAAGTGAACAAGGGACATGAAGGATGCTTCAGCACAGTAACCTATCCTTCCTTCTCTCCTGGGAGCCACTTGGCCAGCTTTCATCCTCATAATTATAATAAATTTGACATTTCATAGATAATATTGATTTCTGTATTTTAGCATTTCACCATAGGTGACAGTCTAGCGTCAAGAATGAAATTTCTATTGATCTCCTGCGCATTAATCTCTCATGTGTATGTGATCATTTTTATAAGACCTTTTACTGCACATAAATCAATATTTCATATTTCCAGCTATGCCAGAGGAGATGTCATATTTGTAAACTGTGAGTTGACACCTGCAATTCCTTCCTGTTCAGCTTCAACTGTTCAGTAACAGTCGATTCAGGGCTGGGAAAGGATCAAGCTCAAGAAACAAGGTAGATGAAAGGCATGAATGTAGACTAGAGTAATTAGCTTAATGAACAAAGAAGCTGCATAAATGAAATAAAGCGAAATGAGGTTTCTTCTAAAAAAAAAATGTTTCTGTGAACATAAGCATCTATAAAGCAGGTTGGAATTCCATGCTTGCAGAGGAGATGATATTGGATTTAAATGCCTGTATTAATAAGGAACACTGAAAATACTTTTAAATAACATCTTAGAACTATCAAATCTTGTTGGATAAGAAAGTCACCAGAATTTCAATAACATTTAATATATAAGCATTTGATCTTCTTACTCACAACTCCGATAGTGTGTAGATGCTGATTAAGTAGTTTACAGGACTATGGACTGTTTCCTTATTTAGCAAGCAATTTATAAAATAAGGAAATTTTTCATATTTAATACTTTTCATATTTTAACAATAAAATTCAAATTATATATGAATGTCATGACTAATCAAAACAGAACAGCATTTTAAACTGAATGTGAGCTCTGTATAAATTTTATTTCAGAATGGAACTAACAATTATTTTTAACAAGTAAATTTTTCACTCTTAACAGGGATACTACCTTATTTAGGGAACTACTAAATTATTTATTTTCCAAGTTTCAATGGCACTTTACAGATTATGTGCATTTGCATGTACCTTTTCATTTGTGTAACAAACTTATCCACGTGTCATTATTTTTGAAACTATTCCCACCTATTAAATAATTGGAGTATTTTAAGGGCTTTTGGAATAAACCAAACCATTGGGCATAAGCTGGTCTATTTGGACGTTTATGTTTCTATCTGTAAAATTTCCATAACTATTCTAAGACTTTCTGATAGAGGTCATTAAATACAAAAGTCAGTTTGGACATGGCCTAATATAAATGAAAAGGTACTGAGAGGAGAATGCTCTTTTGTATAGCATTAACATTTATTCTTTATAAAATTGCTATTCCACATATTTAGAGAAGTTCAGAACTCTAAACCTTGTGCAATAAACATTTTCAGAATCTGACAAAGATGCTTTTAATTCAATAAAACGTTTGCTGGTGTAAAAAGAACTACTTTTCCCAGATAAAAGTGGACTTGGAAATGTCCACTTTCTAGCAATTTCCTATAGTCACTATTGACACTCTATTATTTCAAATTATATGTCGTTTCACTAGAAGGAAATGCTGCTCTTGCTTATTTTTTAAAGGCCAATCCTTTTTGCTGGTTTCTGAAACATGTTCATGGCCATAAAATATGTCAGCAAATGACTGTTTTAACATGATGACAGACATATTATCGGAGTGTGACTGACTAGTGTATGAGTGAGTGTATTTCAACAGTTGTGTCAGTTTTTGACTGAAGGAGCACAATTAAAAAAAGAAGCTAGAGTAAATAGTAAGGTATTACTGGAGAAAAGTCAGCAGGTGAAATATATCTTTACAAACACTTTGGTTTTATCAAGTGTCAGAAAAATTTGTAGTGAGCATTAAGCATTATGAAATTTATTTTGCTTGAGAGTAAATTAACATTCCAAAATGCTTGGCTATGTGTACTTGAAATTTTAAAACTTTAATATCTAGGTTGACTAGGTCTTGTGCTTTCATTTTTACTTAATTAAGTTTCATTGTCCATTTTGACATTTTATTTCTTTTAGGCGAAAATTTCGAAGGCGTGAGATCCCAAGGCTTAAACGACCACCTCAATTCCTTGCTAGTTTCTCTTCCTTAAACAAGTAGACTAAAGAACTAGAGAGTCATTCTCTTAGCGAAAAACTATTCCTCCAATTTCATGAGCAGAAACTTTTAGCTAGAATAAAGTATTTGAAGTAATTCTTCCAAATTTATAGAAGGCATTTTTAAAAGAGTGTTGTAATTTGTACTTGATAATTTTGCTATTTCTGTTTATCACTTTCCCTCTGCACATTTGTTAGTTGCCTTCTATATTCCAGAATCCATAAGGATATCTCCCAGACACAAGACATCATTACAGCTGTTTTCATGTTTCTCCTCCTCATTGACTGGGGATAGCCATTTACTATTCTTGGTAGGGCTGGTTTGCTCATCTATTTGGTTCCTATGGCCTCCAAGGCTACTTTTGCATTCAACTATCCTAGTATTTAAAGCATTCACTTATATTTCTTCACTTTCCGTGAGTTAAGAAATCTTATTTTCCCTGTCCATATTCCCAAGGCTTGCAGTCTGTGTTTAGCAACCGTTAGCCAAATGAGAAAATCTCTGAGGAATAAATGAGTGAAAACACAATCAGTGGCACATCAAAATATGATGCATAAAATGTAAGAGGTCATTAATTCAACAATGTGGATTTTATAAGAATCCACTTCTTTAACAATACTCTTAACACGACTTTAATCTCCACAAAGTCATTTTTCAAGTGAAAAGATACTTAGCAACTAGTACGAGCTCAATAAATAATCTAGACAGTACAGTACAAGGAAGTTTTTAGGTCTTAAGTAATATTTTTAAATTTTTAGTTGCTCTTTATATTCAGTGTTTAAAAAAACATATATGCTGTTAGTGTTTTAGTGTAGGAAAAAATGAAGATTCTAATGAGTACATGTTAAGTATACCTCTAAGATTGCAAAGTTCTAAAATAAGAATGTAGTTTTTAGATAGCATATACAAAATACCTATTTCCTTCATATTAATTTTCTAAAAAAAGATGTTGAATGAACATTATATTTTTAGAGAAAATTTAACTTAATTTTTAAAATGAACTTTCCATTACTTAAAATTTTATAATATGTAAGTCAAAATTTCAAGTTCTTACTAAAAAAATTCTGACAGAAAAATGCATAGAGAAATTAGGTGAAGTCAGATAAATTTCATGATAATATTAAAAATACTTAGAAAGTAAACATGGATCACAAAATTTTAGAGATAAAATCATTTTTATTATTTGAAACCAAATAGTTCCCTCTAATAATTACACATTTAAAGCATTTCATAATCAACTAAATGATCTAATTTTAAAATAAATTTGATGTCCTAAAATTAAGAAACTAGCAAACTAGCATCAATTTTTTTTATAAAAATCCCCAACACATCCCTTACTAGTCACAAGAAATTGTCTGCTCAATGATGACATGAACATGGAAAGAAGTGATATTTTTCAATACAAAATTAGGAAAAACAAAATTAGTATTAAGGAAGGCTTCATAATATATAAAAATAAGTAAGGTATTTCAAAATTTATCATTTAAAGTACTAAAATAAGATTAATGGTTTGGATCTGAAGAAGCTGATATGTTACAGCAATCAAAATTATTTCTAGCATCAATGCTATAATTTCATTATAAAATATCTGAAATTTTTTTTCACTCCTTCCTATGAAAAGGTATACATATTGAATAACAGGATTGAAATATATATCTATAAATATATCTATATTTACATATATGCATACATATATACATACATCTTTTCAAAGATGAGTGGAAGTACATCTATATACTTACTATGTAAGTATTTTTGCTATAAGACTCTTATGGGTATATTTATCCAAATATCTTCCATTTTAAACAATGTCGAGGAAATACTAAAGAAAACATTAGGTTCAGGTTTCCAGGAAATTTTTTAAAAGTGTTTTAACATTTTAAAAGTGTTGAAGCATGTTAGGATTAAAAATAATTGATTAAAGGAGACCTACAGATGTTTTTGTTCTTTTTACCAAAAATAATATGGGAATTTCTTACAGTGCATAAAAATGGAAAAAATGAAAATGATCAGTTCCTTCAGTTACTTTTTCAAAGCTAAATTGTGAGTAAAAAGGAACATTTATTTTTATTATAATCAGAGCACAGTGCAGAATATTTTACATGTCTTACTCATAGGATCTTTAAAAAAAATATTGTGTTGATTTTAGTCTCCCAAAATTTGAAAGTTAAAAAGAAAGCTAGAGAACATTAAGGATTAATTCAAGTGAGGGCCAAGCTTAAAAATAATTCCAGAGAGAATTTGACAAAGTATTATCACATAAACCTATGTGTCAACATATAAGTGATCATCAAATCTAAAGAATGGATTATTAGAAAGAATTATCATTCTTTTTAAGAATGACAAGATCTCCTTTCATCAGTTTAGCTTAACTCCCTCCTTCCCCCTATTTAGTGTATTGTCTTAGGAATTTGTTCTCTATTCACATTCATAATAAAGATCTCCTCTTAAACTTTTGAGGAAAGTTTCCAATGAAGAATGATGAATATATTTGTCCCATTTAACAGACCTGCTAAATAAAGTTCCTTGTTGTAAAACCAAAGTTATAATTAGGAATATTTTTAAAAAGGAAAACATTCGCAGAAAAAAAAAAAAGATAGCTTAAATAATTCAATAAGACAATAATTAACAATCCAACAAAAACAGACAAAAGAAAGGTTAGTGGAAAAAAACTAACGAACTTGCAAGGTATTCAAACTGATTCACATTTAAATAATTAAAATTTAATACTAATTGTGGCCTAACAGATTGACAATGTATTTGTTGCTTGTTTGTTTGTTTGCTTACAGGTAGTTCAAATTTTTTATTTGTTCTTTTTAGATATACAAAGTATATTTTGTATATATTCTAATTAGGATTGACATTTACAACTAAGATGTGGGAAAACAGGACTCCATATTCTACTGGTAAACATAAATCAGCACCACCTTTTTTGAGTAATTTAGGGATCTACCTCAAAATTGAAAATCTCTATACTGCTGGACTGAGGAAATCTACTATAAGAATTTGCAACACATTTATACAAAAATTCACACACACATTCATTTATACCCCCCCCCACACACACACACAGATTATAGCAACTAATTTGGTAAAATCAAACCACCAAAGACAACTACAATATCAATCAATAAAATGTTGATTAGCTAAAATATGGTATATACACGATGGAATACTCTTCAATTGTTTTCTTAAGAATCACACAAAGAAATTATTTTGTAAATTTGCATTGATTATAGCAATTATTTCCAAAAAAAATTTTAAATCCATTAAATTAAGTATCTGGTTTATAAAAAATTGGTAACTCTTGGTTAAAGCAAGCAAAGAAGCCCTTTTAGAGAAGTGTAACTTTGAGACTTGTGGAGAGAGAGAGTTTTTCAATTTTTATCTTTTCCTTTCTGAACTGTTTTAGTTTTCTAAACATGTTTGGTTATTATTTTTAATAGTTTTTAACAAAGCAATAGATCATTTGACCAGATATTATACAGTTTTCCTCTCATCTTTGAATATTTGTGTATAAGCCTTTTTAATCTAAAATGTTATGTACATATACACACACAAAGGCTAAAAGAGAGCCAAAATTATATATATATATATATATATATATATATATATATAGCCAAACATTTAACTTAATAAAATCATATATGATAAAATCACATGTGTGTGAGCATATTGATGTCCCTGAATCATGTACCAACAAACGGTGAGTTTATAAACAAGTGTCATCACAAAGTCATCTGATTTTCACATTTAAAATATGCCTATCTATAACTGACATGTCCATTTCTCTATTAATATTTAACTCAATACATTGCCCAGCCCTGATCCCTGATTGGAGAGGCACTACAACACAGTGAACTAATAAGGCAGATCTAGAACTAAATTATCTGTGCTTGAATCCAATTTCTGCCCTCTACTTAATATGGGACTTTGGACAAATCACCTGTTTCTCTGTAGTTTGGGTTCTCTTCTGTAAACTGAAGGACATTTCCTACCTCCAGTTTTGTGTGTTGTGAATATAACATGAGTTAGTGTAAATAAAACCCTTAGAGAAGTAAATTGCTATATAAAGATTAACAAAGATCAGCATTCTCTCCAAATATTCCCCCACAAACTCTCAGAGTTGCTTCTTCAGTCCAATTCAACCAGTTCTTATTGTTTATGAAGAATCTAGTCAGTCATGTGAAGGAAAAATTTTCTCAACTTTGCATCTGTCACTGTTCCAGAGTATCACCATCAAATATGGGTAAATTCTTTGGGTAAATATTTGTCAATTGTCATCAATATGTCAAGCATTCTCCTAAATAACAAGAATACAATAGAGAACACAACCCTGCCCCATGAAACTTACATTTCATTGACCAAGGTCATGTTCAACATTCCATATTTATCAGTGTAAAAGTGAATTCATAGAATAAGTTGATTTTTCTCAAAACATTTTTATTTTTGAATGCTGGTGAAATGAGAATCAATAGAAAGAAACACTGTACATTTTCTGAAAACTCTTCACCAGGATAATGCCTTATCTTGTTTTAATTTCTGTCAAAATTTTTCCTATTCAAAATCAGGAAAAGAATCTTACATGTATGACTACATGTATTTGTGTATTGTGGATGATAAAATGTAAGGTTAAAATTATTTGTTGAATGAAATTACATCTAAGAAAAAAGTGAAAAAGCTTGGCTTTTACATTTTTTATTATTTTATTTAGAATTTAAATTTAAACCCTCAAACTCCACATTTTAATGCACATGAATATCCTTAAGAAACAAAAACACTTAAATGCATAGATTTACCCTTGTAAAGTTTGAACTAAGGGAAGTATTTTGTTCCAAAATACCAAAGACTTAAACTTGAGCCTAAATATATAGGATTTTCCCCCAAAAGAAACATAAATATATTTCATTCTATCCGTGGAATATTTCCTTGAAAAACTGTACAAGCCAGTAATATAGTATTACAAAATTTAAGAGAACAATGCTGAGCAGCAAACCCACCAGTCCATATCTTGCCCGGTCAAATTGTTTCCTAATTTCATCATTATAAAACAATGAAGAATAGAAAATATCAATGCATAGCTCTTTTTAATCAAATCTTCATTCCTTGGAAAGAAAAGTTTAGGTTCCATAAGAGAGAAAACCCTGAACAATAGAAATGAAAAGTCTACCTATTTGCTAAATTGAAAATTCTTTATGAACTCAATCAGACATAGATTACTTGTGCTGATACACTCTTGCAATCTTTTCCCAAGTGGGGTTACATTTCTAATTCAAATGAGGGGAAAGCACAAAACTTCATTTATCTGTCAAATGTTGTGCTGGTGATATTCAGTATATCCTTCTGACTCAAAAGGGAGGTACTTCAACATGTATTATCTATTTCACACTTCTTTTGGAGGGGAGGGGTAACTTTGATTTTTTATTAATTTATTTTTTCTGGTGTATTATAATTATACACAATAGTGGGATTCATTACATCATATTCATGCATGCACATAATTTGATCAATATCATTGCACATTTTTAAAAAATATTTATTTATTTGCTTTTAGTTGTACACAATGTGTTTTTACGTGGTGCTGTGCACGTGCTAGACGAGCGCTCTACCACTGAGCCACAACCCCAGCCCCTCATTGCACATTTTAATGCAAACATTTTTTATACTTTAGACTCAATAATTTGGAATTTGTTTTAGGGTAAGAAATATTAGCAACTAAAATCATGCAAAACCACTTTTGAGCCCCCAAAAGTGAGTCCAAGTCTACATAATATTCATTCATTCAAGATATTATTGAACACCTACTACATAGTAAATATGGTACTGTATATAACAGGGTGTAAAACACATGCAAGCCTTACCTTCATGGAGCCTGAAGTACTACAGAGTCAAATGCGAAGACGTTAAAAAGGCTTCATTACAAATTCTGATGGAGAAGACCTCCACTTGAGTGCATCCAGGCCCAGGTAAGTCCTGCTGACCTCTGCTTCAGTGTGGCCAGGCTCAGGTCAGTCCCGCTGACCTCCACTTGAGTGCGGCCAGGCTCAGGTCAGTACCACCAACCTCCGCCCAAGTGCAGGCAGGCCCAGGTCAGCTCAGCCTACACATGCGGAGCTCAGGCAGGCCTAGAACAGCTTCACTGACCTCCACTCAGAGGACTGCCTCTTCCAACCAACAGACCACCGCAGGAGCTCAGATTCAACCAGTTCGACCCATACCAACCTCCGTGGGACCCAGCCACAGGGTAGGCCCAGAATCCACTACCCCACCCCCACCTGGGAGCACAAGCCTAACCCACTTCCATCTTGAGACACTGCAGACATAGCCATAGCCTTCCCCACACAGTAGCCCCTACCTTTTGACAAAAGACAGGGCCTAAAAGCAGTCGCATCTCAGAGCAGGCATCCCAAAGACATTATAAGGCCCACCCTTTCAACCCCATCTCTGGAAGACATTGCATTTATCTTGGGGCACCTTCAACTGTTATCTCGAGTTACTTCCGCTACTGCCGACACCAACTTTAGTTGCAGCAGCATACATCAAAGGACACCTGCAGGTTCTAAAAGCCCAGCGTTATGGTGAGGCACAATCTGCATGGCTATTACAAGAATATAAGGTAGAAACTATAATATCTCAGATCTACACTGCAAGAAAGAAAAGCAAATAGACAACATGAAAAAACAAGGGAGGAAAGTACCCCAAACAAACCAGGATACTACAATAACAGAACCCATATACAGCAAAGTTGATGAAATGTCAGAGGAGTTCAGAAGGTTAGTAATTAAAATGATCTGTGAATTAAAGAATGACCTAAATGAGCAAATACAGGCAAAAATTGATCACTACAACAAAGATATAAGAAAGCAAATACAAGTAGCAAAAGATTACTTCAAAAAAGAGATAGAAATCTGAAAAAAAGAAAAAACAGTCAGAAATACTTGAAATGAAGAAAACAATTAGCCAAATAAAAAATACAATAGAAAGCATCACCAACAGACTAGATCAACTGGAAGAAAGAATGTCAGATAATGAAGACAAAGTATATAATCTTGAAAACAAAGTTGACCACACAATGAAAATAGTAAGAAACCATGAACAGAACATCCAAGAATTATGAGACAGCAGCAAAAGACCAAATATAAGAGTAATTGGGATAGAGGAAGGCACAGAGTTTCAAACCAAAGGACTGCACAATATCTTCAATAAGATAATATCAGAAAATTTCCCAAGCATGAAGAATAAATTGGAAAACCAAATACAAGAGGCTTATAGAACTACAAATGTACAAAACTACAACAGCTCTACATCAAGACACATTATAATGAAAATGCCTAGCATACAGAATAAGGATAGAATCTTAAAAGCCGCAAGATACAGGAATCAGATCACATATAGGGGGAGACCAATTTGTATTACAGCAGACTTTTCAACTCAGACACTCAAAGCCAGGAGATCATGGAAAAACATATACCAAGCTCTGAAAGAAAAAGGATAGCAACCAAGAATCATATCCAGCAAGATTAAGTTTTAGATTTGAGGATGAAATAAAAACCTTCCATGATAAACAAAAGTTAAAAGAATTTACAACTAGAAAGCCAGCACTACAGAACATCCTTGGTTGGGGTTGGGGTTGTGGCTCAGCTGTAGAGCACTTGCCTAGCATGTGCACTGCCTGGGTTCGATCCTTAGCACCACGTAAAAATAAAGGCATTGTGTACAACTACAACAAATAAATCAATAAATAAGAACATCCTCAGCAAAATATTCCATGAATAGGAAATAAAAATTAATGATGAAAATCAGCAGAGGGAGTTATTACACTAAAGGAAAAACCAATCAGAGGAGAAACCATGTTAAGTTAAATACCAAAAATAAACAAAATAGCTGGGAATACAAATCATATCTCAATAATAACTCTAAATGTTAATGGCCTAAACTCACCAATCAAAAGACATAGACTAGCAGATTGTATCAAATAAACAGACCTAACCAAATGCTGCCTCCAAGAAACTCATCTCATAGGAAAAGACATCCTCAGGCCGAGGGTGAAAGGTTGGGAGAAATCCTACCACTCACATGGACTGAGGAAACAAGCAGGGGTTTCCATCCTCATATCAAATAAAGTAGACTTCAAGCTAAAGTCAATCAAAAGGGATAAAGAAGGACACTATATACTGCTCAAGGGAACCATACGCCAACCAACAAGACTTAACAATTATAATCATATATGCCTCAAACAATGGAGCATCTATGTTCATCAAACAAATTCTTCTCAAGTTCAAGAGTCAGATTGACCACAACACAATTATTCTTGGATATTTTAACGAACCCCTTTCACCACTGGATAGATCTTCCAAACAAAATCTGAACAAAGAAACTATACAACTCAAAAATACAATAAACAACTTAGACTTAACTGACTTATATAGAATATTTCATCCTTCAATGAGCGAATACACTTTCTTCTCAGCAGCATATGGATCCTTTTCTAAAATAGACCATATACTATGCCACAAAACAACTCTTAGCAAGTATAAAAAAATAGAGATACTACCTGGCATTTTATCAGACCATAATGGAATAAAATTAGAAATCAATGATAAAATAATAAAAGCTACTCCAATAACTGAAGACTAAATAATATGCTACTGAATGAACAATGGGTTGCAGATGACATCAAAGAGGAGATTAAAAAATTCTTAGAGGTGAATGAGAACACAGACACAATATATCAAAATCTCTGGGACACTATGAAGGCAGTTCTAAGAGGAAAGTTCATTGCATTGAGTTCATTCCTCAAAAGAAGAAAAAGTCAACAAATGACTTAAAATTACATCTCAAAGCTCTAGAAAAACAAGAACAATCCAACACCAAAAGTGGTAGAAGACAGGAAATCATTAAAATCAGAGCTGAAATCAATGAAATTGAAACAAAAGAAACAATTAAAAAAATTGACAAAACAAAAAGTTGGTTCTTTGAAAAAATAAATAAAATTGGCAGACCCTTAGCCAGGCTAATAAAGAGAAGGAGAGCGAAAACTCAAATTACTAACATACACAGTGAAAAAGGAAATATCACAATAGACACAATGGAAATACAGGAGATAATTCAAAATTATTTTGAAAACTTGTACTCCAATAAAATACACAACATCGAAGACATCAACAAATTTCTAGAGTTGTATAATTTTCCCAAATTGAAGCAGGATGATATACACAATTTAAACAGAACAATTTCAAATGACGAAATAGATGCCATCAGAAGCCTACCAATCAAGAAAAGCCCAGGACCAGATGGATACACAGCCGAGTTCTACAAGACCTTTAAAGAAGAACTAATACCAATATTCTTCCATTTATTTCAGGAAATAGAAAAAGAGGGAGCACTTCCAAACTCATTCTATGAGGCCAATATCACCCTGATTCCAAAACAAGGCAAAGACACATCAAAGAAAGAGAACTTCAGAGCAATATCTCTAATGAACATAGATGCAAAAATTCTCAATAAAATTCTGACAAATCAGATACAAAAACATGTCAAAAATATAGTACACCATGATCAAGTGGGGTTAATTTTAGGGATGCAAAGATGGTTCAACATACAGAATCAATAAATGTAATTGATTACATCAATAGACTTAAAGATAAGAACCATATGATTATCTCAATAGATGCAGAAAAAGCATTTGACAAAATACAGCACCCCTTCATGTTCAAAACACTAGGAAAACTAGGGATAACAAAAACATATCTCAACATCATAAAAGCTATCTATGTTAAGCCCCAGGCCAACATTATTCTAAATGGAGAAAAATTGAAAGCATTCCCTCTAAAAACTGGAACAAGACAGGGATGCCCTCTTTCACCACTTCTATTTAACACAGTACTTGAAACGTTGGCCAGAGCAATAAGACAGACAAAAGAAATTAAAGAGATACAGATAGGTAAAGTAGAACTCAAATTATCACTATTTGCTGATGATATGATTTTATACCTAGAAGACCCAAAAAATTCCACCAGAAAACTTCTAGAACTCATAAATGAATTCAGCAAAGTAGCAGGATACAAAATCAACACCCATAAATCTCAGGCATATATATATATCAGTGACAAATCCTCTGAAAGGGAAATGAGGAAAACTACCCTGTTTACAATAGCATAAAAAAATTATTGAAATACTTGGGAATCAACTTAACCAAACACGTGAAAGACCTATATAACGAACACTACAGAACACTAAAGAAAGAAATCACAGAAGACATTAGAAGTTGGAAAGATCTACCTTGCTCTTGGATAGGCAGAATTAATATTGACCATACTACCAAAAGCACTATACAGATTTAATGCAATTCCAATCAAAATCCCAATACATTCCTCATAGAAATAGAAAAAGCAGTCATGAAATTCATCTGGAAAAAATAAGAGACCCAGAATAGCTAAAACAATCCTTAGCAAGAAGAGTGAAGCAGGTAACATCACTATACCAGACCTACAGAGCAATAGTAACAAAAACAGCATGGTATTGGCACCAAAATAGACTGGTAGACCAATGGTACAGAATAGAGGACACAGAAACTAATGCATATAATTTCATTATCTTATATTAGATAAAGGTGCCATAAATGTACATTGGAGAAAAGATATCCTCTTCAACAAATGGTGCTGGGAAAACTAGAAATCCATATGCAACAAAATGAAATTAAACCTCTATCTCTCACCATGCACAAAACTCAACTCAAAGTGAATCAAGGACCTAGAAATTAGACCAGAGACACTACGCCTAATAGAAGAAAAAGTAAACTCTAACATCTAACATGTTGGATTAGGCCCCAAGTTTCTTAATAAGACTCCTGTAGTGTGAGAATTAATATCAAGAATCAATAAATGGGATAGATTCAAACTAAAAAAGCTTCTTCTCAGCAAAAGAAACAATCAGTGAGGTGAATAGAGAGCCTACTAATTGGGAACAAATTTTTACCACATGTACATCAGATAGAGCACTAATCTCTAGAATATATAAAGAACTCAAAAATCTTAACACCAAAAAAAAAAAAAAAAAAAAAAAACAAATAACCCAATCAATAAATGGGCCAAGGAACTGAATAGACACTACTCAGAAGATGATATACAATCGATCAACAAATACATGAAACAATGTTCAACATCTCTGGCTATTAGAGAAATGCAAATCAAAACCACTCTATGATTTCATCTCACACCAGTCAGAATGGCAGCTATTCTGAACACAAACAACAACAAATGTTGACGAAGATATGGGGAAAAAGGAATACTCTTACATTGCTGATGGGACTGCAAAACGGTGCAGCCAATATGGAAAGCAGTATGGAGATTTCTTGGAAAACTGGGAATGAAACCACCTTATGACCCAGCTGTCTCCTCGGTCTATGACCAAAGGACTTAAAAACAGCATACTACAAGGACACAGCCACATCAATGTTTATAGCAGCACAATTCACAATAGCTGTGGAACCAACCTAGAATGCCCTTCAGTAGATGAATGGATAAGGAAAATGTGGTATATATACACAATGGAGTATTACTCAGCAAAATAAAAGAGAATAAAATCATGGCATTCACAGGTAAATGGGTGAAGTTGGAGAATATAATGCTAAGTGAAGATAGCCAATCCCAAAAATCCAAATGCTGAGTGTTTTCTCTGATATAAGGAAGCCGATTCACAATGGGGTTGGAACAGGGAGCATAGAAGGATTAAAGGAACACTAGAATGGCCAATGGAGAGGTAGGTGAAGGGAGGGGGCAAAAGGGTAAAGAGAAAAAAAAAAGATGATAGAATGAGATGAATATTATTACCCTAAAAGCATGTATGAAGACATAATCATGTGAATATGCTTTGTATACAACCAGAGATATGTAAAAATGTGCTCTATAAGTGTAATATGAAATGTAATACATTCTGATGTCATTTATAACAACTTAGAATAAAAAATAAATAAATAAAAACAAATTCTGATGGAGGCGATGAAAATAATAAAGACCATGCAGGAGGAGGCTCACTTCATATTGAGTGGTCAGGGAAAGTGTCTACAGAGAGTGTTTGACAATTAGACCAAAAAGGAAATAAAGAAATGCAGCATACTAGAGGGCCAGAGCATCTGCATAGTCCTGAAGCTGAGAAATGATCTGATTTTTTTTGAGGTTGAACCTTAGTGAGAAATGACCAGAAGAATACCAGATAAGTGTGTAAAGAAAAAGGTGTGGACAATTGTTTTCAGGTCTTTGAGGCCACATGTTTCAATTGCAGGAATAATATTTTCAAATTTGTGATATGAAACAATCAAAACATCAGAGAGAGTTTGGAGGAGGTAAAAAGTAGAAGAAGGGAGACAATTTGAAAATGACACCAGCAATGCACAAAAATGCTACCTGAGTTTTATTTATCATACTAAAAACTTAAGACACAGGTTGCTTCCATACAATTCATAGAAATAAAATAAAAATTTTCTTTGGAAACCCTGTTCTGAATTGTTATGAACAATAAGACTTAATCACTGTCTGACTATATTTCACATATATTATGGATTTATATGGGTTGGGTGGGTTGGCATGTGACCTGACATCAGTAATATTTTTGTATGGAAGATATGTCTTTTTAGAATCAAATAACCAATTTAGAAAATAATTTTTGAGCATAAGTCATTTAAAAGTTACCCATGTATGTCACTGTGGTCTCAACTACTGTTAAGAGGTAGAACATTTGTCTAAATTCATCATAGTTCCCACCTGTCAACACTTGACACATAAAATAAGTGAAAGCCAGAGAGATTGTTTAAGTCTTTTCATAATGCACAGTTTTCTGCTAACCCACCAACTAAGTGGTGATTTTGACTTTGGACTTGCACTAATCTCTTGTACTCACCATTTTACCAGCTCTTGTTCTTGTTCTCCCTTTTTAACCTGCAACTGATTTGGGGCTGGTTTGATATTAACCTTCTTGCTGTGGGCTAGCTACAGACCTAAAGATGACCAAAGTGATAAGAAAGTATATGCTCTATGGAGAAACAAGACCTTCATCAGGATACATAGAGTTAGTTTTTATGTCATCTTTGTACATAGATCCACTTTCACAGAGAATCAATTTTGACTTTGCAATAAGAAACCTACAAAAATTATCTTTATAAAACTAAGGATTATTACAGAATTCTGTTATTTGGAAAGCATACAGTCTTATGAAAATAAAATATACTAAAAAGGAAAAAAAAAATTAAAAAAGAAAGAGAAAAGGAGGACAAAAACACATGTTGCTACCATCCCTTCATGGAACCCTTCCCAAGATAATATGAATGGCTTGAATTTCCATGCCAAAATTAAGGAACATAAAATTTTAGAAATGTTAAATACGCAGATATGTGTGAACCCTTCAATCTCCTCTTCACTAAGGTCTGCTTGTATCTTGTGTTAGAGATCAGCCAATTCTAGGCTCAAAGAGAATCAAGCAGATGACAAACAAGAAAGTAATTCCTCTCCCATTTTGCCATTAAAGGAAGGCAGCCACATTGAAAGGATTCTTGAACACCTTCGGCTTCCAGAGACAAAGAGACCAAGATGGTGAAAATGCCTAACCAAGATCACATTTCTGGAACTTTACCATTTTACAGAACTTGCTGAACATTACAATTTATGTTAACCATTTAACCAAAGCCTACCTGCTATATACTAGGCAATTCATCTCATTACATGTAGAAACAGATTCTGACTGTTTTATATATATATATATATATATATATATATACACACACACACACATATATGCATGTGCTTGCTACATGATGAGGATTCATTAAAAATGTGTGCTCTGTGGTGATGGCTGTAGTTATAATCTAATGATTGTCCTTGGCCCACCACCTTTAGTGGTATCATCCACAGGGCCCTCAGGACTCTTCAGTCTTCAGATAATTTGCTACATCAAACTTCCCCAAACCATTACTAAATCACTGATTAAATGCTAAACCATCTTTTGACTGGGAATATAACTGAATGTCAGAGTACTTTCTTAGCATATGTCAGGCCCTGGTTCAAATTCCTAGTACCATTAGATAGTTTTAAGTAAATATTAAACCACCTTTTCATCTTTTACTGCATTTTCCTATTTCCTATGAGTTATTTTGCCCCAGTAGCCAACACAAATCAAAGTTTCTATCTTCACTACTCAGCTCTCAGGCAGTAAGTTCTATCTACCCACTACCATACAAAGACTTGCTTAGAGGTATCTCAGTGTCTATGACAATGGCAAGCATGGCAGATGTAACTGCAAAACTGAGCACCAAATTTGAATACCTCAGTTTTTATATCTAATCCATTTCCACATGTTTCAGTATCTATAAGACTCAAGGAACATTACATATTGCTTCTGTGTTAACCAGCTGTTTGTCACTGTAACTAAAATTCCTGACAAGAACAATCTAGACAAAGAAAATCTTATTTTGGGCTCATGGATTCAGATTTCATTCCATGCCCAGACAACTCTATTGCTCTGGGCCTGAGGTGAGGCAGAATATCAGGCTGGAAGAGTATGGCAAAGGAAAGCTGCTAGCTCTTGACATTCAGGAAGAAGAAAGAGATAGTGTATGTGCAAGGATCCAGGGATAAGACATGATCTCTAAATCCAAGCCCCCGTGACTTTCTTCTGGCCACACTGACCTACCTACAGTTAACACCCAGTAGTTCATTCAACTTAGTAATCCATAAAATGGTTTAATCCACTGATGCAGTTTCAGCTCTCATAATCTAATTGTTTCACCTTGGAGGATTCCTACATTATCTAACATATGAGGTCTTTGGAGGGCATTAAAGATCCAAACCATAACAGTGGTTAATCAGGAACATGAGCTCCATCCAAAAGGGGAGTCATTTCCACGCAATTATTTATTTGAAAGAATGAAGGCTCAACATTGATAAATTTCTATTTTTCCAATGTAATCTGTAAATATTGATTTTATGTAAAATCTTATAATGTTACATGTTGGCTCATTTTAAAACAAAAAAAAAAAATTATCCTAACTCCCAGGTCTTCTCAGCAATTAAATTTCCCATCATTATAATGTGTGATGAGGTAGATAATGATGATTTCTAGAGGAGACACAATGTACTAATATGTAAGAGCAGAACTTGATTTAAAAACAAGACAATCCACAACATACTTTCCAATACTAAAATAGCCTAAAGTAGTTTCAATCTGTAATAGATTTTCTCTAATTAAGAAATATAATTTTCTTACAAATTCTGTGAATATTTCGGCAAGTAAGCATTCTCAAAAATGCTCACTGTGCTCAAACCCTTGACAGAGATTAAAAGATCTTAGGATATGGTAACAATCATCCACTCATTAATTTGACAAATGCTATGTGTCAGACATTTTGTTTGACACTGGCAACAAATGGGATACAAGACAAAATTCTTGAGGCTTGCAGTAAATGGGTAGGGGAGGTAAGTCAACAGGCAGCTATGTGACACTTACTGGGTTCTTGCAAACAGGAATGGGCAGTGTGCTATGAAAGTAGAGAAGGAGTCCATAACCATACTTGGGAGTCAGGAATAGTGGTTGGTTCAGGAGTATTTCTTGCAGAAAAGTGCCTCACTGTAAAAAGATGCATATTAATTGGCTAAGTGTGTGTGTGTGTGAAAACTGAGCATCTATGAAGACCCAGCAACCGGAGAGGGCATAATGCTTCCAACAAATTAAGCAATAGCTAACAGAAATCAGACAACTATAAGAAAGAGGAAAACAGGACCCAACACACACACACACACACACACACACACACACACACACGCACAAACACACACACAATAATAGCTTAAAACAACACAGCATTTTGACTCACTTTTGAAATAAGTAGCAGCCCTAATATACTTGAGTTAATTAACCATGAGATATGAAGAATCTTTTTCCAAACCAATACTCCGGGCAACCACATTTGTAGAACTAAGAAAATAAAATAGAAGATTTTTCAGACTCCTGAAACCAAGCACTAACATCTCATGTATACAGTATAGTAAAAAGTATTTACCTCTGCAGTGATGATTTGTATAGAAGTGAAGAATCTTTGTTGAAATGGACAATGATTTATATCATCAAGAAGGTCCTACTCTCACCCTTATAAAAACCTTATCTACCCTTAATCAAACCTCTCAAGAATCCAAACTCCACAGTGGAAACTGTGACTGGCTATATCCGGTTCTACTTTCTCTCTTTTGATAGTCTATGAACTCCTCTTCTCATCACTATAGGCAAAAATAAGTGAAAGGCAATCATTCTTTGCCTATTTCCATTGGAGAAAATGATGTCAGTAATGTTAAGGTGCTATGGAAACATGGTTAGTTAATACTGTAGAGGACTGGGATGCCAATGTTCTGGAGAGGTAGGAAGCAAAGGAGTAACTAGTTACATCCTGGGGAAGACAGCCAAGGAAAGCAGTAAGAGGAGAAATGAAGAGCAAGTCTAGCTAGAGCCGTGATGTGCAGTCAATTACAAGCAGTGATTTATATATGTACCAGGATGTATCCATTAAGAAACTTTTTGTTTATAAAACCCAATTTAAACTGGCATGAGCAAAGTAATTTATTGGTTCACATAACTGAAAGGTTCAAGGGGATATATTGGTCTTCAGAAATAACAGGAGTTCAGAAGTTCAAATGATGTCATTCAAACCAAGTAGTCTCTTTTCCCCACTCAGCTGCCATCTAGTTTTCTGGCTTCAATCTCTAGGCACAGCATGTTGACTTTTGACAGCTTCAGACTTTCCCTGGTGGTAGAAAGATGTTTAACTTTGATAGGAAAAAAAGTAAAACTCTATCCTATGATTTTCAGCAACAATTCATTGTGTTTTACTGGCTCTGGTTGGGTGCTGTCTACAAATCTAAGTAATCACAGTGATTAGAGGAAACTGATGGTCAAGTTACATCTCCAGGTGACCATAGCAAGTGGGCTGGCAATGGAGAGAAAGAAGGACAGCTCAAAAGATGAATAAGAAATAAAAGCTACTCCAACACCTGGAGACTAAATAATATGCTACTGAATGAGCAATGGGTTGCATATGACATCAAAGAGGAGATTAAAAAATTCTTAGAGGTGAATGAGAACACAGACTCAACATATTGAAATATCTGGGACACCATGAAGGCAGTTCTAAGAGGAAAGTTCATTGCATTGAGTTCATTCCTCAAAAGAAGAAAAAGTCAACAAACAAATGACTTAAAATTACATCTCAAAGCTCTAGAAAAACAAGAACAATACAACACCAAAAGTGGTAGAAGAAGGAAATCATTAAAATCAGAGCTGAAATCAATGAACTTGAAACAAAAGAAACAATTGAAAAAATTGACAAAACAAAAAGTTGGTTCTTTGAAAAAATAAATAAAATTGACAGACCCTTAGCCAGGCTAATAAAGAGAAGGAGAGAGATAACTCAAATTACTAACATATGTGATGAAAAAGGAAATATCACAACAAACACTATGGAAATACAGGAAATAATTTGAAATTATTTTGAAAACTTGTACTCCAACAAAATACAAAACAACAAAGGCATCAACAAATTTCTAGAGTTGTATGATGTGCCCAAACTTAAGCAGGATGATATACATAATTTGAACAGACCAATTTCAAGCGACGAAATAGAAGATGATATCAGAAGCCTACCAACCAAGAAAAGCCCAGGACCAGATGGATACACAGCCGAGTTCTACAAGACCTTCAAAGAAGAACTGATACCAATACTCTTCAATTTATTTCAAGAAATAGAAAAAGAGGGAGCACTTCCAAACTCATTCTATGAGGCCAACATCACCCTGATCCCCAAACCAGGCAAAGACACATCCAAAAAAGAAAACTTCAGACCCCTATCTTTAATGAACATAGATGCAAAAATTCTCAATAAAATTCTAGCAAAACGGATACAAAAACATATCAAAAATATAGTACACCACAATCAAGTGGGGTTCATTCCAGGGATGCAAAGATGGTTCAACATATGGAAAACAATAAATGTAATTCATCACTTCAGTAGACTCAAAGATAAGAACCATAGGATTATCTCAATAGATGCAGAAAAAGCATTTGACAAAATACAGCACCCCTTCATGCTCAAAACACTAGAAAAACTAGGGATAACAGGAACATATCTCAACATCGTAAAAGCTATATATGCTAAGCCCCAGGCCAACATTATTCTAAATGGAGAAAAATTGAAAGCATTCCCTCTAAAAACTGGAACAAGACAGGGATGCCCTCTTTCACCACTTCTATTCAACATAGTAATTGAAATGCTGGCCAGAGCAATAAGACAGATGAAAGAAATTAAAGGGATACAGATAGGTAAAGTAGAACTCAAATTATCATTATTTGCTGATGATATGATTTTATACCTAGAAGCCCAAAAAATTCCACCAGAAAACTTCTAGAACTCATAAATAAGTTCAGCAAAGTAGCAGGATACAAAATCAACACCCATAAATCTAAGGCATTTCTATATATCAGTGACAAATCCTCTGAAAGGGAAATGAGGAAAACTACCCCGTTTACAATAGCAACAAAAAATAAATAAAATACTTGGGAATCAACTTAATAAAAAACGTGAAAGACCTCTATAATGAAAACTACAGAACACTAAAGAAAGAAATTATGGAAGACCTTAGAAGATGGAAAGATCTACCCTGTTCTTGGATAGGCAGAACTAATATTGTCAAAATGACCATACTACCAAAAGCACTATACAGATTTAATGCAATGCCAATCAAAATCCCAATGACATTCCTCATAGAAATAGAAAAAGCAGTCATGAAATTCATCTGGAAAAATAAGAGATCCAGAATAGCTAAAGCAATTCTTAGCAAGAGAAGTGAAGCAGGTGGCATCACTATACCAGACCTTAAATTATACTACAGAGCAATAGTAACAAAAACAGCATGGTATTGGCACCAAAATAGACTGGTAGACCAATGGTACAGAATAGAGGACACAGAGACTAATGCATATAATTTCATTATCTTATATTAGATAAAGGTGCCATAAATGTACATTGGAGAAAAGATATCCTCTTCAACAAATGGTGCTGGGAAAACTAGAAATCCATATGCAACAAAATGAAATTAAACCTCTATCTCTCACCATGCACAAAACTCAACTCAAAGTGAATCAAGGACCTAGAAATTAGACCAGAGACACTACGCCTAATAGAAGAAAAAGTAAACTCTAACATCTAACATGTTGGATTAGGCCCCAAGTTTCTTAATAAGACTCCTGTAGTGTGAGAATTAATATCAAGAATCAATAAATGGGATAGATTCAAACTAAAAAAGCTTCTTCTCAGCAAAAGAAACAATCAGTGAGGTGAATAGAGAGCCTACTAATTGGGAACAAATTTTTACCACATGCACATCAGATAGAGCACTAATCTCTAGAATATATAAAGAACTCAAAAATCTTAACACCAAAAAAACAAATAACCCAATCAATAAATGGGCCAAGGAACTGAAAGACACTTCTCAGAAGAAGATATACAATCAATCAACAAATACATGAAAAAATGCTCAACCTCTCTGGCAATTAGAGAAATGCAAATCAAAACCACTCTATGATTTCATCTCACACCTGTCAGAATGGCAGCTATTAAGAACACAAACAACAATAAATGTTGGAGAGGATATGGAAAAAAGACACACTCATACATTGTTGGTGGGACTGCAAAATGGTGCAGCCAATATGGAATGCAGTATGGAGATACCTTGGAAAACTTGGAATGGAACCACCTTATGACCCAGCTATCCCACTCCTTGGTCTTTACCCAAAAGACTTGAAAACAGCATACTACAGGGACACAGCCACATCAATATTTATAGCAGCACAATTCACAATAGCTAAACTGTGGAACCAACCTAGATGCCCTTCAGTAGATGAATGGATAAAGAAAATGTGGTATATACACACAATGGAGTATTACTCAGCAATAAGAGAGAATAAAATCATGGTATTTGGAGGTAAATGGATGGAATTAGAAAATATAATGCTACGTGAAGTTAGCCAATCCCAAAAAGCCAAATGCCAAATGTTTTCTCTGATATAAGGAGGCCGATTCACAGTCGGGTTGGGATGGGGAGCATAGGAGGATTAGAGGAACACTAGAATGACCAATGAGGAAGTGAGAGGGCAAAAGGGTGAAGAAGAAAAAAAAAGATGGTAGAATGAGATGGATATCATTACCCTAAGTGCATGTATGAAGTCATGAATGGTGTGAATATACTTTGAATACAACCAGAGATATGTAAAAATGTGCTCTATATGTGTAATATGAAATGTAATACATTCTGCTGTCATTTATAACAACTTAGAATAAAAAATAAATTTAAAAAAATTAAAAAATAAAAAGTCCAGGTTAACAAATAAAAAGATGGCAATGCCAGGAAAAACACCACAATGAGTTTCACTATACAGGTCGAGTCTACACTCAGAATGGATCAGAAGTAAGAATCATTAGAAAGAGAAAATTTGGGAGAAATGACCTTTACCTGAAAAGTTCTGACATAGAAATGAACAATACTACAAAAATTTCACAGGCTTACCTCCAGGTCAGAGCATCAGCCTTTTGTTTGTACAAACCTTGCAAACATTTTTACAAAAAGACATCATAACAATAAAGTCTTCCTGTGCAGCTACATCCTGATTCTCATTATACTATGGCTTCACAAACAAGCATCAAGAGTTACTGAAAAAATCATAAACATGTTATGTTGAACATTCCTCTTGAATACTATCTTTTCACCTTGTGGATTATGTAGTGGAAACAAAATAGTTTCAATGACCAACTAAATCACAGGTTCAAGTGGGAGAAAGAAATGAAACTAAAAGAATTATACACGTTTTTGATAAGTGATGAGATGAGTGAAGTACTATGCCAGCAAAATCAACTAAATCATAAAGCACATGAGAGCAAATATAGATTTAATAGGTAGAAAACATGGTGTTTGTTGAACTGTATGTAGCATAAGATAAGGCATTCGGAACCACTCTAATTTGAACACTAGATGGTAGAGATGAATTTTGCACAATTCAAAACTAGTGAGACAAAGCATATCCTTTGAAATTGGAGCCCATTAAATGCAGAGCAAAATGAAAAGAATTTGTATTTACTTCCGTAATAATAAATACGAGGAACTCATAAAAAGCCCAAGAAATAGAAAACCTGAAACCTAAATAAAGCCCCAAACATTTACATTAAATTAGGAATTAAAGAATCACTGAATAAAAGTGATATGAGTAGAACTTTAGGAATTTCAAAGATAGTACTTGTGCCTTCTGATCTCATGTCCAACAATGTCTTTGTCATTATCTCCTTAGGCAGCATAATGCATCATAAAATAACTTCAATGTTAAGAAAGCCCTTTTCTAAGGAGTTAAAGGTGTAGCTAAGTGTTAGAGCATTTGCCTTATATGAATGATGCCCTGGGTTTGACTCCTAGCACTACGAAAAAAGAAAAGGAAAAAGAAAAAAAAAAAAATGTTAAAACCATTAAAAAGGGGGATCATGAACTGAAATTGATTTCCATGCATGTATGAGTTTGTCAGGATGAACCCAACTACTATGTATAACTATAAAGCTCTAATATAGTTTTTAAAAAAAATTAATGGGAAAATTCTGATGCAGTTCCTCAGAGTCCAAGGTATCCAAGTGATTTACTTAGACAGATGTATTTTTAAAAATAAAAAGAATACAAATCCAACAATAAAAAATGACTTATAATAAGTAGGAAAAAAAACAAGAAATGAAAAAGAATTAAGCCAACTAATCTCTATGTGTTCCAGCCAACTGAGACTAGAACAAAGATATGGCCTCCTTGGTTCAAGACACAAAATGCCCAAGTATCAACGATATTTATGACTTGATTGACAATTTTCTCTTACTGAACTCTGTACTGGATATTGATTGTTTTATAGCCAGCATATTTTCCGTTTACTTCCTTGCATGTGCTCTCTTCCCTATATTACTGAACTACAATCCAAAAAGAATTCAATTTCCAGATTTTTGCCAGGACGATTCAAAACTAAAACCTCTTCCATGTACTCAGTTGGATAATATCCATCACTTTCCTCTCCAAGATACCCAGTTCCTAATCCCTGAACCTGTTAATGCTACCTTATAAGACAATAAGAGTTCTTCCAATATTATGATTAGTGAGGAGGGAATTCTGGACTAGCCAGGTTGACCCCCAAGTGTAGTTATTCAAATGTTTATAAAAGAGAAGCAGAGGGAGATTTGAGCAGAGATTTAAAAAAAAAAAAAAAAAGCAGTGTGATTATAGAAACAGGAAGAGGAAGAAGGTGACATGATGCAGGGCTATGAACAATGAGAAGGGATATTCCCCAGAGACTGGAAACTGAAATGAATTGAATTGGCCCCAAGATTCTCTGGAACACTTGTGGCCCTATCAGAATGTTGATCTCATTTCAGACGTTGGCTTTCAAAATTTCATAGTTCTGGAATAATGTTCATAGTTCAGAATCATGTTTTCTTAAGCCTCCAGGTTTGTGGTTATTTGTTATAGCAGCCACAGGAAACTAATACACCCACTGTCAATGAGGGGCTGTCACATAAAATTTGGAAGATAGAAGAGAATCCAACTCATTATTGTTTTTCCAGCAGTTATGTACAGGCACAGGGGATTTTGCAGTGATTTCTAGGTTTTCTCCTGTGACTCACCCCTTTTCATGCTGAGGGCAACTAAGTCCTTTTGTGAACAAATCTTCCATGCATGCTTCTCTCCTATATTCAAACCTTTGAATTTCAGGAAAAAGGGGACCTCTGGCCTTAAACCAGCCATCTTGAGAAACCAGACATGGATTGCTGCAGCATGCACAAATTTCTCATACAAACAGTAAGCCCCTCGCTTCTGCCTCTTTATACATGGTGAAGGCAAACCTGGTTTGAAATTTTTGCAAAAGGATAAATGGGTGTCTTACTTTTTCTTAATCCTTCTTAGCCCTTTCAACTCATAATGTGGAAGTAAAGAATCTGGAGTTTGTGAGGTTTACTCAGGAAGTAATAGAAATGCACTAACACTTTAATGCATCCATAGATAATATTTGGGAAATGTGTCTGACCTTTAATGCCTGGAAAGATTTTTGCCAAAGCCAAGAATTTCTTTCTTTAAAGTATTTCATACAGGTAATCTTGTTCTCTTCCTCTTCCCTTAACTTGTGAGAGACTTTCCTATTTGGATCATTTTTCTGAAGTGTTTGTTTCTTCCTTCGAGTTCCTACAGAGAAAAGTACAGACATTGGCAGTGGATAACTGAAATACCTGCATTTTTCTGAATTCCTGAAGGCTAGAAAGATCTTTCCTTGATTTACACCAAACTCCCACCTCTTCCAACTGATTTTAAGCTCCTGGATTTAAATGCCCTGTTTGAAACCTTTAGACTGCTTGCTGTCTTCCTGATCAAACCTTGACTGATAACATCCATGTTCTAATCGTCCAGTGGCTTTCTTCAAATGAATGTAAAATGTTTTGTTTCCAAAGGCTATATAAGTTTCTTATTTCTATATAATTAGAATTAAGAGGATATAAATATTTTCCAAAGCTATGTAATTAAATGTGCATAAAAAAATTTCCCCCTTATTCCTTCATTCATTCAACAAATATTTAGGGAGCATCAACTCTATGGGAGATGCAATACACAATATTAGAAATAATACAGAGTTGATAGCACCAGGGGGAGAAATGCTAAGTCAGAGGCAATTGAATAGGGTATGACATTTCATGAATGGGTAAATACAAGGTGCAATAGAAGTCTACAAACAGCAGAATCAGAGAGTACTTCCTGGAGGAATTTACACCTATTCTGACATTAAGAGCATAATATGTATCACTGAGACATTGTATGAACAATGGAAGAAGAAATATTCCTTTTCTCCCTGACCTGCCATGTCCACTATTCATCCATCCATCTACATATCCGAATTACCACATGCCTCAAGTAATCACCCTTTGCTTTCTGCACTTAACATGTAGGAAATTCCACAGCAGGCCAAAGAACATATTATTGAAAAACGAGTATTTCCTGCACTTATAAGTTTCTGAAATTAAAATCTGGAAAGCAGTTGCAATCATTTAAAGGGATGGTTTGGCATAAAGCAAGGGACACTCAAAATGTGCAAAATTTCTGCTCTTGCTGTTGTTGTTTGAATTTTCTTATTTGTTGACACAAGACATTTAAAATTTCTGACACCAAATAACTTTATTCAGAATTTCTAATTTCCCACACTCCCTAGCCTTCCTGGTTGTTTAGAATGAGCGCTTTGCTCATCTACTTCATGTATCAGGCCTCTCAAAGCATTACCTTATGTATCCTAGAATAAATGAAAGAGTACACATTAAAATCAAATAAACCCATAAATGAGCATTTATTTCATGTGTAATCTTGGGAAAAGTACCATCTGAGTCTTTCTTTTTTTCATGTTAAGTGAATGTAACATCTGCCTTGCAAAGAAATGGAGCAGTGAAATGCCCAGCCTGATAACTGGCAGGTTTCCTTCCTTCCTTCCTTCCTTCCTTCCTTCCTTCCTTCCTTCCTTCCTTCCTTCCTCTCTTTCTCTTTTTTTCCCTTTACTCTTTATGCATATAGTGCAAGATATAATCATTATGTAGTAGCATCTTAGTTATATATTAAAATATTTTCCAAGACTTCAGATTTAAAACAGTCCATCAAGTAGATCAAACAAGTCAGTCACTCAGCTCTCTACTGCTCCCATATCCCCCTTCATAGAAAAGTCCTCTCATAAAACATGTTCCTTTTTTTTCCAATTATTAATGGTGACAGGAAAGAATGCTTCATGGTTAGTCATTAAACCTCTTTTTTATATTCTGTTTCCCACTTCAAGTATTAAGTCAAGTTCCAAATAATGCCAGCATTATATCAAAGTAATGGACAAAATAATCTATATCATAAAAAGTGAAATGATAATTAATTTTCAAAGAAAAATATTTAAGTGATATTAGTTTTTACATTCTTACTGACTACTAGGAATGAAAAGAACTCTTCTCAAATCATCCGATGGATTGGTCCAAAAGAAGCAATAATAGTTAATTCAATCATGCTTGGAAAATATTTGAGGAACTAGGTTAACATGTCCAATGAAAGGAACGTGGATCCCTAAAAAGAAGAAGAGAAGAAAGAGGAAGAGAGGAAGGAGGAAGACACTGGACCAGAAAACCATCTGTGCCATCCACTGAAAGAAACATGCATTGACTACAGAAGTCAGTGGGTTCATTTACTGTGGGGCATTGAAGAGATACTTGCTCATGTTCCAGGGTCTGAAAAATGGATTACAACATGAGTAAGTCATCAGGAAAGGCATGAAGTACTCCGGGATTTTGCTCATGACACTGAAAATAACAATCTACATTTTCATAGTCTGCCATGTTTCAGAAGCATTTTCTTTAATATGCACCAGATTTCAAGAGCCTAAAGGGCAAGAACTGTCCCTCAACAAACTTTGTGCACTGACAGATATATCCTAAAATAATGTTTTAAACAAAGTGTACATATGTAAAAGGAAATGTAATAAAAATCCAGAGATAATCACATGACTCCTAGCACACCATCATTGAGTGACATAAAGTTTGTCAATTGTTCATGTACTTAACAGATTACTGATATAATGGAGGCAAGTTTAAAACACCACAACTCTTCAGTGCTGTGATAATTTTTTTCCAGTGTGAGGCTGGGGGAAGAGAAGCTTGCTGTGTTCTTCAGAAGCACTTTTTTTTCTTCTTGGTTTAACATGAAACACTCATCTCCTAAAATGAGCCAGAAAGCCCAGATGAATAACCACCACTCTTTCTCCCCAGCTAAAAATCATTGTTTCCAATTTAGGAAAGAGGTATAGGTGCCAAATTTTCAGACAACTTTGACACTATAATTTGCCAAAAGAAAAGAATTATTTTGAAAGTGCATGGATTTGTTAGGGCAGTGAAACTACTCTGTATACTATAAATGGCAAATATATGTCCTTCTAAATCTGTCAAGCCCATGTAAAATGAAGACCAAAAAGTGAATCCCAATGTAAACTATGAACTCTGGGCATTAATGACTTGTCAAAGTGTGTTCATCAGTTGCAACAAATGAACCTCTTTGATGCAGGTGTCAATAATGGGGGAAGCCAAAAATATATGTGAATGGGGTGGTCTTTGAGAAATCTCTGTACCTTCTACTCCGTTTTTCTGTGAATCTAAAACTCCTCTAAGTCTTCTTGAAAATAAAAAAAAATGTGATATGATTCTAGTAAAAATTTATTGTTAGGTTTTAGATAGATAGATAAATAGTGTGTGTGTGATTTATGTGATTATATTTTTAATGTGATCTAATATGATTGTCTCCTTTCTTATACCAAAAATTCCTAGAAAGCAGAGACTTTCATATATTTATCTTCATTTTTTCATCTCCTAGCATGGTGTTTGACATACAGAAAATATTCAATATACATTAGATGGATGGGTGAGTAGGAAAATGAATAACTGGATACTCATAGAGAAGCTGTGACGATAACAGGTACTTAGAAATATCCTGTAATTAAGAGAAATGACATATTCTTAAGTTCCCAAGCAAACTTTCCAGCTCAAAGTATGGACTAAGGGATTTTCTTTATTCATAGGATGGAAGGGTTTCTGATGTCCAGAGTAATCCACAGACTTCCTTAGAGCCAGAGTACAAACTAAATACCAGGACTTAAAGCACCAAAATGAAAGGCCTAGGATAGAGTGTGTACTGACTATGCAAATGAATGAGAAAGTAGCAAAGCACTGTTACCAAGGTTAAGTGCAAAGTAATGCAATTAAAAATCCAAATTATAAATACATTAGGAACTCTGAGTTCCTAATGGGGATCCAGTGCAATCCAAGCTGCCTTCATCAAAAGTCCTTATCAAAAATCTCACTTCCCAGGCTGGGGATATAGCTCAGTTGGTAGAGTGTTTGTCTCACATGCACAAGGCCCTGGGTTCAATCCCCTGTACCATTTAAAAACAAAACAAAACAAAACAAAACAAAACTACTTCCCATGAAAAAGCCCTTATGTGTAGCTTTAGTAATTTTCCTTATATAGGAGATACATGGTTTAGGTTTCCACTTCTTATTGGAAAAGTCTTCTTAGAAGAATTAAGTTGGTAGGAAATTAAATGCTGAACATCTTGTGTGTAAAAAGAATATATGTAAACATATTGACCCTTTAGATCTGATGAATTGAAATGGCAACATCAAACTTCAGGCTTTTTTAAGCACAAAACTATCAAATCTTACCAAAGAAGGGACTGCATGTGTCTTCACATAAGCTTAAATATTCTCTGTCACATGGTCACCACCCCTAACCAAGGTGTAGTTGTCAGTTAGATCCCTTCTGTTTAATCTTGTTAGCTAATTATGGTTGTGTACTAGAGACAATAAGGGAAGGAAATTATTCTAAAGAGCTAATCAAAATATAAAAGCCACATGCTATTAAAAATGCAAAATGAACACATAAATACCTATTTTTAGAGTTGGAAAATTGTTCTAAAGATAGTCATTTCTTTGCTTCACATTTCAAACAAATAGTACTGTGACCATAGCAATATCAGTAAAGAAATTCTGTGACAGTAACAGTTAAAGTGAAACCATCCTTTTCTTCCTCATGTGTAATGTATTGTGGATTAAGAGAACTATTTGAATGGATTTATTTCATATCAACCCAAAATATACTTGTTCTTCCTTGAAAATACTACTATTCTATCTGGAAACTTTTTCAGGAGTTTATTATTATTTATTGTTACAGAGATATATTTTTAAGAATTATTTTCTCTTAATTTTGAACATAATCACTTTTTATTTTATTTCAATGGTTGAAATATGTTCTCCTGATGGTAAATGTGGCTCAGGAAAATGACTGACCTTTCCAAACAAAATTTATAATTTTAAAATGTAAAACTTAACATTCTTTAGAAATCCAACATTAAAATACATTTAGGTTGATCTAGAAAATGCTACGATTTCAACTATCCTTTTTTGAATGTGCAATAGAGAAACATTAACAATGCGTGTGGTTTAGAAAAATTCATTTATATAGCCGTTTGCCATGCCATGATGTATTTTAAACAAAAGAGGTACAGACAAAGGTATTGATTTTAGAGACTTAACTAAATAAACAGTATGTAAATTGTGTCTTTTTCTATAAAATTAGATCAGGACACACATATTACACTGCCTTTTTCTATAAGAATGACAGCTATTGAATTTGGCAGACATTGGAATTTGGTTAAAGAGTTACAGACCTTTGATCTTTGGATTACAATTAAATGAAACCGTTGTAAAAGGACAGTAGTGGGCCAGCCAATTTCTCAAGCACACCGCAGCAGCAGCCAGGAGGCGTTATCGCTTAGTGCTGTCAAAAAATGGACTCTGCATTTGGTTTTGTTTCTAAGTCTCATGTCTTCTGGTGATGATGAGGGTGATGGTGATGCCCTCATTAGCATGCACAGGAACATGCTGAGAGCATAGTTTGGTGCTTTTCCCATTTAGTTTTGACCACACATCAATGCTGATCTATTACACGTCCAAGTAATAATGTAATGATACCATGGAAGCACTTGATTTCTCTCTCTCTCTCTCTCTCTCTTTGATTTCTCTCATTTTCTCTCCACACACACACTTTTCTTAAGACCCTATGTGGGGTTATTTTTAGAAGAAATAGAAAACTAAATCTCAGATTCAAGTTCACTGAAATTTTAAGGAAAATACACATAAAATAGAAACTTAAGGTTAATGTTGCTCTAAGGTTAATGTTGCTCTAGTTCCTTCCTAATTTGTGGAAAATTTGGTATTGATTTTGGTTTTTCCTTTCCTTTTTCTTCTCTTCCTCTTTCTCCCCCCACCCCCAACTCTTCCTCTCTCTCCCTCTCTCCCCCTGTCTAACACTTTCTTAATCAACCTGGCCACTAATAAATTGACATTCACAGTCATACCCAAAGCAACCATTCCCTTCAAGTCTTTGCTTTTTAAGTTAAATTCTTCAAGTTATAAATAATGCCATCTCATTGTAATAACAATATTTGACCATCAGTTTTAAAAAAGAGATTTCTGATAACCTTTTGAATAAGAGGAATGTTTGTTCCCCAAGTTCCCTATTAATGCATTTTCCTCTTATATAATTATTACTAATTCTAACAAGAATTGCCCTGATAAACTTCCAACAGTGACTTAGCAAGTTTTCTTAATTTAAAATTATGCATTCATAGAAACAAATAGGCAAGTTAGATCTCTCTTAGGCCTTTTTATCCAGCCCACCAGATCCGTGTTCTTTTTTTAAAAACCTTCTTTGTTATGTCATTCTGCAGACAGAGCTCAGGCTGTTTCCTGTCACCCACTGGAGCAAACTGCTCAACAGAAAGCACAGTTGGACAGCCCTTAATTAGTGCTACTTGGGATAGTCAGTGTGTGAGCCTGTGTCAGCATCTCACTTAAACAGGAATAGAGCAGTGAGCATCAGCTGACAGTTTGAAATGCAGGACACCAGGTCTTTCACTTCCACCTACAGTCATACAATGCGTGCTGCACGCCTGTGAATGTTATGAGAAATGTTGGAAATAATGTTCTCTATGTAAATTGGAGTCAAATTATTCCATCACATTTTACAGGGTGTTTATTTCTTTTAGTTATCCAGGTACATGGTCCTCAATCAGACTCTAGTGTGCAAAAATAAATAAAATGAATCTCAAAATCACTTTGCTGG
The DNA here is from genome assembly GCA_025594165.1 of Tamias sibiricus. NCBI lineage: Eukaryota > Metazoa > Chordata > Mammalia > Rodentia > Sciuridae > Tamias > Tamias sibiricus. Next base: position 136,139,651 of record CM046660.1, on the reverse strand, counting down.
CAATTATATTTTTTTAAATTCACTAGATCTAGCATAATTTTTAACACTTTAAAAAGAAGAGAGAATAGCAATTTATAATTTGTTAAGAGGAAAAATGGAATTTCTTTTATCTAAACTCAAGTGAATTTGCATTTAACTTTGAATTGGTATTAAGAGTGTTAAAATAATCACTGATTACTAAGATTTTAGAACCATATCTAAAATTAAAAAACAGAAACAAAATTATATTCTGATAGGTTACATTACTAATGTATTTAGCCAAAATTTTAGTTGGGGAGATGCTTTCAAACTTAAACTTTTTATACCACATGAACATAAAAGAAGATTCCTAGCTTGGTAAATCTCTTGCAAGATGAAAACTTGAACATGGAACTCTATGACCTACTTGCACCACTGAAGTCAAGGTGACAAGCTATTGTGATATCATATTGCAATTCCATCTCTACATCCAAAAACAAAATGAAAATCCAGAGTCCAGTTCAGCTCTGAGATGGTGGGATTTCCTTTGTTATAGGGCAGACAGTGTTTAGTCTGGGTGAAAAGCAAGATCAATATATTCTAAATCTGTAACTTATTATAAACATAACCTCCCCCTAAAGCATCTTAAATTAATATTTTTCTAGGGACTAATAGAGTCCCTTTAGGCTCAATGTGAAGGGAACCTACAATGTGTGTTTTCAGAGAGTAAACAGCTACCACATCCTTTTCTCTCTCTCTCTCTCTCTCTCTCTCTCTCTCTCTCTCTCTCTCTCGTCATTTATCTGGAAAGTAGGTACTGTACTTGATGTGGTAGATATCTTTAGAAACTGGTTTTGCTTTTTGTTGTTGCAATTCAGAGGAGGGGTGGTGTTTCAGGGCTGGTGGCAGCACAGCCTTCTTTATAAGGATGAATGAAGATGAAAAGCAGGACAAATAGAAGCGAATGAGACACTGCTTTATGTGATTCATGATAGCTTGCCGTCAGCCTGTTAGCCTCTGCCTGGCTCTTCTCTCTGAGAGAATAATGGATAGTTACAATGTGTATAGTGACATTGTCAAACCATCAGGAATTGCTGATTATAGTGCTAAATATTGATCTCTGCTTCACATGTGTCAAAATTCTTTCTTCCCTTAATTAGAACTTCCCTAAGCACCATACAAGAACAAACTGAATATATCAGATCTCTGTGAAAGGGAGTGTGATACCAGCATATAATTGTGACCTCTTGTCTTCTCCTTTTCTCTTGAGTTCTAAGATGACTTGGGCTGTCTCTCCTGCCCTTCCCACTACATGTGATCATCATGCTCATTTTTCCCAATCTAACCATAGGAAGATTTCTCCGAACCTCTGCTTTTCATCATTCTGAACCACTAGGGTAGTAGTCAGATGGCAGTGAGACTTAGAGTGCCAGAAGGTGCCTTTTTCTATTTGTTTGTTTCATGGTACACCGCACCAGGCAATGACCTGTGGCAACAATGTCATACAAAACGGAGACAGGTTCACCCAATCAAAGGGAGGTTTAAAATTAATACGGATCCCTTCATTTCTTCATGCGAGATCTGGGAAGGGCAATTTCAGGGTGCCATAGGCTTCCTCGATATCAGTCACATTCACTTAAAAAATATTTTAAGAAACTTTTGTTATGGAAATAATTCCTTTTAGTTCCAAATTCTACCATCAAGTGAAGCAGAGTAAAGCTCCCTCCTAATTTGATATTACCATTCAATCAACTCCCATATTCTGTACTCTAGCACTAATGTAATATAATGAAAGGTTGTGATATATGGTTTCAATTTGCACTGCAAACTGAGCACTTAACTCATTTATCTTGGTTTACCTGTAATATATTGTTATTTTTTAATCATGACACCATGGTACATTTGCCTTTAGTTTGATGTGCTTGATAAAATCAATATTTCATTAAAAGATTTTCAAAAATTGTTTGTTTCAAACACGGAGGCAGAACAATTTGGCAGACAGTTTCTCAGAAGCCACATCTTTCCTGACTCTGCATGAAACTATCTCCAGAGACACTCACCACCCCCACAAATACCTTGGGTGGGGGATCTTGATCTGCAGTTACCTCCCTGGTAAATTCACACAGTCCTTATTCATAATACGTAGTTCTTCTATAAATAGCAAATTCCAATTTTGACCTTTTCATGATAAATCTGGAAGAGGATGATGAAGGGAAGGCTATTAGGCTTCCCTACTTTTTCTTTCTTTCTTTCTTTCTTCTCTTTTTTTTTTTTTTTTTTTTTTTTTAACAATGCCAGTTGGATTCTCTGTCCCCACACAGAGAAAGCTCCAAGTGCCCTGCATGAATGCAGGTCTCTTCCCATAGCTGCCCAAGTCACCTAGCTACATTGCACTACAGGTGATCTGTGTCAGTGGTAATGATCAGGTTAGCAGAGTGCAGAAAACTAAACTTTAAATTGGTCTGAAAACCTTCAAACTGCAATGGAGAGGTGCCAGCATTTCAAACATCCGGTGAACAATCATGACACCAAATGCTTGTTTTAATGTGGCATAGTTTGCAAGTAGACCTACTTACACGAGAAGTGTTAACTAATGGCAATCGTCGACTTTTTATTCTCTAGCATAGAGCTGTGGGAAGAAAAATGATCATTGGGCTGCCTACTTAAAACACACATTGCCCATTTTCTTGAAGCTATTCAGCTCACAGAAATAACACTTTTGCATGTTTTCTCCTACATGTTACACATAAAATATATATTTTATCACTATAAATCAATATCTAGCTCTCTTCACAGGCTACATTTATGCCCTTTGGAGATAAATGTAGAATATGATAACTGAAGCTGTCTCTGAATAGACATTTAACTAATATATAAATACAAGGAAAGTGATGAAATATAAGCTTATGTTTGTAGATTTAAAGAATTTGTTCCCTAAGATAATAAAAGAAGAAAACGGTCCATGATGTAACTATACATAATTATTGAATTATGTCCATTGTACTTTAAGATGACATAAATTTTGTAAAGATCAAAAAAATTGATGGCTAGTATCAGTACATTGACAACTACATACAGAGCTTTCCATCAAAAGCAGTTATAGGTTGAAATGATTAAATTGCCTTCTCCTTCAGTAATAATTAGATGGAAGAGGATTTGCAAGAGCAGATGTACATAACACTTTATTAGCCAATAGCGTATAAGGATTTCTGGCTTTTCCTTAATATCATCACAACTATGTGTCACCCAAAATCTGGAATAAATTAGTCATTCTTCTATATATAAGAAATATTCATGACAATTCACAGCTGAGGCAGATAGGATATGACCAATAAAAACCTACTACTCTTTAGTACTTATATCCTTCCCATGATTCTTAACCAAAAGAAGTAATAAATAAGTGGCACATATGAATAGTACCTTTAAATAAGCAAGTGAGCCTTCTTCAGCAACAAGCAACATTCTCTGGATATCAAAAATAATAAGTGGTTTTGCAGCAATGCGGCATGGAAACACGAGGGTATAAGATATACTGTACTTTAAGCTCTGTTTGATGAATCTGAGCACAGTTCCTGGGGGATAGATTACTTTAAACCATGCTCTTTTACTTTCTAATCCTGACTTGATTTGATTTGTACTTTAATACAGCTGCCTGGCAATTCAACAGCAAATAGAGACTATTTATGTAATCAGATTGTAAGTAGTGGGACAAGAAGAAACTCTCTAGAACCTTTTTGGAAAATAGTTTGTTGTACTTTTTATTTATTGAACAGCAGGGCTCCGGGCTTTCCAGTGCTCATTATAATTGGTTTTCTGCTTGAACTTTCAAAAACTGTCATGTCAATACTCAAACAGAATTTTTTTGCTTACTATATGGCTATGGGCTCTATTTTCTCATGTGCAACTTGACAAAGTTCTTGTAATACCTTAGAGGCAAAGTTCTAGAGTTTCTTTTGCTATTTATGAAAAGGCATCAGGGGTCTGTAGTGTATTCCATACTCCTGCCCTCCTTTTGCAATTAAATGCCTAAAAGGAAGACATAGTTCCCATTGGAGACAACCTTTGCCTATTCATAAGTCTCTATTGTTCTGTGGGAGGGGTTTCTCTGCTTCTGTTTTACCATCCAACAATATGCCCTTAATTCCACTACCCTAAGGCATGCCACTTGGAAGTAAGGCAGTTTTTCCAATGATATGTTTAGAATCACTTTTTATAATCCAGTTAGCATTGGATAAAGAATTTTCTTTTCCCTAAAGATTTACTTCATATTCTATGTCCTAAGTACAAATGTGAATTTCATCTTCCCCAAAACTTTCCTTTCAGAAACCCTAAAAATCCAACCAATAATTATGCACAACAAGAACCTCAAATGAATTTAAGACAAAGTACAACATGTGTCCAAGTTGGAAATAAAATTTTAAACTCTAGCCCTGAAAATAACCTCTTTTGAGCAACATGAATATTTGTATTTTCAAAGAAGTTACCCTTATCATATTCAATTGTTTAACTAGAGATAGATCACTTTTGCATTGCAAGATGATTTATAATTTTCTACATGGCTGGAGCAGAGACAACTGCAGGAGAAAATATTAATACCAGAAATTAGTACTTATGTTTCATTTTATTTCCTATTCTAATTTCTACCTGTTTAAAGCAATCATCTCTTTGGAACTATGCAATAAGTGGATATTTTCTCTGTATGTTAAAAATGCAATACTAGAAATGAAGATTATTGAATAACATCAAAATATCAGTAACAATGATTATCTATAAAATAAATCTTTGCTTCAACTGGATGGGAGAGCACTTTCGTTCTACAGAATTTCAGGTAGAAGTTGACCCCTTTAAGTGTAGTTGTTGATTATTTGGTGTTCTTAACTTTCAAGAGACATGGCGCTATGAAGCCAAAACTTCGCATTTGATTTGATTCCGTTTTACTACTATTCTAATTTTTCTATAGTGAAGGCTAAATGCAATTATAAAGTGAAAAACACTTTTTCTCTCAAACCAACCCAGGTGGTGTACTTTTAAATCCAAGTACTCACTGACAAAGCAGCCATCCACAAGCACAAGTTTGGCTTTAAATTCAAAGAAATACATCTGCAAGGAAAAAGAATACATCATTGAAATGCAGTAGCTGTTGATCAAATTTGCAAGCACATTCTCGAGTACAATCCTTATGAAACTGGCTGGATGAGGCAAGCTGCCAGTCACCTTCAGAACACATTTATGCACGTTTATCTATATAGGAAAAAATGGGGCACCTATAGGGCTAGGTGAATCCTTATGCAGTGTAGAATTGTAGGTTCCATTTATTACCATACATTTAGAACTTCTTATGTTCAGCATCCAGAAAAAGATCTCCAAAACATTTATGGGAATGAGAATGTAACTAAGAATAAAAAGATAGTTCAACATAATGAGAGTGTGGCTGGAAATGAAAAATGCTTTTAAAGTTCAAGAAATGGAAAAATACCTCACAATGCTGACTTGAAACAATAATAGATGCAGAAGCTCTTGCTGGACTCTATTATTTATTTCAAATATTTAACTGCAGTGGATTTGTATATTTATACAATCATATCTGTGAGGGTAGTCATGTTTAACCACAGTATGACTTGCAGCTTGATCCTGGAAATATAAGTTTGCCGTGCTATAGTACAGGTTTAAGGTGACCATCAGAATCAAATAAAAATATGAAATCCATTTAATTCTTAAGGTAAAACTCATTCTCTGGATTTCAAATAGGAAATTGCTTGTGTGTGGCAGCTTTTTGCTTTCATAATTTTGTGTCAGTGCTATTTCTTGTGTAATAAATATATAATTTCTGTTGTATGCAAACTAAAAATATCTGAATTTTTGGAAAATATATTGAAAGGTATATATACATATTTATACATATGTATGCATTGATGCATATATGGAAACTAAAAATGTGTTTTTCTAGTTATAAGAGAAGAATTTGTTTTATGTTTTCCTTGTGGAATATGCTCATCTCTTCTAAGGAACTGAATTATTGTCCTATTCTATTACCTATTGTTTTATCAGACCGAGGGTCTAGACTGATGTGTTTGTTTGATCACACAGAACAACTAGCAGAAATTTTCTCCACTGTATGCTACACTCGCAAGACAGACCTGGTTCTGTGGCTTTAGCTCCCAAAACTACATCGAGGCCACTCTTTTAGCCAACTTGGAAATTTATATACTATACACCAACCCTCCTTTAATATCCTCTCTCTCTTTCCTCTGGGCATTTATTGCTGTTCTTTCTAGTTCAGTAACCAGTGAGCAGAAGGTTCATTAAAACTAATTGAATTGGAAACTTGTCTGCCCTGGGAAATGTTAACTCTTTGTTGTTATCTGTAGGAAATTCCTTTTGTTATGTTCCTTTGAGTTGAATTATTGGATCTTAATGTTACAAACACTGTGTTAAAAGCAATTTCCATCTTTTTGATGGTCTAGACAACAAGTTTCAGGGAAATGTCCTTATATCAAATTGGATTTTACCAAAATAAAGCAGCATTTTATTCAATAACGTAAATAACAATACTGCACACAGTTCAAAAACCATAATGATGTTGCCTGTTAACTCTTGTAGTTCTCTAGTCACTGTTACACTGACTGGAAATGTCTTTTAAATAAAGAGGTTTCTATTATGCCTCTTTCTCAATTGGTAAAACAAATAACACAACTGCAGGTTAGCAAGTCAATGTTAGTGGAATATGGATTACCAAAGAACATCAATCCTGCAATTGCTGCCATTCTACCCATGTGAACAAATGTCAAAATGAAAGGATTATAATTATTCTTAATGATATAGGGAACTACACTTTACCTTGTCGTTTGTAATCATTTGGAAATTGTGCTGAAAAAATTCGAAATAAGGGTTTAGGAGACTGTGTGTGTTCTAGAATTGTTTAGAACAAGGAAATATTGACAAAATTGAAAACATTTGATAATAGTCACTGTGGTAGATTTTTGCCAGCTTTAAAAATCGATTGAAAATAACAGGCAACCCACTGTTGCTAATAAAAGTAAATATTTATGACTGATTTGACTGTGCTTCAATACCAGTCAATCACTTTCTAAAGGATCTTTGCAATTCATTAACCTCTTTTTACTGGTCTTGTCCCTGTTGGTATTAGCCATTAAAAAAGAATAAGGGAGGGGGTTTTGAATTTTCTGTTCTCATCATTCATAGCTTATTTGTTCTTTCCCTTCATTCCCATACATTGCCACTAAATTGATTGTCTATTTAGTCATATGAATGATAAAGTGGCAGTGCCAACAAGATGGAAAGCCTCCATTAATTTCTGAGGAAGGTGAGTTCCTCTGCTTCAACCACAACCTAAACCAAAACCAAACCTACTTCTCTTAGTGTCCTCTATCACTAGTAATTCTTGTGATAGAGTTCATATAAGCATCTGACTTCCCTTTTAAACATCTCCCTCAGTGAACTTTTAGAAAATGGATATTTATTCACATCATCTTAAAATCATCTGTCCTTCTGTGCATTCAGCCTAGCCACAATTTTCATGTACAAAAAGTCAACAGCTGCAAGTTTTATTTAAACAACATGAAAAGCAATGCTTAATATTCATTTTTAAAGATGTTACAAAATAATTCTACCCATTCAGTAATCAGCACACTCAAGGTAAATCTTTCATGCAGAAAGAGACATCTTCCTTTATTAAAACAGCTTTGTAGAGTCCTTCCATGATGCAGTTTTAGGTTTCTGAGATCTGTGTATAAAAATAATAGCATTATACTTTACCAGTGTTTCCTTTTTAAATCTTAAAATATTCATAAAATCATAACCATCTAAAATTATGTATAGCAACTGTGTTGCCTTACAGAGGTATTCTGTGATGTATTACAGTGGTACTTTAAGTTGCTTTAATTGCCTTTGTAAGTACATATTTTGTCACTGAATAACAGACTGAACAGACATGTAAAACCTGCATAACTTACCAGTATGTGTAAGTTAAAGCTACCTCTGGGTAGCCTTAAATTATAATCCTCCATGGAGATAGGTTTTTTAACTCTTTCCATGGTAGGTGTGTTTCATCTCCCACATTTTCCTTGTTCTCTGTTTATACTAAGTATACTAAGTAAAAGCTTGTTGTATAGCATGCAGTGTTTTTAAACAGCAAGAATAATCTTATATACATAATTTTCTTACTAAGTCCTCTCATTGACTCTATGAAGTACATCCTATTATAATTGTAATTTCGCCAATGGGGAAACTGAGGATGTTAGAGGTTAAGTAATTTGTACAGAATTTGCACAAGAACTTGAAGCCAGAGTCCATGTTCTCCATGCTATACCTCACCTCAATTGGATCATTCAACAGGGTGTCCCCTGTACAAGAAATACTTGTAAATTTGCCTATCTTCCCCCATATTAGATTATGATATCCCCTTTGAAACCCAAATATGTTTTCACTTGACATTTTGCTTCTACTAGATGACTTTGAATTGCCAGACTGTGCATATGCTAGAGGGACAAATTTTTTTCCATTATTTTTATTGGTGCATTGTAGTTGTACATAGTAATAGGATTTCTTGTTACATATCTGTACATGCACACAATGTAACAATATAATTTGGCCAATATCATTTCCCAGAACTTCCCCCCTTCCACTTCTTAATCCCTTTCCTCTACTGGTCTTTCTTTGACTTTTAGAAGAAATCCACACCCACCTTTCTGTTCCTTTTTCCTCTCTTGCTTCTGCATATGAGAGAAAACATACAACTCTTAGCCTTCTGAGTTTGACTTTTTTCATTTAGCATAATAGTTTCTAGCTCCATCCATTTTCCTGCCAATGACAAAATTACATTTTTTTTATGGCTGAATAAAACTCCATTGTGTATCTATACCACATTTTCTTTATCCATTCATCCTAGACTGGTTCCACGTTTTGGGTATTGTGAATTATGCTTCACAATTGTGATACGTGGGTATGCACATATCACTGTAGTACAATGACTTTAATTCTTCAGGATAGATTCCAAGAAGTGGTATATTGTTGAGTCATATGGTGTTTCCATGCCTAGTATTTTGAAGAACTTCTGTATTGATTTCCATAATGGCTGTGCTAATTTACCGTCTCACCAACAGCTTAGAAGTGTTATTTTACTCCTCATCTTCTCCAACATTCATTATTATTTGTATTCTTGAGGACTGCCATTCTAATTGTTGTGAGATGAAATCTCAGTGTCATTTTGATTTGCATTTCCCTGATTGCTAATGATGTATCTTTTCATGCATTTGTTGGCCATTTGTATTTCTGCTTTTAAGAAGTGTCTGTTTAGCGGGTATGGGGGCAGGAAAGATGGTGGAATGAGATGGACATCATTACCCTAGGTACATATGGTGCCACACTATATCGTGTACAACCAAAGAAATGAAAAGTTGTGCTGCAGTTGTGTACAATAAATCAAAATGCATTCTGCTGTCATATATACCTAATTAAAATAAATTAATTAATTAACAAAACAAGAAGTGTCTTTTTAATTCATTTTCCACTTATTAATTGGATTTTTCTTTTGGTGTAAAAGTTTTGAGCTCTTTTATAATCTAGATATTCATCCTCTGTCACAAGAGTAGCTAGCAAAGATTTCCTCCCATTCAGTGCATTTTCTTTTCACATTCCAAATTGTTTCCTTTGCTGTGCAGAAGCTTTTTAATTTGATACCATTCCATTTATCAACTCTTGGCATTATTTCCTGAGCTTAAATGGTCTTATTGGGAATGTCCTATGCCTAAAAGCTGGAGTGTTGCCCCTATGTTTTCTTCCAGGAGTTGCATAGTTTCTGGTATAATTTTGAGGTCTTTGGCCCATTTTGAGTTGTTTTTTTTGTGTGCAGAATGAGAGATAGGATCTAGTTTTATTCTTCTACATATGGAGAATTAATTGTCCCAGTGCCATTTGTTAAAAAGGCTGCCCTTTCTCCAATGTATGTTTTTGGCACCTTTGTCAAGGATTAGATGTGTGCATTTGTCTCTGTCTCTTCTATTTTGTACCATTGGTCTATGTGTCTGTTTGTATGCCAGTACCATGCAGATTTTGTTGCTGTAGCTCTATAGTATAATTTGAAGTCAGGTATTGTGTTGTCTTCAGCGTTTGTTTGTTTGATTGTTGTTTTTTGGCTTAAAATTGCTTTGGCTATTCAGGGTATTTTATTCTTCCAAATGAATTTTAGGACTTTTTTTCCCTAATTCTATGAAGAATGTTATTGGTATTTTAATGGGAATTGCTTTGAATCTGTATGTTGGCTTTTGATAGTATGCTTTATGTATGGTTAGCTTTTTAACAATATTAATTCTGCCTATCCATGAACATGGGAGGTCTTTCCATCCTCTGAGATCTTATTCAATTTCTTTTGTCAGTGTTCTATAATATAGAGTATTGTAGAGGTCTTTCGCCTTCTTGGTTAGATTTAATCCTAGGTTTTTGGTTTTCTGTTTGTTTTTGTTTTTTGAGGTTATTGTGCATGGAATTATTTTCTTGATTTATTTCTCAGCAGATTTGTTGTTGGTATATAGGAAAGCTATTGGTGTTTGTATATTGAGTTTTTAACTGGCTACTTTGCCAAATTTGTTTATTAGTTCTAGCAGTCTTTTGGTGGAGATTTTTGGATCTTCTAAGTATAGGATCATATCATCTGCAAACAATGATAATTTGACTTCTTCCTTCCCTATTTTTATCCCTTTTATTTCCTTCTCTTGACTAACTTCTCTAGCTAGAATTTCTAGCACTATATTAAATATGAATGGTGAGAGTGGACATCCATGTCTTGTACAGGGACAAATTCTAATGATTTCGATTCCTGAGGGTTTGGGGTTTTTTTTTTTTTTTTTGGTTTTTATTTTTTTCCATTTGTAAGGGCTTCAAGCACCATCCTAAAAAGCAATGTTACAGAGGTTGGTTTTGGAGAAGCACATATACATGTGTAAGCAACACACAAATGGGATGTGATGAGTGTCTCACAGCCAGCAAAAAAAGTTTCAGCAACTTGAAGTCCAATCCTTACACCTACTCCTGCTAACTTCAGACTGGGAGCTCTGGGTGTGGCCCCTGGTATAAGACCTGATCTCTTTCTTCACTAAGAAGGAATAGTGTACGCTTTTTATTTCACCCACACAAGCATCTTCACCTACCATGTGGACTAAGATTTTTCACAACTTCATCTTCAGCCTATGGAAAATCAGCACACTGAAGTGAACTAGAAATGGGAACATGCTCAGTTTTTTCTAATCTTAAGTGATAAAATTTCAACCTTGACAGTTCCAAATTTGAAAACCTTCTTTCCGTGGAGTGACATTGAAATTCATCTCAGCAGAGAATCTTCTGCTATCCTTGATAAAGGATGCACATTGGACAATGTATTTTCTTGCTTCTGATGGAGGTCCTCAAGTTCTTAAGTGCAGCATGAGACCAAACAATGAGTCTATACATGTAAGCTGCCTGGTACCGTAACCCGGGCGGAAAAACTCTCGGAGGCAGAGTGAAGCTTTTACTACTTTTACTTCTACTTTCTTAGAGAGAGCTTAGAGTAAAGAAAGATAGAGCTTAGCTTAGAGAAAGATTAGAGCTTCTTTCTTCTCTCTTCTTTCTTCCTTCTTCTTTAGCTTAGAGAGGGAAAGAAAGATTTTTAGAGAGAAAGATTAAAGCGAGCTTTTCTACTTTCTTCTTGTCTTCTTAGAGTCTTAGAGAGAAAGAAAGATAGAGCTTCTTCTTAGCTTAGAGTCTTAGTTAGAAAGATAGAAAGATAGAGCTTAGCTTAGAGAAAGATTAGAGCTTCTTTCTTCTCTCTTCTTTATTTTTCTTTATGGCTTTCTTGCCAAAGCTCAATGGCTTTTTTTCTGCATGGTTTTTACCATGCTATTTAATTCTCTATTTTCTTTTAAGCTCATGGCTTTTTTCTTTATACTAAAGCTCAAGGCTTTTTCTCTATATTTTTTATGGCTTTTGGCCGGCTACTCTGCTTCGGCTTTTGGCCGGCTCGGCTTTTCGCCGGCTACTCTGCTTCGGCTTAATTCTTAACTGGCCTCAACTGAGTCAGAGGCTATGCTCTCTTGTTTACTACTCTTTTTGCTGGTCTCTTCTGAGTCTGTCTTCCTCAGGAGCCTCGGCCTAACTCTGACCAGTCATTACTTCTTCTATCTGGTTTCTCTTCTGTCTTCTATCTGGTTTCTCTTCTGTAACCGCTCTGCCTACGTTCTGGCCGCTCTGATTCTTCTGACCGACCGAGTGACTGCCCGGCTGACTGAATTCTCCGTTCTCCTAACTCGGACCGCTTTCACCCGGTTATATACCTTCAGCTTTGCGGGTGCCTACAGGTGCGTCACATACATATCAGGTGGAACTTATGGCTTCCAGCTAGCTGCAACAGCCCTTCCTAATTAGGGCTCCTTCATATACACATTATAAGATACTGAGAAGAAGGTGATACCTTCAGAAGGATAATAGGAATATCAGTAACACAGGCACATCCCATTAGTGGTGGGAATGAAAAGAGGGAAGCTTTCTTCCTCACAAATGTTGGACCTCAAGTCCATGGCCTTTATTTGACAGGCTTGATTTTTTTTTCATTGTATGCACTTATCTTTCAAATATTATCCATTCCATCAAAAAAAGAAGTATTACTTCCTTAGAGATGAGCTCTTAAAAATGAATTCCAAATTACTCAAAGGATGTGAATCACAGATGTGTACATATAAGAAAAAAAGAGTCCTACCATGGAGTTACAGATTCAGAACCATGATGCTTTAGGGAAGGAGATGCACACTAGGAGGAAGTAGAGCAATGGAGAGAGATCTGAGTGTTCTGGCTCTCACTTAGGGAGTCTAATGTCAACCTACAGTTTATATGGATTATTTACTTTTTTTAAAGAAAGTGTTTTAAATGAATATAAAATAAATATTTGAAATATAAAGAATCACATATTCAACTTAATACTTCCTTTATTCTCATCATTTTAAGAATGCTTTCAATTATTTACAGAGGATACTTCTATGTTTTAAAAAATTACAAATTTTGGACAACTATGAAAAGATGTAATAAGTTCACAAAAGTTATGCTGATATTTATTTTAGCACCAAAATATTTTATTGGAAAACACATCTATAGGCCCATGTTCCAATCTTCAATATTAGAAATCTATCCTCTTTTTGATAAAATTGATAAAATAAACTTGAGAATAATAATTAAGCAGGTAGTAAAATATTTACATTTGAAATGAGGATGAATGGAAAAGAAGCCCAAAACAGTAATATAAATATGTTGATGGTAAAAGATATCACTGAGGTTTATATAATTTCCTAGGTTAATGGTTAGATAGAAAAGCTGGAGTTCGTTTGGCAAATAGAAACCTCCTGGACTGCTTTGCATCAAGCAGGATTAAGAACAGTGTTGAGGCCATGATAACAGCTGTGTTGAGCAAGATTTACAACCATTCAAGATTCCTAGGTCAGATGCCCCTGCCTCTGGGTTTACTCCCACTTGTGTACTGGCCTGAGAAGATGTGCCCACATCTTTATCCCAAGAACACAGTAACCTCGAATTTCACTGAAGTCTCCTTTACACTTCTCTTTATGTTCCACAGTATTGGAATCACTAAAGTCTAGTTAGTATTGGTTTGCAGACTGATCATGCTCTCACTCCTTCTTTTTAGATGAAATACTCTTTAAGAAGAAGACTATTTTTAGTTTCATGGCTTAAATTTTTGAAAATGTTAGCAAATAATTGCTAAGTAGCAAAAATGAATAATGAGAGATGACATATTCTTGAAAATACTTAATGATCTTGAAACAGACCTATATTGACACTTGAATATCTGGAAATGATTGTTGGCATCAAATTGCAATTTTTGTGATCTATATGTGAAAACAATTAGCTGTGATATCCCCACCAAAGTTAGTTACTAACTCTGATGTCTTATACTGAAATCACCAAGAAGATTTAAAAACATATCCTTAGGGAAGCCATCTAACCTCTTTAAATCTTAGTTTCCTTCTCTGAAAATGAAAAGGTTGAATGATTTGATCTCTTTAAATCCCTCACAATCCCGAACACTTTGACATAAGTTTCCACAAAGCGGAAAGGAGGACAACTTGAGCTACCAAGGGGGCAGGTAAAAAGGGAGGACTGGAAAGGTCACAGAGACAAAATTCACAATTTGGTGCTAAGACATGGCCTGGTAAGCAGTGCTGAGAACTGGTAAATGTTCTGAGTTTATCTTCAAGATTAGGAGACAGAGTCAATCAAAAGGATTAATTTTTTGTAAGTTTGAAGGCCCCTAAAGAGAGGCAGGAAATTCAACCCACTGATCTTGAGACCCCCCATTGCCCTGTGATGGTATCTGTCTCAGATGAGGGGACAACTCCGACCTTTTGTGGACAAATCTTCCCTGCATGCTTCTCTCCTACATCCAGACCTTTGAATTTCAGGAGAAAGGGGACCTCTGGCCTTAAACCAGCCATCTTGAGAAACCAGACATGGATTGCTGCAGCATGCACAAACTTCTCACACAAAGAGTAAGCCCCTCGCTTCTGCCTCTTTATACATGGTGAAGGCAAACCTGGTTTGAAATTTTTGCAAAAGGGTAAATGGGTGTCTTACTTTTTCTTAATCCTTCTTAGCCCTTTCAACTCATAATGTGGAAGTAAAGAATCTGGAGTTTGTGAGGTTTACTCAGGAAGTAATGGAAATGCACTAACACATCAATGAATCCATAGATATACTGGAGAAATGTGTATGACCTTTAATGCCTGGAAAGATTTTTGCCAAAGCCAAGGTCATCTAGAATCTCTTTCTTTAAAATATTTCATACAGGTAATCTTGTTCTCCTCCTCTTCCCTTAACCTGTGAGAGACTTTGCTATTTGGATCATCTTTCTTAAGCGTTTGTCTCTTCCTTCAAGTTCCTACAGAGGAAAGTATGGACATTGCAATAAAAATTCACATGCAGGAGATTTCTTGTTTAATAGACTTTGGTGGGTTCTAGATAAATCTCTCTCTCTTTAATATATTGCCCATTTTTCATTCTTATGAATAGGTACAATTATTGTATAATTAAAATGGAGAACTTTTAATTTTTTTCTTTTATATTCTGTTATTGGAGAGAATTTTCAATATTTATTGTTAACATTGTAAAAGGCCTGAAACATCATAAATTATAACCTTAATTTTCAGACAATGAGATGAAACTCAGAGAAATTAACTGACACTCAAGGTTGCTAATGAAGACTCGATCCTTTGACTGTCTCTTGCTGTTCCGTTACAATAAAATGCCCCATTTTAGATGACAGGATCAATTGCCAAAGGTAATTGGGACCATGCCTTCTCATTTAACAAAGAAGGTAAAACTAGTGTGTAATTTCCTTAGCAGCCTTTTCTCTTCTCCAGGCAAGACTTACCTAACTGAATGAGCAAATAGATACCTTGAGTAGAAAAGGATGTGAACAAACATGATAGAGGAGGCCTACCTCGGAATGCACATCAAGGCTAACATCCCCCGAATGCAACTCTCCCTAGAGGATCTTCACTTTAAAAGGTGTATTTAATTGTGGGAATTCAGGCACAGTGAGAAACAATAAGATAGAGATAAGCAATGTTTTAAGATTTTTCCACCACCTCTTGTAAGCCAGAATTTGTTCCATCTTTGTGTGAGGCTTAGCAGTATACAGTCTCAACTGCTTTACCAACCAGAGTCAGGCTAAACAAAATAATCAAAATCAATATTGTCAATGCTAATACATAAATTGTGATTGCCTGCCGATAAATGGCTAGAAACAAAACTTAACTGACATTCTATTAGCCATAGTGCATGCTTCCCAAGTGCAAATGGTCTGTAGCATACAATGGATTACTATTTATGAGTCCATTCTCATTCTTCCTTTTGTGGCTACAATTACTTTCCTTCATTTGTGAGATAAGGAGTATACATTAATTTCCCAAACTTTACTGAACTTAATGATAAGTCCTGTAGGACAGCTTCGAATGAGACAGACCTGACAATTTTATTATAAGGGGAAATTTCAGGGTGAAGAGAAAGCTGTATTATAAGAAGATAAAATTATGGCAAACTCAAGAAAGCCACATTTAAACTGAAACTTTGAAGGAATTAATAAGCATTAGTAAGTCGTTAAGCAGGAGGAAAAGTGCTCCAGGAAAATGGAACAGCATATGCAAGAGCCCAGAAAGAAGCCAAAGGTTAAACAAAGACAAAATATCAATATGATTAAAATAGTTGGAATGACAATTAAAATATCATGAATTATGAGTATGCAAGATAAATTTTTTTAAAAAGGGGGGGTGGACGTATATGTACAATTAGAATCATCTCGGTTGAGTATATAAAGTCACAGAATGACCAGTGTACAGATGCTGGTGCTACTAGTGGGCCTATGTGAGCACTTTGGGTCAGCAGAGGTACACAGCTCATCCCTGCTTCATCTTGCCCTGACTGAACCTCTCAGCCCCCTGGGAAGACTTCCTCCCCACTTCCTGCAGTGGCCAATTGGATCAAGTCTTGCCAGACTGCAGGGCCCCAGAGAAACAAGCCACATCTGTGCCAAATCAAGCCATCAGTCTGTGAGCCCTTCTGTCTTCACTCTGCCTAACTTTTCTCTCTACCTCTCTTTTTCTACAAATAATCACAGAGATCAGCACAAGTCTCAGAACCGGATTGCTAATCTTTGTTTCTTTCTGGCAACTCCAATCTTTACAAGTATTTATATGGAAGTTCTCTCACTTAACTTGGATAAAGAATAACTTCCTTCCCTCTCCTATGCAATGAGGTGGGAAAATTCAACTCTCTTCCTCAAATAAATGAATAATTTATTTTCCACAGATTTCACTTGTACCCTGATCCCTGTCCCATGCTTCTGTCTTCCCACTCTGCCTAATCTTCTGCTTATAAATTAGGAAAGCAGCTGAGGCATTACAACATACAGAGTTCATAGAAGTCTAAGAAAGTTCGGATTACAGATGTAGGTTTCCTTCCTATCACCATTTCCCACTGGTTTACTATGGAATTATGATTTTTTCAAATGTGCGTCCTTAAATCTTACACTCTGCACTCAACAGTAGGCTGCCCCTTTAAGATCTCTCGCATCAGGGCCCACAGAGATCAATGCCCATCCATTTTAAAGCAATCTTGATTCCAGAAGATGTTGACCCCTGGAATTAGTTTCCTTTTTAACACCCCTTCTTCTGCCCCTTCATTTGCCTTGGATGTTTCCTGACTTTGATGTGTCTTCAGGATTCCAATTCTGGTATCCATGCCATTCTGCTCCTGGTGTCTTCTGTCCTGACACCCTGTAATTGAACTTGGCTTAACCCTCCAACTTTCTCCTGCCTCCCAGGCTTCATGTTTATCCTTTCTCTGATGCTGATCCCCAGAATATCTCTGGTTTATATTTCAGTGTTGCAGATTCCTGATATTCATCTTCAAAATTAGGATACAAGAACATTTCTAGAATTTCTGAAAACTTATTTCCTGTATTTTTTTATAACACTTTATGGTTGAAACAAAAATGCGCAACCATAATAATAAACAGCAATTCATTTTTTCTGATAGTGTTCTATTAAACATTGAAAGGTTTTTTATTATAAAAACATGTAATAATAAATGCATGCTTTGTAATATTTTGAAACTATATCTATTATAAAATTCAGTAACAGAAATGATCTCTACATGATATAAACATTTGATAACTGAAGGCAATAAAATAAATCATTGGCACAAAAATATCAATTAAAGATTGTTTAAAGAATTGGAAAATGCCAAAAAAAAAATTTTAATTAAAAGTTGTCACTCTTCAAATGAAATTTTAAATCCACAAAGCAAAAATTGCCCTATCCAATTGTCTTGACCTTTCTGCCTGACAAATATTCCAGATGCAGAAAAGTTTTATTCCTTTGACATTGATTTGTTAAAAATATGTTCAAGTTTGGTGATAGGATACAAGTTACTTCATCTGAACTAATCCCTTTTTAAATAATGAAACTATTTTGCCTGCTTGTTCTGATTTTGATTTTGCTATGGAAATTGATATTGCTTTCGCTAATTTAGATTTTAGCTTGGTTTTTTGACTTCTTGTCTGAGTACTGAATTTATTTCTTTGAAAACCTTTTTTTTTTTTTTCTCTTTTTTTTGTTAATATACTTACAAAGAACCGTAGCCTCTGGCAAATATTCAAACACTGGAAAACTCCAGTGAACATTAATGTTTAGGATTAAATAAGGTAACATTCAGATCTCCTAGCAAAGTTAGCAGCCCTACACAAAATTGCATTTCAAATTTGTCAATCTGAAGAGTTGCTTTTCTTCTAAAACTTGTGTTCTCTTGCAATACCATTCATAAGGACTTGTATAAAATATATATCACGTGCATGAATTTTTTTAATATTTATTTTATTGTCAACAATGGTTCAGCCCAAACCCACTGATAACCTGGCAACAACTACAAGTAGTGCCTGATTAGCTGGTTACCACTTCTCCCCTCCTTGCTTCTATTCTGGTTTCTAGACATGTTGACTTTAACTTTCAATTCCCCTGTCAGTATTTCCTCCTCCTGCTTTTAACTTTGCATCAGTGGATTTCTTCAAACCAATAACATCTTGATTGATAAACTTCAATTGCCACAGAAGGTTTATAGTGCTTTTTTCCCATTTTCCTGAATTCTTAATGGATTTCCCTCAATATTTAGGATTGAAAAAAATTCCTTTGAAATGTCAGAAAGGAATCCCTGCATGAACATACTAGGTCTTGCTATGGCACAGCATGTAATCATGCATGTCTATACTTAAGTGATAAAATATAAAGCTTTGTTTCCCAGCAAATGGAATTTGATGAGCAGGTATGTCTATAAATGTATACAAATATAAATACACACAAATCAGGAAAAATTGTTGGACATGAAAATGTGGCTCCCAAACATTTTCATGTGATGGAACACACAGAAAGTGCTCAAATGTATGGTACACACTGGGATGCCCTCTCCACCCAAAGTCCTATCCAGCCCCACTCTGGCTGAGGAGAGCAAAACCTCAGCACACCTGTAGGCCACCTCAGCCTTGTGACATGATTGTTTCCCCTGCTGACGAGGCTAGATATTAATAGATACAAGTGAACAAACTAAGATGGACAGGTACTAAACTCCCAGAAACCTTTTTCAGGCACCCACAGCTTGGAAAGAGGAAAAGCAGTGATTTCACAGGGAGTAACTCAGACCCAATCTATCCATTTGCTCAGTCACCAAAATGTATATTATTCATTCATAATGAATCATAGAACTTTTTATTTTGTTTCATTCTGTTGCTGTTTTGTTGTTGTTATGGTCTGGGGGTTGCATATAAACTCATATTTTTGTTAATACTTTATGATGTTGATAAACCATAACTGTATGCTCAAATGGCCAGGAGATGTTGGTCAGACTTCACTGCCAGAGGGAACACTTGAGGAATAAATGAGTGGCATAAATCTTGGGGTTATACCTGGCTGCAGGTATGGGAATGAAGGGTAGGAGCTGGCTCATGATTCTTTTCCATTGTCTCTCTGTTCTTACTCTGAAGCACATTAGAGTTTAAACTGATGTCACTCTATTCCAAGAACCTGAAGCTCAGAGAACAATTCCCTTGAGGTAATCACAGACTTCTGTTTGCAGATGAATTGGCTTAACCAACTGGTCAGATCAGCTCCTTGGCAGTACACATAGAGCTCCTGTCAGACCCTGAGATGTGCTTTGTGGAATATGTGGCAGGAACAAGTTCTCAAGAGATGATTCAAGCCGGGCGCGGTGGCGCACGCCTGTAATCCCAGCACTTTGGGAGGCTGAGGCAGGAGGATCGCGAGTTCAAAGCCAGCCTCAGCAATGGCGAGGCACTTAGCAACTCAGTGAGACCCTGTCTCTAAATAAAATACAAAAAAGGGCTGGGGATGTGACCCAGTGGTCGAGTGCCCCTGAGTTCAATCCCTGGTACCACAAAAAAAAAAAAAAAAAAAAAAAAAAAAGAGATGATTCACTAGCAGGGAAACCCAATGACTTGGTACCACCATATACTTGTAAAGAAAATCCTTAGAAATAAGTAAATGTTTCACTAAGTAGCAGTCCTCAGCTCTGACTCTATGTTAGAATTTCTGGGGAGTTTTAACACTGGTGCCTAGGCCCATATCTTGCTGCTTCCCAGAGATTCTGGTCTAATTAGTTTGGGGTTAGGATAAGGATATCACTCTGCAAGCACTCCAAGTGATTCTATTCTATATCCAGGTTTGTGGAAAATGACAAAAAGGATACTGGTTATTCCTATTCCCTAGGTTGGTACACATATAACAAGAGCATTTTTCTTTTTATTTCATTCACAGCAATATATTTGGTAGAAGTACTAATATGACTCATATAATCAATGTATGTCACACAGTCATATAATGATGCTGCTTTTTCCCTCAAGAAACTAACAATCTAAGGAATACCATTTTCTCAGTGGCAAGCTGCAGGCAACAATAATTTCCACAACTAATGATATTTAAGCTAGACTTTTAAATTTCTGATCAGCAAGTTCTCTAAGATCTTGGAGTACATTATAAAAAGAGTCCAAGGAAACTTCTCTCCCCAAATTGTTGAAAATAAGCTATGGATAACGTTTTCTGATCAAGATTTGAGGGCAGGTCCACCTGAAGAACAAAGATAGGCAGAGTTCAAATATGCAGTACTTCCCTACATGATTGACCACAGGAGCTTTTTTCCCCAGCGATATCCCAAAAGCTGACCTGCAGGTGTCCAGAGGAAAGTGTCAAGTCCATGGCTGTGGATAAATTGCCAGACATCTTTATTTCTCCAATTAAGATGTCCTCGCCCTTCAGGTAGCAGAGCCCCTGAAGTTATGGTTCTGTGTAAAACACCAGGAACTGTTTAACAATTTGAAATGACTCATGCAATCTTGTGCAAAAAGAGCCCTTATCTCTGACAAATTCAAGCAAAAGCAGCTGATACAAACTTAAGCCAAATTTATAGAAAAAAAAATGTAAAAATGAGAAAGATATGCTTATCAATTTTCTGCTTACCTATTGATGGAGAAAAGTCTTTGGGTTGACTGGGTATAAAAACAGAGAAATACTACAGATTTGGGGGTGGATAGAAGAGCTTTTGGAAAAGAATTTTAAAAGTTTCAGAATGGCACTACAGGCTTAAGGAATAAGGGATATAATTTCACACCAGAATTAATCAGATAGTAGTACTGGTGTTTCTGATTTTATACATTCTTTGGAAAATAAAACTTCATTGACATATTTAAGGATTCTGAATTACACGAGTGATTTTTGGAAGAGAGAGAGAGAGAGAAAGAGAGAGGGGGAGAATCCCTAGGTCCCAAGCATCATGTCTGTAGGGCCAAGGTAAGCTCAAATATTTTAGATTACAGCATATCCTATAGAAGCAGGAGAAGGACTTGGGAGGCACAAAACTTTAATGTGTTGTGTGAAGAGTATGGACTTGGTCCTGTGAAAAGCACAAGCAGAATTTGCAAGAATGGAGAAGGGAGAGGTGTAGTCAGGTAGTCCAGAGCCTGGCATTGGGTGGAGTCTAGTCCAGAGGTCCACACTGAGGAGGATCAAGGCCCAAACTTGACAGATATAAGGACTCTCATCAGCACTAAGCACCAAGAACAAATTCAGGTTTCAAGTAAAATATTACTTTGGAGTTGCAAAGGAAGACAAGAAAGTTATACAAATTGAAATTTTTCTGCCTCAAACATGAATTTACTAAATAGTTTATTTCTAAACTTTGGTGCTATAAGGAAGAAAGAATTAATTTCTCTGACTGCAATAACTGAATTATTTCACATCATGCATTGCTAATTCTCATGAACCCACCCTTTTGGCATGTATATTACCCAGTTAAGCTGTTAATACCCCTTTCTGGTCTCTAGGAGAATTATGATTAAATGCAAAAACCCAAGATATTTTGATTTAATACAGTTTTCCTCAATTACAAGAAATATCTGTAGAGTCAGGTGGGAATTGGAAGTCAGCATGTGTCAGATCTATTTATGAGGCTAAAAAAGCCACACAAATTTGGGTTCTTAAGATACTAATCCATAAAACTTTAATAGTAATAAATGCCTCCCTCTTACATTGCTACAGAAGTGTGAAAATTAATTAATTTTATATATGTATATATATATATATATATTTTCTCTTAGAGGTTTTAATAATTATTATTAAAAATCAAAATAGAGCCAATTTTAAAAGCAATAGTCATGGATTCTAAAGGAAACTAAAAACCAAATTCTTTTCTACTTCCAACACCAACATGTCAAAAGGAAGAGAAAAGACAATTTTCCTTCCATATATTCCTCTCCAAAGTTACGCAGTGGAGATGGTCAGTTCAGTTATAGAAGCTTTAATAAAATGTGTCATCTCAATATTCCTATTAATCTGTCTGGAGTTGTGTAGAAGTACCAGGCTCAGAAGTTCAGTGTTGAACTTTTTTGCTCAACTGGTTCAAACTTACAAGTGAGAAGAATAGGGGCCCTGTAGAGGACCCAAGTTCACAACAAATGGGAGAAATCTGTTTAATCAATGCCACTTTATCTCTCCACTACCAACCCTGCTCTAAGTTTTGAGAGAACTATGATTATCAAAATACATAGCATATTTTGGAGTAAATTAAGCCCATGTTGGAAATCCCTCATGCATGTTTTCTTCTCAAACATTTGCCTGAGAAATTATGCTACAACAAAGTTACATTAGAGAGACTAGAAAAGCACTGGTGTCACATTTCTAAATGACATTGTTTTAAAAGGTGTCTTTTAATTTTATTTTGTCCATCATTAATTTTTATGGCATCGTTCATCTGAGGGGTGAAAGTCTTCAGTATTCTAACTTTTAGCCTATGACACCATTTGTCTGTATGATGCTCTCACTTCTTTGAAACAATGAAATCTGTTTAATTTAGCTTTATACCATGAACCTAGCCCAAGAAAGTGCTTTGTACATAATCAGTAACAAATATAACCTATAAAACATCCAATATTAATGAGTATCCATGTTAGTGTGGGTTCTCCAAGAACAGATACCAAGATGCAAAAATTTTATTAGGAGAATTACCTGTGACAGAACTTGACAAGAGAACTGGAAAGGCAGGGAGAGTCTTCAGATCACAGTTAAGTCTGCGGTCTCCAAGTGAAAGAGAAGGAAGTTTGAGTGAAAGTGCCCTACATGACCTATAAAGTACAAGCTAGTTTCAAAAGTACTGTCAAGGTGTCTTTGAGCCAAACCTCACAGGTTACCTCTGTGTAACCTCACAGAGGAGGACCCTGTTTTCCAGGAATTGTCCTGCTTTAGTGTCCCCACTGCACCTGCAAAGAGCATCATTGCTAATGTGTTGGTGTATTTCACAGAGGCTGATGCTATTGCTCAGTCATACTTCCTCTGCCTAGAGGTCTGCAAATTGAATTCTCATGGCTGCTGCTGTGGCCTGAATATTTATGCCCCTGGAAAATTCATATGTTAAAATCCTAAAGCCCAAAGTAGTGATATTAAGGGCTGAGATCTTTTGGGAATTGATTAACTCATGTGGCAGAGCCCTATGAATGGGATCCTCCTTTTAAAAGAGGTCTCAGAGAATTCCCTTCCCCTCAGAGAAATTCCTTCTCAATATGTGCGAAGATGCTTGTCTATTGCCCAGAAAGCAGACTGGCATCAGACATAGCATCTGCTAGCACCATGATCTTGGACTTTCCAGCCTCTAGTACCATGAAAATTAAATTGTTGTTATTTATAAGCCACACAGTAGGTGGCATTTTGTTAAAGTAGCCCAAACAGATTGACAGCCACTACAGTACCTATTATGTGGTAAACCTGAAATCAAGTAGTTTATGCATACATGTCATTTTGCATTACAGCACCCATGTTAGGTGGTATGATCATCCCCTTTCACCTGTGAAGAAATTCATATTTAGCAAGGTTTACTAACTTTCCCAAATGAAAGCAAATACGAAGTAGAACCAGAATTCAATTTCAGGTCCATCTAGATAGATCTAAAGCTTATTTATAAAATGAATGAATTAACGCATTTTTTGAATGAACTCATTCATGTGTAAATAAGTGAAGGGAATTTCTTGTATGTAGGGAAAAATTTTTAGAAGATTAGAACATTTGGATCTTTTTAAATGAGTCACAGAGAGGTACACCATGAAGTTACCCAACTAATATGTAATAAAATATATTTTTAAAAAAAACAGATCTACTGCCTACATTTTCTGTCTACTAAATTCTAATGTTTTTGTGTGTAGTTTGAGGGGTTTTTTAATATCCTTATAACGATATTTTATAAGGGAAAGCAGAAGTCTACCTCCCCAGAAGCCCAACTTTGTTCATGGTTTCAGTCCTACTTATAAAACTGAATAATTAAAATGATATGCAAATTCACCTGTGTACTTCAAGAGAGGAAGAGTTCCTTACAATATGACCTATATTTGTTCAGCTCCATGGAAACCATTTCATTCCATTATCCACACACAATTTACATAAAACGAAGGGGGAAAAGGTAAGAGATGTGAAGTGGCACAACCTGAAAAGAAACAATAGGGCAGCACTCATTACTAAGAAGTGGAGGGAAACCCAGAGGTATTTACTAAGCCTGTGCATGTGCAAAACCCGTCCATCTGTAATTAGGAATCTGTTCCTGATAGCATGAAATACAGTGAACAGGAAAACCCACACTTCAAGACAGTCACCTGGACACCTCAGGTCTCCTTTATCGAGTTGCCAAATCTTCTTTAATAAAAAGCAAGCTATGTCAAACTGCAAAGCAATAATCAGTAATAACAATAACAAGAATACTTGCACACACAAAATCATATTGTTTAACTTATTATTCCACCAAAATAAAATAGGAAATGATGCAGGCCTAACCCTACTAATGCTTGAAATACTGCAAGCAAATGAAGAAAAATCAGAAATATTGCTTGAGTTAGATAGTCGCTTGCTTCAATTGTTCACTTCCTTTTGCCTTAGAAATCTAGCCATCCCATGAACAGATTGTCAGCCATGTACTCAGGAAGGTAAAACAAGGCTGCCACCCTCCCCCTGCCATATTTGATTAGCCTATAAAAACTGATTGCATAACAGCTCTTTATTTTAAAAAATGCTTCTCTGCACAGTTGATTTTTTTTTTTTTTTTTTTTTTTTTTTTCAGAGTTTACAGTTCTGAAGCATGAGCAAGTTCTGGCCTCTTTCTGAACAAGGAAAATAGTTCTTGCAGTGGAATAGAAAGAACACGTATACCTGACCTTGAGAATGTTTGTTCTGTGTATGTATTCCACTTGAAGTAAAATGGTCCTGGATTTGGGTATCACTGAATTGAGAAACACAGGCACACAGTGCCCTTATAGTAAAGCTGATTTAGCTCTGACACTTCCCTATTTGCCAAGCCAAAGCTGTTACACAAATCACACAGTCTGTGAAGAGGAAGGGGGAGAAACTGCTTCATCCAGTTTTCCTGCCTCAGGGCTGAATCAGATACACCTCAGCTTCAACTGTAAACCTCTCCCAGGATGTGAACTCCTAACCGTGACATCAGCAACCTTGTCCAGGACAAGTACATTTTCAAAGAGTGACAGCTTGAGGCAAACACTCCAACCCATTTACCAAAAAGCATAGTGAATTAAACAGTTCACATAATTTTGTTCAAAAAGGAATTCCTTTCCAAGTTAGATTTCTAGTGTTGTATGGTTAGGAAAGTTGGTGGGTAAGAGAATACAAAAGCTATTGGGATAATAATGACTGTTGTCTTTTAGTTGACCTCTATGAGCACCTGCTTTTGAAATAAACAGTACAATGAAGGTTCTATGTGTCTGTAAACATTTTCTAGTTTTTGGATTAGTAGGTTTCTAAATGCCAAGAAGGTAGTTACCAAAACCATAATTCACTCTACCTGGTGGAAAAAAATAATCTGATTATAATCTGAGTATCATTCATTACTTCTATCATTGTTAATTCTCCTGGAAAGAGAATGATCATTTCTGCTTTGGTTTTCATTTCAAATAAAGGCAACCACCCTAACTGGAGGCAAAAAGTGTTTTGTTTTATATTTATAAAGGAATTTAAATAGTTACTTTAGCAATAAAATGGGATTAGAGTTGAAGGCAAATAGTAAGGAAACTTGTCAATCCAAGCTGATAAAAACTGAGAATTTGTACCAAAGGACATCAGTTCCAAATGAAATTCTATAACCAAGTGTTTTATAAAGTATTTCTAGGCAGAATTGCAACCACTGCTCCACATGAACAGGGAGGGCAAACAGTCCCAGTCAACTCAGATTTTGTTTTCCTGATTTCACGGTGGGTTAGTTAATCTCCTAAGGACACTTAAGAAGTATTATTCTCTCCTACTGTAGCAAGAAAGCATGAGTTCAATGCCAAGTTGACGGTTTTTCAATTGCACCCAGTGTATAGAGAAAGTCCATTGAAGGTTTCTATGCGAAACAATAATTTAGGAATCTAATTTGGCAATGGTGTGAAAAATAAATTTGAAGGAAAAAAACATGCAAGGCAGAAAGATCTTTTATAAATCTAGTAAAATAGTACCAATTTTAATTAAGAATGCACCGAGAAAGGTGAAGAAAGTGATGAGAGGCAATGGGAGTGACCTTTTGAAAACTTGACATGTGACTCAGTATGGGAACTGAGGGAGTCAAGAGCATGGGAGCTTTGGTGAGAAAGGGAAGAAGCTATATTTTTCTTTGAAACATGCTGCATTTAAAGATAAGATTTGCAACCAGAAGTTATCATCATAGGGCAGAATTTCCAATAATATATAAAGTGCAGCAAGAACATCATCACTAATCATCCGATTAAAGGTAAGAGGCAGGCGTAGCTGATGATGCCAACATGGAGCAGGAGAAGGACTGGCGACATGCAAGGATTGAACCTTGAAAAACACCCACATTTGGAAAGTTAGAAGAGGAAAAAGAATTCAAGAATGAAATAGAATGGTTGAACAAGTAAATTAAAACTGTAGATGATACCATCTAAGACTTCCTTGTAACAGACTAAGATATCATTGAGATGTGAGGTATTTAAAAGTTCAACATTGCAAGACAAGAATGAGAAAGAAAGCAAACTAACCTGGAAAAGTTAGCTTAGAAGATCTGGATTAATTTCCCATACCCCATTCTATAGGCTGGGAGACAATTGCAGAAGTTGAAATGGCCAGGGTCTTAGCAGATAGACCAAATATGACAAAGAAGACACAAATAAGGGGAACTTATTCTTTAGAACCAAGAAAAGTGGAGAGGATAGAAATTTCAAGGGAATAAAATTGAGGGAGAAAGTCTAAAATAATCTGCAAGGGAAACAAATCCAGGGAAAGCACAAAGTAGGGGCTGGAATCTCAAAATATGTGAGAGAGTTTGGAACATGCACAATGGAAATTAGAAATTAGAAATAAATCTATTTAACTGGGTGCCTTTATATCACTCTTGTTTTCCCACTGTTAACATTTTTCCCCATGAGTTTCCTTACTCCACTTAAGATTCTAGTTGCTTTCAAATCATTGAATAATTAATATCTTGAATAATATGTTAACCAATGAAAACTTACACTCTTTAAATTGTGGTCTCACTTGTGCCCATTCTTCCATAATTGGGAAATTAAAGACACTAACCAGCAACTATATTTTCAAGTAAAAAAATAAAACTAGGTCTTCATTACTTGCTTTAACGAAAATTACCACCAGGATTTCAGGAAAGTCAGCGCTAAAACTAAAAGAAAAGTGCCTTGGGAAATTACATTTGGCCCCTTCAAACTGCTTCTATCATGTCAAACTCTATTGTAGTACAATATATACCATTGTTTGCTTGTCCTAAATTGTCACATCCTGTTGCTCTGCATAAGTTCATAAGTGCCAAGTTACGCCCTTGAAGAGGGATGTTTTCCAATGGTGGGTCTGTGGCACAGTTTCTTAATAAGAATCTTAGTTCCAGATGAAAGAACAGATCTGGGAAGCAGGCTTCTAGAGCAAGCATTGCCAAAGAGAACACACAAAATGGAATAGAAGTGATTTCAAAGTTCTAGCACATGATTATATAAGCAAACGTTACATGAATCTTTCTTTGGAAATGAATGAGGAATTCACTTTCAGCTTTAATTGACAGTCTCCTATAGCCTACCTGAAAAAAATACCCAGAAAGACAAGTTCAATTAACAGCTAAAAAAAAATTTTATGTCTTCACAGGAACTTCTGGAGTGAAAAATTAAGCTCCAGCCAACAGAGAACAGGTAACCAAAGAACTGATATTTCCAAAATTTTTCTAATATAATGATTAAAGGAGAAAGCACTCATTACATGTCTAAGTAAGAAGAATTATCCATTGTTAGAAATTTCTGGGGCTGGGGTTGTGGCTCAGCGGTAGAGCACTCACCTAGCACGTGCGCCTCAGCACCACGTACAAATAAACACATTGTGTACAACTAAAGCAAATTAATTAATTAATTAATTAAAAATTCAGGTTCCAGCACACGTAGTGCCCAGATTTAAAAAAAAAAAAAAAAAAAGAAAGAAATTTCTGAAAGCCAGAATTTCTTGGGAACAACTCACTTCTTTGACTCCTTTGTAATTTATTGAAGTATCTTTCTTCAAATTTCACTGTTGTCAGAAAACACCACCACCTTTCTCATTATTCCTAAGGCAGATGAAAATCATCATATATTGCTTAAAATTTTTGCCTAATGTATATTTGTAACTGTGTAAGTTATGTTGAGTGCAGAAACTGTCTGGCTCAGTTATAGGCAGATTATACATGTTTAATTAATATTTAATGAGTTTCACAAAATAAAAAAATTCAAGACCCAAATAATCAAATTGGAAAACAAAGGAATCCATCAAATCACTCAAGATGCTCAGGATTATCCAACGTCATTTTTTCTCAAAGGAATGAACTTTCTGGAATAAAGGAGATATCAGTTCAACTCAATTTCATCTCAACATGTTTATCATACTAGGAAAGTAAAAATGAACACTAAAAATTACCTATCTAGCAAGACTTTTTCCCTCTCTCCCTCTGTCTGTGTCTGTCTCCCCCTCCCTCTCTCTCCCTCCCCTCTCTCTTCACCTTCCTCCATCCTTCTCTCTTACTCTCTCTTCCCTCTCCCTGCCCCCTCAATATCTCTCTCTCTCTCTCTCTCTCTCTCTCTCTCTCTCTCTCTCTCTCTCTCTTTCTCTCTCTCCTTGTTGGACAAGTAAACTAAAACTCTTCTCAGAGATGATCTGTTAGTATTTTGTTGTCACAGTGTTTGAATTCTTCAATCAAACTGCATTAAAAATATACTTACTCTAATAGTTGTATAAGGATTATACTTTAGTTTTCCATGGGGAATAATTTACATCTTTATCTTTAAAAAAATAAAACTAATTTATATAACAAGAGATGTTTGCCAGCTAAATTTCCAAAGATCTTTTAATCTCCTTTGGAGGGCCTATTTCCCTTCCCTGTAATGATTTTTGTTGTTTTTCTCTAGGCTAGTAGTGGTTTCTCCACATACCTTTAAAAATGTAGTAGTTAAGACCAAACATTCTCAAAGTCAAATTTTAACCAACATGAGAGTGCCACATTGCACACTTTTGAGAACTTGCTCAGGATTATGGTGACCTTGAATACACCTGTAACCTATAGATGACACTGTGCACTGACAGTTAAAGGAAATGCAATGCAAGTAATGAATGATCCAAAGACAGAGCTGTTCTTCCACCAAGTACAACACAAGTACACCACAAATATAACAAGCTAGCAGCAAGGGTTCATAGGTTCCTGAGCTATGGGAAAATTATAGGTTTTAGTTTCTTGAAATGTGTGTCAGAACCCATTAGTAGTCCACCAAAATATAAGGATTTTTTTTTTTTTTTTCCTTCCATAACAAAAAGATTATAGCTGAGCACAAGATTAGACCACATCTCGCAGCCCTTTCAAAGTTGAATGTGGCTACATGACTTGGTTCTTTGCAAAGGAATAGGAGTCAAAAAGATGTCTGCTGTCTGGGGATCTGAGCCTGAAAGAGAATGAGCACACCTCTTTTGCATCATCATTCATTATCTGTTTGCTGAATGCAAATGGCAATGAGGTCCTAGACCAGTGGATATTTCTCCCCTGAAGACATCTAGTAACAATAGATGTTTTTGATTGCCACAACTAGACGATGCTACTAGCATCTAATAAATATGCTGTTAAAACATCCTATAGTGCATAGAACAGTCTTCCAAAACAAATAATGCCAACGATGCCAGGGTTGAGAAACCCTACTGTGGGGATGACAAAGCTGTAATAATATTGAATAAGCCCAGATCCCTGGATGACTGAAAAGGATAGTGCTATCCTGCCTACCTAAACACTGCCCAGGACCATTGCTAGAGCTAGAGAGATGTTTCTACTATGCTGAACCTAAAAAATATGAGTTCATGTGTTACCAAAATCCAACCAACCTACCAAAACAAGGACAAATAACATGCTATTTTTAATGTATAATTTATCTGGAGCATCTACACGCATAGCTTGCCATCAACACATCTCTCATGCCTTTTATGTTCTTATGCCTCTGTTAGATATGTTAGCATTTTTTTATTATTTTTCATGTCTTCCCATGTTTACTTATGTGTGATAGTCTTATTGCTTCCGTTTTGTTAGGGCATATTGCTCAGAGTTAAACGTAAGCTCCATGGGGACAGGGACCATGCCCTCTAGTGTAACATGATATATACAGATCTTAGTATTAGGCCTGGTACAGAGATGAACTTAAAAATATTTATTTAGTGAATAAATGAATTGCAGAAGATAATGTCCAAATAAACAAAAATAGGCCATGACATCAGTCTGGAACCAACTGTTTCTAGAAGGTCAGCTAAAAGTGATTAAGTGTTCATCTTCTAAATACAAAACTGCAGTTGAATGAGTCATTCTAGAATTTTGCCTTGAAGTAACCTCATACTTATCAGATTACACTCTGTATTATCTACCTTCTTGCTTTTGAAAACTTAGATATTAAATAGTAATACTACTATTGATAGTAATTATCCCATCATTAGAAAAACGTCTTTTTTTTTTTTTTTTTTTTTTTTTTTTTTTGTGGTACCAGGGATTGAACTCAGGGGCACTCAACCACTGGGCCACATCCCCAGCCCTTTTTTTTTTTTTTTTTTTTTGTATTTTATTTAGAGACAGGGTCTCACTGAGTTGCTAAGTGCCTCGCCATTGCTGAGGCTGGCTTTGAACTCGCGATCCTCCTGCCTCAGCCTCCCAAAGTGCTGGGATTACAGGCGTGCGCCACTGCGCCCGGCTTAAAACGTCATTATTTTTGAAGAGATATGTTATAACCTCTTAGAAATGGAATTGTAATCCTAAACAAGACCATAAATCTCCATTCTTTCAAATTAGGAGTCAATTCTAAAAAAAAAAAAAAACTGTAATATTCCTTAGTAAGCATTATTTTCTAGGTCTAAATAAGAGTTCTCACCTGTAATAAAAAAAGTAAGTGTTTGAAACATAGTTTTTGTTTCTTTCTGAAGTTTTTCTACTTTCAACAGCAATTAAGAGACACACCTATGCCTGGTGATTGATGGCAGGTGCAACGTGCAGTTAACTGTGGGATAAAGCAAACACCTGGACCAGCACTAAGCACACAAGAGGCCTTAGTGAATAGAGTACTGTGTTTAGACAATGATTGCTGGAGAACAGTGTACCACTGTGTTCATTCCTGGGAAGGACATGCTATCAACCTGGTTTATGTTAGGAAAAAAGTAATTTAGTTGTTGTTTCTTCTTCACAGAGACTCTTGCTTTCATTTAACTTAGAGATTTTTGTACTTTCTCTGGACCTCCATTCCAATCCAAAAAGAGACAGTGAAATGCACAAAGTTACTGAAGGAACACAACTAGGCACAGAAAATATGAAAAAAAAAAAAGTCTAGTAGCTCAGAATTGAATAGAAAATAAAGGGTAAACTCCTTAGCTTGTCCTTCAAGATCTTCTACCATCAGACTCCACCCTACCTTGGCTAGATTTGCTTCACAAAATTTTCAGTAGAAGAAATTTTACAGAGAAGCTGAACTTCTCTGTACTGTCTTCCAATCACAAAGCACCACATCATTTGCTCAAGCTGTTCTAGAACTAGAAAGGCCCCTCTTCTCAACTTCACCTAATTGAAAGCCCACACGTTCTTCAAAAATAAACTCAAAGGCTATCTCCAAGTACCAACAAAATCTCAACCAACGCTTGGAGATTTCCCTCCTTTCTCTGAAGTCCTGTAGCAATTAAGCATGTCTTGTTTTGTCATATATCTTGAATTGCCATCTTCAAGATTGTTATCTTAAGTAGCACACATAAAATGCTACTTGATTTAGCTTCTCCTGGGGTATGTTTTGTCCCTTCATTTATTATAACTTGTGAGAAAGCACTTCCATGTGCTACCCTGTTCTTTGTAGCAGATAGATAGAAGAAGATATGCACTTAATAAATATTTAGAAATTTTATTGAAATTAAAACATTGAGAATATGTCAAAGGGCTTTCCTTAGGCTCCTGCAGCTTCAGAATAATACAATTGAAAGAATGTATTCCTAAACCAATTAAAACCCCACTAAAGACTATAAGTACTATTACTATTGCTACAATTTAATTATACTAATATGTTCTCAGTATACTCTTTTATTGATATAAATTATACGTCAAAAAGGCATGTTATGACCTTAAGTAAATAATTTGGTGTGGCTCTCAGTGTGTTTGTTTAACCAAGTTGGTGCAATGCCCAGTAGAACAATCAGGATGCTGTGGAGCCTGAGGACTTGTTAGCTGATCTGGTGCTGTGCTAACCTGAGCTAACCTTTGTTCCCAAGTACACCACACCTGCAAAGGTTCCACTGGGTCCTCTCCACAGCCCCAGTAAGCAAAAGTTACTTTTAAATAAAAAAGTTTCTCACACTTTACATGAGCCATATAGTGTTTTGAACCATGGCCTTATAAGCCAAAAGAGTTTTCAAAAGATATTAAAATTGAAAAGAAAGATTGCATCCAAGTTCACATGCCAGTGACCCACACTTAACTCTAAGTTTCATGTTAGACCATTGGATGATATGGTACTTGATTTTCTCATATCCTCAGAAGAAATCTTCTTAATAAGGTATCCAGGAAAATATAGTACTATACAAGCACCATCATTTAATATTTATATTTTTCAATTTCTTCACAGACCAAATATTGTAAATCCATGACTTGTAATCAGGAACTAATATAAAGAAAAATTTCCCTGAGTATTGCACTCAATAAGTAACTCCAATCCAAAATGAATAAAACTCATAGTAGAATACATCCATTTTGAAATATATTTACTTTAGGGGCTTTCCATAGTGAGGGTTTTTTTTTTAAATAAGTTTGCCACCTTTTATTATTCTGATAATGGAAGTTTACCTATTTATGAGTCTAGGAGCCTTCACTGAATTGAGACTATACAAACTTAAATCGCATAATCCTCTCTCAAGAACACAGAAATGTCGAGGGTAGGAAGATATTATATTAATACCACAGCAGTCTGCTCTGCCTTGCTCCACCCCCACAGCAAGCAGTCTATGTACGTGACTCTACAAACTGCACAAGAGTAGAGTCAGACACAACTGGCAACTTCTAAAGAAAAGGGAAATCAGGGATTAGTATATGTCCGGCTATTGCTCAATTGTAGCACAGGAGAAAGCAAATTTGCATGTTTCCAAAGTAAACTCCAGGAACCACTGCTGCCCTCCCCCTCTGTTGCACACATAGACCTGTGATCTGGAGAGGAGGCCATGCACCTGCCACGTGAAACTGGAAGGGGGCCAGCACTAACCCTTCTGGGAGCATATGAAGGAGTCCAAGGCCATCAACGCAATCAAAACCAGACCAGATTTTTTTCACAAAGAAAGAAAATGTAAAGCTGTACTACTATCTTTTATATATATATCCCTTATAATTAACCTCAAACTACATTGAAAGATACATGTTAATTTAAATGAGGTTAGTTTCAAGCTGAAAAGTCAGATGAAGGCAAGGATAGGTAAGTCAACAGAATTACAACTCATCTTTGGCAAACCAGAGAGAAATAAATTTGGAAGTCATCTATTGGCGTAGAGATTGTGACTTTCCAGGCCCACTTATACAAAGACAGAATAAAAGGGACAAAACCAATCTAGGTCCCAGGCATTCCACACCAGGTCAATAAACTGGGGAGGGAATTGCTATGGATGACCTTTTCGTGATTAAGCAGCTTTCTTTTAAATATTCTTCACCTTCTAAAGGCACACAAAGTGCAAAATTCCATGGTCAATAAAATGTATGCATTCTCCAAAGAACTATCAAACATTTTATTATCTGGTCCTTTTGAAAAACTGATGAAGCTGTAAACACTATGCAACAGAAAAAAAAAAATCTGACATGTGTGCACACACCAATCTTTCTTATACTTATCTTGGTTCAAATCTCCTCGACACTCAACACATGGAACACCTAGGTCCAGGAAATCAGGTGAACAATCAGTGCCTTCAGGGGTGATGGGGACGGAAAACGAAGACCACAACAGAATTACCACCATGAACAGAACTATTTCCTTGAAGGGACTGAAGTCTTTACAGTCCCTTAAATTTTCTCCCTTTCACATTTTCCTTTTCTTTAACTTCCTCATCTCTTCATGTGAAGGTCGCGGGCTTAGATACTGAACTCTCCAGAAACCTCCCACACCACACCTTTCATCCGCCAGAGGAGGTCACTATGCGGCTAAGTGTTCACTTACAAAAATAAAACACACCTCTTTTCTTTTCCATAACTGGGCCCAGAAGAATTACTTTAAAATGCCTTTTCCACACTATAAAGTGTGTCTTAACAAAATACAATAAACTCAACAGCAATATGATTACTGTACTTGTAAAACAGTTGGTGTTTCAGCAATATGCCCCTAAAAAAAGTATGCTTGGAAAAATGGATTCTGTTTCAACAGTTAAAAGGACATAATTATTTTTCTGCTGCATAACAATTTTTAAATGTTAATGAGTTAAAATACAGTACCAAAACAGCTCCCATGCAATAATACTGCATATCATTTGGCTGCCTGGTTCTTCTCCTTTGTTTTCCTTTCTGTGGTCAAATAATATACACTATCCTGGAAGAACACAATTACCAGGTAACTGCATCATGACAATAGCATAGGACAGCTTACTCTTCGTAAATTTTCTCTGAGTTTACATAGATTAGATTTTCTGCCTCAGCAGTGTGGACATTTTGGATCAGATGAGTCCTTGTGTGGGGCTGGGCTGTGCAATACTGAACTTAACATCATCCCTGGGCTCAACCCACCATGCAGCAGCAACATCCCCACCTACACCCAAGCCATGATAATCAAGACTTCTCCAGACAGAGTTAAATGTCCTCAGGGTTGGGGGGCAGGGTGTCCCCAGGGGTGAATCACTAACATACACTGGAAAGGAATGACCGTAAGGCTGAATGCACTGTATCTCTGTATCTAAATAATCAACTAGGTGAGGAGGGCTAATTTTATAAATTATATTTGTCTAATATAATGAGCAGTGTCAACAGCATGACTGTCAAAAATTGCCATGTTCATCAAGAAAAAAATAATTGATTTGCATCTTCAGTGTTTTCACAAAGCTAATAAGAGAAGCTGAAATCCCATGAATTGCTTCCATGTATCATTCAACAAGTACCTAAAAGCCTGGAGTACACCAGGCACTGTCAGTGAAGCTGGGTCTCAGACTGAAAAGAAGAGACACATTCCTACCTTAATGGACCCTCATTCCAGTAGGAAAGTCCAGTAAGAAACAGGCAATGGTGGTCTGTGGTAAGTACTGCTATGGGGAAAGCAGCTGGGAACACTTGACTGACCTAAGAGACTGAAAGAAACTTCTAGAAGACATAACAATCAAAAGCTGGGACTTGGGCTGGGATTGTGGCTCAGCGGTAGAGCGCTCGCCTAGCACGTGCGCGGCCCGGGTTCGATCCTCAGCACCACATACCAATAAAAACGCATTGTGTACAACTAAAAGCAAATAAATAAATATTAAAAAAAAAAAAAAAAGCTGGGACTTAAAACATGAATAGAAATTAGGCAGATTAAAGAGGATAAGAAAATGACTCAGAAGCTGGAACAGCATGAGAGAGGTGCGACAGAGAGATGATAATGCAGAGAGTATTCATGGAAATATAAATAGTACAGTATAGATAGAATGCAGTAAATGAGGGACATGTGAAAGGTGGGAAAGGAAGCAGAGGCCAAATCATGACAGAACCATACTAAGGAAGAGTTCAAAGGCTAACTATAATGAGAACTCACTAAATAGTTTCAAAATAGAAAGTAAAATTGCTAGATTTTTGCAAGAAGATCACTCTAGCTTTAGTGGGAATGTTGTCTAGAAAGAATCAATTGGAAGTCGGGGAGAGGCACACAGGCATACGCACATGCATTTGATAAATGTGTATACATGTATTCATATGTATATGAGAGGGAGAGAGGGAGGGAGAGAGAGATTATAATGAGCAGGATCCCTGCAATCCCAGCAGCTCAGGAGGCTGAAATAGGAGGATAACAAGTTCAAAGCCAGCCTCATCAAAAGCAAGGTTCTAAGCAACTCAATGAGACCCTGTCTCTAAATAAAAAATACAAAATAGGGTTAGGGGTGTGGCTCAGTGGCCCAGTGCTCCTGAATTCAATCCAATCCCCAGTACCAAAAAGAAAAAGAAAAAAAAAAAAATCAGGCTCACACAACTATGACAAATCCCCAAATATGCAAGTTGAATCAGCAAGTTGGAGACTGAGGAGTGCCACTAATAGTAGTTCCAGTCGAATAGCAGTCAAAAAGAATTTTCTCTTACTCATAGAAAGGTTGGCGTTTTGACCTACTCCAACCTTTAACTGACAGTATGAGGCCCACCCACATTAGTAAGTCTTACTTTACTAAATTTACCAATTTATTCAGCCTACTGACTTGAATATTAAATATTAAATCTTATCTATTGCATTTACCTACTTTACTACTTCTGCCAACTGATATGTTAATCTCATCCAAAAACATCTTCACAGATATCAGGACACACTCTAGCACAACTTGACACATAAATTTAAGAATCACAGTGGTGAATGTGAACAAGGACTGGGTCCAGGGAGAACATAAGAAAAGCTGGTGGGGTGAACAAGGCAAGAATTTTTCTAACCTAATAAAACAAATTCTACCCCCAAATGTTTTTTTTTTTTTTAATATTTATTTATTTACTTTAGTTGTAAACAATGCAATGCATTTATGTTTACGTGGTGCTGAGGATCGAACCCAGGCTGCACACATGCGAGGTGAACGCTCTGCCGCTGAGCCACAACCCCAGCCCCCCCGCAAATGTTTTAATAGAGGTCACAGCCTGGCATGTGGTAGGAACTTGATGAATCTATAGTTAATATTTGTCAAATTAGTGAATGAAGATGGGGCAGAAATTAAAACCATTTTCAAAGGATTTATTTAATTTAAAAGCTGCGGAAGTAATCCCACATGCATTCGACAACCTATGATTTCATCAGTCCTATTCAGATTAGAAAGGATTTAATAGTATTCCAAAGTGTTCAGTTTATGTCTAGTCCTATTAACAGCTGATGCTGGTGAAGGTACAATGAAACAAACAGTTGTATAATCTTGAATGAATTTCTCGATGTCAATCTAGCAGCATTAAAACCATTACAACTGGGCTGGGGTTGTGGCTCAGCGGGTAGAGCACTCACCTAGCACGTGCGCGGCCCGGGTTCAATCCTCAGCACCATGTAAACAGAAATGCATTGCATTGTGTACAACTAAAGCAAATAAATAAATATTTTTTTTAAAAAAATTACCTGTTTCTACCCTTTGGCTCAGAAACTCTAAGTTTCTATCATAAAGACTGTTCATTGCAATGAAAAAATTGAAAGCAGCTTAATTTCTAACACAGGAAAAAGCACTAACTACTATCTACCATGTAAAATCTTGTTTTCCATGTCAGTTTGGTGAAATAGGCAATGCTTTAAAATGTTAACAACTTAAATTAATGTGAAATGTTCTATGTGTTATAATCCTAAACACTCATCCATTTCTTTTCAGTCTTACCTACAATAACTGAGACTAAGAACTAAGGCTGTATACGAAAAAGGGAAATAATCTGGATTTATGAAAATATGTATTTACATACATATTTGCAGATAATTTTGTGGGTTTTTTCCACTGAAGTTGGTCAAATTTTCTCAGGTAAATAGCCACTTTGTAAATATTTTTCAAGAAAATGAATGAAATGAGGGGATACACTAAATTGCAAACGACCAGAAGTCTACATATTAACTATAAACTCCCTTTGGCTCACTATAGAAAAAAGTAACAAGTTTCTGAAGACTGTCTTTCCCCTGAAACCCTGCAAATCCTTACCATTTTGAAAGAACATTAAGAACTTGGTTTGGAAAAGGCAGCATCGTTTATCAGGATTTTTGATTCATGGAGTCACATAACCAGTTCAATTAGTTTTCAAAGTTCCATAGAACTGTGAAGGGCCTCAGAGGCTTTGCATTCTGGTCTTCATCCCCGAGATGAACAGCTGGGTATGTATGTGTGCGTGGAGAGGCAAGCACAGGACCTCCTTTCATAAGTGTTTCCAGTACTTAAGGACCTCCTTTGTCTATTCTTGCTTCAATTGCTTCAAGTTCAGTCCATTCCTTCTTGTCTGGCCTTCATAAAGTGTAGAGCAGCTGGGTTCCATTCTTCTTATATAATCCTTCAAACACTTTCAGAGAGATTTTTTGTTCATCCATTCATTCCCAACCTCCTGCCCTGTGAAGTTATTTTTAACCACATAGGTCCAATATGTTTTCCCCACCAATAAGGTTTATGTCTTGTGCCTTAATTTTCATCTCCTTCTGGAAGTTTTCCCCAATTATGAGGCTGATATAGAATTCACTACTGTATTAACCATTGATTCTTAAAAAGAAAAAGAAAAAAAAAAGTCAGTCCATGGAAATTGACCACAGGATGGGAATAGTTAACCCTATCACATTTATTCCTTAGAGTACTCTCTTAAAGACAATGAATAAAATACCTTTATGCTTGATCATTTGCCCAATGGAGTGCTAACAGAGGATCCCTAGAAGAAAGTGCACTGGAGCTGTGTTAACTTTTTCATTAAATTACTGCCTCATTACCCTAAACAGGGTTTGCTCATAAGCTAAAAAATATGCCACAGGTTAGGGTTGCTTTCATTTTTCTCTCACCCACTAGAAGGATATAGTTCTTTGAGGGTCTTCATTCAATTTGTAAATTTATTGAAGGGTTGTACCTTACTCAGAGGAGAAATGATCTGATGGCAGTCCTTAGAAAGCATGCCTAACATTTATGGCTCATTCAGTTAGAGACAAATGGCAGGAGAGTTCCAAGGATGGGGAGAGCCCATACCATGCAGTAGTACACATAAGAAAAGCCCCCAGTAGTCCCAGAGATAAGAAGAAACTCTCTCTTGACTACTCAGTAACTTTGTTACTGGAATATTGTTTCTAACATAAGGTAGATATTTCTTCCTCCTTTGGCATTGTTTGGTGCATTTACTCTGTCAGTGCTAAATGCTAAAATAAAGTGATATTCAAAAGGCAACTGATAAGAATGGTTTCATGTCTCTCTCTTACACACACACACACACACACACACACACACACATGCTCCCACACTCATGTGCATACACACTTCCAAGATAAACAGTAGGTTGCTATTTACACCAAACCGAGGTCAGTTAAAAAGCCTAACCACCATTGCCAGCAGAATTTATCCTCAAACTGCAGCAAAGAATTAAAATAAGACTGGAAACTCTTTAAACTATGAATTGGATGATGATTAAAAGAAGCACTCTTAGAAGTATGAGTCTAATTTATCTATGTTGTTAAACTATTGGTTAAATTGCATTTATAATCAGTTGCCAAGAAGTCCTCCAGATAAATAGATATTAGCCTAGGTGATCTTTTATATCATTAATAAAAATTTTAAATTAAAAAAGACATAGTTATCCACAAACAATTAAGTAAAGCTCTGCTTTCTAAACGGATTTAAATATGAAATCTGTTTTTCAAATTGCATGTTTAAACTCTGCTTGTTCTAGGTCATAAAACATTAATTATAGCTGGTACAAAGTACATTTAATTATGGCTAATTGTGAAACTAAAATGAGCTAACGGCTTATATAAAACTTTCACACATTTTTTCTACCATTGTCAATATAACATCAGTTTGCAAACATAAAACTATAAAGTAAAATATTCTGTCTATGTGGGAACACACTGAAAGGTGTATTGGGAGAACAGAAACTTAGGGAGGTTGAAGACTCTCCAGAGCTACAAGCAGGACCACAGTCTGTAGATTGGAGACTCAAAGAAAGCAAAAGCCAATATCTTTTCCATACAATGCCACCACCCAAAAGCTCTCAGACACTGCCTTCATAAGGAGTGGCCAGTGAAGACTTGTTGACCATAAAATGCCTGGTGATCACAACAGCAAGGCATTTAACTAAATGTAGCTTACTAAAAAGAAGGAGATGTTTATTTTTTTAATCAAGCCTTATAAAAGCTTTTCTTTAAAAAAACCTAGATTAGGTAGACATTTCTATAGTCTTCTTTGGATAAGGATTTTCTTTTTTCAACTTGGCTTTTTTTTTTTTTCTTTCTTTCTCTTTGATCCCCAAAGGACCAAATGAGAATAGCATTTCATAGATAAGAAATCATATCCCCGTCATCAAAAATCTAACCTCTTTGATATTATTTGCAACTGGATAAACATGAAGGACAATTCTGCTGAACGGATTTCAACTTTGGCTGGACAATTACAGTTCTCCTTCTTGGTTTCTACAGGAAAGTAATACTGTCATTGTTGAAATTTTAAAATGTTGAGCATGATTGAGAGATACTCTCATCAAGTGGAACATTGTATTTCAATAAATATTTATTAAATATAGAATAGTATCTTCTTTCTTTGAGCAAATGATTTTAACTTACAAGAACATGGCACAATATTTTAATCACCTTAATTGCATTGATTTTTTTCTAATTCTTTCCTTTATTTCATTCCAAAAGATATATGTATCATCAACTTGTTTAATTTTGCATCTTTTCTCAGGCAATTAACAAAAGCAAAACATCTTTGTGCAATCCACGTCTTTTCGAACACTAGTGACTAATAAACAAATTTCATTATTATTTAAAACTAAAAAGTTAATGCTGTCTCAAGTGTATTTACATTTTCACCATTTCATCTATTGCATATTATAGTGGATCAAATAATTACATGTATGTTGTGGTTACATTTAGAATGACTAAATGAACACCAGTCCTATGAAAGGAAGAGAAAGGTATGTCTAGTTTTGTTTCTTGCACATTCCAGCCAAGACACTATTAGTCACAGTTCTGACTATGTTCTAGCTCAAGGAGGTTGTCCCAAAGGGAAGAATACCTTAACTTTTGGGGGGAAACAAAAAAACACCCTACAGCAGCAGGAGAAGGTGAGAATGAGAAAGGGAGCAATGACCTCCATGGTCAGAAGATATGGGGTGAGCAGAGCTGCAGACGTGTACCTGCTGCTTCAGCAGCTACTGTGTCAGGACCACTTGTCAAAGCCATGACAACAGAAGAATGGGAGTCCAGCAGAAGCTATTTCAACATTTCAAATCCAAGATTCTGGATAGGAAAAGTACCCTCAATGAGTGGATTCTTTTTTTTTTTTTTTTTTTTTTGGTACCGGGGCACTCGACCACTGGGCCACATCCCCAGCCCTTTTTTTGTATTTTATTAGAGACAGGGTCCTACTGAGTTGCTAAGTGCCTCGCCATTGCTGAGGCTGGCTTTGAACTCTCGATCCTCCTGCCTCAGCCTCCCAAGTGCTGGGATTACATGTGTGTGTCACCATGCCCAGCAAGCGTTTTTCTTTCTTTTCTCCTTTTTTTTTTCTTCTTCTTTTTTTTTTTTTTTTTTTTTTTTTTTTTTTTTTTTTTTGGTGCTGGGGATCAAACCCAGGGCCTTGTGCATGGGAGGCAAGTACTCTACCAACTGAGTGGATTCTTTAATGAGTCACAAATTCACATGTTTTCCACTCTACCTGACTTGGGAAGCCCTCAGATCATATTTATAAAGCATAGTCACGGCATGATATCTCACTAGGTGGAGTTTGGGTGGAAATTTGTTATAAGTAGACTGGCATGAGGAAAGAAAAATGCCTACAAGAGATCTTAGAGTTCACATCAATAAGCAAACCAAATCCACACTTCCGTATGCATAACACAGGTGTACAGGACCTTCTACAATGGACAGGGGTTGAAAATTTTCATCCATTTCTCCCACTTTGACAAGCATTAGAATGCCATTGACATAATTTTACCTTGAAAGGTTCATATTATAAATGTTATCAGAATATTATTACAAATATTTACAATATTATATCTTAGGATGTAATTTTACATGAATATATTTTTAGTAGAAACACTAATATGTGATGTGGTGATTCACCATAGTCTTTATTCTTTATCAGCAGTTCCATATTCTTGCTCTTACCCTTACCAAAATCTCCCATGGCAGCATCCCTGAAGTTTAAAAAAAAACAACAGTGGTATAGGTTGGATGTGGAATATCCCTCGAGGCCCATGTATTAAAGGCTCAGTAGGTCCCCAGCTTAGCACCATTGGGCAGTGAGGACTAGTAGGAGGTCTTCTGGTCACTGGGGCATGCCCTTGAAGGGGACAGTGGGAACCCAGACTCTCCTGTTCCTTTCTCTTTCACATCTGGGCCATGAAGTGAGAAGCATTTTGCTCTGCCACGTGCTCTTGCCATGACATGCTGCCTTGCCACAAATATAAAAGCATTAGAGCTAACCATGAAACTGAAACCAAAACTCTGAGACAAACTAAACCTTTTCTCTTTATAACTCTATTATCTCAAGTTTTCTTACATTAATGAAAATCTGACTAACACTAACAACTATCTTCAATTGTACTGTACCTTTAGTGATTGTTCAATGTGAATTAAGTGAACTTGTTCAAAATATATGAAAATAGTTACCTGACCCAAATGTGCACATACACATTTAAAAGACCTGCATATCTTGTCAATCACTTCCTCAGCATTGGGGCCTGAGTGCCCCAAAACATTCAAAGACAATATGTTGAGGAATAATATAGATAATTCATCACTAAATAATTCAGTTCAAAACAAGACCAAATCTCTCTAATGAAGATATCTAATAATCACTG
Source organism: Tamias sibiricus (assembly GCA_025594165.1). Lineage (NCBI taxonomy): Eukaryota > Metazoa > Chordata > Mammalia > Rodentia > Sciuridae > Tamias > Tamias sibiricus. The sequence continues at coordinate 136,096,382 of CM046660.1, read as the reverse complement.
CATAACCTGTTTTTTTAGATCACAAACTTGATCCAAAGCCAACAGGGCACTGGTACCCAAGGAGTTAATTAGTGTAAATGTAAGGGTACACCCTGAGACTTCTTCTCTGGGGTTGGTTTTATGCTGAGAGAAACCAAAATTGCACACACCCATTTTTCATGAAAATTCCTCTCTTCTACTCAATTTGAAATGTTATCTCTCTCCCCCCCCCTGCTCTTTTTTTTTTTTTTTTTTTTTTTTTTTTTTTTTTTTTTTTGGTGCTGGGGATCAAACCCAGGGCCTTGTACATGCCAGGCAAGCACTCTACCAACTGAGCTATACCTCCAGCCTGAAGTGTTCTCATTTTTAAAGTACATGGAACTGACTAATTACATATTTGGGCATCTCAGTTATGCAAGACAAATGGATAGTTTATGTTCTAAAGAAATTCATTTAGTGACTTGCATACTAATCTAACACACTAAAATGATTTTGTTAAATGATTTTGATTTTGTTTTGTTAAATAATTCTAAGATCACAAAGGAGAGGATATTTATATTCTACTTTTTTCTTACTTTATTACTTTTCACTCTAGCACTGTGGAATTCAAGGAGGATAACCAGATTGAAATAGGAGAGAAATAATCACATGGATACATATAATCTCAGTCACATGAAAACTATTTCAGAAAATAAGTTACTTCAGGTATTTCATTAAAAAATATAATAGACAAAAAAAATAATGGATGGTAATTAAAAATGGTAACTGAAAATTAAGTGAATTTAAAAATAAATTGGCATACTATATGATTTTTAGCTGATTATGCCCCAAACAGAACTTGCTGAGCAGCACAAAAAAAGCAATCTGGGCCCAGGATCTCAAGAAGCAATTTGGAAGTAAAGTTGTCACCTATTTTTCTTAGAAGAAAGGGTAAAAAGGGGGGCATGGACGAGAAGGAAGGATAGATGCAAGAACTGAGGAGGGAGGGAGGCCGGGAGAGGGCAGGAAGGAGAACCCAGAGAGAAAGATAAGAAAAGAAAGAGAGAAATAAATGAAAAAAGAGAAAGAAAGAAAAGGAGTAAAGGAGAGAGAGGGAAAAGAAAAGATGCAATAAAGGGCTACTGCTGTATACTTTGCTCAAAATAAAAATTATTTCTGGGAAATGTGATTTTTAAGAAAAGAATTAGTTTCATGAGGTGTGTGAGCATGTGCATGGGTGTGTGTGTGCCTGTGCCTGTGTGTGTGTGTGTGCGTGTGTGTGCGTGTGTGCATGTGTGTGTGTGTGTGTGTGTCTACTCCTTCTTTACATTTTTACTATAAAGGGCCCCCTTTTTTTCATTTCAAAAGGTGGACTCCACACCAAAACTCTGTATCCCAAGACCAAGATTTGATTTTCCCTTTAGTAGAGTATTTCTCCAAAATTTCACATTAATCTATTAACTAAAATAGCACCTTACTGTTTGCTTATAAACTCTATAAGGGAACAGTTTCTGAACATTAGTGCTAAGCATCAACCTCAGCAGAACACAAAGCTATCCCATGCCCACCTGTCAGAGAAGCTCATCCAAAAGACAAGGTGTAGGTCTCTCCTTTGTAACTCATTAGTTACTTAGGCAAAAGGAAAAAAAAAAAAAAACAGTAATGCTTTCATAACAACTAGGCTCAAGGTCCCTCCAATATAACCTATTTATTGGTATTTTTAATACAGAGAGTAGGAGATACAAGTGATGATAACAGAATAACAGGAAAGGACACTTTCTTACAACTTAGAAGGACCCAGGCAAAATTGCCAGGCAAAATTTTGAAATCAATAAAATCCCCTTGCTGGCATCTTTTTTTAAAAAATTTATAATAGTAGTATGTATTACAATTCATAGTTGCTGGCATCTTTTGATGTTTCTTTCCAGCCGAGATTTCTTTGGTTTATCCTGTTTAGAATTTGCTCAGTTTCATGAAACTTTAGGTTTATATCTTTTACCAAATTTGGGAAATTTTTCAGTCATTATTTTTTCTGATACTTTTCCAGTCCCACACTCGTTTTCCTCAGGAATTATGGCAACATGAAAGTTACCTCTTTTGTTGAATTTTCAATGAGCCTGAGGATTTTTAACTTTTTTTCCCCAATGATTTCCTCTCTGAAGTTCAGATTGGGTAACTTTGCTTCATTGTTTTTTTGTTTTTTGTTTTTTTTTTTTTAATCTTCAAGTTCCTGGTTCTTTCTTCTGTCCTCCTCATTCTGCTGTTGAGCCCTGTCCTGCAGTGCTTTTCTTCTTTTCAGGCTTTTCTTTTCCTTAGCTTCAGAACTTACAGAACTTTCTTAAGTCCTAAAATTTCCACAAAGAATCCTAGAGTCAGAGGGGAAAAGGCAGTGGTCAGCTCAAATCATTCATTTTTCTTTGTGCATGTGAAATATTTTTAAGAGAGAAACTTATCAAAAATAAGAAATGTCTATAGTAGAGTAGGGAAGTAACTCTTTTAATTTTTTTCTTTCTTTTCTTCCTTCCTTCCCTTTTTCTTTCATTCCTTCTAAAGGCAGATTTCCACAAGGAAAGATATCAAAGAAAAATATCTTGTTGAACTTAAAGTTTAAAAAAATTTAAAATAATGATAGTGATAAAAAAAAAAAAGAGGGAGAAAATGGCCAAAGGGAAAAAATAAAAATATTTTCTCTTACTTTTTATTTTTCATCTTTAATTTGGGTTTCTGGGTGTGCTGAGATTTTATTTACTTGACTCCTAGACTTTTATTGTCTCCACCTATAATTTCTTCAGTGACCTGAATTTATTGAGAGTCCAAGGACACATAAGGAAATTAAGTAAAAGGAAAAAATCAACTTGCATACACAGTAGGTAAGCAGAATGTCTCATAAATCAAAGAGACAAGATGCTGCTTTTTACTCATTTTTTTCTGAAATAAAATACAATCCTTTTTTGTGCAAAATATATAAAGAAATAAAGAAGTGAATTTTCAAGAAGATGGAAATGCAAACTACCCTAATCATTACACATTAAGTACATTTATCAAATTATCACATTGATCCCCATAAACATATATAATTAAAATAATTTTTAAAATATAGCAATATGATCTACTATAGAAAAATCACAGTATTAACTTAGAAAATGCACACAGTTATTTCATTTTACATTATTGGATGGGGAGTATGAAATTATTAGCTTTCAAATGTTTTTCTGTGAATGCTCCTAACAGTTCCAAAATTAGGAAGACCAGGCAAAAGAGAATCATTTTCATATTTACTTTTATTTTTCTTCCCAAACAAGTATTTATTCTTTTTTAAAATATTTTTTAGTTGTAGTTGGACACAGTACCTTTATTTATTTATTTTTATGTAGTGCTGAGAATCGAACCCAGAGTTTTGCGCGTGCTAGCCAAGTGCTCTACCGCTGAGCCACACAGCCCAAATATTTATTCTTTAAACCATAATTTGTAGGGAAAAATTGGATTGAAGACAAAGTGGAAGCAGTATTTGTCAAATCTATGGAAGCACAGCCGTACTTTGCACAACTCAGTTTGTAACTTTTGGAACATTATAAAAGAACCAATCACACAATTATCAGTATATTTTTTAAAGCCCATATGCCACGACAAATTTAATGTCACCACCATGAATGCATATCATTTACAGAAACATCATGTGAAGTATGCCATGATGCTTAGACAATTGCAGGCAGCCAAATACCACCTTCTCTCTAACTACACCCTCTCAGTTGTGTATCCACTTAGTATATCAACTACTAGGAAATGATATGATTCTATGAAAAATAATTATACTGCATTATCAAGAAAGAGAAAAACATCATGTCTTTAAAGAGTGAAGAAAAACATCACTAAAAAAAAAAAAAAAAAAAAAAAAAAAACTTTAAGATGCTTCATCCAACACTTAAATTTAGGAAATATTGCACCCCATCATGCTACCTGACCTATTTCTGTATCTCAGAGAGAATCTGGTCCAACCTGTGATTTTATAGATGAGGAGGCAGAGATGATTTTTCACAACAAATCTCCAGAAGTTTCCCTTATTGTATTCAGCATCAGATCACCACACACACACACATTCACAAGCACTCGTGTTCACTTCTGTACACCCAAGGACAGAGATAAATAGAATCTTCTTTGATGTAGTAAAATGTCAGTGCATCTCAAGGACAGTCCTTGAGCAACTTCTGCTTTGTCAAGAGTTGCACAATCTAAGGCCTCAAAAGACACATTCTTCCATATCTTTAAGAGAAAGAGAGTGTGTTTGAGAAATGCTTTGACTTCATAGTGTTCAAATACTAATTGTGTGATCTTGGGCAGTTCATCAACCATCCCAACCTCAATTTGTTCATCTTACATTAGAAAACTAGTACATAATTTTTAGAAGAGTCATGAAGATAAAGTTATAGTAATAACTAATTTATAGAATACATTCTGAATGAGGTCTACATTGCAGGTAGGGCTGCTACTAGACATATTCAACAATTCCATCTCTAGGAATTTATTTTACTGGTATAATGGCATGTGTATCAAATAACATGTACACATGGTATTCCCTGTTGTATTGTTTGTAGTAGCCAAAGTTTGGAAATCAAGTATCCATTGATAGTGTATGGGTTAAATAAATCTGATACCATACAATAAAATGAATTTTTGAAGTAATTTTTAAATGCTATTATATATACATATGAAATAGTCAGAAAGATTAAAAAAAAGACACACTAGATAAGAAGGATGGATGGATGGATAGATAAATACACTTTATGTGCACTGAATGTTTATGGAAAGAATAAACTAAAATATTTGTCCCTCTGAGAAAGAGATTTGAATAGCTGGAAACGAGGATAGAAAGAATAATTACTTTTTATGGTACACCTCTTTTTAATTGTTGTTCTTTGTTCTGTGTAAATATATTCCCTATTGAAAGAAAAATACATAAAAATGTATAACTTCAATTATTTAGGAAACTACTATAAGAGTATAAGATTGCTTATATGTTTTTTTTTTCATGTGTTTGCTTTTGTGTGTTTGTTCGTTAAACTTTATAACAGATTTAAAGGGTAGGAGTAGCTAATTAAGGTCATGCTTTCAAAGAATAATTAAAAGCATTAAAACCAGCACCAACAGTGATATTAATATTTTACACCAAAATTGTCAGCTTGATTGACTTAACACAATTATAAAAGAAGTTGATTGCACAGCTAGCCACTGTATAATGTTTGTTTATAGCAGTTATCATTGAAAAAACTGAAAAAGTGAGTGTATAAAATTGTGGTTGCTTGGGCAAGGTGAGGGAGGCTTTCCCTAAACATGCACATACATAAACATTAACACAACATATGCCCACATACATGTATGTGAGAACCTGAAATTCATCCTACTAAGCCACTGAGAATCATTCATTTACAATAGATATGTGCCAAATTTAAGTGCCATTGGAAGCTAAATACAAATACTAATTAAATAATTCTGTAGTTTATTTGAACAAAATTAAAATCTTTTTCAGTAACTTTAAATTTGGCATTTTGTTAATTGTTTTTTGATCCACAAAACATTTATGATCATTTCATCTTTCTGCTTTTGCTTCTTGGCACTAATAAGTGATGGGAGGCATCACCTTCTAACAGTTGTCAGTCACAACTCAATCCTAGAAAGCAGTATGCAGACAAACTGGTAAACGGAAAAAACAACTGCCTAGTGGAGCAATGGCAGGGTGTCTGGCGAGTGCTATCAGTAATCGTGAAAAGGGAAGGCAAAGATTCTTCTGTGACATTTTATGTTCTGTTCGTGTATGTAACAGAAAGAGGAAAAAAAACAGAACTAATTGAAATCACTTAATGCTACAAAGAATGAGCATTATTTCTTTCTGGAGTAGATGGCCTTTTGTTTAGCAAAACACCTTGACCAGACACTTGGGTTTGATGCTGAAGCCCCCAAGGCCTACTTTGGAAAAGAACAGAACAAGACCTTTCTTATTTGCTTTACATTAAAAAGAAGGAGAATGCACTATGAGTTGTACACATTAAAAATTATAAAAAAGAAAAACAAAACAAAAAAAAAAAAAAAAGAAGGAGAGGGGGCTGGGGTTGTGGCTCAGCGGTAGAGCACTCGCCTAGTGCGTGTGCGGCCCGGGTTTGATCCTCAGCACCACATACAAATAAACGCATTGTGTACAACTAAAGCAAATAAATAAATATTAAAAAAAAAAAAAGGAGAAAGAGAAGGAGAAACAGAAGAAGACAAAAGCAAATGGAGACTACCAACTTGGAGGCCAGAGAAAGAGGGCAAGAACTGTATAAAAGGCAAGGAGCACAAAACTAATTTTTATAGGTACTATCATTTTTAATTCAAACATATACAAAGGTAGAAAAAAATAGTACCCATGAACCTAGCTGAACTCCTAGCCCAGACTAAACAAATTACCAATTTTCTGTTCTTCTACTTTCATTTATTTCTTCCTCCACTCTTTTTAAAAATGTTTTGCAGCAAATTTCATTTGATCTGTAGATATCTCAGTATTTATCACTGACAGATTAAACACGACCACAGTACCACTATAAAACCCAACAAAATTAGCATTACTTCCTTAATATCATCTAATTTCTGAGGTCAGTTAATTATGAGTTTCTCAAAAAGTAATTTTTTTTTTTTTTTTTTTTTTTTTTTTTTTTTTTGTTGTGGTACCGGGGATTGAACTCAGGGGCACTCGACCACTGGGCCACATCCCCAGCCCTTTTTTTTTTGTATTTTATTATGTATTTTATTAGAGACAGGGTCTCACTGAGTTGCTAAGTGCCTCGCCATTGCTGAGGCTGGCTTTGAACTCGCGATCCTCCTGCCTCAGCCTCCCAAAGTGCTGGGATTACAGGCGTGCGCCACCGCGCCCGGCTTCAAAAAGTAATTTTTTAACAGTTCATCAGGATTCAAGCAATTTTTTTTTAATATACAAACACATTTATTAAAGCTTTTAGTAGATAATATTTTTTAAATTTGTAATTTATTTCAAGGCATATTGTTGCCAGAACAGTCTATCAAAATTATTATCTATGTTCCTCCTATCAACATGTTTTTATTGAGAATATTAAGTTAAAGTACAATGATCAAAATAGTAAAAAAAAAAAATTAAAATAAAAAAAAACTTAATTTTGATTTTTTTTAACCAAAGAGAAATATGGTTTTTGTTCTTACCAAAGGATTGGAAATATTTTCTCTTTCAAAATTTGTTTTATATTTGTATCAACCAATAATATTAGTATATTTCATTTGTGTTTTCTCATTTCTCCCTGAAGTTACATTACATTAATACCTCAGGGTATTAATTAATTGCCTGTTGGGTACATATTCAAATATCAATTCAAATGTTGATTCCTTCCCACCTCAACTCTGGTAACTCTTAGTAACTCTAAGTTACTATGGGTTCAGTTGAATATTCCAAAGCCATCTTGCGTCTAGGATTCCCTGGAGTGGGTTTCTAAATTCTTTTTCTTCACTTGTTGTATGGGATACACAGAAGGACGGTATTCAACTGACATACGCCTGTGTGGTGTACAGGCTAGCATGCACTTTGGTTGGTATTCCACTTATCTGTGGCTGCATAACAGTAAAATGATGACAGCATTTATCTTGCTCATGAACCTGTTTGAGGAGGGCTTGAAGAGTCCAGTGTCTGTTTTACTCAGAAGCTGGGGTGGAGAAAACAAACACTGCACGTAAAGCAATCAGGCAGCTGGAATTAGCGGAAGGCTTTCTCACATGTCTGATGGTTGATGCTTCCTGTTGGAATCCAAGCAAGTTTTATAATGTACTGCATGTTGCACATCTTAGGTTTCTTACCTAGGTATAAATCCTCCCCCTGCATTTCTTTCCATTCATTTTCTATTTTTTTGTATGTCATATTGTCATTATTGCCAATATTTCTCATAAATTTATAGATATAGGGGCTTGATTAGATTCAGGGTCAGGTATTTTAATGTTTGTTTAATTAAATTTAGTTTCTAACTGATAAATAAAAAGAAAATTGTACATATTGATGTTCACATAAGTATATACATTGTGTAATGATTAAAACAAGTTAAACATATCTATTAAGGAGCATGAAATTCTTCATAGCCAACTTTTTAGATAAGGATAGCATAATCCCATCATTGAATAACAAAAACTTATGGGGAAAAGGAGCCAAATGATGAGAGGCCCACAGAAGAAGTAAGGTAAGCACAAATAAGGGGCATATCAGCAGCTGGGGAGGGTGAGGCAGGAGATCTAGAGATCAAAGCCAGCCTTAGCAACAGTGAGGCACTAAGCAATTCAGTGAGACCCTGTCTCTAAATAAAATACAAAATAGGGTTGGGGATGTGGCTCAGTGGTCGAGTGCCCCTGAGTTCAGACTCTGGTTACCCCCACACCACCCCCCCAAAAAAAAGGACAGCAGAAGACAAGTCCTCCAGAATGTGGCCACTTTTCTCTTTGTTTATGCTGGGGAAAGTTGACATTTGGTGGATGTACAGCTGCAAAAGAAAAGAATAGACAAAAATAAGATATCGGTGAAATATATACTATGCTTACCAATAATAATTCACCTCAATCACCTGCAAAAAAGAAAAAGAAAAGAAAAGAAAAATTTCCCTTTACACTCTCCATCTCTTTGATGATCAATAAAAACCAATATAAAAAGTTCTCATGCATATTTGAATGCTCTAGATGCACTAAAGCAAAAACAGTCTTTGAAGACCCCATCTGGGTAGTAGTTTGATTCTGGAATTTTGTTTTGCATGAATATGTAGATCACAAATGGGTTTACTTAATTACCACCTGTATCCCTTTTTTAATAGTTACATGAAAATCCTCATATTTAAAATTACACCAGGCTATTACTTCTATTTATGTAAATAAACCTGGTCTCTAAATCTAACAACCTTACCTAATATTTGAAATTAATTTTTTAAAATGCACTTTTATGCATCTCACATTATTTTCATGAAACATTCCATCAGAAGGAAGACAAAAAAGAAAAAAACAGGACATACTAGTCTAGTGGCAGTGACAGATACTAGATATTAGAGAGGCATATAGAAAATCTCTTTCATTGCGAACACTCTGAATGACATCCAAATCAAGATAAATATCAGATGGATCTGAATTTTTTTAAAAGGTCTGAAACCCATTAAGTGAACAGAAATGTTTTCTTGCAGTAGGAAAAAGGAAGAGAGAAAGAGCAAGAGAAAGAGAAATATAAAACTGCACAGATAAAGAATAATCTAATAAGACAGTTTAGAAATTCTTGGGCTCAGTATTTTATTACAAACAAAATTAGTTCTTCTGCCTACTTAATAGAAATATTAATTGGGAAATCTCTCCAACAACAAACTATAGCTGAACGATTCTCAATTACTCAGTCATAAAGAATAGTTCAAAGGTGTGGTGCAATATAGAGGGTTGTTTACTTTGGGCTCAATATTAATTTCTAATTAAGATTTTACCTGGCCAACTTCAACCTGTTTATGATCCTTGAACATACTTCATCCAGGGGCAAGGAATGGCCAAAAATATATTTTATACTTTGTATGTGTTTATATTTTGAGTTTCTTTTTAATGCTTTCCATTGAAGTGTAACATTTAAAAGTGTCCAGATTCTAAGTGTACAGTTTTTATGAGTGTTCACACAGTAAATATGACTATGAACTTTAACCCAGCTCTGTGAATGGAATATCAGCTATCATCCCATCCTGTCTCATGACTCTACCTACAATTCCCTATTTCTCAAGGCACACGACATTTTGACTTCACACACTGTACACCTTTTCTCCTAATTTTGAACTCCACATAAATGGAAGTCCACAATGGGGCTCTCTTGGTCTGACCTCTTTCACTCATGCTGTGAACCCACCACTGGGTGTCCTGTGATTGAGGTGCATTCACTTTCATGTCCACAATGTGGATGTGTCTCCATTCTAGGGTGGAGCACACCTGAGTAGTTTTATCATTGTGCCTTTACAAATAATGTTGCCGTGGGCATTTTATATGTCTTTTGACAAATGATGTACACATATGTTTTGGCTATATGCCTAGGACTGGATTATTTATGTCCAATAACCAGCTTTAATTGATACTGATCTAGAGTTTTCCACTATAATCAAACCACTTTACACCCTCATCTCAGTGTCCTGTAGTTCTAGAATAGGATCTTGTTAATACTTTCTTTCAGGTGCGGGCTTTTTCTTCACTGGTTTGATTTCAAATGTAGCCATTCTTCTGGATGTAATGTAGTTCATCATAGTGCTTTTAATCTCTATTTTTCTGAAAGTTGCTGAGATAAAGCTGGTGTTTTTGATAGCCTCTTCTGTGAAGTGCCTATTCAAATATTTTCCCATTCTTCTATTATATTTTTCGTTTTTTACTTATTAATTTATGAGAGCTTTTGGTCCTTTGCTGGATACTCATTCCAAGTACATAATTTTGCCCTATGGCTTATTTCCTTAATATTTTCCAAATCTGATATTTTAAAATTTATACTGTAATGCCACATGCATAACCAAGAGTTTATTTTTCCAAGAAAATAGAGGTAGACAACAAAGAGGAAACATGACCCAGGCATACTGAGAAGACTAAAATAAGATTTCATTAGGAACATGTATGCCATTTGGTCTTAACATTTCTCAGTTTTCTCATTTCTAGGGTGATGATGCATATTTGTTTTTTTTTAGCAGAATCTCATATAGTGTTAAACTACCTAGAATAGCAAAATAAAAAGGTAGTGGGAGAGATTAATATATTAATTTGTAATGCCAAAATCTTGTGAAAATAAACTAATGTTAGTCGTTTAAACTTATGCACCTTGGTCTATCTTCCTTTAGTACTCTTCTTCATAAACTCAGCACTAGTAGAAATTTTGTTAAAATCTATCACAGAAAACAATTATCCTCAACACAGATGGCAGTATAAAAGACAAAGAGGAAACAGCTCAGTGAAGAATCAGAGAAATTCACCCAGACTTCACATTCTTTCAGGAGAAATTTGTATCTAGAGAGTGTTAATTAATTGCATTGATCAAAATCAAAATATTCAAAGAAAACACGGCATCTTGGTTTTTGTATAGTTTAGTGGAAAGATGTGGTATGATACAGAGGGGGAAAAGGCTGACCATATGAGTTTCAATCTCAAGCATTTATGCTTTGCATAAATGGGAAGTCTAGGAAATGTATTTACCTTTCCTAACCTCACTTTTTTATTCCAATGGGTCTAATATTTACAAGGCTTTGTGAAAATTATAGGTAATTAATTTACTGTTCCCTGACACATAGAAACTTAATAACTAAATAAAATTTTTAAAAATTATGTTTATATTTTTTAAAAAGTCATAAAATTTATGATTGTCATCACTTAAAAAGATTTTTTAATGATAAACAAAGGAATGAGGTTTGGGGTTCACTATTTTAGAATCTGGAAACATTTTCCTTTTAAGAAAAATTTATAATGTTCATATCAATTACCAAGCATTTTAGTGTCTTTAAGTTATGGAACACTTGTATTGATTTTGCTGGAAAATTCAGGCACAAATCTAAGGAATGCCCATTTCACTCACTCCAAAGAGCAATCATTTAATTGGGTTAACGTATTTACAATTTTTCTTGAACACCGTCTTGTAAAGTAAGCTTAAATTCAATTAAGTTGTTTCGGAGGTCTGCAAAAGTTTCCTGAGTCCATTTACCAAGCCCTAGACTAAAATATAAGTCCTACTCATCTATAAACTCTCACCTATTGAGCAGCAGATAGTTCAACTCAGTCACTATGTGTGTCCCATGAAATATTCCTTTGAAAATTTACATCATGTCTTATTTCTATACCACCAAACATTCCACAAGAACAAAACCCTGTATGTCCCAAGACTGTGGTAGACTATATCATAGTTCATAATTATTTGATTTATCCTCCTGAGAGAGGATAAATTACATCCCCATCCCTGTTTTGGGCCTACTCTGTTGAATTCAGTTAGACCTTATGACTTACTCTGGAAAATAAACACAATTGGAGATGACCTGTGTCACTTCTGGGATAGATCTTGGAAAGCACAATCTCTTTCCTCTGCCCTGAGACTGTGGAAGTGTAGGCTGTTGTAGCCCCCATTAGTGTGGGTCCCTGAGTGCCTCTGTTGAGCTGCCCTCCTGCACAAAACATGCAGCATGGGTAGGAAATAAACTCTGTTGTGATAATCTGTTAAATTGTCTGTTCCCCCCAAAATAACCTCTCCCATCCTGTCAGATAGAACCCACAAGCTGTAGGCTCTTTGGGGGCTCCAAAATTCACATGGTCTCAGCTGCCAAGGTGATACTTTAGGAGGTGAGGCCTTGGGGAGGTTTATAAGTCATGAGAGTAGAACCCTCGTGAACAGGATCATGTCCTTATAAAAAGAGGCCTCAGAGAATTCCCTTGTTCTTCCACCAGATGAAAGCATAGTGAGAAGGCTGCCTATGGATCAGGAAGCAGGCTGGCACCAGACAAAGAATCTGCCAGTGCCTTGGTCATGGACTTCCCAGTCTATAGAAGAACCATGAGAAACTAATTCCTGTTGTCTATAAGCCACCCAGTGTGCGGTATTAGAGCAGCCTGAATGAACTCAAATACCACAAAACAAAAAGACACATTAGCCAAAATTATGCTCTATGAAGTATCCGTTTATAACGGAGATATTTAAAAATAGGAGACTGTGGAATTCCGCAAGATACAAAAAAGAAAGTCTTGTTACTCATGACTGATTAAGATTCTACTCTCCTAATAATCATTACCTTCCTAGTAACAAATATTCTGCCATGCTGGAAAAAATTTTTAAAGAAAATATTTAAGTAGAGTGAAAGATTGGAAAATATCTGATTATTATTTTACCTAGAAAATGTGTTTAAAGACATTAACACAAGATTTTCTAAGACTTTAAAAATAGCAATAACCACCAGGCATGGTGGCACATGCCTGTAATCCCAGCGGCTCAGGAACCTAAGGTAGGAGGATTACAAGTTCAAAGCCAGCCTCAGCCAAAAGAAGGTGCTAAGCAACTCAGTGAGACTTGTCTCTAAACAAAATACAAAATAGGGCTGGGGATGTGGCTCAGTAGTTGAGTACCCCTGAGTTCAACCCCTGGTACTCCCCACCAAAACAAAACCAACTTCTTTAAGAATAATAATGGCAGAAAAAGACACTAATATTTAGTATATAAAGTAAATATTAAGAACTTTTTATAAACAGAGCAAATAATTATTATAACAATAAAAACAGCCATATACTAAAAACAGTGAAAGAATATTTGTCTACTGTAATCTAGGCAATGTACACACCAGAACAAACTACAGAATTGACATAATTTGCTTGGGAGAATTATAAGTAAAACATTAAACATTCTTTTGAAAAGCAAGTTCTTTTTTCTTTAAAATTACCATGATCAACAGTGATGCACTGCATACAAATGACTCACCAGAACAATAATAAATCAGGCATTTTTACACTGTAGGAAACAGCTCTGTCAGTGACTAGGGTTCAGAGTATACTATGATTATTCAGAGGATAACTTCTTTCAGTGAATTTTTACCAGTTTCTGCAGAAAAATGAAATGTTTTCCCTCTCTTGCAAATGGTTTATGGGCAAGTGCTATATATAGTGCTATATATCTACCTTAAATAGGAATGTACATTCCTAAACCAAAAATAGCATAATCAAATGTGAAGATAATAAATCAGCAAAAGTAAGAAAAGAAAGGCAATCCAGGTTAAATAGAGCTGAGGGTACCTGTGAGAAAGAGCAGAAAAGATTGTTTAAAATGCCTAGAATACGCTGTAGTACATACAGACTGCTACTTGTTCTGCCATATGTATTATTCCCATTTTCCTCAGTATCAGAACAGTTACTTCAAATAAAGAACTCTGTGGCCCAGCCTTCCCTGTAGGTAGGTGTGTCATATGCCTGCATTCTGGGCAACAGTTTGCTAGAAATGTTGTGTACAATTTCTAGAGTTGCTTAAAGGGAGTGAATGAACCCTTTCTCCTTTAATTTCTTCTTTCTCACTAAAAGGTGGTTAAACTGGCCAGAGCTGCCTCTAACTATAAAGTGAAGCTTCATGTTGAAGGGAAGCAACAAAACAGAAGGAGCCTAGGGCCCTGACTCTGTGGAGAGGTATATCATCTCAGAATCACCTATATTCACATGAAAGAGAAAATAAAGGTCTGTTTTTAATCCACTGGGGTTTTCTGTCACTTTCAGCTGAGCCTAATCCTAAATACTTTATCTTATGGTCTCCACTGTTTCCCCCCAAAATGCATGTGCTTAAACTTAATCTTAAACCAAATTGTGACTGTGTTTGGAGATAGGACCTTTTGAAAGGTAATTAAGTTTAATTGAGGCTGTGAGGGTGGGGCCCTCATCCAATAGGAACTGTGTCCTTATAAAAAGAGGAAAAGACACCAGACAGCTCTCTCTACATGCACACAGAGGAAAGACCCTGGGAGAAGACAGCCATCTACAATCCAGAGAGAGACCCCACCCAAAACTAACCCTGCTAACATAATGGTCTTGACTTTCCAGCCTCTAGGACTATGAGAAAATAAACTCCTTATGTTTAGGCACCCATTCTCTGGTAGGTTGCTACGACATCCCTGAAAGACTAATACAGTACAATAGTAAAGATCCAGAGCATCTCAGGCTTCACATGCCATGTTAAGGAACTAAGATGTTACTAAAAATACTTAGCAAGAGAGAGTAAAGTGATCAAAGTGTGATATATTAAAGTGATTGAAGAAAAGTGTTGCATTTATAATATTTTAATCATAACTTTCAAGAAAAAAAATTTATTTACTATACCTGTCAAATACTGACTTATTATATCTTATTTAATCCTCACACCAATACTGTGAGGTATTCTTACAACCATGCTGCAGATTAAGAATTCAAGTACAAAAGAGTTAAGTAAACTCCTTCCCAGACTGCACAGATAACAACTACCAAGCCATAATAGATCTTAGAACACACTCCAAAGCCTTTTAATTTTAACACACTGTGTAAAGCATGACTATGAAAGACATTATGGTTGGATATAAAAAAAAAAAAAAAAAACCATTTCTATGTCTTTAGAATGTAAAGTGAAATTGAAAGTGAGTGCAATTATCCAGATAGTTGAGTTGATTAAGAAAATACTAATTGAAATTAAAAGGGGTAGCTGTTCCAATTATTTTAAAATAATCTCAAACCTTATGTTCTTAAGAGTATTTTAAGTGTTTTATGCCTTTAAAAGAAGACAAGAAATTTTAAATTGATACTTCATATTAAATTTATGTGTACTTCAGAATCAAATTAATTCATTTTTATATAATTGACATGAAAACAAATGACTTTAATATTGGTAGGCAAATAATAGGCCACCAAATAATATCTGATTCCTTTCACTTGCATTGTTCTATAAAATTAGCTACAAGATAAAAACCTACATTGTATTTTCTGCTATTTTCAAAAAGCACTATTGTAAAAACTGATGTTTAAATTCAGAAAAAAATGTAGAACCAAGGAAATGCAGGAAGAAAGAAGAAAACCATATTTCTGTTATCCAGTGAAAATATTAATGATAATTTGATGATGCTACAGAGAGGTATTTATTGTTCTTTTTACTTTACCATTTTTTGTTTTGCCTTTTTAATTTAATTCAACAATGAATATATTCACTTTAGAATTTTCCAAAATCCCAGAATTACATAAAATAAAATGTGAAAATCCACATCTCACTTCTTTCCTTCTTTAAATACCCTAAAGAGAACCGCTTTTAGGATTCACAGCCTATCATCACAGAAAATGAACACACCTTCGTGAAAGGTTTGGTTAGCTGAAAGCTAGAGTGAGAATATCGGTAAATCTTTCCCCTCCATAAAATTAATAACAAGCTAGGTAGTGTTTCTTCAGAAAAAAAAATGCTGAAACTCATTAAGAACAGCAGGGTTCATAACATTGTAACTTGACTTATTCCTGCCACCCTCTTCCAATTCACTGTAACCTTGAAAATTAGTAGCTTCTCAACCACAACAGATGTGTAAATGAGAAGGCTTGCAGGTCACCAGAGAAGGCAGAAGTTTGGGTTCTTCTCAAAAAGTACCATCCCCATAGCATTAACTAAAATCCATTGAAAATACTCATTTACAGTGCAGTGTTACTACTTAAAGCTGGTTCTGAAGAACACTTCAATCCTAGGGCATTTGTTGAAAACAATCAGTGACAATTATTTCACATCATAACTACCTAAAGAAATAATACAAATAGCAAAGAACAATCTGACCAAAATCCTTAAATGAAGATCAGGAGCTGCCTGTGGGAGTTTTTGAAAAGCCATAAAACATTCCTGATGTCTAAAAGGCCACATCTATTCAAATGCCAAAACAATACCTAGAAAGGCCACAATCATAGGATTCTCTTTTGAAAAAGAATCCATAGAATGTACATATGAAAATTATTTTAAAGAACTGTCTCATGAAATTAGGGGATAGGGATTGACAAATCCAAAATCAGCAGACCAGACCAGCTAGGCTAAAGATCCAAGGAAGAGTTGATTTGCAGCCTTGACAAAAGACAATACAGAAGTAAAATTCCTTCTACCTCAGGGATCTCGGTCTTTTCCTAATAGTCATCAAGACATTGATGAGGCCTGTCCAATCTGCTTTACTTGAAGTCTAATGATCCAAGTGATAATCTTACTTACAAAATACCTTTGAAACAACACAGACTGACGTTTGATCAAATAACTGGGTACCAAATGTTTGCAAAGTTGCCAAGTAAGATTAACTATTGCAGCTACGCTTTCTCACCTTCGACTGATATTGAGGCTATGTGCAAGCAGAGAATAAAAACTAAAGCAGAATTATTAACTGCTGGAGAGTAAAAGGGGTGCACTCACACACAGACACACATAGAGAGTTATTAAAAAAGGGATAGAAGACTATTATTGTTCTAGGGTATTTAAGGAAATATCTGACCAATCATTAGGTAACCACTAAATTAATCGAGCAGATAGTTCAGCAGCCAGACACTATAAGAAATAAAGACTTGATAAAAATTGTGCACTAAAGTCATTAAACAAACAACAGACAAAAATAAAAGCAATGAAAATCCTGGGACTAGAAGGAAAGGTGGCTGTTCTCTAGATCACATTACAATATATGAAATGTCTAGTTTTCAACAACTGCAACAAAATTCAGAAAGAAAAAAAAACAAACAGGAAAGTTTTGCTTTTAGGTAGGAAAAAAATATCAATACAAACTATGCAGTTCCTGATGTTGGATTTACTAGAAAAATACTTTAAATAAACCACGAAGAATATGTTCAAAGAATTCCATGAATCTAAATGAAAGAAATCAAAGGTGATTATAAGAAAATTGCTTCAGTAATAAATAAATCAACAAAGAAATAGAAGTCAGCAAAGGAGGAAAGAAGAGAAAAAAAGACATGACATTTAAAAAGCAAGTAGAAAAATTATAAACATGGTAAGTTTGAATAATCACAACAAACTGAAGCAAATTAAACACACTGAAAAAAAGAAGATAGATATTGGCAGAAAAGACTTTTTAAAAATGACTATATGCTGTCTACAAAAGGTACATTTTAGATTCAAGGATACAAATGGTTGAAAGTTTAAAAATGGAAAATAATATACCGTGAAAAATTACATGAGAGTTTAAGTGGTTGCACCAATATGAATAAAAAGACATTAAGACAAATTTTTTTACTGGCAACAAAAAAAGAAAATTTTATAATGACACTAGGATCAAACTATCAAGAATACATAGCAATTGTAAACATATATACTCCTAACAGAGCTCCAAACACATGAAACACAAACCTAAGGAAATGAAGAAATTGACAACAATGAAAACTAGAGATGCTAATGCCCCACTTACAATAACAGAGAGAGCTATAGGGCAGAAGATCAACAAGGAAATATAACATTTGAACAACACTGTAATCCAAGAAGAACTAAAAGATATCTACAGAACACAGTATTATACACAAAAGTCATATTCTCCAGGATAGATGATATGCCAAACCATAAAACAAGTCTCTCACTAGATTTAAATGGATTGAAATCATATAAGGTACCATCTCTGACCATAATAGATTTAAATTAGAAATCAACAAAAGTTAGAAATCTGGGGGAATTCATGAAAAGAGGAAAATGATACAACAAACTCCTCAAAAAATAATGTGCCAAGAATAAAAATCTTGCCGAGAATAAAAGGAAAAGCACAATTCACCAACATGTATGGCAGGAAGCTAAAATGGTGATAGAAGAAAATCCTTATCAACAATTGCTTGTCTTAAAATATAAGAAAAATAATTGCTTGTCTTAAAATATAACACAAATTTCACTTTTTAAAAGTTAATTTTGTATTCTTTCTTCTCTTGATCATGGTTCTTAGCTGTAAGCAACAGAATCCTCTTTTACTGATTTAGGCAGAAAAGGAATTTATTGAATATGAGATAATTTACAGAATGCTGGGGAGGACAGGTAAAACAGACCAGAGACTAAGCTTCCAGGATTAAAAAAAAAAAAAAAAAAGGCCAAAATTACGGTCAGAAAATAGCAACTATAGCTAGTATCACCTCTGAAATTGCCACCAAAGATCAGGCCTAGGATTTTCTTTGTGAGCATATAATAGACACCACTGTTGCATCACAAAAAATGATCTTGCCACCAGAGCCAGATGGGAGCAAAACAGAAACTCCAAGCATTGTCTGTTTTCTCCAAATTAAAGTCTCACATACATACATCCAATTGGCTCACCTAGGTCATGTGCCTATGGTCCTGCAAAGAAAGGTCCTGAGAATTTGAGTTCTCACTTTCCTATCAGAGACACTACTCATAATATTAAAATCTTTCCCAAGCATACAAAAACATGGTGATCACACATAAAGCGGATGCCTACAATATATTTTCAGCAAAATAGTCACCCAATATTTTTTTTTCAAATTTTCTGCTTAGAAAGATCAGTAAAGGAAAGGAAAGGGGTCGGGGGACACAACACAACTGGGTACTCAATTAGAGCAAATTATATTCCACACTTTTATAATTATGTCAAAATGAATCCTAATATTATGTATGACTAAAAAGAATCGATAAAATATTTCTGCTTATTTTAAATTAATATATTTTATCTACCCTAAAATCTCTATAGAGTGTAAAATTGAAAAATATAATTTAGATATTGCAATTTCATCAGAATCCAAAAATAAGGAGCATGGTCTCTGAAGCCAGACTGCCCCTGCTTGAATTCCAGCTTTACCTCTTACTAGTTGTGTGAATCATGCAAATTAATTTCCTCTGACCTCATAGATAAAATGGAAATAGTTAAAATGCCTACTTCATAGGATTCTCTTGTGCATCAAATAAACAATGCCAGGCCTAAAATAAACACTTAGTGTTTTAGTGGTTTTTTTCTAGTCTTCTTCCCCAAGGTATTCTTTGTCCTGCTTGAAATTTTTTCCATTTACTTCTACCCTTAACTTCTGCCCTTAGCAAGTTTTCAGTCTAAGCTGTCAAATTCTGTTCTATTTCACAACTCTGCACCTTAGACATTTGCTTCTGATGCGGAACTCTGTTAAATGCTATCTGAAATGATTTGTAAACTGTGTCTTGATTGTCCAATACAGCAGTACAAATACATTACCCTACATTGTAATTATAGTACAAATATACTACAAATACATTACACCATCTAAGTTTGGCAATAAGATTTTAAAGTAAATGTTGAGAAGTGAATATTAAAATTCTCCTTTTAGATTTCAGGAAAATGAAGCACAAAGAATTTGATTTCCATTGATTGAAATCTTGCTGCTATAACAAACTACTACTAACTTTATGACTTAACCCTGATTTATTCTTACAGTGCTGGAAGTAAGAAGTCCAAAATGGATAATGTTGAGCTAACGCAAGATGTTGGCAGCACTAGGTTCCTTCTGCAGGCTCTTGGAAAGAATCCACTTCTTGAGGCCACCCAATTTGTTTGAAATATTTTTCTTTCATCTTCTAAGCCAGCAACAGTGAGTCAAGTCCTCCTCACCTGCCATTTCCCTGGTTTTCTCATTTTGTTTTCCTCTGCCACTTGTCAGAACCCTAGTGATTACATTAGATCCAACAGGATAATCTGAGATAACCTTCCTATGTCAATGCCAGTTGATTTGTTACCTTATCTGCAACCTTAATTCCCCTTTACCATGTAAGGTAACATCTCCACAGGTTCCAGGAAGTAGGATGTGCAGCTCTTCCCATTATTCTGCCTGTGACAGTTTCTTAAAATCTGTTTTTCCCTGGCTTTACCACTCTAGCTAGCCGACCCCCTCCTCTCTCTCTCTCTCAGTCTCTCCCTTCCCCTTCCATTTGCCCACTTATCATACGCTAGGCCATTCCAAACTATGTAACAAAATTTGGTTTGGTCTAGCTATGATATTAAAAATATTCTCAGTAATTATCTAGATCAGAATGGAATTAATCCTGCTGATGGCTATACTCCTGATTCTAATGACTCCGGGTTCCAGGGGACTTACACATTCTGTTTTAATCAGCAGTTTTGCTGCTTTGACCAAAAAAAACTGACAAGAACAATTTTAAGGAAGAAAAGTTTACTTGGGGCTCACGGTTTGAGAGGTTTTAGTCCATAAACGGCCAGCTCCATTCCTTGGGGCACAAGGTGAGGCAGAACATCATGACAGAAGAATGAAGGAAAGTGCTGGGAACATGGCACCCAGCAAGCAAAGAGAGAGCTCTCCTCAACAAGGATAAAATATAAACCTCCATGGCACGCCCCGGGGGCCCAACCTTCTCTAGCCGCACCCTACCTGCCTATAGCTACCACTCAGTTAATCCCTTGCGGGGGATTAATTCACTGATTGACTAAAATAACCCAGTCATTTCACCTCTAAACCTTCTTACATCATCTAACACATGAGCTTTTGTGGGATACCTCATACCCAAACCATAACACCTTCCAATGAGCCATATCTCCTTTTTAGTACCTGAACAATTGCCCCACAACTCTGAAAGCAAGTTTGGGTTCTGCAACTCAACTTATCCTATCTATACCTCTGGCCCAAAAATAACGATTCTCAGAATAACTACACAGTAGGAAATACCAGATCATTCATGCAAACATCAAATCTTATACATACACTCCCTTCGCAATTAGTATAAGGCTTTGTGTAAGAGTGGGTACTCAAAAGAGTTAGTAAATGAATAAAGAAGCATCTCCTAAAAATAATAAAACCATGTTTAATATTTCCTTAGCTCCTTTGTTTAGAAAAGTTTTAAATATTAACAGTTCATTTTATGTCTATATTTTGCTTAAACTTCATGATATGTCTAATGTATAAACTTGGAGGGATTTGGCAAATTTATTTAAATGTCTTTTAAAATAAGACTGTACTCCCATCAAGAACTCCAATGTGGAACACAGATCAAAGTTCACAAAATACTGACTGTAAAAATCATGATTTTCAACTCCTATTGAAATCTAATCAAGGCCAAAAGGAATCTATTTAATTGTACTTGAGTTTATAAATAGATTTTAACTCAAGGATATTTTCTTAGCCAAACCTTAGTCTTTTTTCATTCTTCATTCCACCATGAATCAGAATTTTGTTTTCCAAATAATGCAACTATACTGTTTAAGCATTCAGTGTTATAACCAATGTATTTATTAATTGTGAAATTTTCAGATATTGGATTGGGCCACTAGTGGATATTTTGAAAAGCAGGACTTTTGTAATATTATCATGCAATAAGCTACTTACTCAAGGTCAACCGTAATGACACAATTGTCATCCCATCCTTGCATGACAATTGGATAAAGACCTGGAAAACATACCAAACCATCACATTTTCTCTTATTATAAATATCCTTAGAATTATAAATTGTTATACAGCACCATCAACTAGGACACTTATTAACCAACAGCACAAGGCTCAATTTGAACTGCTTTGGTTTCTCATTTTACATTAGAACCCACCTTTATTGTTAGGTGAATACAATTCCATTTTGATTCTTCATTATTCTTCATTAGGTGAAATTTTAAATAAAATTATTCATAATTTTACATGAATAAATTTTTATATTTCTTCTGCAAAAAAAACACTTGATGATGCAAAACAAATAAATCTGCAGAGACATCTCCCTTAGACTTCATTCTACATAAAGATAATGCAAATAGTAGGTAGGTAAAGGTGAAAACTCTTCGCTTTTATCAAATGTTGTAAATTTCAATTTCTAAAATTATCATAAGTTGATGGTCTTGGAAAACTCATTAAATACAGCTTCCCCCAATTTCATATAAATTGCAATATATTGGAAATATTTTTTAAATGACAGTATAAAGATTTGTTTCAGGGAATTCAAAGTCCAGCTGAATCTCTAATAAATACCTTCTTAAAATATTGTATAATAAATACCTTCTTCATATGTAAAATAGCAAAGTCACAACATCACACAAATGATAAATACTTTGCATGTCATATGATTAACCATTTTTTCTTTGATTCTAAGAGAAGATGAATAAAATATTGATATATTGATAATGTTTGAAACTAGATGATGGATAAATGAAGTCTCTATTTTTATGTATGTTAACAATTTTATAATAAAAAAGTTAATGCAAAAAGTAATGAAGAGAGCAGATGACAGTGATTGACATATCTGATCTGAAGAGAGATGTTTAATAGGTGTCAATCACAATTCATTGTGATTCTCATCTGGCAAATTTTTATGTACATAGCTTACAGGACATTCATCTTTGGCAAAGGAATGGTGGATGACAAGGGGAAATATCAATCTTATAAACTAAAGAATTTGTGCTGAAGTAACTAAAAGAAAACAAATTCTCTTATTATCATACAGTCCTTATAATATGTTGTCCAAATTAATAAAGTAAGTGGCCAATTTCTATTATAATAGGACTAAATAAGATAGGTGTATTCTATGATAAAAGCAAAGAAAATGGTAAAAGAGAGGAAAGATGTCAAGATACAGAGAAGGACTCAGAATCAGGAAGCTGAACGAATACAGAAGTGTGATGCAGGTAGGAAAACTATGTCTCAAGTGAACACAGGAGTTGAGGGTCATGAATGAACCACAAAAGTTCCAAGGTAGACACTGGTAACTCTGTCTTGAGTCAATTTCAGCTCCACATATCCAGCACCTTTTCTTCCTTCTTCTACTGCAAATGGGCAAAGATTCATCATTGAGACTATTCAATTCCCTAAACCAAGAACATCAGAGTATTTTGACAGAGTGTGTGGCTCAGTGCACACTCTCTAGATGTACTAACTGGATGTACTCTCTCTACCTGTGAGAGAGAGAATAGCAGTATTCACTTACTATACAGTTTGCTGAAATGATAATGTAATGGTTGATCAGTCCTTAGCCAGTTATAGTACATGAAAATCCTCAAAGAAGAAAATAGCTCTGATGTATAAACTCATGGAATTTAAATCTTACCAATAACTTTTGATGATTTAAATGAAGTTTCCATGCCAAAAAAAAAAAAAAAAAAAAAAGGCAGGGGCGTGGTAGTTGCTTACTTTTATCACCATTTTTTCCCTATGTTTTAGACATGGGATTTTAAAGAATAATTATAGAAAATGAGCTGTCTTATCTTTTTATTTTTTAAAAATTAGCATAAAATAGACTGAAAAAAGAATGGAGACTATTTTTCAACCAGTTCATTTGTTCCAAAATTAAACAAAGCTTAAGGTCTACATGATGACCAAGCAGAGAACAGAACAGAATGGCTACTGTACAGAGGATGTACCTATTGTTATTTGAAGAGTTCAAAAAGAAGATTAATGAGCATTTATTAGGCTGTTATGTGTTATTTTTCCTGGCTCTCAATTCTGAATGCCTTCTGTATCTAAAAATCACTACACTTATAGACCGGTAAAACAAAAAATCCTGACCTTTTACCTTATGTCCTCACGTTTGCTGAATGATTTGAGATGGTAAAGGGAATGAATGCTTTAAGTAGACAGTTGGACTTACTGGATTCAAAATATTTATCCTTTACTCAGAATCTCTTGGAGAGTTCTTTTTAAATATTAAAATGCCAGGAACACCACAGAAAGTTTGACTCAATAAATCTAAGATGAAATCAGGTACTCTTTACTTTTAAAAGGCTCCCCAAAATTATTTGTGGCCAGCTTTGGCAAGTGCTAGACTCAATGACCTCTCAGTACTTTTACTCCAAGATAATCTCCTCAATTTCCATTTCCATGAACATACTTGATAAAATCTGCTTGCAGTTTGATTTCTGGTGATAAATATTTCTTAATTGCATTTTCAAAGAGATACTTCTTTTAGTTAAATTCTGCAACTGGGTACTACCACTGATTAAATCTTTGGGTTACAGGTAAGAGGATTTTTCTATTAACAAAAATAATCATAGACCAAGATTGCTTTGAGACCAAAAATCAAGCAAGTTGCTCAATTAAAATTAGATTGTGATCTTATGTTGATGCTACTTCTTATTTTCATGTCATTATTGTTTATGGAAGTGCATTAGCAAGGGAATTATGGTCACATCTACAAATGGATGTATAGAGACAAACATTTCCATTACTTAAGTTGAGTGATTAGGACATGGTGAAGCGTATAGTTGAATAGGATTCTGGCCCCATACAAAGCATCAATAGCCATATCCATCTATTATTGCACTACAACAAATTATTACAGATTTTTTTTACTTAAAACAACACAAAATTTATTATCTCACAGTTCTCTAGGTTAGAAATCTAACATGGGACTCAATGAGGCCAGGCCGATTTGCCAAGAATGCATTCTTTCTAGATGCCCTAGGGCAGGATGGTTTCCTTGCCTTTTCCAGCTCCTAGAGGCCACCCATATTCATTGGCTCTTGAACCTTGCTCCCTCTGCCCTCAGTGCCTCCAACCTCCCATGTCCCTGGCTATGCTTTCTTTGCTGCACCTTCCTCAGGCCCCAGTCAGTCAAGGTTCCCTGCTATTAAAGACATATGTAATTACATCAAACCAACCTGTATAATGCAGGAGAGTTTTCCATCTCAAAATCTTCATCTCAATCATACCTGTAAAGTCCCTAAGGCCAATATTGTTTATAGCAATGTTCAAATAGGAGGCATTCTTCTATAAGTTTCTCTAAGTTCAGACTATATCACCCATACCATTTATTTACTAGATAAAATAAACATTTTTGACTGGTATAAAGTACACATAACTTTATTGAATAGATTTTTCAGTGTCTAGTTTCTGATCAAACTCTTTTTTCACTTACTTTTATATTCTGTGCCATATCACTTAATGATTGATAAACAAATACAGGAACTAGTACTCTATAAGACACTACCCTACCTTCAAACACCTTCACAAATTACCCATGGGTATATGAATTCTTAGAGTTGTATAGACATTATAGAGTGTAAAACACACAATTATGAGTAGATATATGCCATATTTAAAGATTCATGCTCCTTCTATTGTGTGTTCCCAAAATCAAATTGGAATCACTTAATTTAGGGGTAACCACTTGGTTTCTAATTTTTTATACTGTCATATGCTTGTGGACTAACCTTGGTTTCATCTAGACCACTTGACTTTCTGAATTCTGTCATGCTGTATGACACATATTTCTAATTCATAATATTACAAATTAAAATATTATCTCAATGTAATAAATTGACTACATAATGCCTGGACAAACCTTTATTCCCTCCTTTGCTGTTCTTGAAGAGAACCATTTTGGATCAAAACATCTTTTAATGAAAACTACATCTGGTCTAAGAAACAGCTGCCAATTTCTAGCCTGTTGTGAATTACAAGAACTAAATCTGAAATCATCTTGAAATCAAAGTGGAGAATGGAAGGTTGCCAGATGCTTCTCTCAAGAATAGCACTGGATCTTTTCTCAAGTTCATTAATTACCATGGGCTATTCTTCCTGATTGACCCAAGTTTATTCAAATCTACCCCTGTCCCCTCTGAGATTTCATTAGTCTGACATTGTGAATAGTCAGGCAACATCCTTAAAAAGCCAAATAGAGAAAACAGCCAGCGCTGATATTTTCTCATACACTCAAACAACCTCAAAAAAGAATTGTCTACTTTGGTATCTCTTTAACTATGGCACCAATTCCGAGCCATCTTTCTTTTAAGAGAACTTCATTTACACAGTAAGTCCTACTAGTCCCCTCACTGAAATTCAGTCCTGTGTTTCCGCCTTTATGTGCCTTCTGTATTTCCCATGTCACTGCTTCACCTCTTCTCTCTTTATTTTCTGATTCATTGTTCATTACCAAATCACTCCTTTCTTTCCCATCTTAGTTGCACCTCCTCCTGGAGATCTACTGCTTCGTTCGGTGATTGATTAAACAACAAATATGAACATTTATTAAGAATCTACTATTTGCCACAGGATAAACCAGGATCTAAATCCAAGTCTGAGTTCTCATCTAGAGAAGAAGCCAGGGTTTGAACACAGAGCTATCTGAGTTCAAGACCTGTACTCTCCCTATCTCCCTACTCTTGGGCTTCTCATCATAAAAAGTCCTACATTGCTAGGTACTTCCTGTCTGGACGTGTGCAGATCAATAAGAAATCTCCTGTCTTATAGTCACAAAATTAAATTTTAAAACAGGATGGAAGCTTCAAGCTGATATATATCTCTTGGCATGTGATGCACAAGAAAGACATGCCACCACTTGTGTGGTATTCTTGCCAAACGTGTTTGGCTTGTATTTAACAATGAAGAAACAATCAGACTAATCTGATTTTGACATTCAACGTAACAATAGCCTGGACTTTTTAAAAAAAGTCAATATTTAAAAAAAAAAAAAAAAGGTGAGAGGACTATTCTAAATCAAGGGTTAGCAAATTGTAGGCCAAATTACAGGCTAAATCCAGCCTGCAGCCTGTTTTTGTACAGCGCACAAGCTAAGAATGGTTTTTATATTTTAAAATTGTTGGGGAAAAACCTAAAGAAGAATAATATTTTGTGAATCATGAATTTTATATGAAATTCAAATTTCAGAGTCCATAAATAAAGTTTTATTGGCCCACAGTCACACTCATTCATTTACATATTGTCTGTGGCTCCTTTCGCTCTACAATAGCAAAGCAGAGTAGTTGCGACAGAGACCATATGTGGCCCACAAAGACTAAAATATTTACTTACTTTCAAGCCTTTACACAAAAAGTTTGCCAACCCCTTCCCATTTTAAAGGAGACTAAAGAAACATAACTTGATCCTTGATTGACTCAAGGATAAGAGAGGGGGAAAAACTGTATTTGAACAACTGAGAAATTTTCATTATGGGCTGCACATCAGATTAGTAACATTGAATCAATGTTAAATTTCTCTGGTCCTGTGCTTGTATAAGAGAATTTACTTGTTCTCAGTAAATATATGCTGAAATATTAGGGAAGCAGATTCGAGATGTCTACAATACACTTTCAAACGCTTCAGGGGAAAACTGTGTATGTTTGGTTGTATACGTGGAAAGAAAAAAGCAAACGTGGCAAAATGTTAACGGTTAGTGAGTGTAGGTAAAGAGCATATAGTTTTCTAATGTACTATTTTTTAAAACTTCTTGTTGAAGTTAACATCTTTCAAAGTAAAAAGTTGAGAGATAAAACGTATTAAGAGAAAACAAAAAGGTACAACCATTTTTTGAAATCATCATTTCCTTTTGGGTGTTCATTTATTTCTCAAAATACATCAGCTCACTTAAGAAAATGATGGTAGTAAAATGAAGTTCCCCAGCTTAGCCAAAGAACCTAGGGCCTACCCTTAATTCCTCTCTCTCCCTTCCCTCATGGAACCCACCTCAAAATATATCCAGAAGCTGATTCCTCTCCTGTATCACCACATCAGTCCAACCTGCCATCGTCCCTTACTTGAGTCTTATGATAATCTCACAGGTCTCTTCTTTCTCTCCTCACAGAGCTGCTTTTTAATCTATGATGTTTTAGTCATATAAATAAAATTATGTCACTTTTCTATTTCAAATACCTCAGGACTTCACAGGACATATAAATAAAATCAAAAACAACATATTCTTTCTCTTCCTAAGCTCCCCTAACTTCCTCCTGTCATGGGGAGATGAATTCAAGTTGAAGCTACTCAAGATAATAACTTCTGGGAGTTCACAAGTTCAGGCTGCCATCACCGTCCTCATTCAACTACCATTCAAATGTCTGAACTTTCTCAATTTACCCTTTCTACTTCAATAATAATGCTCCTCTCTAATATGTGGACCCCAAGATTCTCAGATCTTACTCTCCCTACCTCACTTCCCATCCTCTCCAAATGGTCTTTCTTCTCCACCTCTATGGCAATAGTCCCATCAATTTGTATCTTAGATAACAGGACTCTTTGAGATATCAAGACCTTCTATAACACCTCCATTAACAAGATGCCCCTGAAGGTTGATTTGTATCTTACCTAAACCCTTCACTCCGCTCCCACCAAGGAAACAGTCTCATAACAAAGAGTTTCTTCTGCCTCAAAATCTTTACCATCACTAGAAGCAAGAACTTTAGGGAAGCTGAACAAATAAAGAGCCTCTCAGTATCTAGACCTTTTTTGTGGTGGGGGCTGGGGGTGGGACTGGGGATTGAACCCAGGGGCATTTAACCACTGAGTCACATTCCCAGATGTTTTTTTATTTTTTATTTTGAAACAGGGTCTTGCTAAGTTGCTTAGGGCCTAGCTAAATTGCTGAGGCTGCCCCTGAACTTGCAATCCTCCTGCCTCAGCCTCTGGAGCTGCTAGGATTACAGGCATGCCTTCACCACACCATCTATACCTTTTATTACATGCCTTATAAAAATCTTATTTGATCCTCTATTCACAACAACCCTCTGACATAAGTATCACAATACCCATACTTACCTAGGAAGTAACTAAAATTCAGAACAGTTGAACTGAAATGTAAACCTAGAGTCCACCTTAAAACATAAAACATATATTCTGCAAACCTTAGGAGAAAAGAAACACCAAAAACTGGATTTTGTTGTTTAAAAGAAAAATTAAATTTAATTGTTGAATATCTTACAATTTGTATGAAACTTTAGCCTCTTTTGTTTTTAGTCTTCATAGCTGCTTGCTCATACAATTAAAAGCAAAATAGAGACCACATTATCAGAGATTTTAAAAGCTCAATGTTGAATTTTGAAAGTGGTAAATTGGCAAAATTACGTTATACTTAAAGACCAACATTTTCCAATACCTTAGAAAGTGGTGGTCAGTAAATTCTAACATAGACTACTACTAATCATTGTATATATTTAGAAATATAATGAGTAAATGAATGAATGGATATAAAATACTAAATATTTTAATAGAAGTGTTTCTCTATTATATAAACACAATAGCAAATTATAGTTCATTGTGTATTGACAAGAGATTGCATAGTCAATATTCTTTGCACCAGATGGGAAAATATAGACTGAACATCACAGTTTCATATCTATGAAGCTGATTTCATAGATAGACTTTAAAGAAGTGAATTCCTAGACCCTTACTTCACCCCCAAATAAGAAACTTTTGATGTCATCATAACTTTATCCACTTCCGATGTTCATAAAACTCTACACTTCCATAAATTCTGTCTAGATCCAGACTTAATCTGCCACAAACAGTAGGATATTTGATAACTGGCCTTTTGGAGAAATCAATTAATATAGTTTGAAGAAAACTTTATACACAGTCAGAAAATATGCAACAGATACCAATTCCTCCCAGTAGAGTTGTAAGCACTATATAAAATGCTCAAAACAACTATCAGTCAAATAATGCAATAAATTAGTCACAAAAGTGGAAATTTTTGCTAATAATAGAGCTTATTTTGGATAAAGCCAACTAATCAAATTAAAAATGAGAATTGTTCATATTGTATTTTTCCCTTGTGGTGACTTTACTCTGTTTACAATTAAGTATAAAGGCAATACTAGTAGTTTAAGCCTTTGATTCCCCAATTATCATAACCATTTCTTTTAATAATATTTATACTTATAAAAAATGTATTAAATACCTGGCACTATGCTAAATATTCTGCATGTTATTTCCTTAGTAAATTCATAAATAATCATGTCAGTAAAAAATTTTATCTTCATTTTATTAATAATGAGACCTCATCTATGAAGTTAACTTTTGGGGTGGAATAAGAAGTTTTAACTGTTATGCACTAGTGTACAGAGCCTATAAATCTTTAAATTTCTTTTAATTGGCACTTAATGAATCAGAATTTGGATTTTATGCTAGAAAAAATAGTACTAGTGTGCACACATATACACATACACACAAATATAAATAGATATCTGTGTGATTGTGTATTTGTATGCATTCTTATATAAATTAGAAAATCTATATGAACTAATTTTATATTTTATAAATAAGGTCACTGTTTCCCCCAGAATATGAATACGTAATTGGTTTGCACTTGTAATAAGGATTTCTCTTTCCTTTGCTTTTCTCTATTAAGAAACAATGTGAAATATACTTGAGAATATTTTTAGAATGAAGGAATTTATGTGACATTCATTTAGTCAACATTCACATTCTTCAACTCTATCTTATCAAAATGAAATGATGTTTCTTCTATATTGTGAATTATCAGCCTTTTCATAAATATTAAAATTTTCTATAGTTTTTGTTATAACTCTCATTTCTCATTTCTCATCTCAACAAATCTAATTTTGATTTGTCAAATGTCCATTATCTTGACCTTTATGATTTTATATTTGATACTTACTATAATGCCCTTGGTCCCCAGGTCTGTCATTCTGAATCATTTTTGTAGCTTTGATCCCTTATCTTCTGTTTTGATCTTAAAATTATGCAACTTTATATAATTTTATTAATTTTATGATATATTGAGAGTTTTCAGTGAATCTGTAATTATCCAACTTACTGTCTCAAAGCCAAAATTGAAAATTGCTATCCAAGCATATTAGCAATCAGAAACATTCCATAATATCACCCTGGTCATACACACTTTCTCTTTTTAAAAAGAATGTGTTTAAAACTTCCCTTTGCTAATTGATATACCTATGTTATTTAATTTTTCGAAGTTCTGAGACTGGATGCCCTACAGAGCAACAATAGACACAAGCTCCACAGATAGAAGGTTTTTGCATTGATGCTCCATTGGTGCTATATTAAAATCAATTGTGTATACAATATATTTAATTTTTTTCTTCAGTAGTTACCTGCTCATTTTAAGCTTTTCTAATTTACCTAATTCTTTAATTTTCCACATTCTCTCTTTTTCATGATCTTCAGGGACAGGATTAATATAGTTTTAAATTATCATATCCGATTAAATAAAAGAATGAATACATTCATTTATTTTTTAATGATGCACAAACCTTGCCTTTCTCCTGAGTTAACTGGTGAATATTTCTTCCTCAGAATAGGCAGTGAAATAAGAACAGAAAGGAGAGCAGTCTACCTATGTGTAAACTAATAAGTGTTTGAAAAAGCAAAGGTCCAAAGTTAGCAAAAGAAAAGGTACAAGGCGAAGACACATTTCTTGTCAGCAATATGTAGTTTAAAGAAAATAAACCCAAAAAACAATTTCTATGAGAAACTGATTCTTTTTATTAAAATTAACGTCTTACACTGTTTCTGATTATCATGCCAGTATCTCCCACTTCTTAGGCTGAGATTTTTTGATTAGCTGATTATAATCAACTTTCATCAATTTATTCCACATTCTCCAAAGCCAGCAAAACTAAGAATGATTCCTTTCAAAGCCACCACTGTCACTCCCATCCTCAGGTGATTTCAGATCTGATGACAGGATGACTAGACACTCAGGATTCACCAGCTTCTATCTTATTTATCATACTTGGTTCATTTCCGAGGACTAAAGGCCTGAGTCATTAAAAATTATATGCCCCATTTAAGCAGGTTTTCTGCATACTTTACTAAGTGAAAATGTCAAAGGCATTTTCCCCCATATAAGAGGATGCTTTTTTATGATTTATCAACATTTATACCTGGTGTGTGTAACGGGATACCTCTCAGCCTCACACTAGTGGTGCATGATCCCTGAAAACAGCAAACTTGAGTAATAAAGGCATCCCTGAGCACTGTCTCATTCCCAGGCACTTGTTCTCAGAGGAAAAAAATCTCGTTTTGAATTCCTTTTATGAACCTGTATATTTTAACTTGCTTTCCTTCAATAAAGAAATCTGAACATCCTTCCTTCAGGGTAAATTTAGTCAACTGATTGTTCCAAAATAACAAATAATTTTTTATTTGCTCTTTTTAGATATACATGACAGCAGAGTGTATTTTGACATATTATATGTAAGTTATAATCCACGTATAACTTATTCTAATTAGGATCCCATTCTTGTGGTTATACATGATGTGAAGTTTCACTGGTCACGTACTCATATATGCACATAAGAAAGTTTTGTCCAATTCATTCTACTGTCTTTCCTAGTCCCATCTCCCCTCCCTTCTCTTCATCCCCTTTTGTCTACTCCAATAAACTTCTATTACCCCCCCCCCCCTTATTATGTGTCAGCATTCACATACCAAAGAGAAAATTCAGGCTTAAAATAACAAATAATTTATAACTATATTTTATTGCTTTTGTAGGAAGTGTATATAATTAAAATATATGGTTTCTAATATAGTTTAAGTAAATGGTTATTTTAAAATATATTTCTGAATTAAGACAATTTATTCAAGAAGAAAAAGTATATGCCAATAAAATTCCAACTAATCAAACGACACCTTGAACACAAAAATACATTTAAGATAACTCATTTAATCCACACACAAAAAAATGTTTTGGATGAGTTATCATTATTATTATCCTCACTTTATAGATGAGGAAGCTAAGATACATAACAACTGTTAAAATATACCAAAGATCTTCCCAGTGTGCTAGTCTTAGTAAGCTGTGGACACAGCCTTCACCATTAAAGCTCAGGGCTTCATTTCTATAATATTACCTAGCATTCTCTATTGCTTTATGTTGGAAACTCTTGTATTTTTATTTCATCATCACTACATTAATAGTCTCATGTTTGCTTATACATGTCTTCAAAATAATTGCTTTAACATTGTTCTTACACTCTACAATTGCATGTTCTTTAAGTGTAGGGATTTTTTTTTTTTTACTGCAAAAGGCATTTAATGTTTCTTAATTCTTAACCTGGGGCATGTATAAATTAGAAATGTGGATCCTGATACAACTCTGTGCTCAATATCTCCATCTTCAATTCCCATATTCTAGCCTCGGTTAAAAACAACTACAATAGCTATTCATATCATGGACTATATCATGAAGTTTGTGAGTACATATCAATATATTTATTCCAATTGTAAACAATTTACTAGATGAAATTATGACTCTATTACTGTGTATGTATTATATAAATCCTCAAGTTAGAAGCAGAAATTTGACAAGAAAGATTGTATATTAAAATTCCTTATTTCCAAAAAAATAAATTCATGAAGAGTACAACATAATATTCTTTAAAAAAAAGAGAGAGAGAGAGAGAGAGAGAGAATAGGAATAGAAGCAGTGACATGTCACATTTCATTCTGCCATCTAGTCACAGGGCATGACACTGCAGGTCAATTCCCTCTAGAGAGATGTGCCACCTGACATATGTAATGGTTTTGTTTGGTTGCTCTCTATGAACATCTTCTCAACAAAGACAAACTCCTTCTAACAAGGACTTTATCCTTTATGATGCCCATTCCGGAAGCCAACTCTCATTCAGCTCAACAGGACCCCGTCTTCCCTCTGGTCTTATCAGAAGCAGAGTCTGCACTCTCGTTGGCCTGTTTCTCCTCAGGACCCACTCAGAAAAGCAGCGGACTGTGTCGCTGAGACCGACAGCATTAACTTGGATAAAAGTTCAGTAATGCTTAGCAATTAAAAGATGTTTGTGACCAAATTTCCCTACCCAGTGCAATATTATTTTCAGTTAATGTACTCCAAATAATGTATTTTATGACAAAACATTTGGTAAACATTTTCTTTTTCTTCCTACTTAAAGGCAGATAATCAAGTACAGAGCCATGTAGGAAAGCCTACATAACATATAGTGTGAGCTGGTTCATCTTTATTCCAATTTACAAGAAACATGGGAATTTCAAGGAATATTAAATGGCATATGATTAAAAAATCAAAGTGGGACACATGTACAAATATATTCAGAAAACACACACCCAGGAAACAAATTACAACTAATTCTAAGGTTTCTCGTACACGTACATGCGATTTCTTTTTTTTTTTTTTTTCTTCTATTAATTACTGACAGACATAAAAATGGGAAAATTTAAGTAAACATGTACTGAGTTCCTCCTGGGTGACATTCATTCAACTCCATATTTCATTTCAACTTAAAGACAACTCGATAGTGTACATAGGTGTTCCTGGGTTGGTTTGTTGTTGTTGTTGTTGTTGTTTAGGTAAGGATGTTGGCCACAAGTTGACCATAGCACAATAATGACAAAGGAACTTTAAATGATGTATCAACCAAAATCTTAAAAGAGAAAATTGTACTATGTAATTTGTCAACAAAGAAAGAATATTGTCATTGTTCAATTTTTAACACATAGCACGAAATAGTTCATTGCACCTGTTTGTTCCAAGGATACATCAAATACTCTAACTATTCTGCATATATTATCTAATTTAATCTTCCCAACAATTCATGAGGTAGATACTGTTATCATTACCACCCTTTTGAACTGATAGAGAAAATGATAAACTGAGAGATTAGCACAGACGCCTAAAGTTAGAAGCTAGAGAATAACAGCAGGACTTTGAACCCAGAGAATCCAAGGTCCCTGTCATTCTCTCCTATAAACTCTCAGCTCAGATTTGAGAAACCAGAAGAAATGTGTACTAGGCCTACCAAGAGGGGATGTTCATCTAATCTTGACTTCACTACTAATTAGCTGAAGACCTTGCAGAAGTCACTTAATATCTCTGGGCCTCACTTTCTTCTGCAATAAGAAGTTGTACTTTTAAAAGTGACAATGATTACCAAGGAAGGGGTTGCTAAGGAAGAGAAAAACAGATTCTTAAATAAAACCCTGGGGATCACCTGTGTTTAAAGGGTGTCCATGGTATAATATCTCCATAATTTACCTTTTGGAGAATACAGATCATGATACCTAATTTACCATTCTGGCTCCAGAGTGTACACTTTGGCCTCAATATATACTGAATTCATCTACTAAATCAAACCCAAACACCTCTGTTGATGTACAAGTTCCTCCATAACACATGTTTGCACAACTTCAATTTTCCAACTCTCTCAACTCAACTTTTTCACTCCAGTTATTGTTGGTCTTCCATATATGCCTAGTTCATTCTTACTCCCTTGACCTCTTCATAAGAATCATTTCCTTTTCCTCTCTATCTCATGTAAATCTCTGCCTTGTTCAATATGCTCTTAAA
This sequence comes from Tamias sibiricus, assembly GCA_025594165.1. Classification (NCBI taxonomy): domain Eukaryota; kingdom Metazoa; phylum Chordata; class Mammalia; order Rodentia; family Sciuridae; genus Tamias; species Tamias sibiricus. The sequence goes on along the minus strand of CM046660.1, from coordinate 136,060,941 downwards.
CCCATACTTCCAGTGCCAGGGAGTGATATTGGCCAAATTATATTCTTGTATTGTCTGCATGTATGACTATGTAACAACAAATCCCATCATTTCATACTGCTATAATGCACCAATAAAAATGTGGAAAGAGAAAACTAAATTGTTTTGAGATCTTTAGAGAAAGGGCTTCCCCACTGAACTTTACTTGGTAAGTCCTGAAGAGTCCTCCCATTTAACAACTCTTTTTCACTCTCACACAGTTTCATCCTAGATCATCCAGAATCTTTTATTCTGACCTAATTTGCCAATTTCTGCTTTTTTGTTTCTCATCAACAAGATGAACATTAAGGCCACATATCTTCCTCCATATTTTCCTTCATATTTACCTTCTTCACTCAATCATTTACTGTATACAAAGATAAATTTAATAAATACATATTGACTTATCCGTTGACTTCTGATATGAACAGACACAAATACCATGTATGCTAAATTATCATTTCTAGAGAATTCATTAGAAATGCCAATATTAAATTGTTTATAGTTGAATTTTATCTTATTTTAAAAATTATGTTTTTGAATATTGAAAATTTAAAATAGCAATAAAATGTAGAAATTATGCTTCCAAATGGACATCTAGGTAATGAGCATTTTACCAAGTGAACAAACCCTTGATCTGTTAAAGTGGTGCAGAACAGGGCTGGGGTTGTGGCTCAGCAGTAGAAAGCTCGCCTAGCACGTGAGCGGCCCAGGTTCAATCCTCAGCACCACGTAAAAATAAAACGCATTGTGTACAACTAAAGCAAATAAATAAATATTTTTTTCTAAAAAGTGATGCAGAACAGGAGAAATGACCATCTGGGCTCACATCCTGGCTCAGCCACCAAAACAGATTATTATTTGAGTCAGGTTATTTAATATATGTTTCCTTATTGGTGAAATGTGAACAATAGAACCAACTAAGAGTTGTGATATGATTTAAATGATAGAAAATAAATGAAATATTTCATGCCTAGCTCATGTCAAATAGCCAATATATAAGTGAATGATCTATATCTGCATTGTGGTGATAATTAGGAAATTGCACACATGTCAGTACTCATCAAATAAGACACTTGAATTTTATTGTATGTAAACACCTTAATAAATCTGACTTCAAAAATAATAATATTTAAAAATGAATTTGGGGAGTGGTGGAGGAGAGATGGTATGGAGGTGGAAAATATGGTGGAATGAAACAGACATTATTACTCTATTACGTGTGACTACACTACTGGTGTGACTTTGCACCATGTATATGCCAAAGGAATGAGAAGTCGTGCTACATTTGTGTACAAAGTGTCAAAATGCATTCTACTGTCATGTATAACTAATTAGAACAAATTCTAAATTTTTTAAAAACTAATTTGGAGAAACAAGGCGCTAGAATCACAACCAAAGTCATTGTAGATGCCATCTTCTGATGACAACACTTCCCATGCAGCTGGGCACTGGACATTGAGTACCACTGCTGGCACTGCTTGAGCTGCCATGTTACCAGAATAAATTCCCATCTTTCCCTATTTCTCTGAGTCACTAGCTTGAAATTCAATCCCAGATGGATGCAGATTGGCTGAACCAGAACATGTGCAATACCATCAGTGCAAAGGACTTTGGGAAATAAAGCACCCTTGCCCATGAGTTTCCTTACTAGAAAACTGGTTGAAACTCAAATGAAGAATTCTCAAATACTAAAAGAAAGGGAAAAATCTTTTTAAATTAATATTAAAAAGGAAAATATCAACATAACATTGAAGAACATATATAAATGGTAATACCATTTCCCCAAAATTAAACATTTGAAAATATTTAATATTCAACATCTAGTAATCAATACAAATTAAAATTACAGCATTTTAAACATAAACTTGGAAAATTAGCATTTTAAATTTGTTTTCTCAGGGTGCTAGGGAGTGAATCCAGGGCGTCATTCATGCTAAACAAGATTTTACCACTGAGTTGCACTTCCAGCCCTTGATATTTTATGTATGAAAATTTGGGGAGGGTTTAGAGAAATGGTACCTTAATAAACAGATAACAATATATAATCTATTATAATATCTTCTGAGGTTATTTGGCACTATCTAGTAAAAACTTCAAAATTTTCATGCTTTTTGTCTAAGAAATTTCACTTCTAGAAATTTAACCTAATAAAATACTTTTAAAACTATACAAAGAGGGCGGGGGTTGTGGCTCAGTGGCGGAGCACTTGCCGCGCACGTGTGCGGCCCGGGTTCGATCCTCAGCACCACGTAAATATAAATGCATTGCATTGTGTACAACTAAAGTAAATAAATAAATATTTTTTTTAAAAAAACTATACAAAGATACCTATACACAGATGTTACTTTCAATGGCAAAATCTTGGGGAAATTATCAAAGTTCACTTGTAAGCTGTTGATTACATTAGTTATATAATAGTCTTCATGCTGTGAAATATTAATTATATTAAATTCTTATAAGTGATACTATTAGATATGGAAAGATGTTCATTCCATTAAGTAAAATAAAGTTCATCAAGGGGCTGGGCTATGGCTCAGAGGTAGAGCGCTCATCTCACATGTGTAAGACCCTGGGTTCAATCCTCAGCACCACATTTAATTTAAGTATAAATTAAATAAAGGTGTTGTGTCCACCTACAACTAAAAAAAATAAATAAAATTTAAAAATGAAGTTCATCAAATATTTATGTATCATAATGAACTATCTCCATTTACATGAAAAAATACTGTAACTACATATGAAATTTAAGAATGACTTTACTAAATGGTGAAATCAATAAGTGATTTTAGTTATTATTCATCTCTTTCATTCTGCAAACAATATTTAACAAATGTGTTCTTTATAGTGAGAAAAACAACAAATATCTTTTGAAATTAGAAGTTGTTCTCTTGGTCTACAAAGATTCCTTTCCCTCAACTCGTTTCCCATAATCACTGTGTTATCTATCATCTCTGTATATATCCAAGTCAATTTTGAAACTATTTCCACCAAAGTAACTTCTTTCAGTGTCAAATTTCATGTTTACTACCTGTGGCAAATTATATTTCTTTTTATTTGTGTTTAAATTTCTTCTTTTAAACACCAAAAGAAGCTTGTACAAGAAAGGAATTAACATTTATTGAACACCTACTATGTGCCAGAAACTATTTAAATCCCATTCACATATGTTAGTTCATTTGCATTTGAGTCTGGTTCTAATTACACATAACTTTCATAATTTGACAGGCATCAATCATTTTTCATTTTAGCTTGCATATTGCCAGACAGATGAGAGTATGTATTTTTAGTTGTCCTCAGATGGCAGCACTTATATCCTCTTGATTCAGATCAAGTGCCCTTTTGGGGACCTCCTCTAGGTATTCCTTTGGTTCCAAGATTCTACACATTGTTCTTCCAACTCTAGATCTATAATAATGCCCAGAAATTGCTGACATTTCATTAAGCAGGTTTCTTTCCTGTAGAAGGGTCTACTCCTGGAAATGTCTTAAGAAACCCCCAGTTCATGAAAATAAAATGATTGTTAATATATTTCATTGATGCATTTTAAGTATGAATTAAAACTTGCCACACATCTGGGGCTCAGTTAATGACAACAACAAATGCTTCCACAGCAATATATCCCTCAGTTTCTATTTTCAATAATAGATGATTGGAAGATGATCTTTGTTCTTTCTCTGTCCCTTTTCTGGATAACAAGCCAGATGATGTTCTGTCCCAAACTGATCTGGAATCCCCAAGCAATATAATTATCATTAAGCAAAACTGTTTCTGGAGTGAGGAGAAATCTGAATATGGAAACTGGAAACTAAATCTGTCCTTTTAGTTTAGCAATGTTGTGAATCCATATTGATGTTCTGACTAAAACTAACCTGAAACCATGTACATCTTCCCTCTCTTTCTTTTTGTCCTCTCTCCTCTCTCTCTTCTCTCTTTCCTTCTCTTTCCCTGGCAAAAGAATGTAATGTCATTACAGCAACTGACTTAAAACCTCCTTGAAAATATGATTGTGCAAATGATGGTAGAGAGTCACAGAATGACCTTTGTAACCTTATGGAGCAAATCCCTCTATAAGATCATCCTAAAAAATTCCCAGTTTCTAGTCTTTAGGAGCTAATGAGCTAAGGAAATTTGATAACTAACACAAGACTTTATATTTTAGTTTTAAAGCTTTATTACTGCAATGAAAATGGGTACTGCTCCATAGAGTCAAACCCAAAAAGAACTCCAAATGGAGCTAATGAAAATTATGGGGCAGACCAGGAGGAAATCAAGCAGAAGTCCTAAAATAAATCACATAATCTATAAAGCCATACATGAATGCCAATGTCTGTGAACAGGATTACCATATGCCTTATAGACCAATCATGTTATATGAGGCTTTTACTGTAAAATTCATGAAAACTAATTGATCTTCAAGGTTTTAAAGGATTAGAGTACATCTTGTCAAAACTCTACCATGTTTTTAAGAGTCCTCTTCAACATAACCATCCAGAGGCTACCTGACTTCAGGTACTTAAACTTGTCCAGTGATAGAGAGCTTATTAATGTCTGAAGCAGACTGGTTCACCTCCAGGAAGCTCAAATCACTAGGAAGTTCTTAAAAAGTTACTAAATTAAGAATTTACTACTTCAGTATTTCTGTATCTTCCCTCTACAAAGATGGCACATCTGGGGGTTTCTTAAAAATATATGCATATTGTTCCTGAAAGTTCTTAAAATACATTTGCACTGTCTGTATATGTGCATTTTTCTGCATCAAATGTCAAAACATAATAAATCTCTACATGATATAAGTATTCACTAGAGTCACAAAATAATCTAGAATTTATAAAAGTTAGGAATCTGTCTTGGGAGGGTATGATAGGATAAATCTAAACTTTACTGTCTAAACACTATTTAAAGACAAAAATCATATAGCTGTGAGTCTTCCTTTTTCAGGCCAACCATATCTAATTTCTTAGCCTGTTTCTCATTTTAGTAGTTTATTGATCTCATTCTAATTCTTCAATATGTTAAATGTCACCTGTAAAGTATGTCTCCCAAAATAGGAACAACACTTGATTTCTACAACTCAAGTAGAGCAAGCTTCTCACTCCCTGCTTTTCTGAATATTCTATTTCTATTAATCAAGACTAAGTCTCACTGTTTATATCAGTTGGGTAGTTGCTGGCTGTAAGGCCAGGCATCACCCTATACTAAGGACCCAAGAAAAGGCGACAGACAATAGCCTAGCCAGCAGAGCTCTTCACTTCCCTGCTAGATACATAGCCAGGATCAGAAAGGACCATGGATAGGAAGACAATCTTATCATACTTAAAAGTCACAAAAGAGCTCAAGGTACCTAATTTGACACCATCTGATATTATCAAAATGCCAGTTTACATCTGTCAGTAGACTGTCTCTACATACCACTGAAGCAAAAAATTAAATAAATGAATAAACATATAGATAAAAAATAAAATTATCCCCTCCATTTCACACTTAATACTTCCTTACCAGAATCTTTGCTAGAGAACAGGAAAAAGGAGGCTTGTAGGCTACCTGTCATGGCCAGCCACGGCGCCGCGGGAGGAAAACTCAGAGGCAGAGTGAAGCTTTTACTACTTTTACTTCTACTTTCTTAGAGCTTAGAGAGGGAAAGAAAGATTTTTCTTCTTAGCTTAGAGTAGAGTAGCTTAGAGTAAAGAAAGATAGAGCTTAGCTTTTCTTCTTAGCTTAGAGTAGAGTAAAGAAAGATAGAGCTTAGCTTAGAGAAAGACTAGAGCTTCTTTCTTCTCTCTTCTTTCTTCCTTCTTCTGTCTTCTGTCTTCTGTCTTCCTCGGGAGCCTCGGCCTTACTCTGACCAGTCCTCTGGAGCCTCGGCCTAACTCTGGCCAGTCATTACTTCTTCTATCTGGTTTCTCTTCTGTAACCGCTCTGCCTACGTTCTGGCCGCTCTGATTCTTCTGACCGACCGAGTGACTGCCCGGCTGACTGAATTCTCCGTTCTCCTAACTCGGACCGCTTTCACCCGGTTATATACCTTCAGGTTTGCGGGTGCCTACAGGTGCGTCACATACATATCAGGTGGAACTTATGGCTTCCAGCTAGCTACAACAGCCCTTCCTAATTAGGGCTCCTTCAGAGGCTAATAATTATTTTCTAGCTCTTTTGTATTAAGGTGGGAAAATAAGATGAAAGGGATGCAACCAGATGGACAGGTCACTGAAGAAGGAGCAATTCTTCTGACTCTTTGCCCTTGAACTCCCCACCCCTAAAAGTTGCTGACAGATTGGTCTGTGCAGAAGACTACATTATATTGTAACTTGCTTGTGGGCATTGTTGCCATTCTTTAAAAGTAAGCTTTCAAATTAAAAGAGAGGGCAGACAACATCAAAGCTTAATATGTGAATGTAGGGGAATGTCACAAGATACCCATTAATTTGTGCTGTCAATTTTTTAATAACAATAGCAAATAATTTAAAAGCAATCTTCTCACCTTTCTGTCTCAGATGATGCAGCACCTGCCACTGAAAGGAAGGGTGACTCTTGTACCTTCTCTTCCACTTCTGGTAATTGCATAGGTAAACAGGCTTGATGTCCACCTGGCACAGCTGGAATTGCCAAATTTAGCAAATTAAAAGGCAGAACTTCTGGTTAATTTATAATATCATATAAGTAACAAATAATTTTTGTGTAATCATGCCCCTTGCAATATTTGAGACTTACTTATACTAGAAAATTATTTACTATTTATCTCACATTAAAACCAATGGAAATATAAACCAAAACAATCATTGATTTTTCTTTACATTAAAGTTTTTCTCACAGGGAAAAAGAAGCCCCTTTCTTGAACCCCTGACAAACTGCCTTCCTCCAGAAGATATAGAGAACTACTATCCTTAAATTAACCCCTGTGTAACTATATTTAAGCCTGCTTCATCTTATCTCTGATTTTCATATTTTCCTTTCCTAAATAATTGAATACATAGATTTTGGTAGAGCTATCTTTAGCCACTGTACATAAATTGCTGCTTTTTACAGATATGGGAATCCAAACTTAATTAAATTCAAAGTGATGCGGTTTAAGAGTGGAAAGTATTCTGATGTCAGAGACATTTTTTCTGTGGCCTCAAATCAGCCTCTAAGGCACACAGCCCCTAATGATCCAAAATCAAATTCTAGCATATGACATTGTTACTACCCATGGAACTACAGATGAAGCTTCAGATTCCCAGGGCACATATTTGATGTGTAACCTCAGTGCAAGGACATCAATGAGAGTTTGAGCTCCTGCTCCTGAGATGACACCCTCAGTTTCAGACTTTTTTCGGAATGATACTACATAAGTCTGAAAAAACACAGTCTCATTTATAAACTGAGTCCAAGGAAATATAAGATAGACGGGTTATATGTACATGAAAGGAAAGCAAAACTCTATGAACAATCCACCAAGTTATCACCACATAAGCATGGGTTTTTATTTAACAAAAGTAGAAAAGAGGAAAGCAGATTCAACATGGACTTCTGTCAAAGCAACTATTCAGTCCTAGGAGACTCCGCCAGCTGTCTGGCTGTGTGAGAAACCCACAGCCATGGCTTGCTGGTTACAGAGCTGGGAAGGGAGTCAGAACTGAAGCCTCATTGCCATAGGAACTAACTTCTGCATTTTTTCTTCTCCTCATAAAACTATACATGAGAACTGCTAATAGGTTTCACATTTTTTGGCTTTCTAAGAGAAAAATCTTAAGATGTGTATAACTTGGCAGTATTCTTCAAGTTTGGAAGCTTGATGGAGTTTTCAAAGCATTCCTACAGGATGTAGCCTTCTTATTCAATGGGGGGAAAAAAAGGAAAAGGAAAAAAGATGCTATCAGAAAAAAAGTTTCATAGGTTTAAAACTTTAGTGAAAATAAAAAGATAAAGTAATGCTTTTTTAAAAAAAAAATCTTAAACAGAGGGCTGTACAGCCACATCTATTTATTGGATTCCTTGTCATATGTACTCCTTCAAGGTGTTTAATCATACTGTGCCTAGTGATCCATCTTTCATTATCACTGCTAAGTATTAAAAAAATCTGTTCAATAAAGATGGTCAATTGCTTTGTTTTTGATGCAACAAATATGTATTGGCACCTATCTTGTGCCATTGCCAGAAATTGTGCTAGGCATTGAGTGGTTGACAGGTGCTTGTCTTCAAAGACAGAGTCCTTGTCTTAAAGGTATTCAGTCCAGTAGAGAAGACAATCTAGTCAGGGAGACATCCAATCCAAATTGCAATAAGACAAGCACAACTGGGAAACTGTGCCACCAACAGACATTCCCAAGGTAGTCCTTGTGAATTAACCTTACCAAGAAGCAGAGGCTGAAGGGAAGGGGGGCAGTTTCCCCTGAGGCTAACAACTGAATGTCTGAATTGACCAAGCAAGTGTTGGCCAGTTGGACGCTAAGAGAAAACATTCTTTCCAAAAGTTGAGAAAGTGAAGTGATCAGGTTAAACAAGAAACAATGCACAGATTAGTAGTCAGGAACCAGATGGGTAGTTATAGTGCCAGGAATATAATGGCTTCCAATACAGTAACAGTTCATGAACTAAAACAGTGATGAGTCTCAATCTCAGTTACATGTAAATGTAAGCAAAATAAGCTCAAAGTAAAATGGATTTCTTGCAGACTATAATCAATTGCCATGGATCTTTCTTTTTTATGGTATTTGAAATATGTAGGATATTGGCTAGCAAAATATATTTCTGAATCTGATTGAGTACATATCATCAACAAAACAGTGTGATTGCAATAATCACAATAATTATCATTTATTTAAAAATTAAAGAATTTTTACAGCCTTATATATCAACATTTCTGTGTTCCTCATTCCTCCATTGAAAGTAATTATCTTTTACAAACACAGTGTAATAACTATATTGTTGATTAATATACTAGGTCTATTTTTAAATTGAGAAATTTTTAGCTATAATTTTTGTTGTCATGTCACTTTGAATGAATTTATATCAAATGCTTCTATCCTCACTAGCCTAGAAATTAGAAAAGTGCAAATATTTATGACCAACTCACGTGTGAATTTTGAATATGGATTTTCTACAAACTACAGGATTGATTAAATGACTATGATTCAGTGACAAAGAAAAAAGAAATGCAAGAAATAATAAATTCCAAGTATAATAAAATTTCATAGTAAAACAAATGTCCTAATCATTAGTTTAAGTTGCAATAGGTTAATAAGTAAGAGTAGATGTGTCTCATATTATCAAACAGCACTATTCTGGCAATTCTCTTTAACTGATAAATGTGGGTTTATTATAAAGGACTCAATTGTCAAGAGACGCATTCCTAAGAAACTCCTCACACTTAGGCTTCAGAAAAGCTTTCAGTATGAGATACCAAAGAGGCAAAAAATTCTTTGAGGTTGAGATCCAATTAACTAATTATTATTAAATTTGCTATAAAGAATTTGCACCACTCTTCTCTTATAATGATGAAGCTAAGAAGGCAAAAGCTAGGAGGAATTCCAAGATTTTCATTATGTTTTCTACTCAACAATCTCCGGCATATCCCTGTTCATGAATTAATACACTGCTTAAGAGTTCCACTCTCCTGCAAGGATGAAGTCTACCTTAAGTTGAAAGTTCTCGTCAGTTGGTATAAATTTGCAAAATTAGAGTTATAAGAAGAATATATGCTATCTTACTCTTTTTATGTACTATCATTAAACAGTTCTAATATCTCATTTAGGGTAATTCGTTTTAACATTAACATTATTTTTTAATAACTTTATTTATTTTTATGTGGTGCTGAGGATTAAACCCAGTACCTTAGATATGCTAGACAAGTGCTCTGCCACTGAGCTCCAACCCCAGCCCCCAACATTAACATCATTTTGATAAAATAGCACATATCTTTTCTACATTATTCTGCATGAAAATTCTACTTTTATAATATTTACTTCCTTGGTTACAAAAAATCTCCAGAGTAGCAGTCAATATATTCATGCAAGGGCTACTTTGATCATCTATCTAAAACAACATTGAAACCGCAGAACTTTTTTTTAATTTGGCAACCACTTAATATACTCTCATTTTGTGCACAACTCATACAATGGAATACAGCTGTTCACTTAGTGCCTCAGCCTACTGAAGAGAATTACGCAAACTGCATTGTTTATACTTTCCACTGTGTACTCAGAGAGGAAAGAGATCCCAGCTTTGACTTTTTATCAGTTACTACCACACAAAGGCATGATTGCAGAACTGATTCAGGGGAAAACTGCCAATTATACCATTATACACACACACACACACACACAAAAAAAAAAAAAAAAAACACTTCAAAAGAAAAAAAATAACTCTAGCAAACAGACTTATGAAACTATCTGTCCATTTGTTCAATTTAGTTAGCGTAATCAGTGAAATATTAATAATATGCTATTAGGATAATACAATTTAGGACTTGCCAAAGAAACTGAACAACATATACAAGTCTATAAGTTACACACACACACAGTATCAACATACAGGACATATTTGTAAGTTACTTGGCAATCTATAAGCATTAAAGCATTATAAATGGTAAATTTATTCCCCAAATGTTTTAAATTAATAATGGGATTTGCAGGCTGACAAGACTGAAAAAGTATGCCCAAGTAATTCAGTTTCCTCATTAAATTCTTCCCTTTTTTTCTAGGCCAACTTAACAAATAAAAGTATGCCATTTGATTCTGTCTGTTTTACTTTGGACCTTCTTGGAGTAAATTCAGTATAGGCTTTCCACCTCATTTAGATGTGTTCTCTCTGAGCTTTCCTAGTTCTCTGTGCATGACTCTATAGCAACTCCCCCACCCTGACTTCTGTGCTTTATCTACTCCTCTCACCCCACTGGGCTTTACCTTCCCTAAGAATAGGAATAAGCAAATCTCTCTTGACTTTGCATCCCCAGGGCCTAGGACTGTGCCTGAAACATATAATTTGCTCAATAAATATTTGGTAAGTGAGTAAAACAAGCAATTCAAGGAAAGATAAAGTTCAATCTAGTGTGAATTAATCTCAACAACTTGTCCTTTGCCCTTGTCCTTCTCCTTTCCCTCCACTCTCCCATCTCTCCACCCCTCCTTTTTCTTCTCCTTTCTTTGTCTCCCTCCCAAAAATTACTTAAATGGTAAAGAAAAAGAGAGCCAGTGTTTAGTACATAGCCTGCTGTGTAGCATATTCTCAGTGAGTATTTATTGAATAAAGGAGAAAAGAAAGACATGGGAGAGAGAGGAAGGGAAAGAGTCAACACATCTTTAGAGATGCTATGTTTTTCAGTTTATCACAGTGTAAAGAAAGGTTATTACCTTGCATTTTCCTCCTTTGTCCTTAATGAAGTTTGTTATCAAGTTGGGACAAAACACATCATATTCACAAGGTAACCCTGATTATTATTTGACTAACACTCTTGGTAGTCAAGCATTCCTATTAATGTAAAAATGTGCTTAAATATTATGTACATCTTGAGTTTTTCCTCTGTAAATCCTCTTTTCTTCAAATTTTCTGAAGATTTCAGTATGATTCAAATGAGAGAGAGAAAGTTCACATTGAGAAAGATTAACCCTGGGCTTCCAGATTACAGCCCATTTCTCTGACTAAGAATTAAATAAATATACTCCCTGCCCATCTGCCTCTCAGTTTGTAGGGAAATCAATTACACCAAATGATGCTCAAAACCCCAGGAGTGTAAGAAAAGTCAAACTCACACCCTCCCGTCCACTTCAGGTAGGAATAAAATAAACAGCATGTGGAATCTGCATTATGGGTTCAGTTTAATTCAATCAATGTCTGAATATTTGTTTAATTCAATCGATGTCTGAATATTTGTTTCCTGGATGTTTGTTAAATATTTGCATGGGAGAATCAGGTTAATTAATGCATAAAAGTAGTCTGACTTCAGAGTGACTTTTAGTATAATTAGGGAAAGGGAAAAGCTAGAAATCTTGGCTCTTTATAGAAGTCAATTTCTCTTCTCTGCAGACCAAATAACAAGAAAGAGACAGAATTTTTGGTACAGAAGATGTGTGAAATTTCCTGTGTGTTGCTATGATTAATTTGTCTAGGCTAAACTAGATATTAATACATTTCTGTGATTGTTTTAGATGCACTCTTTTAAAAATCAATTTCACTGTTGAAGTTGTCATTTTCATTAAAATATTTATGTAATTGTACTGAAATAGATAATATTGATAACTATTTTATATAGTTTTAAGAGAATTAAATCTACAGAGGCAACATACTTCATTTGAGAATTTTAGAGATTCATTCATTTGATTAAGCATTATCCTCTGATTTAAAATGCAAATAAATGGAATAAAACTTTAAGCTACTAACTCATAAAAATCATAAATAACAAGACTGGAAGCAGCCCTTGACATCATCTATTCACATCTCTCTTCTATAGAGATTTTGTGTCTGCTGATAACCCTGGTTAAACTATTAAAAGATGGTCAAGAGGAGTGTAGGATGAAGATTGAGAAGGCCCCTGGTTGAAGACCAAGCTCATCTTTTTCATCACTGTTAGTAGAACCAACCATTCTACTTAATGCCGCCACGTTTCTTGACATAGTATCAAAAGAGATGATTCTGAAGACAAACAAAACCACTGTCTTTGGATAGAAAGATATATATATATATATATATATATATATATATATATATATATATATATATATATATATATATAACTTAGGCAAGAGTTTTCTTCTTCACAGCTTCAGTGCCTTATTATAAATCCAAGAAAAATTAGATTTACTTTTAATGCATTGCTTTAAAGAGAGAATGAAGTAAGATTTTGTGATGTGTTAGTTTATTCCTTTTTTCTTTTTTCTTTTAAACCTGTCTAAAACAGCTGGTGTCAGACTTTACACGAGAACAGCCTCTTTTTTCTAAAGTCAAGCCAAATCCATCAACAACCATATTAATGGCAACTCATGGCAGCACTTTCAAGGGTGTTGAAATATGACTCAATTTTATAAATCTTGAGTATTTAAAAAAAAAAAAAAACTAAACCCATAAAATTACAAAAACTTCTAGTATGTATGCTCCATGAGGGCAAAGATGTTAATTTTGTTCATAATTACATACCCAACACCTAGAGCACTGCCTAGCACATAATAGGAGGGCCTAAATAATCGCTGGATAAATGGATGAATGAATATCTTTCTATTTTCCTACATGCTATAGGGAGACTTTATAAGGAAAGCAAAGAATATCATGGCTAGCCATAAATTTAGGTAGGCATGCAAAAGTCACTGCTAGCCATGATATTTTGGAGGAAAAGAAAGAGTAGCTGCTGGAATTTGCTTTGTGCCTACATGTGCCATTTGCTTTATGGACCTTGCTTCTACAGCCCACAGCACCTCTGAAATGGATTCAGTACCTCTATGCTAACATGAAGACACAGAGATGTTAAGACTTTAGTAACTTCCATTATGGACTAATACTGGTTATGGTAACTAAAATTTAAACCTAAGCTTGACTCACAACTCCATATTCATTTTACTGCATCATGTTCCCTCAAACTTCCTAAACAGAAAAAAAAAAAAAAAATGACAAGCTCAAATGCAGAGGTGGAGTGGGAGATAGGAACAGTAGTAGATGGTTTCACCAAAAGAACATAAATGTTTCTCTTTAGAAAGCTAATATGAGTCTAGGAAAATGTTTCAGAAATACAATAATGAACACTCATGCTACATCCAACTTTTCTTGGTCTTGAGTGTATCATTCTAATTCAATATATTTAAAAGGTTACTGGATTCACACACGTTGAAAATCATACCAAGCAGAAAAAAAAATTGACTAGCAAATGCTGGTGTATTTTCCCTATTAGAATTTTCAGATTTCCATGGTTATAACCAATTTCAAAAACTTCTACATTAACTCAGTGTTAGCCATTTTAGGAGAAGATAAGTGATGATTCAGTAAATGAATAATTATGTAAGATAGGAAGCTAAACTAGAGAGAGTGTATTGGCAGCCCCTAGTATAACTTGTCGATGTGAGAGAAATGTTGGGTAAGTTCATGTGGGTTGAATAAGTAAGATCAGAGCTTTATCTCAACAAGTTGGAGAAAGTCACACTGCACCCCAGGGAGGAATAAGCTAAACGGAACTAAATTAAAGTTTATTAGATTGATCAGACAGTGTACTAATCAGTAACCTGCTTCTCAAGTCACACTATCTAACCTGATTGAAAGGGACATGGCTGACAACTGCAAATGCGTTTTAGATACTTGATGCATGGATACAGAACAAGTTTGGGCAGATCCAAACCAAACCAAACTACATCAACCCCAATGTTTAAGTCATGTTAATTTTATCTCGATCAGATACACAGAACCCAATGCAATAAGTGCAAGACAGTGTGATATATCCATTCTGATAACAAAAAAAGAAAAAAATGTTGTCATTTGTTATCTTTAAGTCAGTAACAGTGGTTTGGCAACCATTGCCTGGTCAAGTTGTAAGGGGTGCAAAACCAAAGGAGAGTTAAACAACATCATTGAACTTGGAAAACTTGAAATGAAAAATGAGTCCGATAAATTTGGTGAAACCTATTTAAAGCCCAACACCCCTTTCCAACCTAAAAGGCAATTCTCTAATACTTACATGGTTACACTCAGAACTTTGAACGGGAATTATTTAACTCATATCCCTCTGCCTACAAAAATAATTTCCAAATATTAACATGAAAACGTAAAAAAAAGAGAAATAGATAGAAACATAGTGTTGATTTCATAAGACATGTAAACTTCAGTGGATAAACTGGAAAATTGGTATCTATTTTTGTTTGTGAAAAGTGTCAGCTGTCTACTGAAGCTATCTTTTTAAAATAGTTTGTTGAAGTATAATCTATAGACCAAAAAGTACACCCATTAAAATTGTATGATTTCCTTACTTTTACAAAATTTGTAGAATTGTGTAATTCTCACCACAATCCAGGTTTAGGACATTTCTATTGCCCTAAAAAGATCCTTCAGGCCCATTTATTTTCAAATCCTTTTCCCATACCCACCCCCAGGCAAGCATTGATCTGCTTCTTATCTCTTTAGATTTCCTTTTCTGAAATTTTTATATAAAGAGAATAAAATAAGATGTGATCTTTTTTGTGTCTGGCTTCTTCCACAGAGCATTGTGCTTTTGAGGTATTCATGTACCATGGCATGTGTCAGTACTTTGCTCCTTTTTGTGACTGAAGAGTATTCTGTTGCACAGAAACATCATATTTCATCTTTCCATCATCTGGTGGACATTTGGATGTCTCCAGTTTGGGGTTCCTGTGAATAATGTTCTTGTGGCATTTGTTTATATGAGTCTTATGTGAACATATGTTTGCACTTTTCTTGTGTACATACTAGGAGTAGCCTTATCAGGAAGCATAGTAAATTTATATTTAAATTTTTTTAATTCCAATTTTTTTCCAAAATGGTCATACCACTTTATATTTTCCACCAGAGATATAGGAACATTCAAATTTCTCCATATTCTCACCAACATATTATAAACACTGTCTTTTTTATTGCACCAATGCTAATGGATATATAATGGTATCTTATCGCAATCATGAAGTAATGATTTTGAGCGTCTTTTTATTTACTTATTAACTTTTGTATATATTAATTGGGGAATAGATTCAAATACTTTGCCATTTTTTGCTTGGGTTGTCTGTCTTATTTTGGTATTGTTAAAATTTTTTATGTGTTTTAGATGCAAATATTTGATGAGATATATGCTTTATCACTATAGTGATACATGCATACCCATGTTTATAGGAGCACAATTATGGAACCAGCCTGCATATACATTAACAAATGAATGAATAAAGAAAATGTAGTATATATACACAATGTAGTATATATATACACAATGAAGTTTTATTCAACCATAAAAAAATGAAATATTCTCTTCTAGTTTTTTCCTTGTCTTCATTTTCCCAAAGATATCTTTTGAAAAGACAATATTTCATTTTTATAAAATCCAATTTATCAACTTTTTTTTTTTTTTTTAAATAATTTTATTTATTTGCTTTAGTTTACACAATGCATTTTATTCAATTGTTTTATCTGTACGTGGTGCTGAGGATCGAACCCGGGTCGCCCACGTGCTAGGCGAGTACTCCACCGCTGAGCCACAATCCCAGCCCAATCAACTTTTTTCTTTTATGAGTTGTATTCTTGGTTCATATCTAAGAAATTCTAGAAGCCATATCATGTTAGCTTGTACATTTAAGCCTATGATCCATTTTGATTTGATTTTTATATATTATGTAAAACAAACATATTTGGTTTTGCATATGGATATGTCATTGGTCCAGCATAATCTATTAAAAAGTCTCTTTTGTCCACTGAATTGCCTTGGCACTTCTGTTAAAAAAAAAATCAATTGACCAAGAAGAAATACAATGGCCAACAAATACATGAGAAAATGTTCAATATCACTAACAATTAGGGAAATGCAAATCAAAATGACACTGAGATTTCATCTCACACCAGTCAGAATGGTAGTTACCAAGAGTAGAAATAATAATAAGTGCTGGAGAGGATGTGGAGAAAAAGGAACACTTTTACATGATTGGTGGGACTGTAAAT
Organism: Tamias sibiricus; assembly: GCA_025594165.1. Lineage (NCBI taxonomy): Eukaryota > Metazoa > Chordata > Mammalia > Rodentia > Sciuridae > Tamias > Tamias sibiricus. The sequence goes on along the minus strand of CM046660.1, from coordinate 136,044,312 downwards.
TGGTACAACCACTATGGAAATCAGTATAAGGTTTCCTCAGAAGACTACACATGGAAACACAATAGGACCACCTATACAATTCCTGGGTATTTATCCTAAAGAATCAAAATCCTCATACTATAGTGATACATGCATACCCATGTTTATAGCAGCACAATTCATAATAGCCCAATTATGGAACCAGCCTGGGTATACATAAACAGAGGAATGGATAAAGAAAATGTAGTATATATACACAATGAAGTTTTATTTAACCATAAAGAAAAATGAAATTATGTCATTTGCAGGAACATTGATGTAACTAGAAACCATTATGTTAAGCAAAGTAAACCAAACTCAGAAGGTCAAGGGTCATATGTTTTCTCTCATGTGTGTAAACTAAAGAGGAAAAAGAAAAACAAAGGCAGGGGGCAGAGATCTCATGAAAAGCAAAGGGAGGTCAGTATAGGAAAGGGACCAGCAGGTGGGGAAGAAAAGGGGATGAGCTGGGGAGTGATATTGGCCAAATTATATTGTTACATTGCGTGCATGTACAAATATGTAACAACAAATCCCATTAATATGTACAACTATAATGAACCAATAAAAATGCAAAAAGATTTTCTACATACAGGATCATGCTGCTGTTTTTTTGTTTTGGTTTGGTTTTCTTATTGATGATTTCACTTAATCTGTGGAATAGTTCTTCCTTCTGCAGTGTAGGAACTGATGTCTCTACTCAATATTTTTTAACCTGGTTTCCTCGGTGAGCTTAACTATGCATAGCAGTCAACCTGTACTTGATTAGAGAATGTTCAAGCATGTTATGCTAACAAGCCTTTCGCTCTTTGCTGAAGGATCTGTGTGTGGCTTGTAGAGTCTCTCCTGACTTTTACTTTCTACTAGGTTCTCCAGGTTCTTTCCTGCCCATGTGTGTTCATAATTTACCAGCCATACAGGGAGTGTGGGGAGTTTCTGTAGCCCCTGAGTTGTTGTTCCATATACAGAATCTCCCTATGGAGTAGTTCATATGTCAACTAGTCAGCCTCATTCCCTAAACAGGGCCAGAGTACTGGCCTAGAGGAGTTGAGGGCTTTCTTCATCCAATTCCTTCCAGGTGTGCTATTTTTACTACACCAACACTGGGCTTGGATTTCTTACCCACCACTCCAATTTACTGTGCTAACCAGCCTTCAGGACAATAGGGAGAGGGCAGGGAAGAAACATCCCCAGTCAAGAACACAAATTCTCACTGCTCTTAACTAACATTAGGCAGGTTTTATGAATAAGTATTTCTAATTGGTTGTTTACCTTTGGCTGGTTTCTAGAGGTTATTTTTGACAATTTTACCCAGTGTTACCCAGTTGGTTTTGAAGGTGTAACCTCCATTCACCTTCTCTGAAAGGCCTCTTTACCTCACTTTCATTTCTTCTGTCAAACTCCCAGCTTTATTTGCTGGAATCATCTGAGCATGTTTAATAATTTGGATTTTTTCCCTTCACTTTTTGTTCATTTTGACATTATGCCTTTTTCCTTCTAGAATGTATTCTCCCTTTTTTTTTCATTTTTATATTTGTCAAATTTCTTCCTTTTAAACTACTTAGATTTTAGAATTAGTTTACATCAGACTATTACTTAATATACAGGAATATAAAACATAGCTGTTTTCTCTTTGAAAGAAAAAGCTGATAGTAGCAATGTATAAACCTTCAGAAATTTTTATATGTGTTCTTATCATTTGTGTGTGTGTGTGCATGCACACATGTGTGTGTTTGTGTGTACATTATCAGGAATTAAATGCAGGGCCATTTAACCACTGAGCCACATCCTTGGGCCTTTTTGTTTTATTTTATGCAGCGTCTCACTAAATTGCTTAGGGCATCACTAAGTTGCTGAAGCTGGCTTTGAACTTGCAATTCTCCTGCCTCAGCCTCCTGAGCCAATGGAATTACAGGCGTGTGCCACTGCACCCAGTATGTTCTTATCATTTTGAAAAGATATTTGGTAATGATCATATGACAAAAAAATGGTAGCAATTTCAAGGGAGTAGTTGAAGGGCTTTTCATGAAACTATTCTTCATAAAATTTTAAGATAGTGGTTCTCAAGAGGGAGTGACAATTTGGCCAAATTGGAGGAATATTTCTGGTTGTCACTGGGGGAAGTGCCACAGCTCCTAGTGGAGAAAGGCAAAGGATGGTCCTAAACATCTTAAACTACACAGAAAAGCCCATGATTAAGGACTACCTAAACAAAACATCAGGAGCACTACGCTTGAGAAATCATCACTAAAGAAAACCAGCAAAGGATGATAAATCTCGTAGGGAACCACCAAAGATCTACGACCTTTAGGTCCAAAGGATGAAGGTGAAGGAATTGTTAGCAAAACCGGTTGAAGCCATAATGCAGAGGGGAGCTGGGTTTCAGAGGAACTATGTTTATACATTTTGGAGAATTCTCTTTAAGAATACAAAATTACAAATATAAAATTAGGTATGAAGATAAATATTCCAAAATTAAAAGTCACAAATCTTTAAAATTTAACAAATACCGCCACATGAAATCCAGAGCAATGGTATACAATTTTTTCAATTAACTAACAAATTCAGCTTTGGAATATGTTTTTCTGATATTTCTTGCTTGTATATTCTAATTGCTTCTTTGTATAAAATTTTACTATGTCATTTTCTTTAGAACAAAAGAAAAATAAGTCAACATATAAATATGCCCATTAGCAGTGTAAGTCTGTTTCATTTTGGGGTCAAACAGTCAAAAGTATATTTCTTTGATATAAATTTGTTTTTCAACATTGAAGGTTTAGAAATTTATTTACAGCTTCATAATTCATATTGTTAATATCATGCAATTTTAGTCAAATTTGGAAAAAATTCTATCAAATTTTTCCCATGTAATCTGTAAGCTTACAAGACCATGTCTAGTTTTCCTGGATAGTGACTAATATTAAATACTCTTTCAAGTGACAGTAGTCATTAACCAGTTTGTCCTAACTGTCCTCATTATAGCATCTTGTGAGCTTTATATTATCTTTATCAATGTCAGTAATTCATGTCAAAACACCAACAAATTTATATCTTTCTACAATGTGTCTGTATGATTCATTCCTGTTTCTTAATTAAATTATCAAACAACTCAAGAACCAGTTCATTCTTTCTATTTATAATTTATCTCTTCCTCTTAATGAATTACAGCTTTGGGTATCATCAGGAAAAAAAAAACATTGTTTTATTTCTCAATCAGAATAGTTTATATGATTGAATAATTCAGATTATCACTTTGCTTTATATTTTGTTAAGTTTATGATTTAAATTATTGCTCAGATTTTTTAATAAATGTAGTAAGTGTCTTTCATATTTACACTAACCAGGAGTCCCCAATTTTGGACTCAATTAGTTGAAATGTCTAAATAATTTTTTCTTTTAGTATATGTTTCTCAACTTCAAAATATTTTTTTTTCTTTAATGAAAACATTACCATGTGAGCACATTGCTGGAGTTGTTTTCTGTGCCTTGAGAAAGAGTCTGTGCATATGAGGGTCTCTAAAATTAAAGTTTTATTCATCTTCTAGAAATTCCCCTCTAAATGAAATTGATACCAAATTTTAGTCCAGCCAGGGAAATAAATACCTCATCCTTTCTTTATTGCTAGTGCCTCTCATTGACCAAACCCAACCATCAGTCAGAGGGTAAGAGACATTGAATGACACAGTTAGTGGAAATTGTCCTCTTGGGTCATAAAGCCCAGCCAAGTACTAAAGAGCAGATGTGGAAATACAAACAAAGAATTACAAGTCCAGTTAATTGTATCTGAATAATTACTATCTTCTAAAGCTTCTATTTTATAGCATTTGTGCTTTATTTTGGTTTCTGCGTTTGTGTTCAGACAGAATAAAGTCAAAATAAAAAACAAAGTTGGTGCTTGCTCATAAAGATCACATCCCAAGAAGCACCTGCTAGCCTACGTATTCCTGTAAATACTGTACAATCTTGGTTCAGCAAAGCATATTCACACTCTAGTACATTCACATATCATAATCATTTTGAAAGCTTCAACACATGTCTTCTAATGGTGTCACTCTATATAATGAGATATGCAAATTAGAATGTTATGGAGAGTCTTAATTGCATTATATCATTCAGAGTTGTAAATGTTCAGCTAGTTACAGCCCAGGTAGGGCAATCAGAAGAAGAAAAGAAAAAAAAGAAATATTCTTTTGACTGTTTGACCCAAAAATGAAACAGACTTACACTGCTAATGGGCATATTAATATGCTCCTCAGACATCTATTGTAACAGTGGGTTAACATGGATGGCCTCCAGAGACATATGAGCATTTCCTTATAAATGTTTTATGAACACTGGATCCAGTATTTTGGGGTCCCCGGCCACTATTTCATATATTGTTTTAAAGCTTATCATAAACCATAAAGGAATTTTAAAAAGAAAAACTTAAATCAAATATGGCTTGTCAGATAAAGAGTAGGAGAAGGCATAAGCATATCCTCTACAGAGAAAATGTATTTCCTTTCATTCACATTCCATGTAACTAAATATCTTCCATAATGTTATTTTCCAAACTCCAAATTCTGACATGATTTGGCAAGATATGAAAATGGAACCTGTGAACCTTTTTTCATCTGAAAATAGGTGGCTTCTTTCACATATTACCAACTTCTATGCAAACAAGAAAACTTTAGCAGCTTGTTCTACAAGGCCATAGTCATATGCAAATTCATTTTCATCTCTCCATCTCTGCTATGCATAGTTCTATGCATACAAGATGAGATTGAAATGAAATACATAATATCCCTTCTTCATTTGAAAAGCCCTATACATCCTCTCCAATAGCCACATCAACTTCCTTCTTCCACTCCCACATGGATCACTTTTTCATTTAAAAATAATTCTTATTCTCTCCAACACCTACCCTCATCTCCTTGTACCATCAAATCCTCATCATGACCACCCCTTGCCACAATTACTAACCTTGTTACCAAGAAAACATTGTCCCAGGGCCATGCTTTTACAGAGTTGTCTTTGTCTTGCTCAATTAGTGCAGTTTCTTGGATGCTGTGCCTTCAATCCTACACAGATTTATCTAATTGTGTTGGAATTAATGAAATTCAAGGCAGAAAATCACAATTTTCTCTAAGACAAGCCAAGTCTATCATTTGATTCTTGGGGAAAAAAAACATGATTTATTCACTTACCTAATGAATAGTGACACTTGGGTGTTTCACCACTATGTCACATTGAATGCCCTCAAAATGATCTGATTAGCTCACCAAGAGAGGACACCTTCACTGAGTCCATATTTCTGCCAATAGCTTTATTTTTCTTGTCAACTTTCTTAACTTGTTCGCTTATCCCACTTTTTCACTCTCTATAGCAAATTAGCCCGCAAGTTATATTGGATTTTCACCTTAAATGTTTCTTACATTCTGTTTTCTTCGCTGTAGTTCCCTATCAACACCAATGCACTTGCCATTTCATGCCTAGTTTATTGCATGAACTTCATAAAGTACTTCCATCAAATCTATTCTGCAAATTGCTTCCAAATCAATATTCTAAAAATACAATTTTGTTGTGCCACTCCTCTTCTAAAAGTCCTCGATGGATATTCAATAACTAAAAATAGTAGTTCAAAACTTCTCAGTTTGGAAAAACATACAGTTGACAAAATATCCATCCAGTGCCCAAATTTCCTTATTCCCAACCCCCTGGCACTGGCATGGTGGATCTTTTCCATTCGTAAGTCAGAGTGCAACAAAGAGTGTACTCAAATTCAGAGGATGGCATTCAGAGGCAAGATCAAGGTGAAAGACACCAAAATTTAACTTTAAGTCCAATGGTGATATACTAGCAAGCAGATCAGAATCAAAAGGCAGTTTTTAAGCAGTTCATAAGAAATTTCCTTTAACATAAAATCATCCCTTATTATCTTTAAGAATCCAAGAGCTAAGGGGCTGGGGTTGTGGCTCAGTGGTAGAGCGCTCGCCTAGCACATGCAGGGCCCAGGTTCCATCCTCAGCATCATGTAAAAATAAATAAAGGCATTATGTATAACTAAAATAAATAAATAAATATTAAAAAAAAAAAGAATCCAAGAGCCAAGTAAGATGTCCCAAGTTTAACTTTAAAAATCTTCACTTTCTCATACTACCCAATTAATATACACTTTCCACTCTGGGCACTAGTCATTCTACACTGAAGTGTGTACCAGAACCACCTACAAGACTTGTTAAAACAGATGTATAACTGGGTGCAGTTATGCACACCTGTAATCCCAGCTACCTGAAAGGCTGAGGCAAGAGGATCACAAATTCAAACCAGGCTTGGCAATTTAACAGAATTCTGCCCCAAAATAAAGATAAAATGGGCTGGGAATATAGCTTAGTGATAGAAAGCCCCTGGATTCAAACCCCAGCATCACAAAAATAAATAAACAAACAAAATTTAAACAGAGTTGGGGTTGTAGCTTATGGGCAGAGTAGTTGCCTACCAAATGCAAAGCCCTAGGTTTAATCCCCAGTACTACAGAAACAAACAAACAAAAATCACCCAAAAATTCATAAGATTCGCTCCCAGGTCACATTCAGTAGGCCTAAGACTATTCTAGTAAGTTCCTAGGAAGACTGATGAAACTGTGGTCTAGGGACCACACTTTCAGAATAAGTGCCTAGGTAAAGATGTACTCCATGCTGTCTCTTAAATATAAATACACATTCTCACCTTCCATTGAGGAGGAGCAATCCACTTCAACCAACATATGAGCCTGCTCAGACTTACATGAAGCTCTCTAAAAATAGTAGTTCAAAACTTCTCAGTTTGGAAAAACATACAGTTGACAAAATATCCATCCAGTGCCCAAATTTCCTTATTGCATCTTTATTGTCTATACCTATAACACTGAGTTTTCTTCTGACAGAGAGGAAGAATTAGTTCTTTGAAACTAGACTTGGTAACCTTGGATCCTAACCTTGCCTCCTTGGATTCTAATTCTGCTTCCAACTATATGACTTTAAGCAAATAATTTCAGCTTTCAAGGTCTCTTTTCTCATTTGTAAAACAAGGATAAAAATATAACTTCTGTACAAAGATATTAACATTTTTTTTTTAGTTTTTCCACCTCTGGTAATTACTTTCCAGTTATAGCTTATTATAGCTTATTTGTACTATGATACTACCATTTAGTTCTTTTCCCTGCCTTCTCAACTCTGGAGGCCACTATGGCCATTGAACACTTTTTTTGTGGGCCCTTACAAAATTTTGTCAGAAAATTTCCAAGATGAAAAGACCCTGATTCTAATCAAATGTAACCCTTTCATTTGAGCTCATTGTCAGAAATCACATCTTTGTAGATGATAAATCAAGCTCAACTCACTTTTCCGGATTCCACCTTCTAAGAAGGTTTGTATTGAGGTTAAAAAATTGCTAACCTGAGCCAGGTGCAGTAGCGCACGCCTGTAATCCCAGCACTTGGGAGGCTGAGGCAAGAGGATCGCGAGTTCAAAGCCAGCCTCAGCAATGGCGAGGCACTTAGCAACTCAGTGAGACACTGTCTCTAATAAAAACACAAAAAAGGGCTGGGGATGTGGCCTAGCGGTCGAGTGCCCCTGAATTCAATCCCCAGTACCAAAAAAAAAAAAGTAAAATTGCTAACATGGTGTGAATTGGTATAGGTAGTGGAAAAGGGAGGTATTTTGGCTAAGGGGCCAAAAAATATTTTATATAGAAATTCTTATTTTAATATATCAATTCAATCATCGCTTTGTCCATTACTATACCTTCATTTCTCTAAAGCTTAAAAGTCAGTGGCATGGAGTTACACTGAGTGAAAAAAGCTCATCTCCAAAGTTTACATATTGTATGATTCTATTTATACAACATTTGAAATGATAAAAGTGTAGATACAAAGAAAAGATTAATGGTTGCCAAGGGTAAGGTAAAGGGGTGGTGATGGGGAGGTTGCTATTAAAACCTACCATGAAGGATCCTTGTGGTGATAAAAACCTGCCTGTGCTTTGTGGTGATCCCACAAATCTACACTATAGTAATACACATATGCAAATGTGTGCATATAAAATTGGCACAATCTGAATAAGGTCAAGGGACTGTATCAATGTAGGTTTTCCAGTCATGCTGTGACACTATAGTTGTGCAAATTGTTACCATTGGGGGAAACTAGATAAAGGATTCATGGGATATCTTGGCATTATTTCTTACAACTGCATACGAATCTACAATCATCTCAAAAGTATAGATTAGAAAACACGAAAGTCAGCAGCATAGCGGAGTGGTGGTGTTCATTGACTTAGACTGTCACTTTAGTTGAGGCCCAGTTTAGAGAGGAAAATCCACTGGGAACAGCACCTGAATACTCCGAGATATAGAATTCCTGGAAAAGGAGAAGAAAACTTATGAAGAAGCAGAGATACATGTCCACTGTTTCACTTTTGCCACTATGTCACTCTGGCTCTAGACATAAAAGTTTAAATTCAGAAATCATAACATTTTTGGATGGTGCTAAGGTAACACTGTCTTAAACATGTGATGGGAAAGGGAAAGAACAGGACAGTGAGAGGGATAGAATAAGAAAGCTAGAAGAAGAGAAAACAAGAGAGATAAAACACTTAAAATTCTCTCTTATTGATGAGTAATACTCCATTGTGTGTATATACCACATTTTATTTATCCATTCATCTACTGAAGTACATCTAGGTTGGTCCCACAGTTAGCTTAGAGGAACACTAGAATGGCCAATGGGGATGGAGGGGAAGGAAGGGGGCAAAAGAGTGAAGAAGAAAAAAAAAAAAAGATGATGGTAGAATGAGATGTATATCAATACCCTAAGTGCATGTATGAAGTCACGAATGGTGTGAATATATTGAATATATTTTGTATACAACCAGAGCTATGTAAAAATGTGCTCTATAAGTATAATATGAAATGTAATGCATTCTGCTGTCATTTCTAACAACTTAGAATAAAAAATAAATAAATTTTAAAAAACACTTAAAATATCAATGTAATAGAACTAGAGAAAGTTGTAAACTAGAACCAGTCCAAGGGTACACCTGGAAAAGTAAGGTTTCTCTTGTCTTAGTCTCATAGCATCCTACTCAGCCAGAAGATGTCAACAAAGGTGTTAGTTTTTGAAATTTGACTAATGATGAATATTTTGCAATTAGGAAGGAAATTTCTTGAGGCATATTATAAACAAAAACTAAAGCATACTTGACAGAGAAGTTTAGGTTGTTCTGATGCATGTGGAGGCTCATCATTGAACTTCAACCTAATGTAGTTATGAAGGGGATATAAGGAGTGTGTCTTGGAAATCTACTGTTCAATGAAAAAATACAATGTATAAGAACCATTGTATTATAATTGATATTCTGTGCATCAAAAAGGCTGGGCAGGGCACAGCAGGGTGGTTTTTCTGTGCTTTATAACATCTGGAACTTCAGCTGGTTGGTTTCAATGGCTATGGGTTGCTAGAACTCCCAACTGATATCATATGTCTGGGGTTTCAGCTTCTTAAATTGTCATCTTCAAGAGCTTTGAGTTGTGTAAGATGATTCCTTCATTCACATGCCTGGTATTTGGAGTGGGATCACTGAAGCAACTAGAGAGTATATATCCACATATTCTTTCTACATGACAAGCTTAGATTTCCTTACAACATGGTTGTCCAGGGTTAACTTTAAACATTTTTGAATGGCCACAGCTCATCTACTTCTACATGCATTTACAAAGTTGTCACATGATCCATAAACACCTACTTTTTTGTAGCTCATGTTTTATGTTTTGCCTCTTATTATTAATATCATATTAAATCCTTACAGTCTAAATGTCTGCATCCCCGTAAAATTTATAAGTTGAAACCTAATCCCCAATGCAATAGTATGGAGAGGGCTGGGAAAGTAGCTCAGTGGTAGAGTGTTTGCCTAACATGCAGGAAGCTCTGAGTCCAATCCCCAGTACCACAAAAATACATAAATATTGATATACAAGTCATTAGATGATTAGGTAATGAGGTCAGAGTCTTCATAAATGGGATTAGTAACCTTAGTTAAAAGGCCTAAAGGAGCTTATGTGCCATTTTAGCCATGTGAGGATACAAAAAGTGTCATCTTTAAGCCCTCAGCAGGCACTGAGTCTGCTGGTACCTTGAACATGGACTTTACAGCTTCTAGAACTGTGAGCAATAGATTTTAGCTCTTTAAATTATGCAGTCTTAGGTATTTTTATAGCATCCCAAAGAGACTAAGATACTTACTTGGCATTGAATCCTAAAACCAGCTCTTACAAATAGCACTGTAATATCATAGCATATATCTCAAAAACATTAGGCAACACACCTATGAAAGGTTCAGTGTACTCCATCCAGCTGAGAAGCACTGGAAAATTTATTACATTTAAATCAGTAATTGAAAACAGTTCTATGGTTTTGCAAGACCCTACATATGTAATCTAAAGTGAATTAGTAAAAGCAAAATTAGTTGTTTTTCCAGATAAAATGAGAAGTTGAGTCATATTTGCAAATAAGAATGCAGGAAAAAATAATTTTCCCAGAATAGACAGTAGAGAAAATTACCTAGAAGGCTGAAGATGTCATTTGCACCAATTTTATCCTCAAAGGACCGACCACCCTTCAACTGAGACCTGTTGAGATGTGGAGCCCAGGTCAGCACAGGCGTTTCCCTCCATGTGGTTCCATGGCTCTCATGTTCCTCTGAAATACTCACTTATCCCATGTGCCATCCCCATAGTCTTCCAAACCTGTTCCAGAGACAGATAGATTATTTGACAGAGTAATGCATGTGAGTGTGATAGTGCATTTCACAAGCTTACTGTGTCCCTAGGAAAATCATCATTTTCTTTTGAAGGCCTGTCTAGAATGTCTGTCTCATCTCAAAGGAATTATTGTTCTGGTAGAAATGTCAGGCAACACACTAAATCTGTTGGGACAATCTGAGGATAAATTCATGCTAGAGTTGGTATATTGTTTAAGAGCAATGGCTCAGTTCCCAGCTAGGAGGGCTTAAATCACAGCTTCAACACCTGGAGTGTGACTTTGGACATGTTACTTAACTTCTCCATGCTTCAGTTTCTTCATCTGTATAATGGAAAATATAAATCTACCCTCAAGATTTCCATATACACCCCAATACAAGAAGAATTTTTAAGTAGCTCTGGAGCCTTCGGTTGTTTATAAAAATTAGAATCTCATATTTTTTCTTTTCCTAGAAAGGTAAAGTAAATGTGCCTTTCCTGGGGTTCCCCTAACACAATGTTCATCATACTTCTGTGTTAGCACTGCTTATAAGGTAGTGTATCTGTTGATTTTCCCAAATTCCCCATTGGACTAAGTATTAGCTAAGTGATTTGAATGACTGTGTCTGTCACTTCCTTTTTTTTTTTTTTTTTAAGACAGGGTCTCAAATTCCTGGTCTCAAGTGATCCTCCTGCCTAGTAATTGGGACTACAGGTGATCACTACAGCACATGATTTATTTCTCTCATTTTTGTATCCTACATTGGTATATGCTACATAAAAGAAACCTCATAACTATCATTTATTAATTCACTCATACCTTATTTTCTATATAAATTTCCTCTTTTGGCATTTTTACCTAAGTCACTATCATCTGATAAGAATGGTAGTAACTCTTGGTATTCTGTATCAATATCTTCCCTGCCTTACAGATAAGGTTAGCACTGTCTCTAGGGTCTTGAGTTATCCACTTCTATTTCTGTCTTCGGACCCATTTCTTGACATTCTGTACTTCACAATGTCCCTCTAGCTTTGAGTGAGCTGCATTTTGTGATTCAGCTAACCAGAAATTCTTTGAGAGGGTCAAAAAGAAAAATTTTCAAGTCTCTAGCTAAGCTACTATTCAAAAAAGTAATTTTAGGTATTAAATTCTTTGTCTGGTGGGAATCAATAAGAAAGAAATCATGTTACCTAACAAGGGCTTCAATGATGGTTCCTTTCTCTGATTTTTGATTGTTCAGTTCTAAACATGATATTATCTTCTCCTTGAATTGTAATTTATTTTGATTAGAGATTGATTCTTTCTTCAGTAAATATTTCTAACCTTGAAATAGATCATGGACAACAACAAATACATGATTTTTTAACAATAGGCAATACATTTGTTTTTACTATAAGCTTTCAATAAAACATAAATTGCCTGATTTTCATAGATGTACATGCATCTTTCTAACTATAGTTGAGTGCTTTATACACCTCCATGTAACAATAATTGATGCAGAGCTATTGATGCTGAATCTATTGTGTTGTATAATTCTTTGAAAGACAAGTATTTATTTTTACGATGATCTATATTTTCATATGCACCAACATTTATGTCTCTTCCTCATGTAAAATATCGTAGTTTCAACATACTAATATTTTCTTTTCTTGGGGTATGTGGTTTTTTTTCTTTCACAAAGACTAAGCATTTATATTTCCCTGCTTTAAAAAGAAGAATGATATAAAGTAGACACTTGTTGATAAGTGAATAAAATAACATGGAAATAACAGCATTTTTTTCCACTAACACTCACCTTTCCTGACTTTTTTGCTCACTCTTACAAAAGCTTTAAAGGAACAATCACAACATGCAAAAATAAAATAGAAGCTGCACTACATAAGCATTGATCTATAGAAGAATTCATAGACTTTAAGTGGACCATGCAATATGATACTTTGACATATGACCTGGACACACGGAAGCTGACTTAAAACATGACACATCATCATTCTGTGGTTCTGAGTCACCTTTTGCATAAGAGTTGTCAGCAGCAGAATACATGACAAACCTGATTCTGAATTTTGAGACGAACTGAGAGGTGATACAGAGAACCCTGAATTAGCTGCTGCTTAAAAATCAAACCACGCAGCATGAGAACATTTTTGAAGCAGGACAAGGTATCAGGAAGCAATTTGTGATGAGAGGAAATAATACCAAGACTCTTTAAAACCCTTGTCTTCTCAACACACCTCATTTAGGAAGAATGGGTCTTTATATATGAACCATTATTGAACAAGCTTGCATTCTTTCCAGCAGTACATATTTTCAGTTTAAGTATGATTCCTCTTTAAATGAGCAATTTCTTTGTCTTTTTATAAATTTTCAAGGAGGTTACAAATTTGAAGTCCTCACATACTGTTTACTCTTCCACAATAGCATAAAAAAACAAAAACTCATTCATTCATGTTGAAAAAATGAGAACTCCAATCTACTGACTCACAAATGTTTTAGCTAAACTTATTCTTTGCTTCTCTCTTCTTACTAATCAAAACTAATTACCAGTCATTTCTTGAAACTTTTATAGTCAAAGTTATTGAGCCAATTTGATATATTTTCTTTGTCTTCTGTACTCTCCATTCTTCATTCTTTAAGAAAGGTGGAAAGTATTAGAAATTAATAAGTGGCACATGTTTTCAATTAATAAAGCATAAAATATTCAGAAATAAAATATTGCTTGTTGCAAAATTATGAAACCATTTCTCAAGCTAAAATATTCAAAATTTTCAAGAATTACAAGGGTAGAAAATATTCTGAAGTCACAGGATTAAAATTAAAGGTGGTTAGAAAACTATCTACAGCTTTAATGTTATCCCTATCAAGATCCCTATGGCATTTCTTGTAGAAATAGGAAAAACAATTTTAAATTTTATTTTGAATCAAAAATAGACTTCAAATAGTCAAAACATTCTTGAGAAAGAATAAAAAGCTAGAAGCACCACACACATTGCTTTTAAAATATATTACAAAGCAATAGCAATTAAAGAGTGTGGTACTGGCCTAAAGACAGAAGGGCTAATGGAACAGAATAGGAATTCCAGAAACAAAACCAGACATGTATGGTTAACTGATCATCAATAAGGGTTCCAAGAATGTGCAATGAAGAAAGCATAGTCCTTAAGTTTTACAGGCCAGCATTTGACATTGGGAAAGCTGTATGTCCACATGCAAATTTTTTTTAAAAATGGACTCTTACACCATAAGGCAAACCATCAGCTCAAAATGAATTAATGGCTTAAATGTACTTCCTGAAATTGCAAAATTTCTAGAAGAATATTTCTGGAGAAAGCTTCATGACTTTGATCTTGTTCAATGATTTTATGGAAGTAACCCTAAGATTACAGGCAAAAATACAAAGTGGGACTAGACCCAACTAAAAGTCTTCTGCATAGCAAAGGGAACAATCAACAGACTGAAAAGGCAACCTACGGAATGGAAAAATATGTTGCAGCCATATATCTGATGAAATATTAATTTCAAAAATCAATAAGGAACTCATTTATAAGTCAACAGCAAAGAAACTAATAGGCCAATTTAAAGAAGGCAAAAATGTTGAATAAAAATTTCTCCAAAGAGAGCAAACAACTGATCAACAGGTTTATGGAAAGGTGCTTGATATAACAAGGAAACAGAAATTAAAACTACAGTGAGATATCACCTCCTACCTTGGGACGCCCTACATCACATGGTAAACCTTAGATTATAAAACCAAGATAAGGTCATTCAAGTTCATAATAATTGTGATGCATCCATAATATCTATTGCCCCCACCCTAAAGCTCAATGATAGAACCTGAGAATCAAATTTTATTCTTCTCTTTCTCTTTGTCCCTCACAATCCATTTCTGAGTTACCTTCATGCTTCCTAAAAAACATCTCTGGAATCTATCCTTCTTGATACTTCACTGCCATGGCCTTAATTTAGGTATCCATCTTTTCTCTCTATATCTACAACATCCTTCTAAATTTCTCCCTACTTGTCAAATCAACCTCTCATCCACAATCTATCTTCCATGTATAATCAAAGTGATCTTTATTTTTAAAAAAGTAATAACTACAGAAAAATCCGATTAAATATTTTTATCCCTCAGTTTGAGTTTCATTAATTGCTGCCTATTGGCAAAAATATAAAATAAATTCATATATATGGCTTTCAGAATCCAGTCTAAATATCAGTTCAATCACATCTATCAGTACTCCCTTCCTTAAGTTTTATAGGCCAGCATTTCCCAGAAAACCTCAGGACTTCTCATACCTACGTACCTTTAATTTTGTATTTCCTTCTTAGAAGCAAACTCCTACACTCTCTGGGAAAAAAAAAAAAAAAAGCATTCAGTCATACCTCATCCCAAAACCTGGTTTATAGGCCCCCATTAGAGTTCTTACCATATTGTGATGGATGTGTCAGTACTCAGGTATGTCTCCCTTATTAAATTGTGAGACTTGAGACCAGTGATTATTAATGCTGCTCTTGTCTTCACTATATTCTTACACTCTAACACAGAGAACTGAGAGTCAAAATTGTTCAAATGAAGACAAAAGAGACTGTTCACACCAAACAACATTATAAACCACCAAGCAAAATCACAAAACTAATAAGTGGAAAGAGTCTAATTGGAATAAAAAGTAATGGTATTCTCAGAAACTAATCAGATATTAGTAATAGAAGTAATAATTATAACAATAGCTTACTGAGGATAATCAGTAGCTAGACAGTATTGTAAGCATTTTATACATTTAAACCCTATAAAACCTCATAAAAGATGCTATTTTATCTCATTTACAGATGAGGGAACTGAGGTATAGATGGGATAGATAAATTGCCCATGGTAACATAGTTAGTGATTAGTAAAATTCAATAAACATAAGTATACAGTTGGCTACCAATGATTGCTAACTTCATTTCAGTACTCAAAAGAAGTGCCAGGAAAATCCCGTTCTATTTTCCATGTGATACAATGTATTGAATTATTTAATTATAGAATAATTATTCTATTGCATTTAGTCAATTTACACAGTCATATTCAAATCTTTGGAAATATTTCCCTGAACAAACTATTTACAAAACTACCATTCTACTGGAGCCTACTTCTTTCCTGCATCTTTCTAAAATATGCATCTTCCAGGAATGGGAATATAGCTCAAGGTGAAGCACATGTGAGGCCCTGAGTTCAGTTTCCAGCACCCAAATAAATAAATACCAAAACATGCTACTTTCAACAAGATGATTAATCTAATTCCTGAAGTGCCCCTGATATCAACAAACTATGTTGATCCCTCCCTTAAAAACTCCAAATTAAACAAACCAAGAGAGAAAAGATGTGAATTCGGTGTCTGGCACCCACGTACAGAAAATTAAAAGCTCTAAGACAAGGGCTTCTTCCTATGGATCATGCCAACAATTCCTAATTCCACATGCCTCCAGAACCTACACTCCCAGGAGAAGTTCAGTGTATTTAGAATGATGAAAAAAGTGGGCACCATGACTGCCGGCTTGGTATATTGTATCTATGTGACATAGCCAGTTTCAAACAAAGAAGTTTTGGACATATAAAGATATAAGTTTCAGTTTAATTGCTAAACAAATGTTTTGCTTCTCTTTGGTTAGGTCTACCATTATTTATGCCCTCATTAGTATAAGAGCAATTTAGTATAAGTAATTATGCATCAACTACCTCAAGCATTTTTCCTATATGGTGCACATCTTCTTCCCCTATACTCATAAACTGGATTTATTTTCTTATTCTGAATAGTCACATAATAATTACAATATTTAGGTAGTACAGTATGGAAATTTGATGCAACTATACAATGTTCAGTGATCAAATAAGGATAATTAGCATTTCCTTCTTAAACATTTATCACTTCTTTGAGTTGGGAAGCTTCAAAATCCTCTCTTCTAGTTTTTATAAAATACATAATAAATTGTTGTGAACTGTTGTCATCCCACTATGCTGCAGAGCCCTGGAATATACTCCTGTGGCATAATCATATTTTAGTACCCATATCCAGCCTCCCTCTGTCCCTTTCTGCTTCTACCCTCCCAGCCCCAATGGACACTCTTCTCTTCTCTACTTCAATGAAGTCAATTCTTTCAGCATAACTTTAAAACATAAGTCATTATTTATAAATCTACAAAGAAAGTGTTAAGCAACAAAACTCACCATTGTCAAAAACTCTCACATTTGTACCAACTTAAAGACTTCTTATGCCTTGGAAAAAAATCAATGGAAGTTATTCACATATGTTAAAGAATCATCTCAAAAAACTACTTTTTCTATAAATAAATACATTTTGTATAAGTAAGCCAAATGTACATAATGTAATTTAGCTGTACTTGGCATCTTAAAACACTTGAGAGAGTATTCACTAAATCATTCACGGAATGCTATAATATTCTGTCACTGTATCATAATATTTTATATGCAAAATATGCCCTTCCTAAAGTGGGCCTAAAAACAGTCATTTCTAAGACATTTATCTGGAATATAAATGTGTTAATGCATTACAGGGTAAAACACTTGAGTGCCTAAGGATTTTTATTCAGTCCCAGAAATTTATCAAAGACAAATTTTTCCTTCCTTTTAATGGGATATTCGAAATAGTTAGCATGTAAATATTAAAGTGTTCTTAAAAGTTTTTGCAAATCACCATTTCATGATACATTACCCTTCATTTAACTGAGACATTGTCTTTTACATGCAAGGGAAGCAAAACAAGATTGGCCAATAGAAAGAAAGAGAACCTTAGTCAACCTTGTATGACCATGTTAAGGCTTCTCATTTCATAATTCAATAAAAAGGTGGTTAGCTTCCTAAGAAGGTAACCAATGTTAGCTGCCTCCAAAATTAATCTAATTCATAAAGTATACAATATAGACATTGCACAAATTATATTATAGCTAATAATAATGCTCTTGTACACAAAGAAAATTTAAATTGGGCAATGATGTAGCAAATTTGAAAAAATCTGGACAATTCATTCATGAAGTCCCATTGCCTAATTATTAGTGTTTCTAATATGACCCCTCAGCCTTGGTAGAACTTGACTAATGCTTTCAAAAGACAGATAAAAAGGAACCACAAAGAGCAGAGTAAGAAAAAATTAATATCATAATTATTTGAGGAAATTTTGTGGCTCAAAAACCTGAGCTCAAAATAATTTAGAGAGTAAGCTGCATAAAAGGAATAATATGCAAGTTAAAAGGTTAGAACTAAGATTCCATACAAAAGCCAGGACAAGACTAAAAAATAAAAGGACACAATTAATTTTTAAAAGTTCCATATAATTTGCAATGGTTATTGAATAAATTAGAATAACAAACAGATATTACAACTGAACCTAGGTATAAGCTGTCTATGTAGAACAATCCCAAAATTCAACATTCCTTTAAATGATCAGAAGCATTAAAAGTATTTGTAAAACCAATTATAAAAGTTAAAACAAAAAGCAATCATTCCTTTATTCACATAGGTATTTTTTAATTCACAAATAGTTACAGCAGAAACGATTCTTATTGTAATAATTTATCATTAGTCTTACAAAAAAAAGTTAATGATAGAGGCTTTGTTTACTGTAATTAATTATTTTACAAAAATAAGGTCATTTTCCCACCAAATCATTATCATATTAGCAAAAGCAAACTGTTTTAATAGTTATAAACATTTGCTTATAATCTACTTGTATAATCTCTTCTCTGTCACTTTTTTTTAAAATATTTATTTATTTGCTTTAGTTGTACACAATGCAATGCATTTATGTTTATGTGGTGCTGAGGATCGAACCTGGGCCGCACACGCATGAGGCGAGCACTCTACCACTGAGCCACAATCCCAGCCCCTCTTCTCTGTCACTTTTTAAGGTAAAATGATTAGATTAAATCTCTAGGCTGAGGAGCTTGCTAAAATTAAAAATTTTTAAATTAAAAAATCGGAGCTGGGGTTGTGGCTCAGCGGCAGAGCGCTCGCCTCGCACTTGCACCGCCCGGGTTCGATCCTCAGCACCACGTAAACATAAATGCATTGCATTGTGCACAACTAAAGTAAATAAATAAATATTTTTAAAAAATTAAAAAATCTACTGAAATCTTGTAGAATCCTCTGTACTTAATAAAATTGTCTAGTAAATATAGTTCATTGAATTAAACTGATTATTTTTTATTTTATATGAAGTTTTTTTATTTATTCATTTTTTAAAAATTCAAAGTTGTTGTATTTATAACAGTAGCATGTATTACAATTCATAATACATATATAGAGCATCTTTTTACATGACACTATTTGTATACAAAGTATATTCGTTCTATTCAAGTCTTCAATCATATATTTAGGATAATGATATCCATCTTATTCTACCACCTTCTTGTTGTTTTTTTTAAAACTGATTATTTTTAACAAAAATAACAATAAAGAAAAAACAAGTGAGTTCTCCTGCTGCAGGAGTACCATGCAAACACTTTATTTGCAATCTTGGAACTTAAAATTCTATAGAGAGTTTTGGTATAAAACACATCCAGCAGAAATTTAAAGATAGAACAGATAGTACCAATTGAGTATAATTGGCCATAAGCTGTAATGTACTGGCTATAACCAATGACAAATCTCTAAAAAAGTAAAGACAATGTTAGGAGTTTCTTTCTTTCTTTCTTCCAATAAGCAAAGGAAATCTACCAGAGTTCAGATATCAATGTGCACTACACGACTTAAGAGAAAATATCTGTGTGCACCCCCAACATGACACCTCACTGTTAGA
This sequence comes from Tamias sibiricus, assembly GCA_025594165.1. NCBI lineage: Eukaryota > Metazoa > Chordata > Mammalia > Rodentia > Sciuridae > Tamias > Tamias sibiricus. The sequence goes on along the minus strand of CM046660.1, from coordinate 136,024,752 downwards.
AGCTTAAATGATACGTACAGGAAATATCAGTTCAGATAAAGACAGACTACAAGTCAGTATTATCATGGAATCATATATTGGATCCTTTCCAGAAATAATTACACACAGCCTTCTGCAGCATGCACGCCCTGGAAGGCTGCATATGTTGGCTTCTCAGCAGCCTGACAGCAGGCAGTTTCCAATTGCATGGAGAATGGAGAGCTCATGTTAATGAGATTCTCTTTCTGCATCTCTCTACTTCATGTGCTGCGTCTTCTAGCAAAGGAAAATCACTCTTCTACTCAAGCAGAAAAAGCAAGAGATTCATATATGCCTTTATTTCACTTACATTTTTCTCCTTTTATCATTAATATTTTAAAATACATTTATATTCCTCACTGACACTGAAAGGAATCATTTCCTTTGCTTGGATTCTACAGCAAAATGCTTTGTAACATCTTTCCCTCACTTTCATGCTTATTATAACATACTAGAGCAGTCACTTAATTCCATTCATTATTTTCCCTTCTAAAATGAACCATCAGAGAGGCAGGACAGAAAAAAATAGAAATAAATCAAAGTTCACTTTCATAGTGAACTTTGTCCCATCAATGTCATTATGAGAACAGTTTCACAAAAGGAATATTTTATTAAAAGAAAACATTAAAATCCTCTTGTTACATTGACCAAGCTAAGATAGCCTATTATAAAGTACATGGTCAAGATATAATGCTAAGACTTATGAACGTAGGAATTCTCCTATTTTTAGGACAGTTTCATTTAAGAATCAGTGTTAACTTTACTTGAATGTATCATATTTAATTTAAACTATATACAAAGTTCTTCAAATTCTAAGTTGAGGTAAATAATTGGGGTGTTCTTCCTTCTCCTCCTTCTTATCTAAAGTTTTCTCGATAGGGAATATGCAGATTTTTTGTGCATTTTCAAAAACAAAACGCAATATGGTTTACCAATTCTTCAAAATTGCTTCCATTATTTTAAAAATAACATTACTGCAAATTATTTTTTTTTATAATCTACTAAATTCCTCTTTACTTATTTTCTTCCCATTAACTGAAAGTTACTGCCACCCTGGGCCAAGCTAACAATTCATCTTCTATGTTAGTATTTACACTCTTCAAATAATCATATATATTTTCTTGTCTTTCCTCCCCATTCTGTTGCTCATCTTGTTTGGGTAAACAATACATAACTGGTTCTCTTAATCTTACCTCATAATTTCTCCAGCCTCTTAACCATTTCTGTTGTACTTCTCTGAAATCTGTCTAATTTATGAACATTCCCCTGCTACAGAGAAGTTCAGTATTGCAGATCCTGGTCCTGTCTTGCCAATGCTTGACACAAAAAAGATTATCTCCACACCTTTTTTTTTTTTTTTTTTTTTAATGCCAGGGATTGAACTCAGGGGCACTCAAACACTGAGCTACATCCCCATACCTTTTTTGTATTTTATTTAGAGACAGGGTCTCACTGAGTTGCTTAGTGCCTCACTGGCATCACTGTTGCTGAAGCTGGCTTTGAACTTGGGACCCTGTTGCCTCAGCCTCTGGTGCCACTGGGATTACAGGCTTGTGCCTCTGCACCCAATTAGCCACACCTCTTCTGATGGTGAAACATCTATAGGCATGCAGCTTAAAAAACACATAGGCTAGCTGGGCATGATGGTGCACACTTGTGGTCCCAGTGGCTCCAGAGGCTAAGGCAGGAGGGTCACAAGTTCAAAGCCATCCTCAACAATTCAGCAGGACTTAAGCAACTTAGAAGACCCTGCCTCAAAATAAGAAATAAAAAGGGCTGGCATTGTGGCTAAGTGGTTAAGCACCTCTGGGCTCAATCCCTAGTATAAACACACACACACACACACACACACTTTTTTGCTATAATTTTACACAGAATATTTCTATGTAATTTTTTTGCTCTAACCTTCACTTCATGCATTAGCATTTTATAAATATTTCCTTTGCACTCATACTCTGCATTTCAAATATGTTATGCTGAAACATGGATATATTTGCTTTCATCTTTCTCAGCTAAGTGCTTTATTTTCTCTGCGTATGTCTGACCTCTTTGCACCACAGTATTTCTCCAATCGCAAAAAGTTCTCCACTTAGTACCATTCATGAGTGTGATTAATATGATCTTTATTCATTATAAGGGTTGTTACTAGTAATGTTAAATAAAAACCTTATGACAGCAACCCCCTGAATCACCTCACACAAGTCAGCTTATTGCCAGATAAGAGTTCATTTTATTTATGGTCTTTCAACCAATTTTCAGCACTGATGACAGCACTCATGTCAATCTGAATGAGTTTCAAATAAGATTTTGTAAAACTGTCTCACAGGTTTCATGTTCCTTTTAGTCACCAGTTTTGTAACGTGATCAAAGGGTTGTTAAGTTTGACTGCTGTGGTTCATTTTTTAATTGTGGAAGTTACTGTTATTAGCTAGAGGAAAAAATGATTAGACTGTTCATAGTACTAGAAGATGGATTTCTCTAAGTGAAAGCCACAGGAACACAGACTTAAAAATAATAAGCATTCATTACAAAATCATATACATTTAATAATATGCCTACTTCCCATATTTATGTTCCTGTTTCACTAAGTTATCATCAGAATTTATGAATATGTCTACATAATGCAAGTATTTGTATTCAAGTTACAGAAAAGAAAAAATGCTTATTTACAGCTCTTGTTTATAATAACTTGCCTTTTCTATCCTATACTGCCACTTGCAATCTAATGAATGATGTGTTTCTCACCCACACCAACTTTCCTATAATCATCAAATTCCATAACTATTTTACATTATGCAACATTGGAATGCTTATTTTGAATACATGTTAAGGGAAATTAACTCAAGGAATGACAAGCACTTGATTTTCTTTTTTCTTGCTTTTCAGTTAAGTACAGACAAGAAATGTAATGAATGAATCAACAGTACATATTTTGATGAAAGCAATATTGAGCATACAAAACACTGCACATTCAAGAAAAGGCTTGCATTTTTCTTAACTCATAACATTGAAAATGAGATTCACAATCTTGTTAGTGTCAGATTATAATCATTCACATTGCTCTACAAGTCAAAATAATATTTTTAAAAGAACAGCACCGCACCTTCAATGTTAAAGTTTTATGTCATTTTGTGTTTTATGAATAAAATTTTACTTAAGAAGATCCACAAAGGGATGTGAAAGACAGAGGTTTTGTTAGTCAAGAAGAGAACCCCAGAGGATACTCGTAGATAGTGCATACAAGTTGGTCTCTTGATACCATTTGAATTGCAAGAAGCGACATTAAATACTTTTTCTGTTCGCTGAAAGTAAACTTATAGTATTCTGGTCAAACCCTGAAACACAATTGCTATTTGTGTCATTGAAGTAATGAGTTTGTCTCTAGGGACAGGGCACAAAGCAAAGAGCACATAAAACTTGCACTCCAGAAGAAAAACAGCCCTGACACCCTAGACAGAGAGAGTTGCCCCTCTGTCCTCCCACCTGGAGGTACATTGCTGTCCTGGCATGTGACAACATGTGGAGATTAAAAACAGGAGAAGTATCTGGGACGAAAAAATGTCAAAGCCTTAGAGTCAGTTACATTCTTAAAGAGCACAACATCTAGAAGGAAGTCACATTATTCGGAACACAGGCTTTAAAGGAGGGAAAGGTAATTAGCAGCATATTGGTTCTAAAGAACAAAACTTTCAGTCAAATCTATCATGAGACAAGTTTGAATAGATATTAGAACAGACTTTGTGCAGCACTTGGGTTTATTGCATAAGGTAAAATGTGGTAGCAAAAGATTTTAATCGAAGTTCCTGCCCTTTCTGGCACTCAGAAATAACAAATGCTAATTCTTTTGGTAAAATGGTACTCACACATTTGAAAAGTGCCTCACCAAAGATTAGTTTTGAACTCACTTATTGAATTCAACCTGGAAAAATACTGTAGAGTAGTATATGAAGGGAAGATGACCACAGTATCAAACCTATCTTATTCAGTGTATGCTGTTGAAATCCTGATTCAACATCAATTTAAGTTTTCTTAAAATCCACTTACGTCAAGGCCACCTAGATTTCTCAATTCAATTAGCAGCTCTTTACTAGGAATTCTTTTTTTTTAATAGTTATTTATTTGCTTTAGTTGTACACAATGCAATGCATTTATGTTTACGTGGTGCTGAGGATCGAACCCAGGCCGAGTGCATCCCAGGCGAGCGCTCTACCGCTGAGCCACAACCCCAGCCCACTAGGGATTCTTTTACCCCTTTCAAAAATAAATGGTAAAGGAAAATTTTAAATGCTGCTCAGACTATTTCAAAACCTCTATTCTCTACACCAAAATCTGTACAAATTCCTTGGATTCTGAGTGCATAATCATTCCACAGAATTGCTTTCTTTCCTTATTTGCTAATCCAAGACCATAGCAAGTTTGAGATATTTGACCATGCATCAAGTACATTTGATTATCTATTGCTTCTTTAAAAACTGAAAATTTATCTTTTCTTCATGAAGATCTCTTTTCATACTCATACCATGAAAATCAGTAATAGCCTAATGCATTAAAGCATCATTTGCATAAATAACAAAAAAAAAAAAACAGTCATCCAATGAGCAGACTTATAGACTCCAAATATAAACACCAAAAGCTGCATTTTAGTAAGAAAATATGCACCGTTGGGGGAAAATGCAAGACAGACAGAGCAGCACACCATACATAAAATGTCAAATATGTCAAAACACTCATGAATACCAACATCTCCCACCACACCACAACCAATTTTAAAGGTTATTTAGGGCCAACACATCTGCAAGTGCAGATTTTACAGCAGCAGACTTTATTTTTCTCAAATACATTAAAAATAAGTCACCAATGTGTCAATTGTTTCTGATGTTTTCACACACATGTGGCCCATGTAGAAAATTCTGCCCAGGATAGCTTACAGCAGGTCAGTTACACAGAACACAGACTGTTGGCTTTGAACAGCTTCATTATGGATTTCTGGAAGCTAGCTTTTAACTGTATCAATTCAGAATGCAAAAGGATAATTGGACAAAAGACCAAGAAAGCAAATGTAGCTATCTTCATACCACAAAATTAAAAACCCTTCTTAGGGTCTCTAATTTAACTTTTCAGAACTTTGTTTCAGAAAGGCAATTTCAGAATATGTCACAAGGCTTCCCTGTCCCTAAGCCACTGATGGTGAATTATCTCTAGATAACTGCAGACAAGGAAGTTTTATAAATCAAGAAGCATAACACATGCAGAACACACTTATCCTATTCCTAGCCCTCAGATAAGTGAAGCTTAAATTAAATGTCAAAGATGAACAAAATCTATAGTGTAAGCAAACAGCTGACCTAAATCCACTATATTTTGTTTGTCAAGTATGTATATTCTAATAAATTTTGTAATATAATAATACTATTTTTGCTACCCTTTGACCATACTGCATTAGATGCATACAGTCTTCTGAAGAAATATTATTTTCTGCTTGACTCTCTAAACAAAATCTATTTATACCATTTGGTAGACTGTGCCAGCAGCTTTAAGAAAATATTAGTTACAATTGAACATTGTAGGCCACGAAAACAGGAAAAGTAGAGGAAATAGTAAATGGCTCATGCATAGCATTTTTTTAGTTCTACTATCAGGACTTGACTATAGTAAATTAACTTACTAATGTACAATTTTGTTTTCCTGATAGGAAACCTAGAAGTTGACTGAAAATTAAATGGTTAACATAAGAAAATTCAAATAGCTTGAGAAAGAAAAACATTGTTCCTCTTTACTACCTTTATGTGACTTTCTCAGTAACATAAATATGCACAGTAATCATTCTCATCCTTTTCCTGGGCAGCAAACCAAGCAACTAAGAACTCCTTCACACGTTAATTATGAAAAGCAATAAAAAATAAGTTCTTCTTTAAAATTTCAGAGAGAAGAGCAGTCTACCATTATAACAACCCCACTATGACTTCATGTCCATGATTCCTTCCAAAAGTCTGAACACACCTGAAAACATAACCACAATTCTCAACAGGTAAGCGAACTCCTAGTCAGTTTCTATAGAAGCAGTGGAGAAAGGTTCAATCCGTGTGGGCCAGCAATGCTAAAGCAAGGCACTGGAATTGCATATGTTAGTTATGAATTTGAAGTCCAGCGATTCACAAGTCCAGTAATTATAGGTCAAGATATTTTTAAGTAAATTTGAAGTAACCATCTGTAAAATGGAAATAATAATGCCAACCTCAGAGTTAGTATTCAAGAGGATTACATGATATGATAGTTGACTTTGCAATACGTGGTACATACAGTTATTGTTGATGGAGGAAGCTCACAAACCATAGAAGATGGCCTTGGCCTCATGGTTCTGCCTTTTACAAATGGCCCAAGTCTTTAACAGAGTTCATGTCACCCCTACCTGGAGATTGCAGCACTTCTTAGCAAACAAGTCCTTTAGCTAGAATGGATTGACAAGGGATTAAACTTTCCATGCCAATGATTTTGTTCCTTTTAATTTCTCTGTGCAGTCCTCATTAGCCAGGGCTTCAAAACTGAATGTCATACTCTCTTTAAATAATCCTATGATGGCCTTCATATCTAACTTTCATCTCATACCTGCTTACCTACCTCCAGCATTCTTCATGTGGCCTTTGTTTGCTTATGTTTGTCTTTTTTCTTCTTCTTCTTTAAACTCATGTACATTATTGGTGACACCCTGGCACCCCGTGTTTCTAAGACATTTTACCCTCTCCTTGCCATCTCTATTGGCACTCAACTCTAACATTCTAATTAAATAAATTGTCTAAATTGCCTCATCCATATTTATTTCTACCCATTTCTCAACAAAAGCTTATGCTTCCTTCCTTATGCTTGGGTGTAGCATATACATGAAAGGACCAAGCATACAGTGAGTAGAAATGGGATATTCACTCCTCTCCTTTCTCTAGGGATTCCTTCTACATGTCCTTCATGTTCACTCTCTTCCCAGGTTGCCCAAGGAGAAGAAAAGTGGGTTGCTATATGTGCTTGTCTCCTCCCTTCCTACTAATTGATGCCCAGTTGGCTCTCAGCAGATCACAAGCAAGAGGATAAAAAGATGCTAAACTCTGTTGGGTAAGAGGAGAGGTTGGTTGACAGAAAGAGAGAGAGAGGAAATAAAACAAACAAACAAACAAAAAACAATAACACAATAAGCAGTTGCTGCCCAAAAAAAGAATAAAAATGCTGACTACGTTTATGTTACTGAGAAAGTCATATTAAAAGGTAAAGAGAAGGGATGTTTTTCATCAATCTGTTTGAAGAAAGAGAAATGGTCACAAAGCCACATTGCTGAGATTCCATATCAGCACCCCTCAGTAGAGGCAGTCCTTTCACTTACCACAGTCTCATCCACCAACAATGGTTGTCAAACTTTTTTTTAACAGAGACCCACATTCTTAAATATATTTTACATATATAAAATATATTTGGTACTGGGGATTGAACTCAGGGGTACTCAACCACTGGGTCACGTCCCCAGCCCTTTTTTGTATTTTATTTAGAGACAGGGTCTCACCGAGTTGCTAAGTGCCTCGCCATTGCTGAGGCTGGCTTTGAACTCGCGATCCTCCTGCCTCAGCCTCCCAAAGTGCTGGGATTACAGGTGTGCGCCACCGCGCCCGGCTATATTTTATATTTTGACCCAAAAGAAGTTTCAGCAAGCAATGCTTGGACTTCTTGTACTTTTCTTACTCTGTGCAAAGCACTCATCATTTCTATTCTGTTGTTCTTTTATTTTTGTGGAAGAAAATCCGGATAGCAAGCCATTATAAAATCACTTTCAAAACCACTAATGGGTCAGTACCCTCAGTTTCAAAAACAATGGCCTACTTACAGCTTGAAGAGTCCTTTCTCTCTTTATCCCATCCCCTTCTCAAATTTTCAATTTAATTTAAGGTTATCAACACAATACTCTCAACATAACTTCCAGAGCCAGGTAATCAGCAGACTCAGTCCCTCTGGAAGTCACTCTCATACCTCCCCTGCGAAAGAGTTCTCACGATTGCAGCAGCCCTTCAGCGACCCTCTGTTGCCCAAGGGAAGTCTCTAGCAGAAACCTGGACACTGTGTCTGTTTAGGACAGGTGGGACTTGTCCTAGAAATCCTACTTTATCTAAACACACTTTTAGGTGGAAATAAGAAGAAATAGGAGTGGAGAGAATAACTGAGGGAAGAAGAAACGCGGAGAAAAGCGTTGAGCGGTTGTCTCCTAGGATCCGAGTGCCAGCTCAGCGCTGTATCCAGTTCAACTGAACACGCGACAAACAGCTCAGCCAAGCCAAGAGGGCAGCAAGCGGTCCACAGTCGGCCTCTTGCAGAGCGGAAGGAATGCGCCCGACCGCAAGCGGAGAGGCTTATTAGTGGCCCCGTACCCCTTCCAGGCAACAGCCCTGGTCTCGCCACTTGACTTGTGGCTCACTTCGGGGTGCGAGCCTAGGACTCATTACATGTGTTTCAAGGAGACCTGGAGGTGGGGCGGGAATGCGCGCGATCTCTTCTTCAGGGCTTCAGGTCAGAGGCACACGTGTGGAGCACGCGTGTGGCTTGGGTGTGTGTACCCCTTTCCCAGCACTTCCCAAGGTGCGGACGCGCCTGACGATCCAGTCAGGACGTCTCTCTCCTGCCCTTTGTGCGCCCCAACAACTAGAAAAATAATTTCCCCCAGTGTCGTTTGGGACGCCGCCCCAGCCGGGTTCAATGTTCGGGTAGACCCGAGACTGGCTTTGGATGGGTGGGTGCTGAGAGAAGTCGGGAGCGCTCCAGGCTGCTGGTGCTTGCGCCCAAACGCGGCAGACCTGAGTAAGCGGTGACTAGAAAACCTGTTCTGGCCTCCGCCCTGGGAAATGTGGAACAGCTGGGAAAGACGCGGGGAGCATCTGGGGAGGGCAAGGAACAAACAGTTAACCCGAGCGAGCCCGTACTAATTACTCTAAGTCTCTCTCCGCGAAGTCCACCGGTGCTACATTCGGAGTCAAACTCTTTTCCAAACGCAGTGGACAAAGCAGGAGCGCGTGTCTCCACTTCTTCGCGTGCGGGACACATGTTCTCTGGAGTCATCCCAGAGGCTCAACATCAGACGAAGTCGAGAAAGGCGCCCTAGTTGAGAAAGCATAAGCTGGGAGTAGGCGGCTAGTGCCCTTCTCTCTCGACTTCTTTGGCCACTATCTGCAGGGCCCAGAGCGCACCTCTCAGCCAGGGACAAGGGGTGCTGCTCTTCTCAGAGCGCCTCCAGCTGGGGGGGGGGGGGGGGGGGGGGGGGGGAGGCTCTGCTTTCCTAAGCAAGGACCGCTCCGTGAGACAGACGCCCTCCGACGGAAGTTGGATTTTTCCTAAGGAAAGGCACAGACGCAGAGGAAAGAGGTTGTGGCCCCCGCAGTCGCTCCCAATTGTGCTCAGGAAACATACTAAGGGAAAATGACTTTAAATAACAGACAGCTTCACCATCCTAAACGGTTATGTTTAATATCTAATTTTGATGTCTAGTAAAATTTAAAGTAAAAATAAAAGGCGGATTTTCATGTGTTCGTTTTATTATTAAAAACGAATTATTTAAAAAATGATAAACTGCTTGGAATTCATATCTTGCTTTACCTGTAAAGTCAGGCAGTATCGTCCGAACCCGTTACTGAAAACGTGATTGCACAGATCTATATAGAACCTTTACCAAAGACGGTTGCAAGCAGGTGCGCTTTTTTTTTTTTTTTTGGTCACATCTAAGACCAATGGGGAGGAGAGGTTGACTGGGCGTTGGCCGGAACCCCCAATATCGTGGCAACCCTGTAAGACTACACAACTGAGTCAAACCCCGACCCCCCTTGAGGTGCCCCAGGAGTTTGAGTTGCTGAGAAATTCCCGGGAGCGCCCAAGAAGCGAGAGTTCATATTCTCAGATAGTAGGACAGGTGGGGGTTGCGGGGATTATTCTTAAAGCCCATGTGGAAGAGCACGTAATAGAAACACTCATTCCCAGACCTATATTCAATCGTTAACATAATACTGTGGGGAAAAAAGTTTTTAAATCTGCAGGACTAGATACCCTGCCTTCTTCCACCTTAAGGGAACCCGTCTCCATTTTTTCCCCCTGTGAATTAGGGGATAATGGCCTGGAGACAAGCTCCTCTCCCACTGAGGGAGGCGAGGCCGGGCCGGAGAGACCCTCAGCCCTTTACTCTCCGCAACCACCTCGGCGCTGCCGCGTGGCGGATAAAAGAGGAAGCGGACGGGTGCACGGAGCCAGGCGGGGACCTGGTAGTGCAAAGATGCGCAACACACGCTAAGCTTGGTGGTGCTCTGGGGTTGGTTCCCTGTATAGGGCCTGCTGAGAAGGAAATAATATTCTATACTGGAAAACTCTGTGATAAAATTATGACAAAGAAATACAATAAAACTTTTCCCTCGAAGTCCTGTTTTATCTTAGAAGTTTTATTTCTTCACTGCTGACGCCTAGATTTAAAATATAATTAGATAGATAATTGGATATTAGCATTGATGCCCTGGCACTGACAAACTAAAGAGATTTTTAAGGCAAGTGAAATTGAACCTTCAAGTGACATTCTAAAATTGGCAAGAATATCTACATCTCTTTGTTGAGAGATCCTTATACACAGAGAACCAGTGGCCCGTAAGACTTGAGGATAGGGATACCCAAACTCTCTAGGGATGAAGTCGCGCAGCAGAAAAAAATATATATACAACGTAAGATTGTTGGGTGCTTCTGTCCCTGCAGGATGCTGTCAGTTCTCTGGAAGTGCATAACTCTTGCATTAGAATCAAGACCAGAGATTCAAACACACCCATCTCTCTCTCCTCCCTACCACCCTCCAAAAAAAAAAAAAAAAAAAAAAAAAACCACCGGAAGTCTGAATTAAGGTCCAAAGAACACCCAGAGCAGTAGTCTGCTGGGCGGCAGAAAGGAGAAACATCAGGGGATAGAGCTGCTCACCTGTACTCTGAATTAAGGGCATCTCTTCATAAAGTCAGGGTGTTCTAGGCAATCACTTAAAATGGGACTAGACATGAAAATTTGAGAATATATGTCAATGATTCTCTAACAATGATCATATATTTTCCACTGCTGGAACTATACACAATAATTGAAACTCTAAAGAAGACGGGGGAGAGGATCAATTCACCATAATAAAGTTTTAATCTCTTTCTAAAGAAGTCTCATGCTACATCAGACTTTGACAATGTAGCGTTGCCTGTGGCTTTTCCTGGGCTTTATTCCTAAAAAAGACTAAGACCTGAAAAGTCCTCGGCTGCGCAAACCTCAGAAGATGCAAGAGAGATGCGAGTGAGGATCTTAAGCGACTCTGAAGCACCACAAGGCAACTTAGGATTCATAACTGAAGGTACGCAGAACAGGTGCAGTTCGCACACGGGCATAGAAGAACTTCGTCCCTCCCTCCTTTCACCCCAAATTCTCAAGAGGCTAACTGAGCCTGGAGTGATGTACACCCACTGGCCTGGGGATGTACTGAGGCTTCCTTAGGAGAGAGCAATCCACAGAGTTGTTTCTGGGTTCAACTTCCAGGGATTCTGTGACGGAATGTAATTGTCTGAAGGCTGCAGACACCTGGGTTATGAGTGCTGACGGTTCTGCAGACTCCCAGCAATTTCTGCAGAGCTTTTGCTATCTTCTTATTAGTTTGTGGCTTGATTGAACATAAGATGTGAAAACAAAATGAAATGGCTATCTTCATCTTCCCAAGAAAGCCAGAATATTGGACATTTCGTTATTATGTGATCTCTTATGTGGGCACCCTCTTTTTGCCCCTCAGTTACCTGGAGAGAAATGCGTTGTGTAAAATAACATTAAATTACCACTGACACCTGCCTTCTTTTTGCCCACCCATAAAACAATTCTTTTAAAAAGAAAAGGAAAATAACCTGAGAACTCTTGTGGCAATTTACTGTTCTAGCTCTGCATTTTAAAAACAGTAATGCTCTTTGCAAATTTCAGCGACCTGGAGGCCATCTGTAATTCACCAGGGTCAGTGAAATAGATGGTTCCCTTCTTGCTCTTTCTATGAATTCGCAGCTGGCCTAGAGCGAAACTGGCGACCTCGAGCGCCCAAGGATAAGGTCGCTGAGGGGAAGTTCAGCCGCTAAACAGCGTCCACGTCCACGACATCCTTTCTTTGCTGAAAGTTGGTGCTGGGTAGAATCCTAGAGGCACTGTTACAATTTGCTTATACAAGACCCAGGACCTGACAAACAGATGATTTATTATTTATCTAAGAAACTTGTAAAGATTGAATTATTTATTCTAAAACTGCAAAATGCACCTCATCACTATTCACTGCAGAAGGAAAAGAGTTGTAAAAAATGTCTCTACTGAGTTTCACTCTGTGGAACAGAGTGAAAACTGACCCTAGGCCCAAAGGGCCTGAAGTGCTCAGCTATTCTTCCAGGATCCATACCAACAATAAGCAATATGTAGAGGAATTGGAAAATCAGAGATAATCTACAGGACTTTTAAAATTTGTGTACTTCCACCACTGCCCAAGCCAAGAACTCCACAAAAATTCCAACCTTGTAAAAGTTCAAAAGCTTTTTGGTCTCCTAAACTTCTCTTCTGTAAGCTGCATTTATTAACAAAATTAATAGAAGAGTTAAATATTCTAAATAAATTCTAATAAATGTAGGTCATCAGACTGGAAAATTCTGGTTAAAGAAATATATTATACTGAATTCTCTAGATAATTAGTACAACTGCCCAGTTCCTTTTGCCAGAATAGAGCTAGGTTGTCAGTTTGAAATTCAGATGTCAAGTAACTAACATATCCCAAATTACTCTCCAACTCTGCTTATTGTATAATGTTGTTTAATCATCATTTTCTTCCTGACCCCAAAAGAAGACAAAGTTCTGTTCATTTACATGGTTTATTGTTGTAAACATTAAAATTGTCTTTCTCAAAGAAAGAATTTATCAGAAAAAAAAAATCAGTCTCTAACTCTCATACACCATAGAAAAAAAGGCAGTGACTCATATCATGTGCCATACTAGAAATATACAAAGAAAAATACTACAGAATATGGCAATATTAAAGTTCTTACTCAAACATAAAATAATATATTAACTGACAATTTTAGACATTTAAAAAAAAACAAAAAAAATTCAAAGTGCTCAGTAATTTCCAGGGAGTTATGTATATTATAAGCACTCTGGAAACAGTCAAAAGCTGCTGCATGCAAGTTTTGTTTAGCTTTAGACAACAAAATAATCAAGATATAAACTTTCTTTTATCAACATCAACAATACATACAACACTTACAAACAAGGAATGTTGGACGGTGTTACAAACACTATGTGTCCCTTTTGTCAGGATTTTCCGATGTGTTAATACTTGTGCCCACCTATTTTACAATTCAGAAAATGTTTTAAGCTCAGATAACTACCAATCTTTATAAAATCTAACAGACTACATAGTGTCTGAAATACTATTTATATAATATAGACATTACTGAAGTAGCAAGTGCCTATAACATTTCAACCTAGAATCAACATGCTTGTCCCTTTTTATGTAATTATTTCTTTTTTGCAAACACACTTATTTTTTAGAATTTGTAATATTTATTCATAAATAGGCACAAAATAATTTAAAAAGCCAAACTGCATTGGGTAAATTTACAAGCCTTTGCCTTCTTCAACTCATGCCACCCACGCAACATTTAGTTTTTTACTATATATTACAGCTTTCTTTACAGCAGAAAACTTTGAAGTCTTGTTAAAGGGCAATACTTGTGGGTCCCCATAAGATAGGTGTGTGTGTGTGTGTGTGTGTGTGTGTGTGTGTGTGTGTGTATTACATCTGTCTTAACTGCAACAACCAACCATGGCCAAACATTTCCCATCATACATGAGCAATTTTTCTTCTGAACATTAAATTGATCTTTAACTGATAATAAAAAGTTTATACCACTTTATTGTGTGTAGTCCGTGTTCTAAATCCAGGATGCCCCGGAGCCAAAAATGCCCTTTCAGGTTCTGCCTGCAGGTTAGGAAATAGCAACAGTTTTTGTTTGTTTGTTTTCTTTAGGAGGGGCTGGGGATTTTACAGAAGGGGGACAGCTTGAGCTGAGACAGCTCAGAGGGCTATCTCTGCCCATGTGACTAGCCCCCTCTGGACAGTTTGAGTTTTCTTTCCAGTTCCTTGTAAGTGCATGGGAGAAGATCTTAGAAAGGTAAAGTGTCCAGGAAAAGTTTGTCAATTATTGCTGGTGGTGGTACCAAATCTTCCAATTTCAGGTAGAAAATGCGTTGTAGACCCTGTGTACAAAGGGTACGGAGTTCTGGGAGCTTCCCCAACAGTTTGGACAGATAGTTGGGGCGGTTCAACCCCCCATTATTGAAAGTCACGTGGTCTTTGAGACAATTTACAATTTTGTTCTGCAGTTCTTCCACTCTCTTGGGTTCCTTGAGCCCATGTCTCTCTAGAAAACACAATCAGAAACAAACAAAAGAAAAAGAAAAAGAAGAAGGCACAAGGTAGTTAGTTAGCTGGCAAGACTAGAAACAATGTGTGACAAAGGGAAGTCAGTGCATCCTGTTGGGCAGTTCTGGAGGGGAAGTACCCTGCACCTGCAGTACTGACCTGTAACCATAGCCAGGGCAGCAATGCAGGAGAAGGCAGAAATGTCGATGTTCATATTCTGCAAGTTGGAGGAGAATTCAACAATGGAATCAATCCATTCCCCAAAGCCACGAACGCATTGCAACCTGTGCAAGACCACCCCATTGCAAAAGATGAGTTTACCCTCCACTGGGTTGGACCTGCAATTAATACCAAAGAGAGAGGGGAGAAAAAGAGAGAGAGAAAAGCTAAACAACTAATTACTTGAAGAGCAATAAATGAGGGATTTAAGAGGCACCTAATTACTGAAGAGTTAATAAAATGTAGACCAGTGGACCTTGAAAGGGTTTAATTTCATAACAATCAAGAACGCCCCCTATCCCACCTCCATTCCATTCCATTCATCCAAGGTTTCTGGGCTTGTGCTCCTTCCCTTCTCCATTTGTTTTCTATCTTTTCTTTTCTCTTTCCCTCTTTAATTTCCTCTTCTGTCCTCTTCCCTTTTTCCTCTTTTCTATTCCCTTTCCTCCCTTTCTTTTACTTTCTTGATTCTTCTCCCAGCCTCCCTGCATCATCTCTTCCATCATTACCTGTATGCTAATCGAAGGACAAACAGTTCTAAGAAAGCTGATTCAAAAAGCAGGTCCTGGTCAGCTTTGGGCAGGTCAGCAAAGCCGGGGATCTTCTCCGCCCAGCCCCTGATGATCTCCATGGAGCCAGTCAGGAGATCATAGAACTGCTGTATATGCTGGGTGTCATCTCCACTCATCTGATAGTCAGGGTTCGCCTGGAACTGGAATTTCATTTTAAAAAGCACTTAATGAGGTTCTCTAAAATATATAACCCGTGAAATTGCTAACCCCGTTTCTAGTAGGGGAGCCAGGTTTTTATAACAATTAAACCTCTCTCTGACCAGTAAGGAAATTAGATGTTCCGGGGCAATTAATTCAATTAGGGACGGTGCTATGAGGTCGCTGCTTTAAATATGTAAATTACCATTTCCATACAGACTAAATACAGTGCCAGCCAGCCCTGGGAAACGCTCACTCTTATCTCCACAAAACAATTGACACGTTAGTATTCATGCTAGTCCCAGAGTGGATCTCGAGCTGAGACGCCCTTTGCAAATCTTAATAATATTGCAGTCGCTCCTAGGTTTGCCCAACATACTTCCTCCAATTAAAGCTCTCACATATTTCACAGCTGGAGTAAAAGAGGAATTTGACCACTTGATCCCTGACCCTGGTGCCATTCCTTACACCCCTCTCTTTTCATTCCCTAACCCCCAGGCAGGTTCCACATCCTTCACCCAGGCAGTGGCAGAAAGGATGAGAATTACAACATCTGTATGGAGGATTAAGGATAAAGTAGACATGGGGAGATTTTGTGCAGTCTCAGGTTTTTGCCTTAGGGGCATTGGTCTATACATGGTCAAGGAGTACTAGGGGAGTGGGGGTTCACAGAGATTCCACCACTCTATCATGTCCTCTTCTCTTTGCTCTGTTGGATCCTCTGGTCTACCCTTCTCAGTTACCGGACTGTCTCCTGAGGCCCCGCCCAGAGTTGTGAGGCATATCGCCTTGTTTGCATCCTTTACCCCTTGGGTCTGAGGGTTAGTGCTGGGTGTGGGAAGGGGGTCCTGCCCATCTGTTGGTTTGTCCACATGATACCCCCCTCCAACTTCTTACCCTGGAATAGTCCAGGCTGGTCATAGCCGGGTTGGAGTCGACATGGGCCCTGACGAGGGCACTGATCAGACTCACCGGGGGCGAGGGGGGAGAGGGCTCCTGTGGGCTCTTCGGTTTCGAGGGTAAACGACCTCTCCGGCCTTTTAAACTGTCCGTGCGAACCACTGCAAAAGAATAGCCCTGTTAGCGCCACTCCCCCGAGCCCAGGCCCAGCTGCCGCCTGGGCTCCTCCCTCGGGAAGGCCGCAGTGATGGGGCGCCAGGCCCCGGCGGCTCAGGGTCCCCTCTGCTTGTAAAGCCTTTGCTGACGAGAAGCATAAACAATGTGGGGTTATTTTATGTCTTCCTCCAACTGGGTCGTATAGTTAAAGGCGAGAAGGACCTGGCAGCTTTCTCTAGAGGAGGATGAGCAAGCAGGCAGGGCAGGATCTTGGAGGCCAGAGTGAGGCAGGGCAAGGGGGAGGGGAACCCGAGACCCTTCCATCTAGGAAGTAGAAAGTAGGACTGGGGTACCGGTAGCCGGTTTTCAAGGGCGCATACTGAGGAATGGGCAGTTTGCGGTGACCTACCTTCTTTGACCATCCCAACAGCCAGGCACTTTTGAAATCGGCAATATTGACAACGATTCCGGCGCCGCTTGTCCACTGGGCAGTTTTTATTTGCTAAACACACATATTTCGCGTTTTTTTGCACTGTGCGCTGCAAAAGGAAACAATGTAGGCCGAAAATTACTTTTTTTTTTACCATGAAAATACAGTAACCCGGAGACAATTACTGAATGGCTGGGGTCCACACTCCCTCCCCACAAACAAGCACAAACACACAATTCCTTTTATTTTTTTCCTTTTTCTTTTCTAGTTCTTTTCTTTTTCCTCCCCCAGAGTATTTAACAGAAGAAAATTGATAGCGTTAACATTTGAGCTAACCTTGCCGCTCCTTGCTGTGTTTTATATGCCAAGAGAAGGAGAAGGAGACGCTCAGTAAATACAAATCCGTGGGCATTCATATTATTTACATTCCTTGGAGACCTTCTCTATTTAAAATGATAAGATTATTCAATCAGGATGGCGAAATAAAGAGATCACTTAATTTGACCATAGGGAATTCTGTTCCACTTGGTTAGCTCAGACACGGTTCTCTGTCCTAACCAATTTCAATCTGAACAGGGAAGACAGCTCCTAGCACATGCAAATGACCCTCTTCTAACTCCGGCTCCAGCAACTTCGGGCGGGGGCCCGCCGGGTCGGCTGGTTGCGGGGGATGCGGCCCTGGGTCTACTTGTCTTTCTGCGTCCCTTGCTCAGATAACCCGGAGCAACTCCCTCACCACCGCAAGCCTTGGGCAGCTGCAGGGCAGCTTAGGCTAGCCGGGGAGACTTCTGCGATCCGGGCCGAGCTGGGGCCGGTTGCCGGAACCAACCGTTCAGGGCACAGTTCAGAGTCCCGGGCACTACAGAGACCCACCCTGCCTCCTCTGCCCCTCCCTTGCTCACCTTAAAGAAGCCTTTGCAGCCCTCACAAGTGCGCACGCCGTAGTGCTGGCAAGCCGCATTGTCGCCACACACCGCACACAGCCCCTCGTTGGAGGGGGAGCCCCGCGAAGGCGGCGAGGGCACCTGTGTGTCAAGCAGCTGAGACGCGTGGCCGATCTGCAGGCCCGGGAAGCCCATAGAGGCAGGCTTGCGAATGGGGTTGGGCACAGCGAAGGTTTGCCCGTCCACCACGTGGTGGCTGCCCGCGGGCTCCGGGTTCATGGGGACGTGCAGGGGCCCGTCGAAGCGCATCTGGCAGCTAGACACCGGAGTGCCTGGGGGCGACTGCTTAAAGGAGAAGAGCGAGAGGCGAGAGACGGGCGTTTTCCTCTGCTCTATCATGTGTGTAGTGGCTACGTAGTTCTGGTGGAAGTTGTGGAGAGAACCCGGGTCGTCCCACATGGGGCTGTGTTGCACCTGGAAGCCCGGGGTGGTAGGTGTCGGAGGCGAGGAGGGCTTGTAGTAAACCGACCCGGAGTGCGGCATCATCTCTTCAGTCTGGGGGGCAGGTGGCTGTGTTGCTGGTAGTTGTGCATCTGAATGTCTTCTACCTTAATGGAGGACTGCTGTCCGGACAGGGGCATTTGGTACAAGCAAGGTGGCTTGACGTCGTAGCCTGTGCTGTAGTTGTCCATAAAGGTACTGAAGCTGGGGAGAGAAGTGGTGGCAGTGATTTCAGTGTTGGTGAGGTCCATGCTAAACTTGACAAACTCTGGAGTTAAGAAATCGGAGCTGTATTCTCCCGAAGAGTGGTAACTGTAGCTCTGAGAAGCAGGGCTGGCTCCTTGAGGCGAGGACCCATACTGCGCCTGAACACAAGGCATGGCTGGAAATGAAACAGGGTGATATACACTCAGCCTGGTCAACTGAACACTTTCTCCCGGGCTCGGGTACACCTGGAGCTACACCGGCAGCCCACGGAGGTCAGAGAGCCGGTAGGTGCACAAGAGGAGGAAGGGCGAGAGAGGTCGAATGCTGCAGAGCAACAGTGTAAAGTGTGAAAAGACTGTATAAAGACCCAGAGCCAGAAAGCTATTGAGGGTCCACACTCCCGGATATTTCCAAGTGCCTACTCCCCACCCCCTCTCCACCTCCACCCCAACCAATCCCGCTCTAAAGAGGTTATTCTCTGAAGCTCTGGTTCAGTGAGCTTTCTAGAAATGGCCATCTAGAAATAAAGTTCAATTGCACAATGAGAAAGTTGTTCTCTGTAACCTTAAGTTACAGGGTTTGCCTGAGAAAATCGTGTCGTGCTGTTTGTTGATGGCTAGGGAATTCAGGAAAGGCAATGAAAGAAATAAAGTTCACTAACCTTCAGCTGAGTTACTGGTGTTTTCGAGGAAATTAAAGGTGGACAGTGTCGTAATTCAATGAAGGACAGTTTCCAAGGTGTTTAGAAAAGCAATGGGGAGTCCAGCCTGTCAAATCTCCTTCCTAAAATACAGACACAGGAAGTTTCAGGGTGTCTTCCCAACAGAGATTTGGCTGGGCATATGCAGACTCACCAGGCAGGCCCTTTTATGTCTCATTGGAAATTAGGGTGTAGCCTTTACCAAACAGCAGTTAAAATGGATGTGAAAAGACATGGCTGGAAACAAGAGATAATGCCACCCATTGCACTGTGTAAGTCCTTGCAGAGAAAGGATCCTGAGGAGGAAAGGTATTCCATGAACTTATTTAACACTTATGATGTAATTGGTCCCTTTGCTAGAGTGTGGGTGGAGGGGTCATTTCCCTTTTTGCTTATTTCAGATCTGAATAAGAAGACTAGAATTGAAAAGAAAGCACACAGTTAGAATCTACTTTTTTCTCCTCCTGGTGAAATGGGCTTTGGAGGGGGCATTATTTGAAGTCAAGAATATAAAATGAGAAAACAATTCCCTCTTCTTACAAAATCTTAGCAAGGCCTAGACATACAAGAAGGCAATTAGAGTGGAAGCATCTGGGGTTCTTAAGTGCTTTTAACAGAGCACTGAGAAACATGCAAGTGAATTGGTGTTCACTTCTCCAGAAAACTTGGCTTTCTACATCTTTAATAGCCAAGGGGTGGGAAGAGGGGACTATGTTTTCATGAGCATCTTGGGCCAACTGCAGAGGAAGGGAATACTGCTATTGCACCAGTGTAAAAGCACTTCTCAGCATACCAAGCTGAACACCTTCTCCACAATGCTTTCTACAATCTGCCCACTTGCTGGAACAAGGCATTCTTGTGTCCTAGTAATTTTCAGATGTTTTCACTTGGAAGGCATCCTAGAGCATAGACAATCTTATAATGAACAAGAAAGCCAAACATCATTGACTCTTGCTCTCTCCCTTCCCCCATAATCTTGATGTTGGGGGGTGGGGGGAGAGAAGATGTCAGGAAGAAGAGGCTAACCAGAAAAAAATAGGAGACATTTGACCCTCCGAACCCTTGGACACATGTCTATGCTAGATATTAACCCCCTAATAACTTCACAGTTTCATAACTGTACTCCACATCACCCCCCCCCCAGTCTCTCTCTCTCTCTCTCTCTCTCTCTCCCTCTCTCTCTCTCTCTCTCTCCCTCCCCCATACCCAAGGACCCAAGGACGTCACATGTCAAAACCAGAAATTTCAGGCAACTTAGTAACAGGACACTATGAACACCACCCTTATTCAACAATACCCGGGAAACATCCGCACACTGGCCAGGCGGTGACACAGTTCCCAAGCAACGCATAAACTGAAGAACTTTCTCTCCCTGTCAGTTTGCAGACAGCTTCCCTCGTATACACAGGACTTGGAGTCTCCGTGTCGGAAGGCCACAATCAATTCCTCCCTAAGAACAAACTTAGCGCATGTTTCCGCAGGCAAATCCGCAGCTTCCCAAAGTGTGGAGGCTCCTTTCTACGTCCACCAATGAGGAGTCTAGAAGTCTCTGTTGGGAGCCAACTCCCCCACTAATGTCAAAGCTGGAGTTCAAAATAAAGCCCCTCACAGAGGCACGCACCTACTCCCCATTCTCCCGCCCCCACTCATGCTTCAACTCTCGGGCTCCCACTTTCAGAGAACCTGTTCCACCTACGTGGAAAGAGAAGACATACAAAAGAAAGATAAAAGAACTCGAGCTGCATCGGCTGCACCTACTCACTTAGGAGTTCTCCGCGTCTCTCTTCATTCATTCAACTCCGCCGAAGTGCAGTTCCCTTTGGGAGCCCGGGTGCCCGGGTCTGGGGGGTGGTTTGCGAGCAGGGCGAAGGGAGCCAAGACACCGCAATCCGGGAGGCAGCAGAGGCAGGCGGCGGGCTGGGCAGACTAGCAGGACCGCGAAGCCTTGCGCGAGCCGCCGGGCGGACTGGCCCTGGCCGCCAATGTGCCTTTGTTTATGTGGCTCGCGCTGCCGCTGCCAACATGCACCTAAAGTCTCCGCGCGTCAGCGCGCGTCAGCGGCCCGCTACCCAATCGCCGAGCCGCCGCACTCCCCGGACTCCTGGCCCGCGCTGGCTTTGGTATATTTCCGACCTGACGTCACGAGCAGGGCTGATTTTAAGGTGGGAACCGTTCTGCGTTCACCTTGGTAGCAGGCTTGGGTGGGATTTTTTTTTTTTTTTTTTCCGAAAGAGGTGTGACCTCTTCACCCAGCTCTGCGAAGCCCGCAGCGCCGTTAACTTCACCTTCCCCCAAGCCTCCGAAACCCCGCGGCTTCTCGGCCACTCACACAGGGGAGGGTACAACAAAAGCACGCGCGGAAGGGAACGCTGGAGTGGGGCAGGTAGCCTGCACCTGAAACGGCACGGGATGGGGTGTGCCTTGAGCGTCCTAACCTCACCCACCCACCATCGTCACACAGGCCCCGTAGCGGAAGTGCATACAGATCTGTCCCATGACACAAGACACTCGGGGCTCAGGCAGGGTGGGATCTCCCTAGCCCGCCCGATGCATTCCCCTTTTCTCCTTTCCCCTATTCATGTCCTCCTTTGGCACATTCCTTCTCAGATTCATCTCTCTCTCTCTCTCTCTCTCTCTCTCTCTCTCTCTCTCTCACACACACACACACACACACACACAGGCGCTGAAAGGGAGTAAGGATAGGGCCTATTTTTCTTCTTTTTTTCTTTGCAGTGCCTTTGTTGGGGGGGAGGACGTGGTGTTTGAAGGAGTGAGGAAGGGGATGGGATAGATGGTGACCTAGCCCTTCAGGGACTCTAAAAGTCAAAGTAAAGTGTTGTCTGTTTTTCTTTTGCAGACAATGCAGCCAAAGAGTAAGCAACAGGTGCTTCTTGTGCAGAAAGGATATCACCTTCTGCCAACTACAATACTTTGAACGCTCCCCAGTGCCCACCAACTCGTATTCCATCCACAAGTTTTAGAGAAACAAATCGACCTTCTTTTGAAACACAAGGGCTATCACAGCCGTGATCTGAGTAAAGAGGAAAAGACTAGACAAGGGGAGGGGGGGCGGGAATCAGTGTGTACGCAAAACCTAAGGTGTATGTCTACAGCCCTCCCCTGAGAGGAGTGCTGGCAGAATGTGGAAGCGCTACCTGAGCCCCGTGGTGTCTCCGTCACCCTCGACCCTACTTTGCAAAATAATTCGCCCTCCACGCCGCCAAAGGCGCGAGGAGCTTTCTAGCAAAGGAATCGCCGCTTCTTCAGGCGGCAAGAGTCGTCCTGCTGAAACTGGGCGCGCCTCCTTGGAATTCTCTGGTGGGTTGGAAGAGGCTGGGACCAAGGGAAGAGAGTTCGGAGGTGCTCCCTTTCAGTGCCGCAGACCAAGTACCAACCGCCCTTCCACTTTTGGTGTGGCTCGCTTCCAGACTACCAGGGTCCCTTTGCAACTCGTCCCCCGCCTCCCCACCCACCTCCCGTAGCCCCCAAATTGGTGAGCTTAGCATGGGCCGAAAGAATCGTGGAACTATCCGAGTTCCGGGGTTGCTCATCCCTACTCTGCACCTCCACCTTTGCCGGCTCCTCAGCGACCCCTTCTACCCTGTGAATGGAGAGGCGTTGCCATCAGGTTCTCTGTGGCTGCCCGGGAAAGCTGAGGGCTCTTCTGCATTGCAGCTCAGGGAAACCTACGTGACCACCTTAAGTTTCCCCCAGATGTTGCGGCTGCTACTACCGCTGTCGCGGCCGCAGAAGCTCAGCGGTTCCCTAGTGGGCGCGAACAACAACAAAAAAGCCAGGAAGTGTGTGTGTGTGTGTGTGTGTGTGTGTGTGTGTGTGTGCTCGCGCGCGCGCGCGCGCGCGCGTGTGTGTGTATGCGCACGAGAGCGCGAGCGCGCGCGTGTGTAGGGGGGATGTTGTGGTGGCGGGCTAGGGTGTGTGAGAAGAAGAGGGACGAGAGGGGGAAGGGTAAAGAAAAGCTTATTAGTATGAGCTCGGTAGCGTCAGCGCCCCGTGGGCAGAAGCGATTCCACGCGAACGAAAGGGAAAAAGTGAGAGTTTGGAGAGCAAGGGAGAAGGAAGGGGGTGGGGGTGGCGGTGACGCAGGGGCGCAGGCATTGACGCACCCGCCAGGCTCTGCCCAAAATAGCAGCAACTCCAGCTCAGAGGCGCCCTCCCGGGTTCCCTTCCCTTCCCTTCCGCGAGGGAGCAGGGCGCGGTCAGGGGGAGCTTTCCTTGATCCCTGCGGTAGGCCAGCTTCCCGGCAGCTATTTTCAGGCAGTCGGAAACTCAAGCGCAGCCATGCTGGGGTGGCAGTTATTATTTTTTAATATAGTCTCCAGGAAAGCAGGAGACAGAGAACTTTAAGGTTGTAATCACAACCCTCCATACACAAATATTCACGTCTAAGTAGATTCGTTCCCTCTGCACGATCCTCCCTCCTCTTTGCCATTAAAAACATACAATTTAGGCTGGGTTGAGTCTCGGGACAATTTGAAAATTTCCCTCCCAGAGAGCGGAAAAGTGTACTGGAGTTATTTAAAGTGAGATCAATTGAAGCCAAGCATGGCAATATGATAAACTATTTAAGAGCAACCTGTCGAATGTGGCTTCTTTATAACACAGCCTTTGCTCAAGTCTTAATGCAAACAAGATACAAAGGCAGTTGTCACAGTACCTTATTGCAATAATTATTAGTGGAGAACGGAGCAAATATTAGTTAAGTGTAATAAAATAGGAGAAAGAGGAAGCCTTTCCCCTCCATATGTTTGAGTTTTCTCTCTCTTCAAATTCTTATTCAAGTTCCTGGGAAGCGTTACTATTTCATAGGAAAACATACCGGATGTGAAAATAATAAACTTGCTTAAACTAAATCTTGGATGAGCTTTTTACTGAGTTGGGGTTTTGGACTGGGCTCGGATATGCTTGGAGTGGAAAGGATCCGGGACATACATAAGAAAGTTTATAGAAGGGCGCTGCTCAAAACCGCAGAGGAGTATTTTCCCCAGGAGATTCTGATGGAACCAAGTCTCAGGAGCACCGTCAATGTGTGTAATTGGCTGATCCTGTCAGTAGGGGGCCCGACTCCACAATGTTCTAGAGAATATCTCATAGACGCGCGCACACACAAAATTGGCTATTTACTACTTAGGTTAAGCCTGAGGAAAGAATGCTGCAATCCCAAATATTCATATTGTGCTGGAATTCACACAGAACTACAAATCTTTGATTCTTCAATTTCCTCCAAAAGAGAAACAGTTTAACACATGGGATTAGGTTCACAATAGATTTTCTTTGTTTCCTCCTGCCCATGTTTAACTCACTGTTGGTCACAGGGGGAAAAAAATCAAAATGGTAATAAAATCTCTCATTTTATCACCAACCAGTTCAAATTGGCATATAGTTTGGAAAAATGAAAGCATGTTTTAAAATCCTATGATTATATGTTTAAATAAATTATAGTTTAGAAGAGGATTCCTGTGGGTGTATTTGCTAGTACATAAGAGAATGCTTTTGTGCATAGAGGTTTAATTACACATATAATGGAATCAAAATGTAGAATTGAGCAACCTTTCAGAAAATGTTTTAAAACGATGCTTTAGGCTAAAAGAAACTGAAATTCTGCCTTTATATGACTGCAAACCTCTGGATTCTTGCACATAAATAGTTCAAATAAAGTATTTTATAACTCAATTAAAATGACAATAATGTTTTTTTAAATCAGGATCCAGCATCAGATATAACTTTAAATTATTGCCATATATAAATGTGTAAATTTATTCTACAATGAAGGTCTAATTTCTTAATAATTTAAAATAGATGGGAGCAAAATTTGGTCCTATCCATAACTACACTCTTTGGAAACCAACTACAATAAACTATGAATTACTACTATTAATTAATACAATTAGATGACCTCAGAAAGCCATTTAGGAAGGTAGTTATATTATCTTATGATATTAACAAATATTCAGCAGAATATATTAGCACATTTATGGAAAATATTTTCATTAAAATCAATATAAGTAATATATACACTCACATCTAAACTATTTTATTTTTTGCATGGCTAAGCAGATTATACTTAATAAAATTGAGCTTTTGGTATAATTTAGAAAGCAAACATGCATGTAATCCCATAGGATTTTCTATCTTAATGCATGGGAAAGAGGCCCCTAAGGATTTATTTCACTGTACTCCCCAAATTAATTCAGAGTAGACCTTACAATGCAGGCATAGTGAAACAGACACACCTGTTATGTCCTAAGAGTTAAGACAACTCTGAAATATTGTCTAATAAAATCACTTAGTGGAACTTATTTTAATCGTTAAAATGAGATACATATTATATTTAGACAAATTTTCAATTCCCAGCATTTGTTACTATTCAGCAGGCAGTTTTACATTAGTGATATAAGAAATTTTTTCACTTTGAAAAAATATCGGCTTTTAAAAATAATTTTTAAATATTAAAGGGTAGTGTAGTTTTGTTTTGCCAATTCATTTGCATTGAAAGGATATTAATCAACCTCTCCATAGGATGCTCAAAGAACAAGTCATTTACTTCCTTGATAGTCTCATTTTGGATAGTTGTAGCTTTTATTCTGATTTACCCAGTCCATTTTTCACCAAAAATCATGAAATGCAAAGACTAAAATGTATTTCTTACTTTGATTCAGAACTCAGTTCTAGAAATATGTAAAGATGTGCAGGAATAAATAGCACTCTTTTCTAGAAGGATCTACTTGTAAATTAAAATTATAAAACTGAACATATGGTAAGCCTCATGCCACTCAAAAAGTATTTTGCATAATAAATCTTTCATTTTTTGGTAATATTTGACTTGCAGTGGCCATCTCCTAAATATTTGCTTTTAAATTAACCATTTAATATTTTCTCATGTAACAATTCCTTTTTTATTAGGCAAAGAAGGGTAACTTTCGTTTTATATTTCATTACTAATTTCAGTAAAATTCCTAAAAGACATTTTAAAGATTCTGAAAATGAGTTGCTATACATTAAGAAAATATCAAAGCGCCTGAAATTCTAAAAGTAGCTAATAACATTGGCTACACTACCAGTATTAGATATCGTTTCTTTAGGTAGATAAAATATATAAACTTTATAATCATTTTTGTATGTAAATCACAGTGGGTAGCTTTTGTTCTAATTTCAGTGATAAAATAACCACTTTTGATTGTTTCTTCAAACTAACTGGTAGATAGGAAACTCTCAGTTTAATGAAAAATGAAAATAAGTTATTTATATTTTACGACAAAGACACATATGCCCTTTTCCTCTTCTTAATTCTGCAATTATCAAACCTACAATTTTAACACTACAAAAGTAACTTATAGCAAGGACCCTCATAGTGATAAGTAATAAATCTAATTACCATATCCTTTGAATAGATGTAATATAAATTTCATTGCTCACTTAAAAGTTCTAAAGTTAACAGCATAAACTTGAAGTTGAGTAATTAAGTAATCCTTATATAGACACTTATTAAAGTATTTATACATATTATCTTAAATCTACATCTATCATTTTGCCAATTAAAATTAGGACTTTAATTGCAATTAAGTAATTTAATTGCCAATTGAACAGCAAAATTGCTAAGTGACTAATTTTAATGCCTATTTTAATTACCAATCATGACTGGGGAGGGAGCTAATCAAGTTACATCAAGCAGTACCAGAGTAATGATGTGAAAAAAAAAAAAAAAAGAACAAACATTCAAGGCTACATGCTTTAAAAAAAGAAACATAAATTAAATAAATGCAAACACAATCTTATAAATGTATAAAATACTGTATTTCAATATCTGAATACAGAACAGGAAAGAGAACAAGATTAATTAAGGAGCTCCTGTCAATCTTCAGTCAAAGTAAGGACAATCAAAGTCAAATTTTTATGTGATATTTACATGGCACTCATACTAAATCAGATAAAAACAAAGCTGCATAAAGCCGAGAATAAAAGACTGTTTTCTGCTTGGCTGGTTAAATATTTACAGATTGACAGTTTAAAAAAATTAATGAAATGCTTATAAAAGAGAACTAAGTTTCCAGTGCAACAACATGGGCTTTGAATTTGAAAAGCAAGCAGGGCTAGTGTAATGGGACTATACTCTTTCCTGATGACTCTCCTCAAAATCAGAAACTTAAATGAAAAATTCTGTCAGAGGCCTAATCCCTATTCATACCTTGTCTTGTTTCTTTAAGGGGGAAAAAAAAAAAAAAAACTAGCCTATTTTAAGGATTTTAAATCTATTCATGAGTAAAAGTAAGTAGTAGTTAGGATTATATCACAATTAAAAATTACTTAGTATGGGGAATATACCTAATTCTAATAGTTTACATCATTTTTGGTTAGAATTAACAATCCTGCTCAAGATAAAGGCCCCAAATCAGCAGACAGCAGAAACACTGCTGAAAATCTTCTTGGCCAACACATTTTCAAAAGTTTTCCTACCCAAATAAATTCTCAGATTAGCTATATGAAGAACAATGATAAAAGGAGCAATTGAAGTTGAGGGCTCAAAAAATACAAAGTGATTCCCTAGTAGACAAAACAGTTCTAGTACTTTCTGGCTATAAGGTTCCCCTTGGCAACCAACCACCTAGTTTAGATTAACAATGGACATCCATCAAATCTTCATTCAAAATGAAAGTCCTGCTGCAAGATACATAGCTTGTTTTTGTTGTCATATAGGTATACTAAAAACGTATATGGTTTATGTTTACCTTAACGGGCTTGAAATTATTCATGAAATATATGTAATGTTACAACTTGAGAGAACAAATAGTGCTGTTTGGGGGCTGGGGTTGTGGCTCAGAGGCAGAACACTTTACTAGCATGCATGAGGCACTGGTTTGATCCTCAGCACCACATAAAAATAAAATAAAGGTATTGTATCCACCTACAACTAAAAAAAATGAATGTTTAAAAAAATAGTGCTGCTTGGGATTTTACTTACTAATGGATTTGAATAGTGAAATGAAGCACAGCAGGATTTTTGGCCTGGCTTTTGAAGGAGGAACTTTTTAATAATCACTGGACTTGACAAAGGGCTATGATATCTGTCCATGACAATAACAGCTTTATAAGGCAAGTTCTGTGTGACTGATTAAAAGACCCACTTGCTGTCTATTCACAAGTCTTGGAGATGGAATCATTTTTGACAAGCTCACCACTGATCATGGTTAAAACTCATTGAGTACTGATGTGCCTAGAGAAGTAAAACCACAGCTATTAAAAGATTACCAAAAACAGCACCAGACAAGAAGCTTACCAGAACCTAGGTTTATCCTGAGTTAGGTTTATTTTTATTAACTTGGGTATATCTTATATGTGCACCACATAAGATTCTTTGCTATATACATACACAAAAGATCTCACTTTGTAATTATCAGAATGAACTAACTCAAACACTACATAATAAATCAACCATTACAAAGGAGAAGCATCATCTTTAAATTTCAAAATGAACTATAGACAAACTTTCAGAATGTTAACACTTTCTGAACTATGTATGACTAAAAGTAAATACCTTTTTAGACTGTTCATGTCTATTTTATGCATTTTGATAAGTCTATATAGTCTATCAGTTCACACAAATATGGCTTCATATCATTGGAAGCAAAAACTTTGTTTCAGAGTTAGTGTCTCTAGATATCCCTTACTAGATAAAATAAGGTTTAAAAAATTGTCTTTTACTTTTGTATCCTTAACTTATTGTTTTTCTTTCAGTGTGATCTATCTGCATTAGTGGATGAAAAATAAAAGAAATAATAAAAAAGGCATGCTTACAATCTGAAGTTAGAGGCAATTAATTAAAACATTTTATTAGTTACCAAGATATTTTAAAATGTGAAATATTACTGAATCATTCCACTAGGATCTAAACAGCAACTTCAGTTTGCTTTCACTGACATGTTGGGAGGAAAAAACAAAAAACACCACATTCATAATTCAAGTCCAAATGCACAAATAGTGAGTGCATAGCGGGTAGGTATATAGAAATTGGTTTGCCAAGGAGGAGCTACTTAGATTTCTTATATTTCATGGTTTCTAAAGAGTTTTCCTTAAGTTAATTTCCAAAGTTTAGGAATAGTTGAATTTTTTAAATGGAGAATTCGAAGAAGCTAATGAATTAGCATATTGGTCTGAATTAGGAGTTACACTGAAACAAATAGTAGGACTCCCTAGGAGTTGATTTTCTTCTTTTAGAAGTAAGGTGTTCCTAAAGATTGCTAACTTTTAATTAATCCTCTCTGAAAGTCATATTTTCCCCATCCTCTTCTCCGTTGATTGGCAATTTCCAAGACAACAGTTTTGTTAAACTTCATAAATTTTGTATCGACTAGAAGTGGGAGGGGGGGAAACAGGAGGCAATACAGAAACAGATTTTACAGCCAAAATGATTTGACAAGGACCTCTCAAACTAAAAATAGATGTTATGGAATTTGAAATGTAGCTCTCTAACTCAATTTATATCACAGAAATTGTGAGATGCTATCTTCCTGTTGTTATAACGAATCAGGTCAAGGGATATAAATTGTACCAGGTAATTCATTTTGCTGTTCAGAGAGTCATTAAGTTCCTCCCAGAATATATGTGATTGATATCCCTGGAGGTGAAAGGCTAAAGGAACCATATGGCAACATGTTGCATTCCGTATGCTATCTGCCCATCCGTGCTTAAGCTGCCATTAGCAACATCTGTACCTTACGGAAATCCAGCTGCGACAAAGACGGCTGAAGGAGTTGTATGAGAGGAACTGGGGTGGGGGGGGCCGGGGCGGTCTAGTTTAGCGCCATTAACTTGAGACTTTCTGTCTATCTACCAGGACGAATGGAAGCTTTCACAATTAGACGAGACGACACAAATGCTTTATTAAAGTTTAATTTTGAACTCCCAATTAGCGAAAGTGCATTACAAATCGATTGCAATTTCCTAGACGGCACTGCAAGTTCACGGCCTGCCTGCCACGTGCAAGGGGCTCCAGAGCAAGCTTTCCCAGTTCCCGGCAGCTGAAAGGGGATGGTTTAGAGCTGGTCTCCGCATCCCAGGAAGTCCCTAAAATCCTTCTCAGCCCCTTCTTCCCAGGGCGGGGGCATCCAAGTACTGAACCCACCCGAGATGGGAGCCGGTGCGTGGGGGGAAGACGACTGGTCCACAGCGTTGTGGGGAGGCCAGGGGAGGGAGTGGACCGGGGAGTGACGGCGGGAGGCGAGCAGGAAAGGGGGGGGGGTCTCTATTATGTTGGCCTCTAGGGAGGAGCCTCATTTAGTCAGTCGGGCGGGAGAAGTTTCTCTTTCGCTCTTCGCGCTACGTACCCAGATTGGCTTCCTGCGAGCAGAAGGAGGCGGTGGAGGGGGAAGAGAGGAGTCCCGGAAGGGCTGCCAGGCATTCTCATCCACCCCCTGCTCCCCTCCCCTCGCCCCAAACAAAGCACCCCCACTCTAGATCCAGGATACGTTACCTGCCCGGCGCTGCCGGCCCCTCCGTCACTGCGTCCCCAGCTGGGCGCGCCCGGTGTGGGTCCCGCTCCCCGGGCGCACAAAGTGGCTGCCCGGGGCGGGATAAGATCCCCCACTTTCTTCAAGTTGGGGAAGGGAGAAGATAGGAAAGCAGGGGAAGTGGAAACAGAGACTGTGGCAAGCGAACTTACGGATAAAATGTGGGGGTGGGGAGCCCGCGGGGCCCAGGTCCTGGCCGGGGGCGGAAGAGGCCGGTTACCTTTCAGGGGGTCGTGGCCGGGAGGGAGGGAGGTCAGAGAGCGGCCGCCCGCCTCCCTCCCCCGGCCCCTGGTGGCGGCGGCAGCTGCACACACAGAAGCCCATTGTCGCCGGCACCCGGCGCGCAGCCCCGCGGACTCGGCCCGGCGGCCAAGCGCGTCAGCGGCCCCGTCAGCCAGGCCGGGCTCCGTGACGCGCGCGCCGCCCGCTCTATAAATAGCCCGCCGCCGGGCTGCTCGGGCGGCTTTCCAGTGACGCCGGGGCGGGCGCGGGAGGAGGAGGGCGAAAGGAAACAATAAAACGGCGGCCCGCCCGCCTTCGAAGCCTCCCGCCACACTCCCGGGCCGGCCGCGGTCTTCCCCGCCGCGCTTCCTTTCGCTCGCCCACGTCCGCCCCGAGAGGAGCGCTGCTCGCGGGTGGAAAGGAGCAAGCCGAGCCCGCGTCCTCCCCATCCCGCCCGAGCCCTGGGGGCCCGGGCCGCGAGAAGATTGTTCACAGCCCGGGGTGTCGGGGAGGGAACGTGGCGACGATTTTAGTGACTGGTTCGCTGTGTTCCTCTCAAGTTGACTTGCATCTTGATGCTTTGAAGCTCCCCTACACCCATTCTAGTACAGGTCGGATGTGTTTTTGTGGTAGTAAGTTCTCAGTGGAAAAAAAAAAAAAATCTTCCATCTTAAATGTAAGCGTTAGGTAGGTTTATTTGGGGGAGGGGATCAGGCCCAAGTTACTGTTTTAATTCGAGGTGCTGTGTAAGGGTGTCCAGTAGAAGCAGCGTGGCATGGGGTCCAGGACCCAGGCTCTTAACTCCATGCATTTTGTATGTCTTTTTGGCCTTGAATATAGTATAGATCTTGAACATAGTATATTTTAATTTTCCAAATGTCTATAATCTTTCAGGCTTTAATCAAGGCTGCCATTTAAAAGGGGCTTTCTCTAAAGTTCAATATTTTTGTGGCAACTTCTACTAACTTGATCCTCAAGCAGTTTTGCCACTGACCCTGAGGCCTGTCCTAGTCATTAAAGTGACCACAAACAACAGGAAGTACTGTTTTACTGAGAGTGTCAATTAATAGATGATTAAGACTGCATTGTTTCCTGAACAAAAGGTCTCAGACATATGAATACCACATTTCCCGGGGGTGCTGATATATAGAAAATATACTGGTACAAGCAAAGTGTTGAAGTGACCTGGCGTGGATAGAGTGTATTAAAAGGACTAAGGAAATGGTTCTTAATTTAAAATCATGGCAAGATGGTATAATGGAAGGTACACTGGGCTGGAAGTTGGAAGACCAGAAAATTTTAATTATGAGTTTTAATTATGTCGTCGTCGTAATTTTTTGTGTCACTTTGCAGTAATCAGTTTGTTCTGCCTCACTTTTCTCATCTTTAAAATTAAAAACTTGTGTTTCTTTTTCTACACTAATGTTCTAGGAAGATAAAGGATGTCATTGTGTTCAGATATAAAGTTTCATCAAACTAGTATGAGCACCCATTGTCTCATAGGATTTGTCTTTGGACATTTTCAAGTTTTGCATAAATTTTTCAAAAAGTGAAAATAAATTAGGATCACTTTAGGAAAAAGGATAAATTAGTGTACCATTAAAACTATTTTAAGAGGAAAACATAGTTGTCACTATTGATTCATTTACATTATAGCAGACATATTACAGTCTGATGATATCATAGACCATTTTCAACACCACTTCCTCATGTGAGAAATGGATTATGGATTGCAAAATACAGTAGGACCACTTTCTGCAATTTTGTCCCCATTTCTGGCTATTGTGATCTTTTGAGAGGAATTTTTCATTTGAAGGAAACTAAGAAGTGGCAGTTCTGAGACCCAGGGAAGTCTTCTGGTTGAGTTTCATGAGACAGTCAGAATATGCCTTATTCTCCTTCAGGTTGAAGGAAGAAAACATAAAAGTGGCAGAAACAAGTTTAGAGCCAAAACATTTGCTTCACATAGATACCACCAAAGTGTGATCACAACTAAAAGTTAACCAATATTTTTCCAGTTCCAAAAGCACATCTGTCTCTTTTTCCCACAAAAATCTTTGATATCTCTAATTTAATTTTGCCTTAAGTTTCTTTCTTCTTATTATTAAGAGGTATTTTTCTTTCACTGCCATTTTCCAGAAGCATCCAGCTTCTCACAAAGTTTTAAATTAAACCTCTTTTACTTACTTATTATACTTTTTTAACATGATCTGTTCCAATCTCTATTACCATTGCCCTTAAAAATTTAATAGAATGAAAACTAGCATATCCTGATTAAATTCAAAACATGCCCAGTTTAGAGGAGAGGAGGAAAAGACATAGTTCTAAAATATGTAGAAGTACAGTAAAATAATCATTTCCTTAAAACAAAACAACATGCTGAAATTTGTGAAAAAAGGGGAATGAAAATATGGAAAAATCTTTTATTTGGATCTCCTTGATAGCATAAAGCTTGTTACAATTTTCCTAACATAGTGAATGTTTTAGAATGTGGACTTTCCCCAATATTTCAAAAGTTTCTATCTGCCTGAGGTTAAATCCTTCAAAAGACTCCTCTACAATAACAGTATTGAAGAATTTATTAGAGAAACTACTGTGTGCTCTTGCCTTATTACTCAGTTAATCCTGATCTATATTTAGAGAGTGGTGCCAGCCAGGTTGAGGCTTTAAAGGAATGAGCACAAATATTTGCCATATCCTGTGCAGTATAGTTTTGGTGATTGAAATGAAAATTCATTTTGGAAAAGATCACTGAAGTTATAGTACAAGCAAATCTTAGCAACCTTCAAATGGATAAATAGAAGGTTAACAAGAAAAGTGATGAAGATTCTCAGTATTCCAAATGAAAGAAAAGGGACAACCCTAGTACAGAGCAAGAAACTTGATTCATTTAAAAGACCAAAAAATTTGGGCCAGATGTGGTGGCACATGCCTGTAATCCCAGTGGCTGAGGCAGAGGAAAAACACAAGTTCAAAGCCAACCTCAGCAACTTAGTAAGGCCCTAAGTATCCTAGCAAAATCTTATTCCAAATTTTGTTTTAAATAAATAAAAAGGGCAAGGGAGATAGCTCAGTGAATAAAAGTTCCTGGGTTAAACCCCAATGCAAAAAAAAAAAAAAAAAAAGACACCAAGAAATTTGGGCAGGCAATGTTCTCAGAAATAAGCAAAAGATAAGAAAAATGTAGGACTCCCAATATCAGCTCAAAATATGAGCTGATAAAGTTGTCCTGATTTTAATGGTTCGATACCTCAAATACTCCATTGATAGAAGCCATTGAAAATAACTTTGCTGTTCTAGTATAAATAAATGCTCAACATCAGATTTATAACAATGAATATTTTAAAATACTTTGTGAGAATTCATCAGGCCCACTTGCCCTTGTATTCATTCCTGGCTCTTCTTTTCCCTCCTCTGCTTCATATCACCGGACTGCCCTTCCCCAAAGGCTGCATTTCCACAGCTTTTTCTGGAGCTGGCTGCCAGCTGGGTGTGATCAATGGAAAGCCTGAGCAGAAAAGTGAACTAAAGGATGGAAAAAACAGTGTTCCCTCCCCCTCCCCCATGCTTCAGTGCTTGCCCAATGACCCCTGACCCCTGACGCTGTGCTCCAATAGCACAGCCCCTTCCCTTTATCCCTCCAGCTTAGAAGCTGTAATGGCTTCATCCTCTTGAAAAATCACAGTTCCCCTTTTGGTTTCTCAGCTCTCCAGTTACCTGTTTTTCAAATTACTTGAATTAAATCATCCCTGTATTGAATACTTAGAGCAGTACCATCAAGAGGCATCATTGGATAGTAGACACAGAAAATCCAATTGTTCCTTGAATTTCTTTTGCTAGAAATTCCTTTTTAAATGTGCTATTTAAAAGTGCTAATAAGAGGTGCAGCCCTTGGAAAAACAAGAAGTAACAAAATATTTTCAAAAATCAATCTTTCCCAAGCAGAAATTATAAACACAAAATGTTGTATAACTTTACTGATGTTATAACAAGGAAAATCCTTAACTGATACTAAGACATAAATCCTGTGCTAATAAGGGTAGCACATAATACCTGTCAAGGCTTAATTTACATAACACATTTCTGTGAGGCCCACTCAATCACCAGCTTGTTTGCCAATGGTTTCTGCCTCCTCAGATCTTAAAATGGAGAGAGAGGTAAAAGAACTTTCTGTATTACTAATTTGAAATATCTTTATGTATTTGAATCCTTGGAATAATATTTTGAAATCTAAATTATGTCTCCCCATATTTTCTACTATTGCTTCTCTCTTCCCTCCCTTCTCCTGTAAGATCTGCTAATTTTTCATTGCCCCAGGAAGAAGTAAAGGCAAATAAGAATAGCCTATGAGTATTTCTGGCTTTGTTTCTAGAAAATCTTAAATTCTCAGGGAACAGGGTCCCAAGACACAGGCTAAGTATTTTGAAGAAGCTTTAAAGAGGAAAGGATTTCCTCGAATCTGGAAAGAAGATCTTGACAGGCATATACAAAGGGAGAGAGAAACTGAGAATGATCAGGGTTTTCTGAAGGAGAAACTAGGAGCTAGGAGCCAACACCTGGAGGTACCCAAGCTTGACTTGCCAAAGGAGTCCCATGAGGTCATGCTTTTAGCAAGTAGGTGTGTCATGGGACATGAATCATCACACAAACACTAACTAGACCTCACTCATTTGTACCAGAGATTATACTAGTTCTTTTTTCCATTGACCCCAGTCTGCACCCCAGGTAGCCAAAGTGACTAGTCTGGATTGCTTGAGAGCTACTAGAAAGATCTCTTTTGCTTAGTTCTCTGTTTTTGAACATGGAAAAATGTGAACTGGAAGAACAAGAATGTGTTGGAGAAGAGACCCAACACAGGAAAAGTGGATCCAAGAGAGAGAGAAAGAAGTACAGGGTGCTGAAGACATTTGAACCTCCATCTAGCTATTCCTGGAGATACATCTATTACTGGGCTCTCCAGATACATGAGTAAATTTGTTCTCTCTTACCTGAAGTCAGTTTGGATTGAATTTTCTTGTCATTCTAATTGGAAAGCACTTTCATTGACATATTAGCCTTGTTACCCATTCAAAACCTTAGTAAATTGGACCATAATAAGTACAAGAACATACCTGTTAACCACTATCAGTACATTATGCTTACTGTTACTAGAGAAGGGAAGGGGAGATTTAATATTATTACATATGTGACATATCAAAATGAAATGGAAGTGCCCATCTTTGGTTTAACTTCTAGGGAAGATGGGAAACTTTTTGCCATAGAGATAGAAAGCCATCCCATCACCACTAAAGAAAATTTGACGATTAGAACTAAAGCTAAGACATAAAATAGCCTTTGTTCCCTGTATACCTCCCACCTCTTAATTTCTGTGTGTCCCCACATCCAGTCTTCAGTCTTTGTCAGCTAATAGTAGATAATCAAATTGCCCATGGTTTAGGAATTAGTGCCTGGAATAGCCCTCTCCTTAAGTGAAATAAATTTACCATACTCTCTAACCTTCAAGACCCAGCTCAGGGCTCAGCCTCTGTGAAGTTTTACCTGGCACTAACATACATCCTCATACCTCCAACCTACATACTCTAAAATGGAGTACTCGTGTCGTACATTGTATATGCTTCTATTGTAGCCTATATGCTAAGGTTTTTGTTTTGTTTTGTTTCTTTAACCCTCTTGCTATTAGTCTGGGTTCCACCAGGACAGGAATTCTCTCCAACTCATCTTGGAATTTTTAGGGGCCTGCTCATTGAACTATCAATTACTTATTAGTAGTGACAATAAGTAATTGAATAAATTATAATAATGAATGTGAAAGCAGAAAGATTCTTACAGCTTTATAGCTGGGAGCTTGGAGTTCACCTAAGCCTTGCAAAATAAAATATATGCCATTATAGCAAGAATAGAAAAATTATAAATCCTGAGACAATGAAATTTTTAATTTTATCAAAACTAATCAGATGATAGCATTCTGTACTTCTTTTTTAATTTATTTTTTATTCAAAGTTGTTGTGTTTATAATAGTAGTTTTATGATAGCATTTAGTAGTGTTTATGATAGCATTCTGTACTTCTTTTTTAATTTATTTTTTATTCAAAGTTGTTGTGTTTATAATAGTAGTTTTATGATAGCATTTAGTAGTGTTTATGATAGCATTCTGTACTTCTTTTTTAATTTATTTTTTATTCAAAGTTGTTGTGTTTATAATGCATTATAATTCATAATAAACATATGGAGCATCTTTTTACAAAACACTGTTTGTATACAATGTATATTCGTACCATCCAAATCTTCAATCATGCATTTAGGATAAAGACATCCATCTTATTCAACCACCTTTTCTTTTTTCCCTCCATCCCCCCTTGCTCCCTTCCTCCCCCTCCCTCCCCTTTGACCTTTCTAGCATTCCTCTAATCCTCCTATGTACCCCGAGCCAACACCACTGTGAGTCAGCCTCCTTATATCAGAGAAAACATTTGGTATTTGGATATTTTAGATTGACTAACTTCAATTAGCATTATATTCTCCAACTTCATCCATTTACCTGCGAATGCCATTATTTTATTTTCTTTTATTGCTGAGTAAAATTCCATTGTGTATATGTACCACATTTTCTTTATCCATTCATCTACTGAGGGACATCTAGGTTGGTTCCACAATCTAGCTCTTGTGAATTGTGCTGCTATAAACATTGAAGTGGCTGTGTCTTTGTAATATGCTGTTTTTAAGTCCTTTGGGAATAGACCCAGGAGTGGGATGGCTGGGTCATAGCATGGTTCCATTCCAGTTTTCCAAGAAATCTCCATACTGCCTTCCATAATGGTTGCACCATTTTGCAGTCCCACCAGCAATGTATGAGTGTGCCTTTTTCCCCACATCCTCTCCAACATTTATTGTTGTTTTTGTTCTTAATAGCTGCCATTCTGACTGGAGTAAAATGAAATCTTAGAGTAGTTTTGATTTGCATTTCTCTAATTGCCAGCGATGGCATTCTGTATTTCATCTTTGCACAAATATAGGAATATATTACAAATTTTAAGAATTCTTGTTCTTTAATTTCGCTATCTTCCTTAACATAAATCAAACACTTTCTATTCCCTGAATTTCATTTCCTATGCATATCTGATAACTTCCAAGATTTATATAATATTTGTGATTTCATAGTATTTTATTATAGCTAAAACCAAAACTGTAATTCAAATATTAAATGAATTAAGATACTTCAAATAGCCAAGACAAATACATCTGGAAAACTGATTATCTAACTACATTGTACAAGTA
The DNA here is from genome assembly GCA_025594165.1 of Tamias sibiricus. Classification (NCBI taxonomy): domain Eukaryota; kingdom Metazoa; phylum Chordata; class Mammalia; order Rodentia; family Sciuridae; genus Tamias; species Tamias sibiricus. The sequence continues at coordinate 135,986,541 of CM046660.1, read as the reverse complement.
GGTACACAAATGCATACACATTCATATTCATACTCCTTAAAAATCCCACAATTTCAACATCTTTGTGTAGCAAGAAAGTTACTGTCATTTGAAAAGTTTACTGTAATAGATGTTATTCCTTATAAACCTGCAGGAATCAGTCAGTAATAAAAATTCACCCAGTTATCATGATTTGTAATTGACTCCAAACAAATCGTATTATATTTGAAGAAATAGTTCTCAATATGACTTGTCTTTGATAATCATTATTTGCCCTTGGAATATAAGTATGTGTAGAATCCAATGGATGATCAAGGAGAATGAGGTGGCAAATCTTTACCTCTACTCATGCGCAAGAATTAGAATCTAAAACTCTACAGGGATTGTGTCGCCAGAGTCTTCCTTTGAAATTATTTTAGTTGCTAAATACAGACTTGGGAAAGGTGTTGATAAAAATACCTTAAGGGCTGCACTGGTTGGGAAAGAAGGATGGTCCCTCTATGAGATTCGCTACCAAGAAATGAGCATAAGGATATAAAGACACTTATCGTAGAAGTATGAGAGGAAAGTAAGACAGGGAAGCAAGATGAGAAATTGGGGTATCATTTTAAGGGGATCTTTATGAAAAGTTTGGGCTCTTATTGCTATATTCCTTTCAACTATTAGGAAGGTTTTTAGTGGCATAAAGAAGTGTAACCTTCATGTCGCAGCTCTCCAAGGCCTATGTTACATTCATGGTATCCTACCTGTAAATAGCAAGAAAACAGTTGGCGGCCTGGGGAGAGGCATGAAGGAGAATGGGGACCTCGTGTGAGCTATGGACACACAGATAGCTCAGGATCAATAGCAACAAAAAGTACCAGAACTTCCTGTCAATTCTACCTTCAAAAAAAAAAAAAAAAATTCTACCTTCAAACACCATTCCCCTGTGCTAAAAATGTGGCTATTTCTTCCTTCTTCTTTTAACTTCCATGATTTCTTTCCTGGACTTCAGCAACAGCACCTATGTTGTATCCTGTCACAAGTTACTCCTTGCTCTGCTCTGGGCACACCCCACACCTTTGCCACAGTTGTCTTTCTACAGAGTGATGGCTCATTGTCCTTCCCCAGTACTCTGCCAACACAGCCTGTGGAAACTTTACTGCCTGTTTAGTATCCTCAGGATCTCCACTAAAAGTTGCCCCTTCCATTTGGAGATTTAGGTATGCAAAGCTAGTGGTTCAGGCCTTTTGTAGACCCATTAAAATATGTCATTTTGTTCTGTTAAGAAATGCCACTAAAGTCATTTGTCATGCTAAGAGGATTCCATTTAAAGATTTACCCATTTAAAGATTACCCAAGCTTTCAGTATTGAGACAGATGGCACCACAGTAGAAGCAGAGATGTCCTTGAAAAGCTGTGGGTTTTGTTTGGAAAAGTAAATGTTCATATAGTGATCAATTAGTTTTGTGGGATGTGCGTCTTTAATAAGTCTATAATTTCCTCACATATTTCTGGTTCTAGAAGAATCTAGCTTGGGGGAGATGGCAACATAGTGTATGATAGAAAGCCTGGAGAGGCCCCTGGTTGGTCTGTGAAGGGGGAGATTTAGATACAAATTGATTTATTCTGGCGTCTCAGTTGTGAAATTCCTGGGCAAGGCTCTTCACTTCTACATCTCATCAGTATCATATAATATCAGGGGCTTTATGGCATAAGCAACCCACTTCATTTCCTGAAAGTCAGTTATTTAAAAAACATTTTTTAAAGTCTCTTATGAAGTTAAGTTCATGCCCAAATTTCTAGTATGCATAATAATTAAGTTTTATAAATTCATTGAAGAGAAAGTAAAAAACGTGAACATACCCTCTTCTACACATACCAGTAAGACATAACATTGTAAAGAGACCTGGCATAGCTTTGAAACCCAGTATAAAATTTCTATTACCCCTCCTTTTCCATATGCCTGGCCTCTTGATGGAATTAGCATAAAGCTAGTATACAGAGGTCTTCTCATCTCTATTATAGAGAAATCTATTATAAATGCCTTCATAAATATCATTGACAGGGGCCAGGAATGTAGCTCAGTGGTAGAGCACTTGACCAGTACATATAAGGCCCTGAGTTCAATCACCAGCACCACAAAAAAGAAAAAGAAAAAAAGTGCTCATTGGCATAAAATTTCTCCTATATCAACAATGACTTTATAATACATTCAACTTTGGTATTTAGTTTATTGCCTTACATTCAAAAGCTCTTCACCCACTGCTGCCCACATATGCTGACAACTGTTCTGATCCCAGCAGGAGTAACAGATTTTATTTCTTAAGCATTGCAGAACTACAACTAGAGTGTTATTATTAGATGAAAGATCTCATACTGGCTTTTCAATGAAGGAAAAAGGAAGAATTGAGATGAAAATAATCTAAGCTATATAAAAATGCCCCACATTTTCAAAATTGAAATTTAATTTGATTTTCAAAGGTAACATATTTAAATGCTCAAGATTCAAAAGGTAAAAATTTATATAGAGAGAATCATTTTTATTTTATCTTTGTTCTACGGCTACTAAGATTTTTCCATGCTAAACTTACTTTATAAAATGTATTTTCTTGCAAAGATAGTTTATGTATATGCAGGTAAATGGGAGCACACATCCACATATGAGTGTTTATTATCTATTTTCTCATAAAACCTATCTTGGCAGTAGACTTGCATCAGTACATAACTTTTTTACTTTTTCTGGTTGCATACTATTCCACAGCAAGGATATATGTAATTTTTTTTTCATTTTTGGTAATTTTATCCATGAGTATTAAAGAAGTTATCAAATAGATGCATAAATTTATCCTATTTTCATCTGCAAAAACATTTTAAAAAATCATTTTTGAGGAATTTCCACTGAGAAAACCTATGAGTGTGCCCAGTATGGTGCTTGTACTGCAAGTCCTCATGGTCCCATGGACATAGCAGGTGTCAGTGACTGAGGATCAATGAGCCCACGGTCCTTCTGACACTGGAGAGAGCAGTGAAATGAGAGTTAGGAGAGATATCCTGTCTTTCACAATAAGGATATGTGTAATTTATCTAACCAACATCAAGTAGAAAGATGTTGTTTTTTTTTTTCAAATCTTGTGATACGACAAAGATATTCCTATACCCTTGTCACTTTGCTTATGGGAAAGTATTTCTTTAGAATAAACTCTTATCAGTAGAATTTCTTCATTAAAGTTATGTTTTATAATTTTTTAGGAATGTAATTCATACATTTTTGAATTGTAAAAAATACATAAGGAACTAAAGGATAAACTTTGAAAAGCAAATCTTCCTCACACTTCTTTTGCTCAATTGTTACCATTTCTTGTATATACTTTCAGAGATTTTACATACAAGCACATGTGTATGTGTTCACACCAGAAGTTCAGGTAATTTAATTTATTTAGGTTAAATAGATTTGTATTTTATTTTGCATTGTAGCCTACAGGAATCAGAAAGCACTTACCAAGGATGCTGGCTGAAAGGATTCAATGTAAACACCTGACATAAGAACATAATCTCATACATCATGGTAATTTAAAGCAATAATATAAATCCTATCAAATCCTATCTCTATGTACATCTGTTCTATGTAGAGAGAAGGGAGGCCAGGGATAAATAGGCCTGCACTGTCCTCAGCCAAAATTTTTCTGACAAGATCCAGTTACAAAATTTTGTTGGGTAAGCCTGGTGAGTAGCAGTCAGCTTGTAATGCTATTCTCCCTCATCACAGGATTCTCTTCCCTTTTGTCTAGTGTTAATCTCCTGTTTCCTCAGGCCCATGTAATCCTCTTTTTCTTTTCTTTTTTTTTTTTTTTTTTTTTTGGGGGGGGGGTGTACCAGGGATTGAACTCAGGGGCACTCAACTACTGAGCCACATCCCCAGCACTATTTTGTATTTTATTTGGAGACAGTGTCTCACTGAGTTGCTTAGCACCTTGCTTTTGCTGAGGCTGGCTTTGAACTCAGAATCCTCCTGCCCCAGCCTCCTGAGCCTCTGGGATTACAGGTGTGCACCAGCCTCTTTTTCTTGATGTTCTTGCCCTGCAGCCCCAACCATTCTCTCTCTCAAAGTATACCTTTCAATAGTTTTAGGGTGTGTGGGAGGTAAATTTTCTTTTTTTTTTTTTTTTTTTTTTTGAGATCTTGCTTTTTTTCATACATTTATAGGCATTGCTCTTGTCTTATTGTAAAATCAAATCTTATTGTGATTTCTGACCCAGGTATTTCCTCTGGAAACTTTCATGTCCTCTAGGTTCCCAGTGTCCTAAAAAAAAAATTTCCATTGATATGCCTTGGTGTGACTTTATTTTCATCCATTGTATTGAGTGATCACTGTTTACAGTTTGGGAGAATTTTCCAAAGTTGCTTCACTGGTGATTTTCATCTTTATGCCTTCTTTGTTTCTCTTGTTCTGAAACTTGTATCATTTTTTGAATGATGGGCCTCCTAGACTTTTCCTTTAATTTTCTTATTATTTTTCTCTTTTTCATCTCATTTTGGTTTTGCTCTAGTTTCTGAAAAAAATTCAACTTTCTTTTTCTTTTTTCTTTTTCTGGTACTGGAGATTGAACTCAGAGGCCCTCTACCACTGAGCCACACTCCCAGCCCTTTTTGTCTTGTTTTGAGATAGGATCTCCCTAAGTTGCTGACTCTAGCCTCAAACTTGGATTTTCCTCCCTCAGCCTCCAATGTCATAGGGATTATAGGTGTGGGACACTGCTCCAGCTCAAATTTATTTTTCAACTTACATTTTTATATACTTCAAATTCTATGTATTAACTTGTTTATTTCTAATTGGCAAAATATACATGACAGAAGTTACCATTTTAATAATTTTCAGGGACACAATTCAATGGCATTTAGTGCACTCACATTATGAGCAAGCACCTCCACCATCTACTCTTAAATTTCATACTCTGTACCCATCGATCAGAAACTTCCCACTCCTTGTTTGGCCAGCTCCTGGCAACCAAAATATTTTATTTTCTGTCTATGACTTTGGCTACTATTTTAGGTAATTTAAATAAGTGAAATCCTATAACATCTGTCCTTCTGTAACTGTTATTTCAATAGTGTAATGTCTTCAGGATTCATCAATGTTGTAGCCTATGTTGAAAACTGCTTCCTTTTTAAGGCTGAAAAACAATCAGTGTGTGTGGGGGCTAGGGTTGTAGCTCAACGGTAGAGCACTTGCTTAGCATGTGTGAGGCATTGGGTTCAAATCTCAGCACTGCATATAAATAAATAAATAAATAAAGGTCCATTGACAACTAAAATATATATATATATATATATGTTTAAAAAAATCCAGTGTAGGTATGCACCATGTTTTGTTTATCCAAAGTTGATGGGCACTTGGGTTATGTCTACATTTTAGTTATTATAAACAATGCTGCTATGAACAATGGTGTATTTTATGCCTTTTTTTAATTTATACTTTTCATTAACAAATGAGTTGAACTTATTACTTTTACTTAATAATAAATATATTTTTTAAATTATTTGTTTTTAGTTGTACACAATGTCTTTATTTTTACGTGGTGCTGAGGATCAAACCCAGGCCACACATGTGCCAGGCAAGCGCTCTACCACTAAGCCACAACCCCAGCCCAATAATAAATATTTTATCTACTTTTTTTTTTATATTTATATATTGTATATATTTTGTTGTTAAGAGCTATATCTTTTGTTTCATTTTTGTGGGTTTTTTCTTTTTTCAAGGTTGTAATATCTTTTTTTAATTATCTGAGAATGTAAACAGCAATAGATAAGCATATGAATATGTGTGTGTGTGGTTAATGTATTTAAATTTATTTCCCCCTGCATGGTATCTATTTTCTCAAGTTGCATTTGAATGTTTATTTTGGTATCTCTTTTCCATGTTAAGGTTTTCTTTTTTTTTTTTTTTTTCAGATTTCTTATAATCCTTGTTTATTATATTTTGTCATTTTATTTTGATGGTGCTGGGGTTCAAACCCAGGGCCTTCTGCATTCTAAGTTAACATTCTACTTCTGAGCAATGCCACCAACTCTGATTTTTTGCTCTTGATTAAGAGTGAAAGGATAAAAACCTGATTGGGAGCTCAGTACATGTATGGGGCTCAAATGGCCTTGAGCTTTACTACAAAGTGACATAGGAAGACTGTTGGACATCCTTTGTAGCAGTATTTTTATGTTTTTCTAATTGGAATAATAAAATTACCCAAGAAAAATCCAATATCTCTCTCGAGGAGGTAGAGATATAGGTGTCCTGCAATCAGACTATAGGAAGTGGGGGAGGAGGCTGGGTTTTCAATAGAATATTTAGGTCTTCAACACTGCCTAGCCTTCTTCAGTGCAGAAACTCATTGTACTTTTCTCTAAAAAGTAAGACCACAGATTTATATCCAAATGGGGAGAGTCAGTCTCCCACTGGTGTGGAGTTGAGGAGGAGATGAACAAGATGAGTGCTTCTCCATCAGATTCCACCCAGCCCTTATTTTAGCACTGACCTTTCCTTCTTTACTCTCCACCCCAGAATTATCCAGTGATACCATTACTTGAATCCCTTGAGGATTCTGTTGTATTGTGGCATTGTCTCCGCTTTCCCTATTACCAGCTTAGTTTTCACTCTCTGGGGTCAGCAAAAGCAGTTAAGTTCATCCATCTATTTTCCAGTTTTCAAAAGGGTGTTGCTCTTATTGCCTATCTTCATCTTTCATGCCTTTAAGACCATGTCTTCAAGGTCTTTAAAGGAATTTCTGAAGTGTTAAGTTAGTGTGTGTATACCCAGTTCTTACTTTAACCCTGAACCAAGCATATTTAATGCTTTGGGGGAAGAGAGGGAAAAAATATTCTTGATTCATTAAACTTCCAAAAACTTGAGGATTTAAAATGTAGTTTTTTTTTTTTTTTTTTTTTTTTTTTTTATATTTATTTATTTACTTTAGTTGTACACAATACAATGCATTTATGTTTACGTGGTGCTGAGGATCGAACCCGGGCCGCACACGTGTGAGGCGAGCGCGCACCTCTGCCGCTGAGCCACAACCCCAGCCCTAAAATGTAGTTTTATTCCATTGAGTTAATATTGCCTTATTAAAAATTCTCCAATTTCTTCATTTGAAGATAATTTAGGCCTACATCATATGAAGTGCCTATTTTGAAAATGGAGCTTTAACAGCAAATAAAGCTATTTTAAAAATATTAATAATGTGGGGTTGGGGATGTGGTAGAGCACTTGCCTAGCATATGTGAGGCCCTGGGTTTCAGCCCCAGTACTGCTAAATAAATAAAAGTAATGTGAAGTTTGCCTATAGATACTCTATTAGAAAGAATATTGAGGATGACTAATTAATGCATAGTGTTTATGCATGATACAGTTTAAAGTAAAAATGATTTGGGTTGTTTAGGTCTCCACTTATCAAAGATGGGCTCTTCTAAGTGGGCTTTTTGCAGAAGTTTCACATATATTCTTTAAGGTCATTTATTGCAATAATCAAATGAATCCTCAAGAAAAAAATAAACTTAAAAATAAAAATGGCACCTGGTTATTACCCAGATATATCTGTTCCCTCTGCTTCATTTTAGTCATAGCTATTTAATTTCCTGAAACAAAAAACAAACAGATTTTTCACTAATGTCAATGCTGCAGAGCTAGCATAGGACAGAAGAGCCAGCTGTACTCGATTTCATCTTATGCATCATCAACAAAATTGGCAGCTAAGTTCTGATTTCAGAGCCTTTATGGTTAATGATGATGTACAAGCTGTGCTTGATTTTCAGTTATAAGACTGATCTTACTTTGCTGACAGAAAAGTCTATTTTTGATTTGTAAATTGGGCAAATTTGATGCAAAATTATTGATGTAGGATAAACGCACATCATGAAGATAACATTTTTAGACTCACATTTCTAACCCTAAAACCACTTAGGTTTATTATTATTATTATAATCATCATCATCCTTATAATTATTAGCATTATGATGATGGAAACTAAGCATTTAACTAAAATTGCAGTTAAGAGTTTTCTGAATGAGTCATGTATCCACAAGTAGTATACTAACTTACGAATGTGATTGCAATGGAGAGGAGCAACAGAACTAATTAGCAATTGATTCTGGGTATAGCATTCCTGTTCTGTATAATGCTAATTTAGTATCACGTTGCAGGGGACCATGGGTAAAATTTGACATTCTGTACAGAATGGTAGAACAAATAGATTTAAAAGAGGGAAAAAATGCTTCTTTGATTATAATCTCTTATGCAATAGTAATATCTAAGTCATTTCCTAGGGTAACTACTATCTTTGTTTAATTCATAGAAATCAATTTGATCAAGCTTGCTAATGATGTACCACTGAATATTTTTTAGAGGCAGCAATAGTGGCCTTGTATTTGAAGCTATATAAATTTGAATCTATAAAAATCTGTTAAATGTTGTTTCATCCTGTCCCCATTAAGAGCTCCAATCATAGACACCCAGTTCTACCATGATGCCTATTTTTTTCCTGAAAGCAATACTCTTCATCTACCTCCTGCTCAGGTTTGCCATCCCCTTATTCCACACATGTTAACCGTAACCCTTCAAAATTTACCTGGCATTTGTCCCATTCTTTTCCAATTTTGCAAGGACATGCATGTTAAGAGCCTGTAAAAGTTTATTTTTTTAATATGTTATCCTTCTAGGAGTAGAGATTTGCATTTTTAAGAAGAATTCTTGAAGACCTATTGCCAGCAGTTGAAATGTCACATCTTCTGTCTGTCAAGAGTGGCAAAAATCCATATCCTACAATAACCAGCTTTTACTTATTGATTCTACCCAGCTTAAAATATGTGTTTCTGAAGCATAATGAGATAGAGATTAGGATCAAGGGCTTTGCAGTCAGACAGACCTAGTTTTCAAACTCAACTCTGCCACTTACTGTTAGCCATGATTTGCTTATCTTTAGGATGGGATAATGGTACCTAGCTCATAGGATTGTTCTGCGAAGTAAATTAAAATGTAAAATGATTACTGTAATGTTGAATAACATTAAAGTTTCAATACTTATGAACTGTTATTTATGTAACTGATGTTGTATAATTCAAGTATTCTTTCTAAATTATTGATTTTCTTTCATTTCAATTATGGGCCTTATATATTTACACATATAGGAATATTTGCATACTATCCAAGAGAAATGTAAACCTAAGAAAACTGAGGATATGTAAGGCATTCAGCCTTGTTTGATTTTGTTTTCCCAGCAGTGCATTGCATGGGAATTTGTATATAGTAATTGCTAGATGAATGTCAAGTTTTATTTAATCCACCAAGAAATGTCTGTGATGATAATATATATTTCTTGTAAGGTAGGAGCAGCTTAAACAAAGGGAAAAGGTTGATTTGTACACTACCATATTTCAATTAGATTATACTGTTTTTGTGTGTTTTTCTTCAGTTAAAATCAAATGAAGCATTCTTTTAAATAACAGTCCCATCTCTTTTGTCACTTGCATAACAGAAAACTCACAAATTATAAACAATAACCCCATAACCCAGGGCCCTATTTTCTATCAAGAAGCACCTTCAGATTACTGGAAAAGTGTGTCAATTATATATTATTTCTAGGGGATAACTGAAACATTTGGATAATTTATTTTATTAATATCAACAAAATAATAGCTGTATTTATGGTGTTTGGTCCAATTCTGTAGGGTACAATGAGTGCTGTGGGAATTGAAAGTCTTTGAGAAACAAGGCTGAAAACCTGTACAAGAATCATGAAAAACGAGTATCCAAGAGCTCATCTCCAGGCACAGAGTTTCCTTAGCATTTGCAGTGAGTTCAATCCAGGGATCTTTTGAAGTTGTTTCTACAGATTGAGTTCACACTGCTGTCATAATGAGTGATGAGTGAGTGACTCTAAGTTTGTCTGATGCAAAAACACCAGGCACTCAAGTAGACAATTTAGTGTCTAACAAAATTTAACAGCCTGCTTGATTGGAAGCTGTAGAATCAGTTTTGAACATGGGAGAAAACTGAATTAACTTACTACATGATTCAGTTTGGGGATATAGAAATGAGTGGAAGGAGAATATCTTGCCTCTTCCCATATTTACCCGTGCTTACATCTTCTTTCATTAGGAACTCAAAGTGTTTCTACTTTACCCTTCACCACTGAGTTGCAGTCAATTTATTGGAGTCAACAACAGCTGAGCAGCCTGGAAAACAGGTGGTCCCGAGCTGCTCACCATCCTGTATTATACTGCGACCACTCAAAAGCAGATATCCTCAGAAAAACTTCCACTCCTCATCTCCTGTCATAGCAGCTCCACGTCAAGGTCTTCTCTCATTCCTCACTGCCATAATTCAGTGTAGCGGAGGCTTGGTATTTCACATCTTTCATGTTAAACTATCTTTCTTCTCGAGGAAAGACTCTAACACTCCTGGTTTGACCCACATTTTTACTTACTACTATACCCATCACTAGTAGCACAAGTTCTCTTTTTTACTGACTTTGCTTATTACTCATGGGCTAAATTCTGCCCACTGCCTGTTTTTGTAAATAAAACTTCATTGGAACCTAGCCACATCCATTCCTTTGCATTTTGCTTTCACACTAAAAAGGCACAGTTGTGTTACTGCCAAGGGTAACATGTGCACTATCTGGCCCTTACAAAAAAAGTCTGCTGACCTGCAGCCTACATATTCATCATTGTTCTAATCTGTGCATCCATTTATCTGATCTGCCTTCCCAAGCTCTTTCACTTTACCAAGATAGAACTAACAGTTTGTGTCAACAAATTTTTCTGTATCCTCAATTTCATCTCTGAATGTTTCCTTTGCTTTCTTATTCTAGATAAAACTAGGCTGTGCTCTGTTGTAGTCATGGGCAGTGGAGGCTGTTCCTCTTTTGTGACCTACTGAACTACAGAACTGGCTCTGGGGTGGGTGCTTTTGTTTGCCATTGCTACTGCTGAACCTTTTCGTCCTTCCAAACCCACAGCTCCGTGGATGTTTATGCCTGCAGACTTTGTTACCCATTGCCCCTTCCTTGTCGTTTTCATCTAAAGATCTCAGTTACCTTTGTTGTTCAATAACTTTAGCACCTGGCTCATTGTGTTTATATTACTCTGCTGTATTTTTTTTTTTTATATTTTATTTTTTGTAGTTATAGATGGACACCATGCCTTTATTTTATTTGTTTATTTTTATGGGGTGTTAATGATCAAACTCAGTGCCTTATAAGTGCTAAGCAAGCACTCTGCCACTGAACTACAGTCCCAACCCCTACTCTGCTGTATTCTTTTTTTTTTTTTTTTTTTTTTTTTTTGTGGTACCGGGGATTGAACTCAGGGGCACTCGACCTCTGGGCCACATCCCCAGCCCTTTTTTGTATTTTATTTAGAGACAGGGTCTCACTGAGTTGCTAAGTGCCTCGCCATTGCTGAGGCTGGCTTTGAACTCGCGATCCTCCTGCCTCAGCCTCCCAAAGTGCTGGGATTACAGGCGTGCGCCACCGCGCCCGGCTCTCTGCTGTATTCTTGATGACTTCCCTTCGGCTGATTTCAGTATCCACAGAGATAATACATCTAATATCTTGGACTCCTTACCTTACATTAGAATGATAATATTTCTCACCCAATCTCAGCCCCTGACTCTCATGGTTATAGTTTTGAACTGATGATCATCAACTGGTCCATCATCTTTAAAATATAGAATTCAAGCATGCCATTGTCTGACTACTATCTCCTGTCCTACTGCTTACTACTGCAAGTACATCTACCCAGGCAGCAAATTGACTTCATTAAAACTTTCCAAACTGTTGACTTATGACTGCAGCAATATCAGTTCTCCCCTTCCTTCTCTACTAGCTTAAATTCTATGATACATTATTGACCTTCTCTTTGATGACAAGCTTTACCCTCTTGCCTCTGTAACCCTCTTTTACTTGGTGAAGTGGCAGTTCTATTACATTACTATTATTATTATTATTATTATTATTATTATTATTATTCCCCATGAAGCAACACAACTGGATATTGGTGAAGATGCAAGAATCATGCTTGTCAATATCACTTTAAATTGGTGCTATACATCTCAAATGGGTCGTCAAGCGCAATCATTACTTCCGTGGAACTTTTGTATTCCAACTTTCCAAAAGGATAATTTCACATCATGTCTTTACTCCTTAAATCCCTTAACCTCTTTTACTTTCCAAGATCCCAGTTTATAGCCTTGTTCCATAAATTGTTGAGAAAATAACATGCCTCAACAATTAGGGTACCTACCTCTATAGGTACCCAATATAGCTGTTGCCTGCCTGCTTTCATTTATCATACAGCAAGCATTTCTGCTGTTAGCATTGGTATGGACCTCTGGTTTAATACTGGATTCCCTACCTCCCACACCCCTCTCCAGGGCTTGTTTTCTCAATTATCAGTCTACTTGCCCCTGAATCATCCCATTTTTCCTCAATCACCCCCATTGCATAAATTACTTCTAGTACTTCTTTTCTTAAACACACACATACAAATATATACCTCAACTACTAAGAGAATATTTGTGATAGCAACAAAGCAGCCAAAAGACCTCACTTCACTTGACATCTTCCTCCAAAGTTCTCTTAGATCTTAGCTTGAACGGTTTCTCTGTCTACCCACTTAAAGTAGCCACCCAATTACTCTTTATTATGTCATTTGATTTGAAGTTTTCACATTACATTTATCACTCTCCTACATCTACATATGTTGATGTTTGTTTACAATTTTTCTGCCCTCTGTCACATTATATAAGCTCTGTGAAAGTAATTATCATCTGTCATTCCTTCTCTGTATTCTCAACATGTATGACAGACATAAGAAGGCCCCCAATAATTATATTTGAATAATTAAATGCATTAATTGTTTCCTTTTTTTTTCCTGTCTACTCTTAGACCATGGAGTTCTAAAGGGTAAGGACTTTGTGTCTTTTATGTCTTTATAGTTGGTGCTTGATAAACACTTGTTGCATGAGTGAATGAATCATTGCTATAAATGAGCAATAACCTAAAGATAAAAGTTATTAACATGATGTTCTACTTTTAAAATTTGCATTGGCATTTTTTGCTTTAAAAAAAACACAAAAATGATTTCTTTTAGGATTATACTAATTCCTTCTAAAGTAGTGCTAATTTGTGTGACTTATACATATGCATCAAAATTAATTTTTCTAACTTTAACTAGGGCTTATAAATAAATAAGTATACATATATGTATGTAGATGGATGGCTATATATATACCTACCCACACATATATAAAACATATGTTAGTCCTGTTCTAAGAATCTGCCAAATTTTCTTGGTAAGACTTGCCAATTGCTATCATGTGACAGGATGACAGTTCTCTTCTCTGGGAGAAGTCCAGACTTCCAGTGTCTGGGACAGAAATAATATAGACCAAGAAACATATATAGCTGATGATGGATGATTTTTGGCTTCCATAATGTGAGCTTTGGTTATCTTATTGGGAGGCTATGAAAATCATTAGACCAGAAATTATTTTTACTTCCACACAGCTGAAAGAAGTTTTCCTTCCTCTATTTCTGTAGACAGGCATACTGCAAAGACAATTTGCCTGGGTCAATATGGATTTATACTAAACTCTATCACTCAATGATAGCATGAGATCTTTTTGCCAGGGTAGCTGCCTTATTTTTATTGGCATAGTAAGTATGTGTCCAAATATACCCAATTATAGATGCTTTCCTGTTACCGATAATATAGTAATGCTTAAGAATGAATATTTTTTTTACTCTTAGACAGAACCGATTCTGAGATGACAGGGACTCTTCTGTGATTGCACTTATGCATGTAGAGGAGGTAACAGTGGCTTTAATGATTTGGAATTCAGTGCCTCAATGGAGTCAAATCTGCTATCTATTTAGTTTCATTGGCCTCACCATCAAAGCCAGATGATGGCTTCAGCACAAAAGTGTTCCAACTCACTCATACTAGCAAAAAGTGTCCAAATGCAGGAAGCAGGAGGTGTCATGGACAAGTGAGTGTCACTTTATGCAATCTCCTCTTATCAAGGGGAGAAAACCTTCTCTAGCAACGCTCCAACAGACCTGTCTTTACATCTTGTTTGTGACAAATTGGTCCTATGACAACAATTCCTAGATGAGTTAGAACTACCATCCCTGAGAGCTAGAGATCCATGTCTGATTTGAAAGGATAGGAAGGGGAATGAGCTTCTGAACTGGCAAGGACTATAGTCTACCACGGTGCACTACCAAGCAAGCTTGTGTGGTTTCATGGAGGAGATCATGCTTATGTTGAACCTTGAATTCATGTAGAAGTTGGCCAGGTGCTAGAAGTTTGAAAAGTTTGAAAGGCAGAGAGAGCTGCTTCCACTAATGTATGGAACAGAGAACTGCAGATGATTTATTAGAGCTGAGCATTCTGTATGTGGAGAACAGATAGAAGAAAGACTGCAGAGGTCAGCTGGGGCAAAGTCTTCAGGGCAACGTAGAAGCAGGGAGTCAAGTTCTTACGCATGATGGCCTTCTTTCTGAGGTGATCATTAAACAAACATATAAATACCTACCTTGGCTTTCCCTCTATGAATAATTGAGAAAATCCAGACATTTCAAAGTCAATGTTGTCACCTCTTTACATTAAAGTGAAAAAAGCAGAGAGGTCATTGCTTATGTATTTTGCTGCCTCTTTTTCTCCCTCCTCTTCTCTCCCTGTCTTCCTCTCCCCCTCTCTCCATATCTAAACTTGATAAGGGGATTTTCCAATTCTCTGCTAAGTCATATTGTTCTTAATGAGTTATGAAACCCTACAAGATTTTCCAGTTACACATTCCCTACCAAAAACTTTGGAGAAACCTGAGCACTAGGAGTAAAACCAGTCCTGCTACCACAGTCGTTGTTATTTGGGTGAAGGGATCACTACCTGAGCCAAAATCTTCCCTGATGCAATGCACCTTATTTAATAATGACAAACCCACATAATCAGACCTTTTTACCTTGAGTTAACAAGGAGAGGGGTATATGCCAGAAATGAAATAGAAATAGCAGAAGCAAAGTACAGAGAAGCGAGGAAGAAGGGGAAAGAGCATAAAAGAGAAAGATAAAATGAGAACAACAGCTGAGCTCCAGAAATTTACACAATAAGTCTCTGATCTTGGGAATTGGGAGAAAAAAGATCATAGAAAATGTCAACTTTCAAATAATACTTTAGTGCCCTGGACCATATAATTATCATTATCACCAGCCCACAACAATCATGGAACCTATTCTCAAAATGCAGCCTAATCCTAATTCCCTTAAAGAATATAATATATGGGCTGGGATTGTGGCTCAGCGGCAGAGCACTCACCTAGCATGTGTGCGGCCCGGGTTCGATCCTCAGCACCACGTACAAATAAATGCATTTAGTACAACTAAAGCAAATAAATAAATATTTAAAAAAAAGAATATAATATATTCAGATAAAATTATTGATGAACGTTACAATCATAAATTATTTTTGATCAGGTTGAACTACTCTTTACCTTCCAGGGTCAGTCTCTGAGGTCAGAGTTCTCTTGACAATAATTGCTGTGAATGTGTGGTTAATGGCTCAGAGAGAAGCCTTCCTTTCTTCCCTGGATATTTCTGAAGAAGAAATGAATATTCAAAATGGAAGGAAATGAGGTAATAAGAGAAAGAGAAGTACTGTTTAATTATCAGAACTGAGGGCCAGGAAAGATGATTCACGGATCTGCCACGGTATGGAGGGAAGGCTGAGTGCAACTAGGAGCAGATTGGACAACAGAGAAGAATCTTCTGGAGAAAACAAGCCAAAGAGATCTGGTACTGTGGAGGCGCATCTCACATTTCCCAGGGTAGCAGTTCTCCACCTTGGCTACCAGTCAGAATTACCCAGAGTGCTTTGGAAAATCTATGTTTCCAGACCTTACTTCCATCCTGACGAATCAGAATAGGACTTATTATGCCGCTGGCCTGGCACCCACATGTGAGGAGCTTCAGCTGTCCACAGGAACATGTCCCTGAATGATGGTGGTAGTCCTTTCTTTAAAAGGACCACCATGTTCCCAGAAAATGGCCATTTAATCTCTCATTATAACGTTATTCCTTTTATGAAATTGTTGTGATAAAATATCATAACTTTTTTCCTTTAATGTTCTTACATAGCCAAATAAAAATTGGTAAGACTAGTGCTAGGTTTGAGACCTTGGGTAATTCTTCCCAATCACTAGTTTCCTGACTTAAAGATGAGAGTAGATGAAATGGCATAACATATATACTATGTCTGATACATAAAAAAACATTCAAAATGTTCTCTTTCTACCTTATCAGGTAAAATACTTTGGTTTGCAAAATTTAACTCCTCTTGCTTAAACAATAAAAGGGATTCATTGTTTCATGTAAGCATAACATCTAGATCTTGTGCTGGATATCAGGTCTTATTCAAACAGGACTCTGGCTCTTTTTTCTGTGATTCTGTCTGTTCTGTGGTGGCACATTCTCTGTCGTCTGTTTTTGCATCTGAGCTAGCTTCTCAAGGTGACTTCCAGTAGAAGCGTGCCATATAATGAGTGCTACAGTTTGGATGTGGTTTGAGTGTGTCCTCCAAGGGTTCCTGTGTTGGGAGTTTGTTCCTCAGACTGGCAGTGTTGGGAGGTGGCGTGGAAACTTTAAGAGGTAAGGTCTAAAGGGAAGTAATCAGGTCATTGAGGGAATGGCCTTTGCAAGGAACTAATGTGGTCCTCATGGGACCATGGTTAGTTCTTGCAAGAGGATTGTTATGGAAAGGTCAAGACTTGTTCCTTCTTCCTTCTCTCTGGTTTTCTTTCTTACCAAGTGTTCCCTTTCTCTCTCTTTCCCCCCCATACCCTCTGGCCACTGTGAGGCCATCCACCATTAGGCCCTCACCAGAATGAAGAGGATGCCAGACTCAGGCCCTTGAACCTCCAAAACTTTGAGCTAAATAAACCTCTATTCCAGCCAAGCATGGTGGCACATGTCTGTAATCCCAGCAACTTGGGAGGCTGAGTCAGGAGGATTATGAATTCAGAGCTAGCCTCAGCAACTTAGCCAGGCCCTAAGCAACTAAGTGAGACCCTGTCTCAAAACAAAACAAAAAATAAATAAATAAAATAATAAGGGCTGGATTTGTGGCTCAGTGGTTAAGCGCCCCTAGGTTTAATCCTGGTACAAAGAACAAAAAAAACTTTTCCTTATAATATGCCCAATCTCAAGTATTTCATTGTAGCAGCAGGAAATGAACTAAGTCAAAGAATGTTGTCCCTTCAGTATGGAATAAAATTTCAACACTAAAGAGATAAAGCTCTTGCCAAGCCCATCAGTATGGTGAGGGAAAGTCATGAAGTAGTTGGCTCAGCCCTGGGTTAGACTGTTCCTGAACTGATTGATGGCTGGTATTAAGGGAAATGGAATTGCCTATGTAACTAAACACACCAGGACCCATCCCTGAAGTTAGATATGTTGTAAATACCCTCAAAGCCACAAAGCCACCATGTAATAGGCAGGAAGAAAATTGAAATTGTAGGAATTACCACAACTTCCCTCATAGCCTTGCTTACACATATACTTACACATATACTTCTTACTGTCTACCTGCACATAGCAGCCACTTCACATATCCTTACTGTCTGTTATAAAGTGTTTGGGTTAAATTCAAAGAAGCTGCAAATATTGTCATTCATAAAAATTTCATGTTTTTACATAATATTTAGAAGTACAAAATATTAGTCAGGGTGAGTGGTACACACCTGGAACCCCAGTGACTTAGGAAGCTGAGATAGGAAAAGGGCAAGTTCAAGGCCAGGCTGGGCAACTTAATAAGACCCTGTCTCAAAAGAAGAAGGAGGAGGAGAAGGAGAAAGAGAAGGAGAAGGAGAAGAAGGAGAACTCAGGATATAGTTAAGTGATAGAATATCCCTGGGTTCAATCTCCAGTACCAAAATAACAAGAACAACAACAAAAATCAGAAGGGGAAAAAATCCTTATCTCCCACCAGAGAGTATAGCCATTAATTAAAATTCAACGTATTAGTATTATCTCTCTACTGTGTGTATATAAATGTTACATGAATAATTTTGTATTCTTTTATTTTAAATGAAGCTTTGAAATACTATAGGTTTTTATTCATTGTAAGAGAAATACCTGGTTAAGTTTTAAAAGTAGAAAAATATAGATGTGTGAAACAAAAAAGAAAAGAAGCAAGAAGGAGGAAGAAAGGAAGGAAAGAAGGAAGGAAGCAGGAGAGGTAGGTAGAAACCTGGAGATAGCATCTTTATTTTTCAGTATGCATCACATAATTGTTTTATGCAGTTGTGGTAAAGTTATTTATACTTGTGTTTTAAGCATAATTAACAAACAGACGTTCATTTGTCTTAGATGACAGATAATATCTACTGCTGGATGGTTTATTAGTCTTTTCCAATTAAAAAAATGACTCAGGTAATCAATATGAGTTTTAAAGATGTGGAAACTCATAATTCAAGTTTCTTAGCAATAAAAATGACCACTATGTTGCTGTATGTTGCTCTATTTTATAGATGGGAGGAAAGGGGATATTATATTTCTTTCAGTGTGGTTCACAAGTATGTAAATAGTTTAGCCAATTTTTATTTTAATTTTTTTAATTGAAATAGTATATGCCTATGCTATAGCCTGAATGTCCATTTCCCCACCAATTCCTGTGTTGACATCTTAACCCCACCACAATGGTATTAGAAGGTGGGCCTTTGGAAAGTAATTAGGTCATAAGTGTGATATTCTCATGAATTGTATTAGGACCCTTATAAAAGTGGCCCTGAAGAGTGGCTCATTTTTCCACCTCACGAAGACTCAGAACATTCCTGCCTTGTATGTATGAGGAAGCAAGACTCCAGCTGACACTGGGTATGCCAGAGTCTTGATTTTGGACTTCTCAGACTCTAGTGAGAAATTAATTTCTATTGCTTGTAAGCCACAACCCACATTATTTTGTTACAGTTACCTGAACAGACTAAGAGAGCATACAATTTAAAAAGACATGTGCAGTACAGTTATCCTCTGCTCTGTCTTTCCTAGTGGATCCTCTTAGTCCATCTCTCTAGAGCTCCACTTTGAATTCTTGTAGCTATGTTTTCTATAATGTATCATTATGTTTTTTAACCATTTTAGTGCCATTTACAGAGTTATTGATTTTAGACATTGCTTTTAGCATCCCAATTCTTAAGAGAGGAGTTTTAACATTCTTTAATATATATGATAACATGTTGACACATTTCTGAAGCTAGAGGAAAATATGGAACAATGATACAATAGAGGGTTCTTTGAATCAAATACACACAGTCTTGTTTAATGACCAGTACTAATTAAAAACTGTCTTAATTTTAAAATCATATTGTCTGGGGATTCACAACTAGAATTATAAATTAAAGGTCTGTAAGAAGCTACATTACTTAATTGTCTGAAAATTTCCTACTTTACTGTCTGAGTAAATCTATACGTAAATACTTTCATTTTTATTACAGAATACCAAAGCCATAAAGCCTTTACCCTTTTTGTAGAAGCTGACATATTCTGTGGAGCTTCAGCTTCCATTATTGAGAGTGAATATTGTTATAGTTGAACTTGGTCATTTTATAGGCAAAACCAAAAAGTAAAACAAGCAAACAGCACCCTCAACAACCAAAATCATTTCAATTGATTTAATTATAATTTAAAATTTTTTCCTTTTTTTCCCACTTTGGTGAAGTCATCTATTCAAATAAAAAGCATTGTTTCGTTTCTCTCTAACGCTGTTGTATCAGGGTGTCATTTTTACAGGGTAAAAAGAAATATCAGTCATCATTCATTTCCACACTTGCAGCACCAAGCCCAATAATCAATTTGGGCTTGAGCTGAGTGGGGGTGAGCTGCATGTTGTGTGCATTTATACTGGAGCCTGCATTTAAGAAAGGAGTTACAACAATCTAATGCCTACCACTGCATATTCCTCTGGGCTTCCCAGAGCAGAAGGTGTTACAGATTCTAGATGTGGACTCCCCTCTGGAGGCATGGCTTGTAATTGAACATATACAGGATATTTTCCTTTGATAGATTTATTGCCCGTGCAGATTAACTAAGGAACGTTAAAGAAGTTGTCAGTTGTGTGTTTGACAACATCTTGAGAGTTTGAGGTCAGCACTAGGAGGATCCCTTTGTGAAACTGTGGTACAGTTGAATCAACAGGTGAATCAACTATGCAAATGCTGGAGACAAATCCTATCAGTAGCTTAAATATTTCAATAATCATCAAGTGGACTTGTAAGCAGAAACATCCAGTGTGATGGCTGGTTCATTTCCAGCAGAACTGAACTTCTTTACCTAACCAAAACAAGGTTAGTCAAGACTTGATCATCATGAATTATACTCTGGCTATTTGTTTCAGCTTCTAGTCTTGCCAAAAGTCTGTGAAAAATCTGGCTAGAGTTTGTGAATGTCTTCCTGGTAGGTGGGAGCAATACTCCTGCCCTCTCCCTCATTTTATCCCACAAATATCTCCAGTAGTTTCCACTTTTGTCATGGTAGAATTGCAGGATCATATGGCTCAGATTTGCCAAAATCATTTGAAAAGATTTCATTCAAATCCTCAACTCTTCATGAAATGGATTTCAAAACTGCATATACTCACAATAGCTGTGATTTTTAAGAATATTTAAGAATTTAATCTCTCAAGATGTTGTCAAACACAACAGCTAGCAATGAGCAGTGAAATGCATGGCAAGGTCACAAGTGTTCTTTAAATTAATTTTAGGGTCTCCTTTAAGCTACTTTCAAAGTAGATGAGAAATGAAAGGGTGGTAGTTAATTTGTAGAAAATAAACAGAAGCAAAGGAGCTAATGGGAAATTATGTCAAAAGAAGGATTAGAGGACGAACTTTTGACATGATTCATTGATGTTGGTATGAAGCTAGGAATTATGGCTACCGATATCGCAGTTTGTCTGGGAAGGAAGATTCCTTTAGTAGTGCAGGCACACTAAGGTAACTCGGACCAGTTATTGACCTTAGTACCCACATTAACTTGGGATTGCCTTGTAGATGAAGCCCTCCTAAATAGGATGGCCACCATAACAGTTCCTGAGAGGACCAACTAAGGTAAAAAACTCCATTCCCCGCTATAAAGGAGCTGAACACCTGATTGACAAAGAGTACAGAAGGAGGTCTCCAGTTCTCCTGGTAAACATGGAACAGTAATAAATTTGGAGACAGCAGTGTCTCCTTTGTCATTCTCTGCTGGGAGACGGCCTACTCTGTCTCTTGAGAGTGCTCTCTGCTTAAGCCTCACTATGCTTTTACTTTACTTTCACTTATAATAAAGTTCTTTTGCATGACTTTTTGTGTCTGAATTTAAATTTTCTTTCCTCAGAACACAAGAACCAAGGTTCGGAGTTTCAGCTCCCTGCTTTCCTGTGACATAGCCACAGAAGAATTCTTAAATATCTCCCGCTGTAAGATTACTTCTTTATGTTGCAAATTGAAATTCAAGGCAAGACATACTTTTCTTCAAAGCAAGAAATGAAATAAACAAGCCGGGTGCGGTGGTGCACACCTATAGTCCCGGCAGCTTGGGAGGCTGAGGAAGGAGGATTATAGATTCAAAGTCAGACTTATCAATTTAGGGAGGCCTTATGCAATTTAGTAATACCCTGTTTCAAAATAAATAAAAAATGGGCTAGGGAAGTCACTCAGTGGTTGAACTCCCCTGGGTTCAATCCCTGGTATGAGAAGAAAGAAAGAAAGCAGAATTCAAGGCGAAAAAATAAGGTACTTAAGTTTCTCCCACAAAGTATCCTATGGCCTGGGAATTTCATGTGTGTAGCTTCAAAGTCCTATGGTACCTGTTTTCCTAATATTTTATTTTATGTAGTGAAGTAATATAGAAATAGCCATTATGTATTACTTCTATGAGCCAGATACTGTTCAAAGTGATTTGCATATATTTACTACTCTCTCTCCATTTACTTTTGTTATTCCTATTTAGAAATGTAGGTACAGAGAGAATACTAACCTCCTCAAAATTGCACAGGAAGGAAGTAGCAGAATTAAGATCCAATTTCAGACAGTCTGGTTCCAGCATCAAAGTGCTTAATCCACGTAATAATGCCCCCGAAAATTTTAATTTGCTGCAAAAATTCTTAATTTGCTACACATTTATCAAAGCCTATGATTTTAGAGTTTCCTGTGTGGGAGGGGAAAGCACAGGAAAACTGCTCAAAAATGTTAGAATCAAATGTTATACTGCTGTATTCATTTTTAAAAAATCTTTTTCTGTCCTTGTGAGTACAAAGAAATGTGTCCTTACCCAGATACACACCAAAGTGTGTGTTCCAGAAATGGATTTGAACTCCAAATCTTTGATGATTATAGATAAGAGGCATGGAGAACCTAATCTAAATAAAATGATCTGAGCTAAACACAAAGCTCAAATTAATTGTGCAACCTAATGCTCTCTGAAAGGCTAAATCTTTGGATTTTTATACTATTTGGAAGAGGACTGGGTTCTGTTAATAGGACAGACTTCGTGCAACATATGTTAAGAAAAAATTTGGAAGCACTTAAAAAATACAAGCTTGGAAGCTCAATCTTGCAAAAAAAGGGGAAAAAAATCCTTAAAATATTTTGGAGCTTTTAGAAGAAAGTCAATATTAAAATTAGTACAGAACATAGAGAAAGGGCTTTATGAGTTGAGGGACTGTTGTTTTTCTAAATGTCAGCATGGAAACCCAAACAGAAAGAGGTGAGTTAGGTCCCTGGAAAGACTGACTGGGAAAGCTGAGTGTTAAGTCTGTGACGTGGTTGATGGCAACCAAAAATTGTCAAGTGCATGATGACAAAGTATTTCCTGGAACTGGGGGCTAATTCAAGACATATAAACAAGGACAATGTTGTGGGGCCATGTTAATCCAAGAAGAAATTCATATAGGGCAATATTGCCAATGGTTTGAACAAGGTTCCAGGACAGAGCTCTTTGGGATTGGAAAATCATTCTGAGACAGTTTGAGTCGTTTTATACTAAATTGACACCCATTGTATATATCAGAAGGAAATAACCAACTTTAAACATACTGAATTCTGCTTTTATTTTAACAGCAAGGAAATAAACTAATTTAAAAGCATAATTTTTACTCTGCTTTCATTTAATATCAGGATTTTGAAAATATAATACTTGGCTACTAACAGAGGCTTGAACTTCCTTCATCATAACCTTAGAGTCTTGCCTTGAACATCATATTTAATTGAGTACTAAACTTTAATTGAAGATAACTTCTTCTCAAGCTATGACCACCTACACTATAAGAAGCAGGAAAGTGTGGTTTTATTCAAAGTTACAGATATCTTTGGGCCTTAGTTTACTCATTTGTAAAAGAGAAGAACTGGTCTAAACCCACTATAAGAGTATATGGGCGACATTGTAGCAAAATGGCGACTGTCATTCACAACCCCCTGAAAGCAAGTTACAGCCTGGAACCTTCAAGAAAAAGCAAGACAGCAGAATAACACCTCATCGTTTCTGTCTTCTGATATTCACACTTTTGTGCAGTTCTCTCCTACATTTTACTCGATTTGTTTGCCTGGCCTGCAGGGCCCAGAGTGGCAGCTCCCTGCTGCTGCACGCAGGGCCAGACCTGGGGAAGCACCACCTCCACTCCCCGCGACCCGCCCAGTGGTGACCAGAGCAAGAGGTAGGCATCCACCTGCCGGCCAGAAGGAGAGATCCAGCCTCCAGTTTGCCTGGCCTGCAGGGCCCAGAGTGGCAGCTCCTGGCTGCTGAACGCAGGGCTCATCCTGAGGATAAGCCCCCTCCACTCTTCCACTGTGCCATTCTGCAAAGGGCCAAAGGTGCAGCCTCGACTCCACTAATAGGATTGCTGACTGGATATGTTCCGGGTCAATTGGCTTAACCTGGAAGGGAAATAAGAAGGGCTTCCAAGGGTCCATTTGGCTTGAGACTTATTCCTGGTTTCAATGTTTTTGTTTGTTTGTTTTTTGTTTGTTTTTTTGTTTCTTGGGGGGGGTTGTTTGTTAGTTTCTGGTTTTTTTGTTTTGTTTTGTTTTGATTGACAGTGTGTTTGTTTGCTTCTGCTCCTCTTTGCTTTCTTTCTTTTCTTCCTTCTTACTTTAGTATTTTTTCTTCTTCCTTCATCTTCCCTATTTACACCCTGCCATTGCATACTCAACAAAGGCAAAAACAAGTTATACGCAGAAATTGGGTTTTTTTGAATGAGTACAATTGAAATATATAGCAAAGTGGTGTTATATATAGTGTATTCTCTATTTTCTAGACTCACTCTCTCTCATACTAATTTCTACTCCTTGGTCACTTTTTTCTTTTTCTTCCTTTTTTTTTTTTTTTTTTTCCTTTTTTTTCTTTTCTCCATCTTTCTTTATTTCTTCTCTCAACTGCTGCATAAATTAGGTTTATATATAAATTGGTCTTTACACCTAATCATTCACTTTTTCCTCTCTCATCTGCTGATACTAAATCACTTCCATAGAACTCTCTTTTCATACTTTCTAAGAAAGAACAAGTTAGTTCACTCACTTCCCTCTTACTAAACATATCACCTCTGTGTCCATTACTTGAATCTATAAAGCCCCATTAGAAGCTTACAGACTAAATTGGAAACACTATCTAGGTTAACTAAATCTGTACATTGTGATCAAACTGGGATTCTCTGAATAGAAAGTGTCTGATTTTAAAGTGTAAAGGAAATATAAGGGGATCTGATAGCATTGTACTACCGGAGCAACATAAGGTTCTAAGGTAAAATCAAAATAGTCAAGGTCCCATAGAGCAAGAAGAATAGACATAAAAGCAAGATGAAGAAACAAGGAAGGAAAGTGGCACAAACAAATCAATATACCTCCTCAGTAGATTCCATGGCATGCACAGTTGGTGAAATGACAGAGATGGAATTTAGAAATTACATTTGCCAAATGCTTGTGGAACTTAAGAATGAACTAAAAAATGAGATGAGGGAGCAAGTACAGATGGCAAAAGATCATTTTGACAAAGAACTCCATAAACAAATACAGGAAGTAAAAGATTACTTCAATAGGGAGATAGAGGCTCTAAAGAGAAACCAAACAGAAATTCCGGAAATGAAAGAAGCAATAAACCAAAATAAAAGCTCAATCCAAAGTATCACCAACAGAGTAGATCACTTGGAAGAAAGAACCTCAGACAATGAGGAAAAAATATATACCCTAGAGAAAAATCTAGATTACACAGCAAAAATGGTAAGAAACCAAGAACAGAACATCCAAGAATTATGGGACAACATAAAAAGACCAAACATAAGAGTGATTGGGGTAGAGGAGGGGGCAGAGTTTCAAGCCAAAGGAATGAACAATTTATTTAATGAAATAATTACAGAAAATTTTCCAAACTTGAGGAATGAATGGGAAAGCCAAGTTCAAGAGGCTTACCGAACACCAAACATACAAAATCACAACAGATCCACACCAAGACACATTATAATGAAAATGCCTATATACTGAGCAAGGAGAGAATATTAAAAGCCACAAAAGAAAGGAAGCAGATTACATATAGGGGGAAACCAATCAGACTATGTTCAGACTTTTCTACCCAGACCGTAAAAGCAAGAAGATCCTGGAATAGCATATTTCAAGTTCTGAAAGAAAAGGGATGTCAACCAAGAATCTTATATCCAGCAAAACTGAGCTTTAGATTCGAAGATGAAATAAAAACCTTCCACAACAAGCAAAAGTTAAAAGATTTTGCAGCTCGAAAGCCAGCACTTCTGAACATCCTGGGCAAAATTTTTCATGAAGAAGAAGAGAAAAATAACAAAGAAAATCAACAAAGGGAGATATTAAACTAAGGGAAATACCAACCAGAAGAGAAACCAAATCAAGCTAAAGATCATAATACAAATAAAAATGGATGGGAATAAAAATCACATTTCAATAATAACCCTGAATGTTAACGGCCTAAACTCACCATTCAAAAGACACAGATTATCTGAATGGATTAAAAGAAATGACCCAACAATTTGCTGTCTCCAAGAAACACACCTCATAGAAAAAGACATCAATAGACTGAAGGTGAAAGGCTGGGAAAAGTCTTATCACTCACATGGCCTGCGGAAGCAAGCAGGGGTTTCCATTCTCATTTCAAATAAGGTAGACTTCAAGCCAAAATTAATCAAAAAGGACAAAGATGGATATTTCTTACTACTTAAAGGAACCATTCATCAATAGGATATAACAATCATAAATCTATGTGCCCCAAATAATGGAGCACCTACATTCATCAAACAAACTCTTCTCAAATTCAAGAGTAAAATTGACCACAACACAGTTATTCTAGGGGATTTCAACACACCTCTCTCACCAATAGATAGATCATCCAAACAAAAGCTAAACAAAGAAACCGTAGGCCTCCTTAAAACAATTAATAACTTAGACTTAACGGACATATATAGAATATTTCATCCCGCAGTAAAAGAATACATTTTTTTCTCAGCAGCACATGGCTCCTTCTCCAAAATAGACCATATATTATGTCACAAGGCAACTCTCAGCAAATATAAAAAAATAGAGATACTACCCTGCATGCTATCGGACCATAAAGGAATGAAATTGGAAATCAACGACAAAACAAGGAATAAGAAAAACTACTCCATCAACTGGAAGCTAAACAACATGCTACTGAATGAACAAGGAGTTGAAGAAGACATCAAGGAGGAGATCAAAAAATTCCTAGAAGTAAATGAGAACACAGATACATCATATAGAAATCTCTGGGACACTATGAAGGCAGTAGTAAGAGGAAAATTTATTGCACTGAGTTCATTCCTTAAAAGGAAAAAAAAAAAAACAACAAATAAATGACTTAATATCACACCTCAAAGCACTAGAAAAAGAAGAACAGATCAACACCAAGAGTAGCAGAAGACAGGAAATAATTAAAATCAGAGCAGAAATTAATGAAATTGAGACTAAGGAAACAATTCAAAGAATTGACTAAACTAAAAGTTGGTTCTTTGAAAAAATAAACAAAATTGACAGACCCTTAGCGATGCTAACGAAAAGAAGAAGAGAAAAAACTCAAATTACTAACATTCGTGATGAAAAAGGGAATATCACAACAAACACCTCAGATATACAGAATATAATTAGAAATTACTTTGAAAACTTGTACTCTAACAAAATAGAAAATACTGAATGCATTGACAGATTTCTAGAGTCATATGATTTGCCTAAACTGGATCTGGAGGCTATACACAATTTAAACAGATCAATTACAAGCGAAGAAATAGAAGATGTCATCAAAAAGCTACCAACAAGGAAAAGTCCAGGACCTGATGGGTTTACAGCTGAGTTCTATAAGACTTTCAAAGAAGAATTAATACCAATGCTCTTCAAACTATTTCAAGAAATAGAAAAAGAGGGAGCTCTTCCAGACTCTTTCTATGAGGCCAATATTACATTAATTCCAAAGCCAAGCAAAGACGCATCCAAAAAAGAAAACTTCAGGCCAATCTCTTTAATGAACATAGATGCAAAAATCCTCAACAAAATCCTGGCAAATCGGATACAAAAACATATCAAAAAGATAGTGCACCATGATCAAGTGGGGTTTATTCCAGGGATGCAAGGCTGGTTCAATATTCGGAAATCAATAAACATAATACATCACATCAATAGACTTAAAGATAAAAATCATATGATTGTCTCAATAGATGCAGAAAAAGCATTTGACAAAATACAGCACCCCTTTATGTTCAAAACACTAGTAAAACTAGGAATATCAGGAACATATCTCAACATTATAAAAGCTATTTATGCAAGGCCCAGAGCTAACATTATCTTAAATGGAGAAAAATTGAAAGCATTTCCTCTAAAAACTGGAACAAGACAGGGATGCCCCCTTTCACCACTGCTATTTAACATAGTACTGGAAACTCTGGCCAGAGCAATTAGACAGACAAAAGAAATTAAAGGGATCCACATAGGAAAAGAAGAGCTCAAATTAGCACTATTTGCTAATGACATGATAATATACCTAGAAGATCCAAAAAACTCTACCAGAAAACTTTTACAACTAGTAAATGAATTCGGCAAAGTAGCAGGATACAAAATCAATACCCATAAGCCAAAGGCATTTTTATACATCAGTGACAAAGCCTCTGAAAGGGAAATGATGAAAACGACCCCATTTACAATAGCATCAAAAAAAAATAAAATACCTGGGAATCAACTTAACAAAAGAGGTGAAAGACCTCTATAAAGAAAATTATAGAACACTAAAGAAAGAAATCATAGAAGAACTCAGAAGATGGAAAGACCTACCTTGCTCTTGGATAGGTAGAGTCAATATTGTCAAAATGTCCATACTACCAAAGGCATTATACAGATTTAATGCAATTCCAATCAAAATTCCAATGTCATTTTTCAAAGAAATAGAAAAAGCAATCATGAAATTCATCTGGAAAAATAAGAGACCCAGAATAGCCAAAGCAATCCTGAGCAAGAAAAGTGAAGCAGGGGGCATCACCATACCGGACTTTAAATTATACTATAGAGCAATAGTAACGAAAACAGCATGGTATTGGCACCGAAACAGCCGGGTGGACCAATGGTACAGAATTGAGGACACAGAGACTAATACATATAATTTCAGTTATCTTATATTAGACAAAGGTGCAAAAAATGTACAGTGGAGAAAGGATAGCCTCTTCAACAAATGGTGCTGGGAAAACTGGAAATCCATATGCAACAAAATGAAATTAAACTTGTATCTCTCACCATGCACAAAACTCAATTCAAAGTGGATCAAGGACCTAGGAATTAGATCTGAGACAATACGCCTAATAGAAAAAGTAAGCTCCAATTTCCAACATGTCGGATTAGGCCCCAAGTTCCTTAATAAGAATCCTGTAGCGCAAGAACTATTACCAAGAATTAATGAATGGGATAGATTTAAGCTAAAAAGCTTCTTCTCAGCAAAAGAAACAATCAGTGAGGTGAATAGAGAGCCAACTAATTGGGAACAAATATTTAATACATGCACATCGGATAGAGCACTAATTTCTAGAATATATAAAGAACTCAAAAAACTTTACACCAAAAAAGAAAATAACCCAATCAATAAATGGGCTAAGGAACTGAAAAGACACTTCTCAGAAGAAGATATACAATCAATCAACAAATACATGAAAAAATGCTCAACCTCTGGCAATTAGAGAAATGCAAATAAAAACTACTCTAAGATTTCATTTCACCCCAGTCAGAATGGCAGCTATCAAGAACACAAACAACAATAAATGTTGGAGAGGATGTGGGGGAAAAGGCACACTCATACATTGCTGGTGGGACTGCAAAATGGTGCAACCGCTATGGAAAGCAGTATGGAGATTTCTTGGGAAAATGGGAATGGAACCACCCTATGACCCAGCCATCCCACTCCTGGGTCTGTTCCCAAAAGACTTAAAAACAGCATATTACAGTGACACAGCCACTTCAATGTTTATAGCAGCACAATTCATAATAGCTAGGTTGTGGAACCAACCTAGATGTCCCTCAGTAGATGAGTGGATAAAGAAAATGTGGTATATATACAACATGGAATTTTACTCAGCAATAAGAGAGAATAAAATAATGGCATTTGCAGGTAAATGGATGAAGTTGGAGAATATAATGCTAAGTGAAATTAGTCAATCTCAAAAATCCAAACACCAAATGTTTTCTCTGATATAAGGAGGTTAGTTCACAGTGTGATTGGATGGGGGTACATAGGATTAGAGGAACACTAGAATGGTCAAAGGAAAGGGAGGGTAAGGGAGGGAGCAGGGGGGGAAAAGGGGGGAAAATGGTGGTTGAATGAGATGGATATCACTATCCTAAATGCATGATTAAAGATCTGAATGGTACTTATATACTTTGTATACAAGCAGTTGTATGTAAAAAGATGATATACTTCTGCATTATGAATAAGTAAATAAATAATCTAAAAAAAAAGAGTATATGGGCAATTCATTTTTATCGTTGCTTTTACCATCAAAATCAAACTTTAAGCCGGGCGCGGTGGCGCACGCCTGTAATCCCAGCACTTTGGGAGGCTGAGGCAGGAGGATCGCGAATTCAAAGCCAGCCTCAGCAATGGCGAGGCACTTAGTAACTCAGTGAGACCCTGTCTCTAATAAAATACAAAAAGGGCCGGGGATGTGGCCTAGTGGTCGAGTGCCCCTGAGTTCAATCCCCGGTACCAAAAAAAAAAAAAAAAAAAATCAAACTTTAATACTGTTGACATGATTTTTCCCTAGAATAGATATGAGTTCCAGTAGAAAAGAATTCAGGGGTAGGACTGTGTGTGTGTGTGTATGTGCATATCTATATCTAGAGATATAGATATTACACTCATTAATGCGTTTGAGGAATTTACCACACTGTAAACTAAATAAGAAATCCCCTCTGTGAAGACTAGGGGGGGAAATTCTTACTTACTTCCCCAATGTACTCTGCAGAAAATTTTCTCCCCACAGAGTAAGAAAAAGCTCTTCACAAAATATCTACAC
Organism: Tamias sibiricus; assembly: GCA_025594165.1. Taxonomy (NCBI): domain Eukaryota; kingdom Metazoa; phylum Chordata; class Mammalia; order Rodentia; family Sciuridae; genus Tamias; species Tamias sibiricus. The sequence goes on along the minus strand of CM046660.1, from coordinate 135,955,989 downwards.
CACCAGCCTAAATAGAGTTGTGACTCTCTAAAGCTTTCACTGTTTCTGGCTCACACCTTACCTTTCATGGGAACAATTAAGTGTTTTTGTTTAAAAGTCTCTCCCCTCTAATTAAACAGAGATGGAACTGAGTCAACAATGAAGTTCTGGAAGCAGACAAACTGAAATGTCAATAAGCTATTGAAAGACACACTCTGTCCAAAGATATTAGGAAGTTGCATTGATCCTGAATTCTTAAGAACAGAGCAAGACCTTTAGAGGAGAAAACAGGCCTTAGGGAGCTGAGGAACTCCCTGATTAGCCTCTTCATGAGTCCTTCCCCTTACAAACTCAGTCTGATTTCATAGGCTAGGAAGAGAAGGCCAAGTTTTTCGGGGAGGAGGAAAATTCTTCATTCCTTTGGCTTTACAGCAATGGGGTTTTTCTCTATAGTGCCTGCTAACCTTTTTGAAAAATAGAGGAAATTTGTTTAGTAGGAGGCTGCTAGTGCTTAGAAGCAGGCAAACTGGATATCCTGGAATGATTTGTCTTTTATCTTTCTTCTTGAGGTGGGAGTAGGGAATTCTTTATCCATTGACCACAGAGCATTCTCAGACTCCATAAAGCTTTTACTTAAACAAATAGATCCCAAATTTAATTATGTTGGTTGCTCAACTTTGTAAATATATTATAAACCATTGAATAGTACGCTTTATCTATTTATTTTATTCTATGGTACTGGGGATTGCACCTAGGGCCTTGCACATGCTAGGCAAGCCCTCCAGCACTAACCTACATCCCCAACCCTTTTTACAAAATCTTGAGAAAGGATATCCTTAAGTTACTGAGGCTGGCCCTTAATGTCAATCCTTCTGCTTTAGCCTCCCCAGTTGTTGGAATTACAGACATTCACCACTGTGCCTGGCTGAACTACACACTTTAAATGACTGAGTCATATGGTGTGTGGATTCTATTTCAACTGATTTGTTTGTAAAAAAATGCTAGAATGTGTAGAGTCAACTACAATGTGTATTTAAAATACAGGTTTTTGAGTGCCAAACCGAAGGGCAGAATCTCTAGGAATCCAGTGTAGGAACCTGCATTAAAAAAAAAAAAAAAAAAAGAAAAGAAAACCGTCAGATAATTCTGACGAGATGGCCCACACTTTTAAATATCAAAATGAGATTATGTAAATCAATATTTCCTTAAAGCAACAAGAGAAACCCCACAAAAGTTTAGAATAATCAATAAATAAGTCATCATACTTCAGAAGTCATAATTTAACCTAATTCCTAAATCTGCAATATGTGAATATTATTAGTATAAATGGGAATCATGATCAAAAATTCTTTGTTAGAACTATTTCATGAGTCCCTTAACATAATAATGTACATCAGCATTTAACAGGCTGCAAAGAAAGTTCCTGTATATTTTGTTACTGAATCCTCACAAGGACCTTGTCGAGTTGTAAGATATACAAAATCCACACATCTTATACAGATGTGAGGGCAGAGATTCAGCAAGGTTAAATATCTTGCTCAAAACACCCAAATGATAATTGAACAGTTTGGAGACCAGGTCTTCTGACTCCTGGTTCAGCATTCTTCACTGTTAACTCTGTCTTCAAAAACGCTTCTTCAGCATGTACCAGCATGGCCCGCTGCTAACCTTTTGAAACTATTGTTTGGGCACACTTATGAAGTTCTATTGTTAATGGTCCTAGAAAATTGCATATTTAAAAAAATCCATTTGCAACACAAAAAGAAAATGCACTATTTGACACATTTTCCTGAATTTGTAACACCTTTGTCTAAAAACCCACATTCATATATGTCAGTGGAGAGGAGCACACATGAGTATATGTGTATGTGTATGTTGAGAAAGAAAAACAGACGTATTTGCATCTCTGTGTGTTTGTGGAGAGAAAGGAGGAAGGTTATTCTATTGTAAAATTATAAAATAGAATCATTTACTATTTTATATGTGCTATCTTAAAAGAAACTAACATTTACTAGATAATTACCATTCTGGAAATCTTCTTCCCTCTCATCACTGTATTCTTCTAAAATTTTCTCCAAGAGGTGGCTCCTTAGCTGCTCCATCCAGACCCCTCCATTATCCTGGGTGAATTAGATTAGTATGGTGGCTGTCCCAGGCCTCCTAATTCCTTGATTTTTCTCATCCTCATTAACTTTTATCTGTACTCTATTCAGGTATCCACTCCCAGTTCCATATTGTCATCCTGAACACCTCCATATTTGAGACATTTACTCAAATTTCCCTACTGACCACAGCTCTCTGATTTGACCTCAAAAAATTCTCCAAGGTTTTGGTCAACACATTCCTGTCCACTTCCTTTCAAGAAAGTATTGGATCTAATGTTTATCTCTTCAGTCATACACTTACCAATTCTCACATTTCCTGGCCCCATTGTTCTTTTGCCACAAGTCAGTCCCTTACAAAATCTCAACCCAGACAATTTGGTGACCCTATTCCTCTGTGCTTATTCTGGGAGCAGTGGCTCTTTGCATTCTTTCTTTGATCCTCATCTGGTTCTCAGAGTTGCCTGGAAATCCTTCCAGCCCCTTTAGCTGTTGTCCATGTTTTCCAAATATTTAAGCAAAAAAGCTTGGTCTGAAGCTCAGTTAGATAATCTATCTATCTATCTATCTATCTATCTATCTATCTATCTATCTATCTATCTATCTCTGTCCCTCTCCCCCTTTCTGGTCCTCCCTCCCATTTCTCCTCCCTCTCTCTCTCCTTTCTTCCTGTCTCCAAAGCTATCATCTAAATATCTACTTAAGCTCTCCCTTGGTAGAGAAGAATGCATTCCAAATTGAACAAAATAAAAATGGTATAAAAATGGACTACCACTCCCAGTATTTGAGTTAAATCTCTGAATCAAAAAGAAAAGCTATAGCAACCTTTTGCTCTTAATTTGCCTTTAACCAGTAAAGAATAGGAACAGTAGACAAGGAAATATTGAGAATGAATATTTCATTATGATGCAGTTTCCTTTAACTTCCTTTCCCTTTTGGTGATTAGTTAGCAAGAAGGAGGAGAAGAAGAAGGAGGAGGGGGGGGAGGAGGAGAAAGAGAAAAAGAAGGGAAAAAAAGTGTACATCTTTTTTTTTTTTTTTTTTTTTTTTTTTTTTACCTAGGATTAATGAAGAATAAAATCAATGACAGACGATCAACTTATCTGGGCTCAGTCTTGTTGACAGTGGCCAGAGACCCCTCACCTTGTGTTATAAAACTGAGAAAAAAAAAAAAAAAAAAAAGCACTGCTTCTCATCAAGGCATGACTTTTGGGTCAATTGGGCAACATATGCCTGTATGCTTACTTTTGTCCTGGAGAAAATCAAGAGAATTTTTTTTAATTAATTAGAATTTAAGCTCCTTTATGGGAAATAGAGATCCCAAATAAGTGGCTTAAACTCTCCCAGAAAAGTCCAGACGCAGCTAGCTCAGGGCTGGCATAGTAGCTCCACAGCTATTTAGGACCCTGCTGCTCCCGCCTATCCAGATGTGGTCTTCCTAAATTTCAATCCTCACTCTGCAGGTAGTTAGTGGTGAGACTAAATTCTGACTATTGGGATATGAGGAGAAATGATGTTCACAGCTTCTAGGATATGTCCTTACAGGAAGATACACTTTTTCCTTTATACTACTGCTTAGAAGAATAAAAAAACTACTCTTTGTGGCCACAGGTATAGCTGAAAGTCAAAATCTATTATCACAGAAAGGATGAACAGATATTGTGGACAAGTAACATTTGGGGTGGGGGGCAGGTACAGGTAATTGAGCCCAAGGGCGCTTTATCAATGAGCTACATCCTTTTTATTTTGAGACAGGATCTCACAAAGTTGCTGAGACTGGCCTTGCATTTGCGATCCATCTGCCTCAGCCTCCTGAGTTCCTGGAATTACATTATAAGTGTTTTGCCACTGAACCAGATACAAGAAGCATTCTTTAGAATGATCTTAGAATGCATTTCTTCAAACTTACACTAATGATTCAGCTTTAGGGTCAGATTTAAGGGTAAGATAACTTTGGTTTGGTGTTTACTTTCAACTTCTCTACTTCTGTGAACTTGGGCAAGGTGCAGTGTATTTTGAGCGTTTGTCTCTTCCTTTAATATACCAAGCACAGTTCTACTGTATAAACTGTCCTGTTGTATCGCCCTCTTTTTTGTGTTCCCCTGTGCTTAGTTCGGCACCTTAAACATAGTTAGCACTCTCCATTCCTGGCCATGGTTATTGGCTCTTTAACAGTAGTCTCCCTGTATCTACCAACTATTTGCTCCTTTCCTTCTACACTCACAGAAAACCTTGTTTTTTCTCCCCACTATCCCATTTCCATGCATCACCTTTTTACTTTTTCACATAAGTAACAGTTTGTATGAGTAACTTTTCACCGTCACACGAACCCCATTCTGCTGCTAACACATTACATTCTCTTGCATGCACCCTTTTTCACTTTATTCAAATATAACTTGCATATTTTGAAATTCACCCATTTTAACTGCACAGTTAGGGGACTTTTAGTTAAGTTTACTAAGTTGTGTAACCATTCACATAATCCATTTTATAGTATCTTCTTCACCCCAATAGAATTATATATGCCCATTTACCTTTAAACAACCTTCTTATCAATCTCCCACATGAAATTGTAAGCAGGTATGTATTACATGCCTATTGAAAATCCAGTGATACTTGATGCTAGAGGAAAATTATATAGAATAAAATTTAATAACTAATCTTGGAGGCAAGCTAATTGACAAAATAAGACCTCAATCAGAGACTAGCTTAAGAAAATATGCAACCTATTTCCAGCTTTTGGGAATGGTTTCATACTACAAGATGACAAAAACTTTTCAACTTTCTGGTTAAAAAGAACATATAAAGCTGGGCGCGGTGGCGCACGCCTGTAATCCCAGCACTTTGGGAGGCTGAGGCAGGAGGATCGCGAATTCAAAGCCAGCCTCAGCAATGGCGAGGCACTTAGCAACTCAGTGAGACCCTGTCTCTAAATAAAATACAAAAAAGGGCTGGGGATGTGACCCAGTGGTCGAGTGCCCCTGAGTTCAATCCCTGGTACCACACAAAAAAAAAAAAAAAAAAAAAAAAAAAAGAACATATAAATCTTGAAAAAAATCTCTCATAGTTCATAAACATAACTACCTTTTCCTTCTTTTGGTCTCAAAACACCCTGTGTTAAACTAACTGACCATTGATAGTTTCCAGATTTATGAGCTTTCTTGTAGCACCTCTTTCCTCTTAAATGTCATCTCAGATATGTATCTCCTTCTCTTCTAATTTATTTGTAACCAGAATTTAAATTCTTTTAAAAAATATTTTTAGTTATACATGGACACAATATCTTTATTTTTTTTATTTATTTCTATGTGGTGCTGAGGATTGAACCCAGTGCCTCACATGTGTGAGGCAAGCATCCTGCCACTGAGCCACAACCCCAGCCCCAAGAATTTAAATTATAGAACTTGCAACTTTCCGAGTAAGATTTAACTTACTGTTAAATAAATACTTCTAATTCTAAGTGAAAATTATGATTACTGTAATTTTTCACTTTGGGGTACTTATACAGAAGAGTAATGTTTATTAACTTTCTCTGAATTAAATGCAACCAGTAGCTTTGGGGGCCGTCGGGTGTTATTAATGATAATTAACTGTGGTGATGAAGAATTACTAATGGTTATGACCCTGAGGAGCAAAATAATGTATTTCAAAAAACTGCTTGTTCCTTTAGGTATTGAGTAAAGCAATCCAGTCTTTTTTTTTTTTTTTTTTTTTTTTTTTAATCTGGGAAGCTACAAGCACTGGGCATTTCCAGGTGCCAAGTACAGATCACACTCCTCCTACCCATCTCCTCATTCCTTCTTGAGATTTTCTAGTTGCCAGAAGCTAGCAGGGTCACCCCACTAAGGAATCCATTCATGTAATATGAATGTGGGGTGGAAGAGACAGAATATGTGGATAAGATATGCTTGTTTTTAGCACTTGAACACCTGCCTACACAAGTTTCATTTTATATGAAGGAAAATATGGAAGAGAAGTTGGAATGAGTCAGCTTCTTTCATCCTTGAGCAACACCAATTCCAGAGTGTGGGGGGCTGTGGGCAATGAGCCTTCCACTTTCAGAATTGTGGCAGCCTTGGGTGTTCACACACTAAGCGAAGAACTTGAAAAAGTGTGCATGTGAATGCAGTGATTCTCTGCTGTGGCCAGATATTAGAATTAGCTAGAAGCCTTTCAAAATTCTCATGCCCAGGCCACCTCAGACCCATGAAATCAGTATATTTAGAGATGAGACCCATGAATCAGTATTTTTTTAGATCTTACCAAGTGCTCCTAATGTACAGCCATTGAGAACCACTGGCCTAGTAATAAGCATTTTTTGTTGACTTGTAAATTACTCTCAGATGTTGCCTTTTATCCTTTGCTGCCCATTGGAGTCATCTGAGAGTTTAAGAAGATACTGATATTGGAGAAAAGGAGAGATATTAATCAATGGATAAAAATGGCCAGTTATAAGATAAACAAGTTCTCGGGCTCTAATGCACAGCTGGATATTTTAATGAACTTGATTATGATAATCATTACCCAATGTACACATGTATCAAAACATCATATTATAGCCGGGCGCGGTGCCACACGCCTGTAATTCCAGCACTTTGGGAGGCTGAGGCAGGAGGATCGTGAGTTCGAAGCCAGCCTCAGCAATGGCGAGGCACTTAGCAACTCAGTGAGACCCTGTCTCTAAATAAAAATACAAAAAAGGGCTGGGAATGTGGCCCAGTGGTCGAGTTCCCCTGAGTTCAATCCCTGGTACCACAAAAAAAAAAAAAAAAAAAAAAAAAAAAAAAAAAAAAAAATTATAGATTGAATCCTTATTTTTCAATTAAATATATTTTTATTTTTTTGGTACCAGGGGTTGAACTCAGGGGCACTCGACCACTGGGTCACATCTCCAGCCCTTTTTTTGTATTTTTTTTTTTAATTAGAGACAGGGTCTCACTGAGTTGCTAAGTACCTCACCAAGTGCTGGGATTACAGGCATGCGCCACCACACCTGGCTTCAATTAAATATATTTTTAAAAGGATACCAATGCCTGGACCCACCCCTAGAGAATCTGATTTAATTACTACAGGTTTGGACTCAAGCAAGCATTACCATTTTTCAAAGCTCTATCCCGTGATCCCAATGTGCAGTAAGAACAACTGCCTGGACTGGGAATAAAAACCTTAGTTCCTAGTCAGCTCTGAGGGAAGGATATTCAAGACCTGTTGGATGAAGAGAACCAAGACTTGAAGCAAAATATGTCATAAATAAATGTCATCTCATTCAAGGGGGCCTTTTGTCAATCATTGTGGATGGTGTGTGCATGTGTGTTTGTGTGTGTGTGTGTCTGAGTGTGTGTGTATGTGTGTGTGTGTTTGGGGGGGCTAAGCCGGGCCAATGAAATTACTTCATATCCTCTGCTGGCTTTAGAACTCAGCCTCATTTTCTTTGTCAGCAGCATTTTCATGGGCCTTGATTTTGTGGAATTGGAGGAGTGTACATTCAAGAGGGGACTTCTCTGGGCTTAGTGCTGAAATTTCAGGATTGCCTAAGAAAAAAGATCCAGAAAGGAAAGGCCTCAAGTGATGGAAAAATAAGCCAGTATATGAGGAAGAGGATTCCACAGAGGATGTGAAAGCAAGGTCAGCAGAGGTAAAACATGCTTAATTCACAGTTTCTACATAGTATGGCTATAATTTGCACTGGTGAAAACCCTGATGTGGAGAAATGGCAGTCCAATTTTTGATTCAGAATGAATTGAAGATATTCATATTCTAGTGCCTCAGAAGGAAATGCAACAGTGATTTGGAAATGCTCAGGCTTAGAGCAGAGCTCCTTAGTGACTGTCCACTAATGTTTTTTGTTTGTTTTGGGGACACTCTGTATTATAGTTGAATTAGATCAGCATGTGGCTTGTTTCAGTTTAAAACAAAATTTGATTATGAGCCATTATTTCTTTAAATTTTTGTAAGCAAATGCAGTCATTTACTTTTTTGTCCAGCAGTTGATTATGAAGTTTGTGGTTTACTCAGAGTGATTTGGAAACTTCTGCTTTCTGCTGTAGCTTTTGGAGATCTAACCATTTTACTCATCTAGGCTGTTCTGCACAACTGAAGGGAGTGGAAACTCTAGGCCCTCAAGGTGTTACCTTTTGGGGTCTGCTTTATAGGTCAGCAGGAAGCCATAAGATTAAGCCCTCCTTCCCACCCCCCACACTCCCCCACATAGCAGATCTCTTCCTGGTTGCCTTTAGTATCTTGAAACTTACACCGCCCACCCTCCTTCACCTCCTGGGGTGATATCAGTTTAAATTGCATCTGGAAGAGTCAAACACACCTTATTATACTGTACTGAGAGTTAATCTCATCTAATGACCTAGCATTCAACCACAAGAAAAGAGATAATTTTTGAGGGGACAGTTCTCTAGAGGGGTAGGTATCTAACTTTGGGGCTGGGATGCAATTAGAGGTTAGGAAGAAGTTAGTATATTAAAGGATGCATTCAATGACTTACATTTCTATCATCTTGTCTCAATCAGCCAGTAGGCCGAAGATGGAAATATAAAATGAAGAGAAAAATCCATATCTTGAGCAAGCTCCCTGTCTCGATGTTATTTATCATGGATATATGATTAAGCTACAAAGGAGGTGGCAGTGTCATTTTCTTTCTTTCTTTCTTTCACATTTCATGCAAATGAAGAGCAAATTGCAAAAGAATTTTTATCTGCAAGGGTGGAACATAACCCCTACATAACCAGTCAACGGAGATTTGATGTGAATTGGTAGTTTTTCTGAAATATAAATATTTTTTGGGAGGGAGAAGGACGTGTTCAGGTAAATCCATAAAGTTTTCGTGTGAAAGAGAATATCTCCACTGATCTGCTTTAGGAAAAGTTTCCTTCGGCACTAGGGGTGATATTTACAGTGCGTCGCGGGCAAGGAGCGCAGATCTGGGTCCGGATCTGGATGGAGGTTGTGATTCTAACATCCTAGCTGAAGCCCGAAAGCGCTCACAGCGCAGCTTTCCGGGTCTCTTGCGCATGCGCAGTAAGTCATCGGTGTCGGGCTTGGGCAGGAACTCTGAGCTGCAAAGTCCCGCCTGTCTGGCTGCTCAGCGCCGCAGGCGATGGGCAGGAGGTTATGGAGCTGGCCTTGTTGTGTTCTAGAATGAGGGTTAAGTTTTTGGTGCGTCTGGTTGCACGAGTTTTAATAAACAACGAGAGCATCTAGGGACAGGAATGGGAGCAGAAAGAATACGTTTCAGGCACATTTACTAGAATGAACTCTAAAGAAAATTTCCTGCCGTAATCTGACTAGAGCTAAGCCAACGGAATGACTACCTATATTAGAGGCTTGTTTCACGGCTGGGGGATGTAGCTCAGTGGTAGAGCGCGCGCTTCGCATGTGTGAGGTCCCGGGTTCAATCCCCGGCATCTCCAGACAGCCGTCGGAATCTTTTGTTTTCCTTACTGAAACGTCTTTTACTGTATTTGCTTACATTTAGGGCACCCAAGAACAATCAAAAAGAAAAAAAATTGGCAAAGCGCCCTTTTGATTGCTGGAAGCAAAGATGAAAAGGGAAACTAGCTTAACATTGTGGTTCTGTTCTCACACGATGCCAGTATTTAAGGATTGTACTAAAGTTTTAGGGGTTTGGAACAAGATTTAAGAGGAAAAAATAAGCTTGCATTGGCCGGGAATCGAACCCGGGCCTCCCGCGTGGCAGGCGAGAATTCTACCACTGAACCACCAATGCATACAGGTAGCTTGCTGTTTTCCATATTATACCAGGAGACATTTTATGTAAGAATTTAGTAATTCTATATTTATGCATTCAAGATTAGAGGAAACAATAGGATTCTTAGGATTATACTAACTTCTGTTGAATGTTCTGATTTTTTTTTTCTTCTGGAATTGTTCTCGGTGAAGGAGGCAGGTGAAACTTCTGTTGTCTGCACGAGGTCACATGATCACCTAACTTATTTGTAGACACTTAGATCACTTGTAACAACTCCTTTCCCTTTTTGTTACTTTTATTATTTTAGCTGTTCAGACAAATACCTCCTAGAAATTTGTTAGGCAAGAGTAGAGATCAGAAAACAGGAATTTGGAGACTATCTCAAATTATAGAGATATACTCCAACTACCATACCTCTTTGGTTACAGCGAACTTTGAATATTAGTGACTATCTAACCAAGGGACCTGAATGTTCTAAACTACTCGGTTCTTCATTTGTGCACTCACAAATGAAGAACTTCTTCAGACTTCTCTTGACTCTGATATTATGAGTCTGATCCTTTACTTTCAGTTTCCATGTAAAGTGAAATTATCAATGATACAACAAAGATGTATAAGGGAAAAAAAAAAAAAAAACTAAATGGAGGAAATGAATTTGTGGAAATGATGCTAAAGAAAACATGGCAGGGCTTGTATTTAGGCATCATTGGCCCTTTACTTCCAGGAGGGAAATTCACAACAATTTCCAGGATCTTTGGCTAAGAAGAAGTCCAAGAAAAATTAGGGAAAATAACATCTAACATACAGCAGTAGTTATATGCTAGACTGTGTAAGTATATTGCACATAAACTTCAACTCAGTGAGATAAGAAATATAATTACAAGGAAACCTGGTCCTTAGCGGCAAGATGGGAACTCATGTAATATTAGGTTCAATGTGTGGGTCTTTAACCACTGCCCTGTTTTGCCTATAACACAAAAATACACTGCATAGTTGTACCTGAAATATTGCACTGTAATTTTGGACATTATATATTAAGAATAGAGTGGAGTTAGGAGAAGTCATAAAAGGATACTGAAATAATGTAAGGATTTCTACATTAAGATTTATTTCTAAAGGGGGCAAAGTGGCATTTGCCTGTAATCCCAGTAACTGAGGCTGAGGCAGGAGGACTGTAAATTCCAGGGCAGCCTCAACAATTTAGCTCCACCTTGTCTTAAAGAATAAAAGGGACTGGTAGAATGGGAGTGGGGGGAATGGGAATTTATTTCTCAGGACTTTTTGTTGTGTTAGTAAAGAACAAACTTTGAAGAAAAATACATTACAGAATTTGAAAGACTTAAGATATATAAGGGATTAGGGAATCAGGAAATCTGAACTATAATCTTAAATAATCTATAAAGGAACAAGATCACATAATTTTATTCCTTTAAGACTTAGTTTTTTTGTTTTCTTTTGTTTTTCCAAAATGATAAAAAAAAAAAAAAAAAAAAAGAAAGAAAGAAAAAAAGAAAGGGGAAAAAAGGAGAAATGTGGCTTTAAAATCCCACTGAGAAGGAATCTAACTTGCCAGAGCTGCCTCAAGGCCATTGGCTTCTAAGGCCACACTTCTTTGCCCTGCCTGCTCCATTCCACCAGCTCATTTTAAAACTCCCTATTTATTTGCATTTGTTTATTTAGGTTACAAGCCAGAAATAACAAACAAACAAACAAACAAAACTGAGTCCGGGAGTAGAGCTGATTGGTTGAACACATGCTTACATCAGATCCTAAAGCCAATACCCAGCATCAGAACAACAAAATTTTGAAAAGTCTTTAACTAAATGACATAAGATCCTTTAGAGTTCCAGAATGTTATGATTTAAAATGAAAAACAATATAAAAGAACTTCAGGTCATGAAAGCACTAATGAAAGTTTGAAAGAAGTGAAAGGAATCAAATAAGAAACGTAGTCTTAATGGCATCATTATTAGAGTCAAACCCAAAGGTCATTTTATTTTCTCTTATTACAAGTCTGGTTGAGTGTACCTAGGACCGAGGATTACCATAGTGCCCTAAACCAGTTATCACATTTTCTTTCCTGAAAGTTGATCTGGGGTAGGTTCATTGAGCGGAAGTACTGTCAGCAAGATGCTTCTAGGAAAGACAGTGGGAAGATCGCTTTGCCTTTTTTCTTCATTGTAGCATTGCCTTAAGAGGACAGTAGAATTATTCGGACATTACTTTACTTTATTATCCTTGTATTCAAATATATGACCAGGGTAACTCTGCGTCATGTACAACCGCAAGAATTGGATCCTAATTAGAATAAGTTATACTTCATGTATGTATAATATGCCAAAATGCATTCTACTGTCATGTATATCTAAAAACAACAACAACAAAACAAAAACAAAAAAAAAAAAAAAAAAAAAAGAAAGAAAGAAAGAAAGGAGAGAGAGAGAGAGAGAAGACATAGACTTGGAGTTGAGCAAGCACCCTGTGACTTAACAGGACACTGAGGATGACCCAACAGCAAGTTAGAGTCACTGCACCATCCTGAGAGTTTCTCCATCCAAATTGTTAGTTAGACACACTACTTAAAGATCTTTACTGTGGAAGGGCCTCCCCACTGAGCATTTTGTTGCATGCAACCAAAAGTATTACAGAGGTAGGAGCGTGTGGGTAGTGTGTGTGTACGTGTGTTTAAGAAAGGATTTCTAGAAGTGGTTTATGACAATAGGAGCAATTAAGAAGAGAAGTGATGATTCTGGAGCAAGTAGACAGATAATTGAGAAATGAAACTCTTGAGAAGATGAGGGGTAAGGGAATCCAGGGGAAAAGAAGAAATGCTGTGGTACCCAATGATTTTGTTATCAGTGTGAATGGCCAATGGTGCCTTTGTTGGTGCCTTGGGGAAGCAAGGAGGGCACACACACTAACACTTCCAAAGTTGGCTCTATTCCCATGTTCCCATGAACTACCCGTTGAGACTGACAGGGAAGAAGAAAGCATAGGAATGCCGGGAAATGTCACATACTTGTCTGTTATAGACAATCCTGACCTTCAGTGGGGCAGGCTTGGATTTATAAGTTGCATCTTAGCACCTTGGAACATTTACTAAAGGCACCAAGTCCCTGGCTGGCATTGTCTCACTGTAGAAATGTGACCAGGTTTATATCATGTGAAGAAAGTAAACCATTAAGAAGTAGAAATTGTTCATATAATACATAGTCGCCAAAAAATTGCATTTTTTAAAAACTTCTGAGTGATTGTATTGATTTAATACACACAGCTTATTTCTGTCCCAGGTTACAAACTAGCCCTGGGGAAATGGTGGAGCCTGTCATTTGGATTGCCCTTTACTGGCTGGGAATTAAATCATTACTTATTCCATTTTAGAATCACAAGTAGTACCCTAAGGCCTACTTTCCTAAGGATTGAAATCAAGGCATGGAAATGAAGAATCCAGGTATAATTCTCAGATGCATGCAGATGTTGAGAATAAAGCAATTTTTCCTGGAAAACTGTCACTGTGATATCATCTGCTCATGCTTTCTTGTCCTTAAGCATGTCTAATTAGTCAACAAGTCTAATTTCCCCCTTTTACAATTGCATTGAATCTTGCCTTTCCTCCTCATGCCAATCTCTCCCAACTAGTGCAGACAATTATTAGCTTATTTCCTACGCCAGCTGGGAAATGCCTGATTTTCTTTGCTATCCTGCGTGCTGTTACCTGTTGAACTGTCTCCCTCCCCCACTCTACTTCTTCCCCCTCTTTCTCCTTTCTTGTTTCCTTAGTCTTTTTTAATTCAATCACTTATTTCTTGTTGTTTCAACAATTGAATTAATTTCAAGTCTATTCAGAGTCCTAAGGATGGATGAAATGTGGGTGTGAATTCTTTATGCTTCTCTGGATACCCATCTCAGAGCATCATTTATTAAGATAGCAGATCTGTGCCACTTGCTTTTGCCTCCCTCCTAATGGCTCTCTTCTTTCCAAAGTATCCACTGCAGCATTGTTCCTACTAGCAAAAGATAGGAACACAACTAACTAGTCTAGTGGTGCAGGCCTGCAATCCCAGGCAGAGGGATTGTAAATTCAAAGCCAGCCTCAGCAATTTAATGAGGCACTAAGCAATTTATTGAGACCCTGTCTCTAAATAAAATATAAAAAAGGCTTTGGGTGTGTCTCAGTGGTTTAGCATCCCTGGGTTCAATTCCTGGTACAAAAACAAACAAACAAAAACACCATCTTTAAGGTCCTCTGCTAAGAAACTGACTCAGTAATTCTGTTACCTCCATGAAATGGACTTTCCCACCATTTTCATGCATCTTACAATTATAGCTGTAATCTTCATTTTTGTGCCTTGATTCTAATCTTCAGGAAACTCAGCCTTGGGGGCACTACTCGTGATTGTAAGATGGAAAAAATAATGTACCAATTTCTAGCCCATAAAGGACAATTAAAAATGAACACAGACCCCTTAAAAGGGAAGAAGCAGCTCTATGTATACTTAGAAGGAAAGTTTTTTCAAGATGTAATTTTTCTGTGGGGAAAAAAAAGGCTGTGGTTACAACACTGTGTATATTATGTACCATTTTTGCTTAAAAATAAAATAAAATATTTGTATCCATATGGAAATATCTGTGAAGAGAAACACAGGAAACTGATAATAACAGCTACCTATAGAAAAGGAAACCCAGGCACGAAGGTAGGGTGGGATGAAGATGTTCAGTGCATGCTCTCTTATCCCCTTTGAATTGTGAAACATATGTATGAGTTACTTATAAAATACATAAGGTAAGGAGAATATTTTATATATATATTTGAGCAGATGGTCCTGCAGCTTCAGTTTACTATGGGCTTTCCAAATTATGTGACCCACCCTGGCTAGATTCTCCCATCTCCCCAGATACTAATCCTGTTTTACATACATGTGAACATCCTGGCTGCTCTCTGTCTTGTACAAAACACAACCTGCTCATTCCTCTGATGATGGTTTTCTTTCTTCTTACAAAATATTTCTCATTCTTCTCCATGCAGCTTTCAAAAGGTAGTTTCAACTTTATCTCCCCCTGAAAAGCCTTACTCAATTATTGAAAGCACTTTTTTTCCCCACTGTCAGGCTCCAAATCTCTGCTTCTTTGAACCCTAAATCCCACAGCTTCTCAGTTCTGGTTCTACCCTTAAAATTCCTTCAATATTAGTTGAGTTTTTTTTTTTTTTTTAAGTGTTCTCAAGGCCTCAGTTTCCTTGAGTATAAAACAAATGTATTATTTTAGAACATCAAGTTTCTTCTCAGCACTAATAATCTGGGAACTTTTTATGTTGCTTTGAAATAGGTGAGTTTGAGGTTGTATAGATGGTAAACAAATTTGAGATACATTGAAAACATGTAGTGCTAAGAGGTTTTAGCAAAATGAGAAAAAAGATTTGGATGAAGGAGACATTTTCTCACTTAATTTTAAGAAAGGTATCAACAAAATTCAAGTTTTAAGAAAGGAGTTATCAGTTTACACCTACAGGACTGGATAAGATAAAGCTGGACAATGCCAAGTGTGGGCAGGGACATGGGGACATGTGAGCCTCCTATATTGTTGGTGTGTGTTCAGCTGACATCACTGGGGAAAATTAAGTTTATGTGTCGATAATGATCTAACATTTCTATTTGGGTGTTTATTGCAAATAATTTCTTACACAGAGCAATAAAGAAACTTGTACAAGAATAGTCATTGTACAAACTACTTGTGGAAGCACCCATAGTATCTTGTAGGAGAGTGAACAGATGAGTCATGATATTGTCTACCATCGACTTAGGTATATCCTAGAGCAAAATGGACGCTCCCCAAAACCTGGTACCTAGCAATTAATGTAAGCTACAAAATGAATTTTGATGTAAGTTTGAATTTATTCACGCAAAACAATACATATTTTGTAAAGTCACATATAAACAAAAAGATGTGTGTTAAACACAATATAATGATGACTTATGGCAAGGAAAATGAAATGGAATCTAGATATGAGAATAAAAGTGAATAAACATATAAAAAAAACAACAACGAAGAAGCTGTAGCCTAAAGGTAATAAGGTGTCCTGAGTAAAGGAGTGTAATTAACACTTTGCACATGACTTACCCCAAGAGAAGAAAAGTGATGAAAAGTTAAAACTTATATAAAAATGCAAACAGCACAGAAAGGTAACTAAAATGAACTTCTCCCTTCATTCTTGTATCCTTTTCTTCCCCATTTTCTAGATTTAGGCCCCAAAATTATCTGTTATTCATAATCTCTGGTTTAACTTGTTTCTACATATCCCTTTCAGCACCCACAGATCTGCCCTTCCTGTGATAATGGCAGAGTGCTTCTTAGTAGGGACATGGCAGAAGGATGGGCTTTGTGTACTAGAGTGTTTCTCATTTTCTTACTAATTTTTAGGGCATTTTAATGTTAACAAACCTAGTTTATGTTTCCTTTTTCTAAGTTTCAGCAATATTTCTAGTCCCTGTATTATTAATATTTAGCTATTAAATATTTGCTATTTTTTTAACAGTTGTTCATATCTCCCTAATACATTATCCTTGTGATCAGAGGAAATTTAGTCTAATTATTTTGTTTGTTTGCTGTTCCATAGTTCTTACAATATTGATATTAAATCTGTATTTATAGCTGGTCAACATTGGTGATTTAATATGTACACTAACCTATCAATATATGTTAATAATAATCAATTTATTTGGTAGAAAGCCATCAGAAGCTAGGAAGGAGACATGAAACAGGTTCTGTGTCACAGCTCACATAAAGAACCACTGCTTTCTATACCTTGATCTTAGACTTCCGGCCTCTAGAACCAAGACAACACATTTCTGCTAAGTTGTGTGATTAACAAACTAATATATCAGATTATCAGGAAGAAGAAACTCAATTACTTAGGAAACTATACTCTCAAAATTGTGACCAGGCAAAGAATACTGTATTTGTTTATTAATAACATTAATTCTTAACTTGATCAGTTCCTACAAATTAAGTGACACAAAACCAGGCCCAATCATATTCTGATACCAAAAAGTGACAAAAGAAGAGAGAATTCAGTAGTTAGGAGAGTGTACTGTATTCTACAAATAAATTCTTCTCCAGAAATAACACCTGGGTTACCAGAGATTTAATTTAAGGAAGCTTAGTAAAATAATTTGAATTATTTCATAAAATACTAATTCCTTAAATGGGTTATAATGCAGTTTTTAAAGAATGGTTTATAGATTATAAAATAATTTTTACATCACTTTTAAAAAGAGCCTTTCTGCCGGGCGCAGTGACGCACGCCTGTAATCCCAGCACTTTGGGAGGCTGAGGCAGGAGGATTGCGAGTTCAAAGCCAGCCGCAGCAATGGCGAGGCACTTAGCAACTCAGTGAGACCCTGTCTCTAAATAAAATACAAAAAAGGGCTGGGGATGTGACCCAGTGGTCGAGTGCCCCTGAGTTCAATCCCTGGTACCACAAAAAAAAAAAAAAAAAAAAAGAGGCTTTCTGATCTCCAGTGCCACAAAAATAAACACACACATAATATTTTGAAAACTGAAAGATAAAAAATCACCTTTTACTTTGGATAAATTTCCATAATAATTACTAATCTAAACATTTACAGTTATATTTCCATGGTTATTTTAGGGACTAGAAGTCTTAAAAATAATTAATGGTTATGAAGGTTTGCAGACATAAGCATAACACAAACAAAGGAGTATATGAAACTTCAGGGAGGGAATGAAATATTTTTATTTTCACCATCAATCTTGTACATATTGTTGCAAAATCTGTATATTTGTTTTGGCACATGCTTTGTTTATTAATCATCTTAGTTTTGTGAATTTTCTGATGTGCTTCTAAATATAAAGTGTTTGTTTACAAATGTAGCCCAACTTTCCACAAACCTCATCAGTTGTGCATACACTAAGGCATACTCACATCCATATACATATGCACACATAGTATCTCTCTCTTCCAAATAAAAACACACACAAAGAAGAAGTCTATAGTGAATGTGTGTGCATGAGGCAGACGGGAGTTAGACATCCCTGACTAAATCTTTTTTGGTTTTTTTTTTTCTTTTTTTGAAGGGCTGGGGATTGAATGCAGGGCATCCCATGTGTTAGGCAAGCGCTCTACCTTTGAGCTACTTCCCCAGCCAGCCCTGAGTGTACAATTCTATGTAGTTTTGTATTTTGAAACATTTCAAAATATTAGAACAGTACCATTTATCAAAAAGTGTTAAGAAAGCAAATCCTAATATTTGAATATAAACAGAAACAAAAGTGCCTAATGATATATTAAAATTAACCCCATATACACACACACAAAAATCCACAAGTAATGTTTGAACACTGTACAGTACTTTGACTACTTGGTGGATATGTTGTAAGGAAAAAGTGGCAAAGAAATCTTGAACTTTTATGTCATTAACAGTATTATTAGTGTATTGTGAAATTATTTTATGTCCACCTTAAAATAAAGCAATATGGATGTTTTATAATACTACATTTCTCACTTTGGAGAAGGAGATAAAAAATATACAGATTGGATAGGGGCTGGGGATGTAACTCAATGGTAGACTGTGTGCTTGCATGTGCAAAGTTCTGTGTTCAATCTATCACCAGAAAAAAGAATGGTGAAATATGAGGACAAATTCTGTGTTGCTGAATTTGAATGGGAATTTGTCACTACAGAATTATGACTAAGAAGTGTATTGCTAATACAATGGATGAATTCATCCTTTCAGTAGTTTGTAAATTCCTTTTTCATCCAGGATATGATTCATCCTCTCAGTGAAGATTTATACAGTGAATAAGATACCCTTATAGAAACTTTGAGGTTTAACTTTGGTTGAAGCATTAACACATGTTTTTTTTTTCACTCATTTCCTGTAAGGTGCTACGTTGGAAAGTCATACACCATTTGATTTTGTTCCTTAACACTCGTGATCACCTTATCTTGATTTTATGCTTAAAAGGTTAATACTGCTATTAGTTACTTAGAGACCTCTTCACTCTTCCCCTTTCCTTTACTGCACATATATACAATATTTACCCAAAAAAGATATTGAACTGGTGAAAGGAATATTACATTTGGTCAATTAACTGAATGTCTGACAGAAAAATTATGTCCAATTTAGTGTGATATTTTAATGTCTCAGACTAATTCTACATACTGAAAGAAAAATATTAGTGTTGGAGAAGAAACTAGACTTTGTTGAACTTGAACAGCAAAATAATTATCATAAACTAGAATATTTCTGGTTAACAGACAAGAAAACAGGGCTTATGTGGCTCACTTATAATCTCCAGAAAGTTAAGTAGAAGGTTGGAATTAGAACTCCAGAGCTCATACTCTTGGCAAGTGGTCTATGGACCATAATAGATTTATTTTGTACTTGGTTTGCACATTTTTTAAGTCATGTCAGTTATAATATACTAAATAAAACAACAGTGACAATTTCTAGCCATTTTTTCCTTAACACCAAGTAGCTGGAAGACATCAAGCTAATAGGTGACTTCTAGTATGACATTAAAGTTCATTAAATGCTAAAGTTGTTCTTAAGAAGGGTAAGAAATTTCATAAAATAATTGCCATATTCTGATTCTAAGATCCTATATTATAAAACCAATACATATTATAAAAATGGGATTTAAAATGTTCAAATTGTTGATAAGCATCCTTCCTACAGAATCCTTTAGGTGCTTTAGGAATACTGTGCCTATCTAGAAAAGTAAAGTTCACTTACATAGTAAATTGTTTCCCTGACTCAGTTTACCCTCCTTCAAGTGCTTGCCAAGTCAGTTGAGAACATCACTAACCACACAAAACTTCTATTTGTAGCCTTGGGTAGCAGAGGTAGGATGTCTATCAACCTACTAGTCATGTCTGCAGACAACTAACTGTGATGAAAAACTTGTGGCGTGGCATAATGGTGAAGAATACAGGATTGAGTCAGGGTGCCAAGGTTTAATCCTGTCTCAATTTCTTACTATAACTATGAATTTGGGCAATGTATTTAGCCTTTCTGCCTCAGTTTCCTCCTTGGTAAAATGGACATATAATTGTATCTACCTCCTAGGGTTATTGTGAGAGTTAAATGGGCTAATGCCTATCAACCTCGTTCACACTATCTGACACATAATAGGCTTCACTCCACAAATGTTAGCTATTAAGATAGTAGACAGCTGGGCGTGGTGGCGCACATCTGTAATCCCAGCACTTGGGAGGCTGAGGCAGGAGGATTGCAAGTTCAAAGCCAGCCTCAGCAATGGTGAGGCACTTAGCAACTCAGTGAAATCCTGTCTCTAATAAAAAATACAAAAAGGGCTGGGGATGTGGCCCAGTGGTCAAGTGCCTCTGAGTTCAATCTCTGGTACCAAAAAAAAAAAAAAAAAAAAAAAAAAGATAGTAGACGCAAACCAATACAGTATTGTAAAACCTGTTTATAACCAGTATAAAGATGAGTAACATGTTATGAAGACAAGTAAATATAAAACTGAGAAAATAAACTACTCAGATACCAAAATAAATTTTTGTGAGCTTGCAAAAATAGCAGTTTTTATTTTGCCCATATTTCATAATCTTCATGCATTCTTTTGGGGGGCTATCTTAGTAAGGGTAATGTCAGAAGTAATAGCCATATTGACCCTTTATATTTGTAGTGCATTCATGCTCACAAACTTTTACAAGCATTTTGCTTTGCAACAACTCAGTGTGGTAGGCAGCATTTTCTTGTTTTACTAGTGAAGGAACTGAGGCTTAAAAAAATAATGGTAATATTTTACAAAGACAGAAAAGAGACTCAAACACAGGCATCTATCATTTTAAATTCACAAACCTTCCTCTATGAGAGTATGGAGAATATGGATAAAGTTAAGTATAAGCTCAACACAGTAAATGAATCAACAGAAAGCATTCAACTTGATATAATTTCTTTCAAAAATTTAGTCACTTCTACTTAATATATATATTTTTTTGATGGTATTGAAGATGGAACCCAGGACCTCATGTATCCTAGGCAAGTGCTCTACCACTGAACTATGTATACATTCCCAGCCCCTACCATAAATAATTTTAATGGTAAAGTAAAAAAAAAAAATTGATGCAAATGCACAGATCACTTGGGGACAATGTTTGATTTTTTTTTTTTTTTATAATAAAGCATAAGGTCTTGGTGTCATTCTTGCTGTTACATTTCAAAGTTTTAATCCAAATACATAGAATATATGTCATCAATCTATTCTAGTTTGGATATTCTAAGTGAAATTGCTTTCAGAATTGATGTTTTAAAGCAGAACACCATTGCTAAAAATAAATAATACACAATGACTATCAACCTATGGCTTTTGTTCTTCAAATTTTTTATAAACTGAAAGTTAAATCTAACAATTCTGTGATAATTGATGCTGAAGCAGAAGGAAGGAGAATCAATGTGAGGTCAAACATTCACATTAAAATTTAAAGAATAGCTCTATTATCTGAAAATATTCATAATAATTCCTACAGATATATCTAAACGTGTTTCTATCCTAAGAAATATATGGATCCTGAATAGCTTATATATTCACATGTTTTATGGAAAAGGTATGAACCAAATGATCTCAAGTTACTTTCTAGCTCTGTAGCTCTGACATTTCAATGGCTTTAGCAGCATCATACTATTGGTGAACTTTATTAGAAAAGAAATCAACTTTTTACATTCAAAGTGGATGAGTTCTAAGAAATTTTTCAAAGGTTATTTAATACAAGCATTGCTTTAATGAGTACTTATTTTTTTAAATGATTATGACATTAATATCGTCTACACTTTAAAAATGGAGGATGTCATCAATTATTCCATACATTCGCTAAGTAACAATGAGAGTCCTAGAAAGAATGAATAAGCCTTTAATACGTGTTACTAAATAAGAACATAGTTATTATATACAATTCAGAAATTATGATGTTAATGTGCTATTTCCTCTTTTAGATGATATAATAACAACATGTGCTATTATGTAACTGTGGAAGAAAAGAACAAGAAGAGAGTCTAATCTAAACACTTTTTCATTAATTATTTCAGTCATCCATTAAATATTTTATTGAGGGCTTTTATATTTCAGATGCTCTTCTAGTCACTGATGATACATCAGTGGTGAAAACACAAAAATCCTTGCCCTAGTGGCACTAACATCTTAATGCTGAGAGATTGACAATAGACATGATAAGCGTGATAAAATTTATAGTATGCTAAATGGTGATAAGTGCTCTGGAGATAAAACAAGCCAAAGACAGACAACATTGGGGAGCGACTCAAATTGCAAATAAGGTGGTGAAGAAAAGCCTCACGAAGGAAGTGACATTTTAGTGAAACTTGCCAAATGGGGAAAGTATTTTAGGCAAGGAAAATAAAATGCAAAATCCAAAACACTAGAGATGGCAGGTCTTTTTAAAGAAATAGCAAGGAGGCTCTGTGATTGGAATGAAATGAAAGAGGGGGAAAGTGATGGGAGATGAAGTTAGGGAGAAGTAGAGGAAGAAGATGGCCATGGGAAGGACTTTGGCTTTTTTTTTTTTTTTTTTTTTTTTTTTTGTACCGGGAATTGAACTCGGGGCACTCGACCACTGGGCACATCTCCAGCCCTATTTTGTGTTTTATTAGAGACAGGGTCTCACTAAGTTGCTAAGTGCCTCGCCTTTGCTGAGGCTGGCTTTGAACTCTCGATTCTCCTGCCTCAGCCTCCCAAGTGCTGGGATTACCTGCGTGCGCCACCGTGCCCAGCTGCATTGAAAATTTTGGAACTGAAGAAGGGCCCAATTTTACTTGACTAGGTACTCCGGCTACTGAGTTGAGAATAGAGTGACTGGGGCAAGAAAAGAAACAATGAATCAAGCAAGTCAAGAGGTGATTTTAACAATACATGCAAAAGGTAGTAGGGGCGGGGACAGAGCTATGGTAGCAGTGATGAATAGACTCTGAATATATTTTGCAATTAGAGCCCAACGTTAGATGACTACAAAGCTGAGAATAATTGAGGTCCAAAGAGGAGGATGCTTCACCAAGGCAACCTGTCATTCAAAGATTGGATCTCAGATCTTTTTCTGGTCAATTTTATAATTTACCAAATAATATCACTTATATGAGAGTTGAAATAATAAATCTTTTGAGCTCACACTGAAAAATGAGAAACAGTGTTTAAATGAAAGTGCTGAGGTTCATGATTTAAAACTAAATGGGAATATTTCAAGTTTTGCTAATGGTCTATATTACTTCATCTTATAGTTCATGCTGTTTTTTCTTGTTATACTGGTCAGGATAAATTTGAATTGATTTTTCCCTGTTTATCCAAGTGGATTCCTTCATTTACTCATTATTTTAAATATGATTCTTGAGTGCCTGTCAAGGTTCCAGATCTTAGAGATTAGGTGCTGCCTGACTGCACTTAAACTCATCCTTGGCTATCTTCAGGCACCATAGGGCATGCACTCCTTTGTGTTTCTATAGCACTGACACACACCTTTCAACATTTATCACCAAGAATTGTGTTGATTTGTTTAACTGCCTGGCTCCCTCAAGAAATTTTAAGCAATTTGAGTTTGGGATTCACTCTTACTTATCTTTGCATTTTCAGAAACTAGCACAAAGTCTATCACATAGTAGGTATTCTTTGAAGGGTAAATTGACAGCTTTTACCCTAAAGAATTTGGTTAGGGACTACTTTATGTGTTTTTCTTCAATCTCATTTTTTGCAAGATGAGTGATCAATGAAAAAGGATTACTGAAAGGTTAAATAGTTTTTTAAAAAAACTAGTCATTTAGGTAAACTCTGAGATTTTGTATAAAATATAAGCATATAACAGGCAACAAAAATTATGATTGAACTGATGAATGGAGCAAAATCTTAATAAATTTGTGATTCTTTTAATGTGTGTGAACATAAAATAACAAATCTGCTTTAAGGAAATAAGAAAATAGTTTATTCTGAGCCACATACAAGTGACTATAGCCTGGGAATACAGATTCAACTGACCCTGAATGACATGCTCCTCTATGGAAGATGTTACATATATTTTATAGCCACAGAACAAATCTCATAAACCAATACATTCACCAAACACATTGATGACATTAGGCAGGTGGGGTACAGCCAAGCAGGTAAATCTTTCTAGTAGGTTTCAGATGTAACAGCAGTTTAGCTTTAGGACTGGTGGAGGCTGGTGGCCTGCTAAGTTTAGTGATACATTCTGAGATAGTCATGCAGATGTTAGGTCAGATGCAGAGATTGAAAGTAAATGGCCATTAAGGGGGCTAAGGTATCCCAAGATAATTTTGGCTCTTTATCAGCAACATTCTAATATCCTTAAAATTTTGATACATTTTTGTCGTTGTTGCTATTTTTTCTTTAAATATTGTTTCCGCCCCCCTCCCATTTGTCCTTTTTTTTTTTTTTTTTTTTTTTTTTTTTTTAAATGGGATCTTGCTATGTTGCTGGTCTCAAACCCCTGGGCTCAAATTATTTTTCCTTTTCTAGCCTCTGTAGTAGATGGGACTACAGTCTACAGGTGTATACCACCGTGCCCAACAATCTCCTTAAATTTTTATTTAAGTATTTCTCCAAGAGACTAATATAATGAAATTTGTTACTCAATAAAATGTATTTTTACCAATTTTGTATGTTAAAATATCAACTAGTAATGCTAAGTAAAAGCTATTTGCTTTTAGTTTCCGCTGCATAATTTTACAATTTAAAAGGTTGATCAATAAAAAGTGTCATGAGATATAAAACTGAAACTAGTTTTATTTCATTTAGCATCTATTGATCATATTTTGAACTGTTTAAATCTTTCTTGCTGCAACCTCCCATAAAGTCATTTATACTTAGAAAAGAATTAGAAATTGATATATAAGCAGAAGAAGATAACTAGGGAACTATTAATAGATCATTTAGATCTCATTTTTCCTCATTATATTTCCTAGAATGTTGGCAAAGGAATCTTATATGCCACAGGTCTATCCTTTGGGGAATTTTATACCTGTATTACTAAAGTGATGCTAGAAAGAATTTGAGACATAAGGTTCTTTGCGCATATTCTCAGTATCTAGTACTATGGGCTTCTAAGACCTCCAAAACACAAATGAGCTGAACTTCTTTGCATGCATTTACTCACAGACTATTTATTGATAGAGAGCCTATAGAATAGTGTTTATTCAAATTTAATGTGTGTGCAGTCATCCATGAAACTTCTGTAATGGTGGATTCAGACAGCAGATCCCTGTTGAGGTTTGCTGAGGACCGGATATATTTTTGTTGTTTATAATAATAATAACAATATAGTTAATAATAATTATATTGATTAATAATATTAATAGTAATTATTATTTTTATTTTAAATTTATTTATTTATTCTAATTTGTTATATATGACAGCAGAATGCATCTCAATTCACAGTAAACATATATAGCACAATTTTACATGTCTCTGGTTGTACACAAAGTAGAGTCACACCATTCGTGTCTTCATACATGTACTTAGGGTAATGATGTCCATCTCACTCCACAATCTTTCCTACCCCCGTGCCTCCTCTCTTCCCCTCCCTCCCCTTTGCCCTATCTAAAGTTCCTCCATTCCTCCCATGCTCTCCCTCCCACCCCCTCCATTACGGATCAGCATCCACATATCAGAGAAAACCTTTGGCATTTGGCTTTTTGGGATTGGCTTACTTCACTTAGCATGACATTCTCCAACCCCATCCATTTACCTGCAAATGCCATGATTTTATTCTCTTTTAATGCTGAGTAATATTACATTGTGTATATATGCCACAGTTTCTTTATCCATTCATCTGTTGAAGAGCATGTAGGTTGATTCCACAATTTAGCTATTATGAATTGTGCTGCTATGAACATTGATGTGGCTGCATTATTGTAGTATGCTGTTTTTAAGTCCTTTGGGTATAAACCAAAGAGTTGGATAGCTGGGTCAAATGGTGGTTCCATTCCACGTTTTCCAAGGAATTTCCACACTGCTTTCCAGATTGATTACACCAATTTGCAATCTCACCAGCAATGCATGAGTGTACCTTTCCCCCCACATCCTTGCCAACACTTATTATTGTTTGTATTCTTAATAGCTGCCATTCTGACTGGAGTGAGATGAAATCTTAAAGTAGTTTTGATTTGCATTTCTCTAATTGCTAGAGATGTTGAATATTTTTTCATATATTTGTTGATTGATTATATATCATCTTCTGAGAAGTATCTGTTCAGTTCCTTATCCTATTTATTGATTGGGTTATTTGTTTTTTGGTGTTAAGTTTTTTGAGTTCTTTATATGTCCTAGAGATTAGTACTCTATCTGATGTGCATGTGGTAAAAATTTGCTTCCATTCTATAGGCTCTCTCTTCACCTCACTGATTGTTTCTTTTACTGATAAGAAACTTTTCAGTTTGAATCTATTCCATTTATTGATTCTTGATTTTATTTCTTGCGCTATAGGAGTCTTGTTAAGAAAGTTGGGGCCTAATCTGACATGATGAAGATTTGGGCTTACTTTTTCTTCCATTAGGCACAGGGTCTCTTTTCTAATTTCTAGGTCCTTGATCCACTTTGAATTTAGTTCTGTGCATGGTAAAATATAGGGGTTTAATTTTATTTTGCTGCATATGGATTTCCAGTTTTCCCAGCACCATTTGTTGAAGAGGCTATCATTTCTCCAAGATATGTTTTTTGCTCCTTTGTCTAGAGTGAGATAATTGTATTTATGTGGGTTTGTCTCTGTGTCTTTTATTCTGTACCTTTGGTCTACAAGTCTATTTTGGTGCCAATACCATGCCATTTTTGTTACTTTTACTCTGTAGTATAGTTTAAGTTTTGGTATATTGACACCATCTGCTTCACTCTTCTTGCTAAGAATTGTTTTGGCTATTTTGGGTCTCTTATTTTTCCAAATGAATTTCATGATTGCTTTTTCTGTTTCTATGAGTTATGTCATTGCGATTTTGATTGAAATTGCATTGAATCTGTATAGTGCTTTGGTAGTATGGTCATTTTGACAATATTAATTCTGCTTATCCAAGAAAAATGGAGATCTTTCCATCTTCTAAGGTCTTTTTAAATTTCTTTCTTTAGCATTCTGCAGTTTTCATTGTAGAGGTCTTTCACCTCTTTTGTTAGGTTGATTCTCCAGTATTTTATTTTTTTGAGGCTGTGTGAATGGGATAGTTTTTCTGATTTCTTCAGCTGACTTGTTATTGTTGTATAGAAATGCAATTGATTTGTGGGTGTTAATTTTATATCCTGCTCTTTACTGAGTTCATTTATGAGTTCTAGAAGTTTTCTTTTTTTAAAAAATTTTTATTTATAGTAGTATGTATTACAGTTCATACTATACATATATAGCATCTTTTTACACAAAACAGTTTGTATACAAAGTATATTCGCAGCATTCAAGTCTTCAATCATGCATTTAGAATAATGATATCCGTCTTATTCAACCACTTTTTTTCTCCCCTTCCCCCCTTGCTCTCTTCCTTCCTCTCCCTTCCCTTTGACCATTGTAGTGTTCCTCTAATCCTCCTATGTACCCCGACCCAACAATACTGTGAACCGGCTTCCTTATATCAGAGGAAACATTCGGTATTTGGATTTTTGAGATTGACTGATTTCACTTAGCATTATATTCTCCAACTTCATCCATTTACCTGCAAATGTCATTATTTTATTCTCTTTTATTGTAGAAGTTTTCTGGTGGAGTTTTTTGGGTCTTCTAAATATAGAATCATGTCATGGGCATATAAGGATAGTTTGAGTTCTTCTTTTCCTATTTGTATCCCTTTAATTTCTTTCTTTTGTATAATTGCTCATCTAATATTTGAAGGACTATGTTGAATAGGAGTGGTGAAAGAGGACCTCCCTATCTTATTCTCCTTTTCAGAGAGAATGTTTTCAATTTTTCTCCCTTTAGAATGGTGTTGGCCTTTTGTTTAGTATATATAGCTTTTACAATGTTGATGTATATTATTAGGTACTTAGGAAATTGTTAGTTATTATTATTAGGTATGCAGGGGTTGGAGCCACATCCCAGTCCTTTTTAAAAAAATTTTTTTAAAAAATTTTTTGACAGAATCTTGCTAAGTTACTTAAGGCTTCACTAAGTTGCTTAGGCTGGCCTCAGACTTGTGACCCTCCTGACTCAGTTTCCCTGAGTTGCTGTCATTACAGGATGGTACTACGACACCTGCTCTGGTGATGTTTGAAATTCATATAAGCTCCTAGGTGATGCTTTTGTTACTTATACAGGGACCACTTCCTTTGAATAGCAAGGGTCTAGAGCAAATCAGAATCTTGCAGGTACCATTTACCTTCCCCTCCTTTTCTCCATCCCTTTCATCTTTCCTTCCTTTAAAAAAAATATTTTTTTGCTGTACTGGCAATTGAACCCAGGGCCTTATACATACCAGGCAAATTTTCTACCAGTGAGCTACACACTCAACTCCAGAATAAATAATTTTATACAATCAGTCACTCCTGGATCTTTTTCATACGTGTTACACTAAAAACACAAACAAAACCTTTGCCTTAGGTAACCGGTAGCTCTGTACTTTTCCTAGAAACAAAGAAAAGGTAGTAGTTCTAGAAGAGTGGACTAGTAGATCACAGTGGTTTGCCCTACTTGGAAATTCTGTTTGGTGTATGGATTGTGAAAATACGCATGTTAGTACTCCAGTTCCCAAACGCATTGTAGTCGCTAGAGAGTTCAAAGAAATATCACCTCAACTCTTTTGTGTCCTTTTTCTTCAATTACTTCCTGAGTTCTCTTTTGAAACTACTAATCCTTATAAATCTATTTATCCCAGAAGTCCACTTAGAATGTGAAGTATATATTACTTGAAGGTAATGAACTCCTTCTTTTAATGTTTTTCCCCGACTTTTCTTCCACCTATTTTCTGTTTATCCTTCAATACCCAGCTCTAATATTTCCTCCTCCTGAAATCTTTCCTGGGAAAGATACTAATAAGTGTTAAAAAGTTTTAAAAAAATTTTCACCATCTTTAAATCAACAACTCCACTTAAAGGATATAGCATTAATAACCACTTTGACAAAGATACAAAGATATTTGAAGCAATGTCATCCACAATATAGATTGGAATCTGTCTTTATAAGTCCTTGAATAGGCTTTGGCTGAATAAATGAGGGTGTATCTTTCCACTAAAGCACCATGTAGCTAGTACAATGATGATATTGATCTACATGTATTGTCATAAAATTATGTTCTCAGTATTTTGTTAAAAGAAAGACTATTTTCAGACTATTACATTAGTAATAGTAATCATATTAAAAATGAGCATCCCTTATCAAAAAATCTGAAGTCTAAAATCTAAAACATTTTAAGCACCAACATAATGACAAAAATGGAAAATTGTGCACCTGACCTGATGTAATGAGTTTCAGTCAAAGCACAGATGCACTAAAAATATTATATGAAATTACCTTTGGTCTATACGTATAAATTATACATGAAGCAATAATCAATCTCATATTTAGACTTAGGGCCCATCCACAGGATATCTCATTTAAGCATATGTAAATATTCCAAAATCTGAAACCGTCTGAAATCTGAAACACTTCTGGTCCCAAGCATTGTGAATAAGGAATACGCAACCTATACCATATTTACTTCACTTATGTGATCTAAGTGCTTAGAATGGAGAGGACTTAAATATTTCTTGGATGAATGAACATGTTGAGTGCTTTATATGTGCCAAGAATTGTTCTAAGAATTGTACTTCTTTCATTTCATTTATCTTTACAACATTCCACCGAGGCAGGAATATATTATAGATGAAGATACTGATCCTCAGAGAAACTAAGCAGTTTTCCCTAAGTGATGAAAAGTCATTAAGTGGCAAGACTTGGTTTAGGAGTATGATTCAGAGTACCATACCTACATATATACTTTTTTAAAGTTGTGTATTTATGTCATAAAAATATTTTAACACTGTTTATAGTAAGTTATTAACCATGGTTAAATGTCACACAAGTTGTGGGATTATAATTTTTTTCCTTTTTAAAAACTTACATATCTTTGGGGTTTTTTTGGTACTAGGGATTGAACTCAGGGGCACTCGACCACTGGGCCACATCCCCAGCCCTTTTTATTTTTTCTATTTTATTAGAGACAGGGTCTCACTGAGTTGCTAAGTGCCTCGCCATTGCTGAGGCTGGCTTTGAACTCTTGATACTCCTGCCTCAGCCTCCCAAGTGCTGGGATTACAGGCATGCGCCACCGCGCGCGGCCAAAACTTATATATCTTCATGTTTCCAAAATGAACACAATTTTTAAAAATAAAATATCTGCAATGAAAATGCTTTTTTTTTTTTTTTGGTTGCTTTTACTTGTCACCATCTCCATTGACAAAAAGGCTTTTATGGCATTTTACTTCCTGTAAGTAATGAATCATTCCCTTTGTCCTACTATCTTAAAACCCTGTCCCACATCTACTGTTTGTTCTTATTCTTCTTTTATAGTAATAATTATTTCAATGTTGTTTTTTCCAACTTGAATAAGTTGAAGACTATATTTTATTCATTTTTTTATATTTTTGGAGTTATACAGTACCTAGAGCACCAGACGTATATACAAAGAGTAATCTAACGAAACTAGAATCTTAAAATTATAAAAGTCAGCTTGTCTTTCCATTTTTCTTTGCCTCTCTTCTTGTGCAGTGGAGATGTGTGTTTGTTGCTGGGCTCTGCCATGGCAGAGTCAGTCTCCACTGCCCTTTATCTCCTACTGTTAAGAGCAGTATCCACTAAGTGTAAAAAATCAAAACAAAGCACTTTCCCATCTCCCCAGTGGAGTGAGAGCAGTGAAGCCCAAATAATGCTTAGTTACCAAAAGCCCCGCCAGGTGGCTAATCGAAAGGGTATTGATTTTAGCTAGTAAATAGCCCTTAATATAGTTGGAACCTGGGTTGAATATGCAGCCTGGTAATTAGCTAATAAAACAAACAAGGGCTGGAGAGAAGGTGGTGCAGTTGGATAAGCAGCAGCCTGTCATCCAGGAAGCTTGCCTAGGTCTAATACCTTCTCACACGAAGGGCTTACCTTCAGGACTCCATGCCTAGTGTTTTCAGCCATTAAATAAGGAAAAAAAACTATAAACCAATCATAGGGTGTGAGATATAACTAAAAGCAGTTGTAAATGTTTTGCAAATATTACATGTACTAGAAATGCTTCCTGAAGACACAGATGTTGTGACTTAATAATCTTAAGTGGGAAAGTTTAATAACTATTTTAGATCATTAGGATAATGGTTAGTGCCCCAGGATAATTATTAAACAATTTTCAATTTGTTAAATCATCTGATTCAGACAAATCCATAACCTGAATTGTTCTCATATTATCCTGCAACTGCTCAATGACACAGAAAAGTGGCAGAGGCCAGTTGCGGGGAGAAAGAGAGAGAGTTATCCAGATTATCACTTTGAGAAAGGAAGAAAATCAGGAATGGAGGTTCAGAGAGTTGAAGCATAAGGAAATGGATTAAGGCAAAAAAAAAAAAAAAAATCTAAAACTAAATCAGAGATGGAAAGTTGAAGCCTAGGGTTAAGCTTCAGCATCTAAATTAAATGTATTTTATCAGAACTGCACAGGGGTTTTAGTTGTTGTTGTTGTTGTTTTTTATTTAAATTTTTTAGATTTGGCTGCTAATTTTTTCTTAAAGCCAAATAATTGCTTTATGAGAAAACTCTGGATTTCCAGTTTACTTTGAAAATTCAGAGTATTTAAGAACATTGGGCCTAATTGTCCCATGACAACAATGGACAAGAGTTTTGTAGAGGCTGCCCCTTAATTTATGCTATTTTTTTTTTTTTTTTTTTTTTTTTTTTTTTTTTTTTTTTGTGTACTGGGGATTGAACTCAGGGGCACTTGACCACTGGGTCACATCCCCAGCCCTTTTTTGCATTTTATTTAGAGACAGGGTCTTACTGAGTTGCTAAGTGCCTCACCATTGCTGAGGCTGGCTTTGAACTCACAATCCTCTTGCCTCAGCCTCCCAAAGTGCTGGGATTACAGGCATGTGCCACTGTGCCCGGCTATGCTAAAATTTTGATTAAGAAAATCTTAAATCTTACTAAACTTGGAAAGAAAAATAAATGTATGTTAATCTAACTCTAGCAACAATTGCTAACATTTTGCCATATTTCTTACAAGATTAAATGCCTGTATCTATACATTTATACTTTTGCTGAACCATATTAAAGTGGAGAGGTTACTTGATCCCTAAAGCTAAGGCCAATTTCCTATATAATTGAAATATTATTATCACATTGAAAAAAATCAATTGTACTTCCCTAATGTCAGTTTTACTCAGTTTATATTCAAATTATCATATCCTTGCTGTAATACTCCTTTTTTTCATTACTATAATGAAACACTTGAGGCAGGCAAACTTTGAAAAGAAAAGATGTTTATTTAGCTCATATTTTAGTTGCTGAAAGTCCAAACAACAAGTGCAGGCTCTGGTGAGGGCCTCCCCTTAACTATGTCACCTCATTGTGGATAGAAATGTGGGAATGTGGGAGGAAATGATTATATCTCAAAACAGGAAGCCAGAGAGATTGAGTGGGGTCAGACTTAGGCTTCTGTAACAAGGCTTTCTCCAGGGTTCCTGGAGAATACCTTAATCCCTTCAGAAGTCATGTATCTAATTGAGCTAAGACACAGTAGGTCCCACCTCTTAAAGGGTCACATTCCCTCCCAGTGCTGCCGCCCTGGGGTACAAGCTCACAACAGGAAAACCTTGGAGGACAAAACACATTCAAGTCATAGCATTCCCCAACATGTCTTTTATTTTCTTTTCAAGCTGGGATTCAATTAAAACAATTGTAACCAGTTATGTCATGTATGTCACTTTTGTTCTAGATCAGCAACACTCCCCCCCACCCCGCCCCCGCTTTTTATTTTTCTGTAACATTGTCTTGTCAAAGGGAAGGAGTCAGTTGTCTTGTGGACTGAAACCGAAATCTAAAGACTCAATTAATCCAGGTCTAATATCATGGCAAAAACATTCAGTAGCGATGTTGGGACTTCACACCATATTAACAGGAGGCACATAATGTTGGTTGTCCCAGCTAGCTGGTCCCCCTCAGTTTGATCTCTAGGTGAAGGTAGCGGGCCAACCCTGTCGAAAGTGGCATGTTTTCCCAATTTTCTACAGACCCCACCACTCCTTATTTTTTTTCCGACTTGCTTAACAAACTCATTTTATCCCACTCTGGAGGCATGTGTGAACCTTGAGTTGTAGTAGATGCTTCACTGTGGGGTGAGTAATGAAAGTATATGTCCGTGAGCAGAATTACAGTGCCCGGTGCATATGTACACTCAGCAAATACCCACTGAATGACTGGGGTTAGAAACACCTGAAAGGAAGTAGTGTGTGAGGAGAATTTGGTAATTCATGTTAGTCTTGTATCCTTCCACGTGTGGAGCAGAGTATACAGCTCCAAGGATTGGTTTCTTATTTGAACTGGACAGAAATATGTAGTCCCAAAGGAGAAATTAGAACAAGGAGGTAAAAATGTGATTAAAATTTTGCAAAGCCAAGGGTTTTCATCATGCAGGCCTTATATCTATGAAGGACCCTCTGCAGACTGGGTTTTTCACAGGCAGATATTGAGACAGGGGATGACATGCAGGTTACTAATTAGGGTTAATACTTATGCAAGAAAGAGGGCAGAAATGGGATTGGGCAGAGGGAGAAGTAGGATTGTGATGGAGTTCCAAAAAAAGCCTTGATCAACCCCTGAGGGAGTTTTAGAATATACACCTGCCATCAGAGTTATTTCCCAATTGTCTAGCTCAATCTTCATACCCTGGCCTTATTCTATCACAGGATGAGGACTGGCCCAGCAAATGAGTGACTATGAATGAGGAAGCTCTCTGCAGTCTAGGCAAATTCTGAAGGAGTTGGCTGAAGATACTTCTAGCAGGTGAAGAATAAGTCCTGTGTGAAGGACGATTGGAGTGTACAGCAATCTGTATACTACATACAATACATTTAAGTTTTTGTTTTAATATCTATATGAGGGTATTGGGATAGCTGTTGAAGTATTCCTTCTGATAAGGATCTGCTAATTGTCAACATTCAAATTATACTATAATTTTTTTCAACCTTGTTTTATCATGTCTTTACTTACTAGGAAGCTCAAAATTTATAAAATAAACTGGTCCAGGAATTGGGAGTGCAATGGTAGGGCTGTTGCCTCACCTGGGTTCAATTCCTAGCAACACACAGATACGCACACACACACACAGCCCAGGCATCTTTCAAATTTTACAAGATTGGTGTTGCTTGGATGTCCCTCAGGGTAGAAAATTGATCCATTTGCATGGTTGTAAATTGCTTTGTTATTCTGAATATAAAACACACTAAAAATGTCAGTGAAGTATAAAAGACCTAGCTCTAGAATGGATGATCAGAATCACTGCCAAAGGGAAACAAATAGAGGTAGCTGTATTAGTTTCCTATTGCTGCTATAACAAAATTGATACAAACTTAGTGGTATAAACAATAACAATTTATTGAATTCTGAAGGCCAGAAGTCCAAAATCAGTATCACTGGGCTGAAATCAAGGGGTTGGCAGGGCTGCACTCCCCTTGGGGTCCTAAGGGAGGATCTATTTTGTGTTTCTGTTTGTTTCTAGTGTTCTGGAGGATCTATTTTGTGTTTGTTTGTTTTCTAGTGGCTTCTGGCATTTTCTGATTGTGTTTGCATTTCTCTAATCTCTGCATCCATGTTCACACTGTCTTTTACTCTTCTGTCTATATGGAATGGAGATATTTGCAATCTCCCTAATACTTTTGAACTCAGGGGCACTCGACCAATGGGCCACATCCCCAGCCCTTTTTTGTATTTTATTTAGAGACAGGGTCTCACTGAGTTGCTAAGTTCCTCGCCATTGCTGAGGCTGGCTTTGAACTCGCAATCCTCCTGCCTCAGCCTCCCAAAGTGCTGGGATTACAGGCGTGCGCCACCGCGCCCGGCTATCCTTAATACTTTTTAAAGAATACACATGACTGTATTCAGGGCCCACACTGAAATTTCAGGATAATCTTTCCATCTCAAGATACTTAATCACATCTGCAAAATCCATTTTCCCCCATGTAAGTTAACATTGCTAGGTTCCAGGATTTAGGATATGACTATCTTTTGGGAGGCCATTATTCAGTCTATTACACTGTAGTTTTTAAGTCTTTGATTTAACTTTTATTAGTCTGTGCTTTCTCCTGACACAAGACTAGGAACAAAAATTGTGTTTAGGGAAAAAGTACAATTTTAATCTGCATTACTTTCAGACCCACTTTAGGAAGGCCTTTGGGAGGGCAGGACTTTTGTTCCATTTCAAAATTATAAGAGAATCAGGTTGATAGTGAAGAGCACATGCTCAAGAAAAATTGTCTTGCTCTACATTTGGTTATCAAAATATTTTTAGAACACACGTTACTCTAAATTTGCCAGAAAAAAAATTTTGGATGCCATGACACCAATTTCTAGCTTCTTATGACATGTCAAATCATTTCAATTCTCAGGAACTTGGACAGGGTTAAAAGGTAAACACAAAATGAGTAGAATTATTTATTTTCAGCGTGGTCTAGTGAATTTTAAGATAGATTTTTTCTATTACATTTTTAAAATTTCTCCTTAACAGATGTCACATTGAGCCATTCACTTCTGTTTTATACCTTCCTATAGAGTTCTTTCAAAAATGAACTGCAGTTTGTAACCCAAGGAAAACAGAAGAAAGATTCTGTACTGTTCTTCTTTAGGCTTTGTGTGATGATTTTGCTGATAGAGGGGGCATGAAGGAGATTTAGTTTTGAGGCTAAAGTGTTTGCTGAGGAAACAGCTCCTGCTACCACTGGCCTCTTCTCTCTGGGTGTAAAAGACTTCTTCTTGGCCTGGCAGAAACTAGGTTAATATATAGTTCAAGGCTGCTGAATTAAGAAACAACATCCTCATTGTAAAGTTGATCATTGTATAGAGATAAATATTGTACAGTTTTGTTTTGTTCTATTTTTGCTGTTTACATTCATTGATTATTTTAAATGTTCTTGTAACATTAAAGTTGGTGGTCAAGTTTATTTTAAGCATTTACTGCTGAGATTTAAACCATCTCCAAGTTACATAATGGCTACTCCAATGCAGAACTAAGCAAAGATCCAGTTTCTTGGGCTGTTTTTTCCTGGGCTCAGTTACCTCTTACATAGGGATGATAACAAACTTTCTTCTGAATCCAATTCTCCATTTCAGCTCCCACATCAGAACCTAATACTTATTCATGTTCTCTGCATGGGTTTCTTAGGACATTTCTGCTTACCCACAACCTTCCTGTTGCTGCTAAATAGGAGGCTATGTGCCAGAGACAATATGTTTGAGTTTACACCACCAACATTTGCAAAAGCTTGTTTTCATTGCTGTCCTGTCCTAGGAAAAAGTGGGTGACGGTCTAGGAAAGAAGTACAGATTTCTTTTACCCTCAAGACATTTAAATCTGAGTTTCTCTGTGCCACTTTATATTGATGCTTCAAACGTTTATTTTAAGAATACTTTCCCAGATTCTTATAAACCAGGAATAAAACTTAAAGTACCCATTTAAAATATATTTAGTATTTTTATTTCATCTTTTCAAGGATCATATATTTTCACTTCTTTCCTGATCTTAACTCTGAGAATCACTGACATGGGAAGATTTTCTGTTAGATATTTTTAGCTGTCTATAACTCTGCTATTAAGAATTTACAGAGTAAGGGCTGCAGATGTAGCACAGTGGTAGTGTACTTGCTTAGCAAGTGTGAAGTGCTTGTTCAATTCCCAGTGTCCCCAAAACAAAATAAACAAAAAGAAATTCATGTAATGAATTGGTGGAGACCTACTGTATTTAGTCCTTGGTTAGCTTCTTAGTGTTTGGAACTATTGTTAACAATGGATAAGATTATAAGTATATTTAGTACTTCTTAATTTCTGCAAACTACTTAAAATGCACCAAACTTAAAGAACAAAATAGAAAAGAAAGTGAACATTTAAAGCTCAGAATAAAGTGTCTTGGCAGATATTAGACCAAGAACCAGAATGTACATGGTTTAGGGAAGGGAACTGACTTTGGTTATACTTTTATTGACAACCTATATACCAGGTATTTTACACATATTATCCCTTTCAATTTTAGTTTGGCTTTTTGCTAGATATGTTGACTTGGGCATATTATGTGTAGTTTTGTACCTCAGTTTCCCTATTTTTTCAAAACCAAGCCAACTCCCCCCCCCCCCCCCCCCGCCCGCCACAAAAAAAAAAAAAATAACCCTTACATATCTTGTTAGGATACGTAACCTGACACAAGGTAAACACTTTGTGAATGGTTACTACTACCATCCCTCATTGATGAGGATACTGAGGTTCTGGGAGGACAGAGAACCAGATCGTGGTTGGTGAATGAATAAGAGGATGCACGCGAAGCTCATACAATGGTCTTGATAACAAGCAGTTTCTTTTTGTAGTATTGGGTCTATGTTTAGCTAATCTTGTAATCTTAGATCTAAGCCTTGGTTTCACCATTTGTAACATAAAAGTGTTACAAACACTTGTCTTTTCATCTTCGTGTGTGTGTGTGTGTGTGTGTGTGTGTGTGTGTGTGTCTGTCTGTCTGAGAATAGAAACCAGGGACATTTGAGCTATATCCACTAATAACATTTATAGTCCCTTTCCCTTCTAATATTATATATTTTTTTTATTATGATCTTCAGTGATGAGTGAATTTATTTGACTTTGGGGAAATTCTGCATATCTTTCGAAATGATATGGGATTAAAATATTTGACAGCAGGTCTGTGGTAAATGGATAATAAAAGGGCATGGTAGAATCATCAATGAAACTGAGATAAAGCCTGACCGATCCCTTTAGTTTTATTTATTTTTGGTTACTTGCCTTTAGTTGAATTTAAAAAAAATCACTAGTTTTAGAGGTCATGCGGCTAAACAATATATTACTAGTTTCCCACTAGCTTTAAACCCTCTGATATATAGGTCATGATGATAATGGTTGCCTAGGTTACTTTTCAGGGACATGAAGCCGCTTTTGTTGAAATCTCTGACTTCACTTATGCCTGCATAGGTGTCTGAAGGGTGGTGACTTTTGACCTCAGAAGACTGAAAAGCCCATCCTAATGCCCACGTTTTCTGAACATGCATCCCATGAAGACCCATGAGTTTTTTGTTTTTGCCTGTTTTGGTTTACAGAATTTATATAGTATTTAGAGAGATGAAGCAGAGTTCTCAACACACAGTTTGTACAAAAGTGAAGATTCTAAGCAGGCATTGAGAACATAGAATGACTTTTTGGGAAATAAATACCCTGAAAATAGCCATTCTAAATATATAAATAAATTCATTATATCTTTGTTGAGCATCTATTAATTATCATGCCCTGGGAAAAGAACTGAAGAATTCCGTAAAACATGGAAGTTTCTGTCTTCAATGCACTAAAGATTCTGAGAGGAAAAAACCCAACCAAACAAAAAATTATATAATGTAATGAGAGCAACGTGAAAAGATATCCATTACAAGAGATATATAGACCTATAAGGAATAACTTTACATGAGGAAATACACATTTTTGAACTAATCTACCCTAAACACATAGAAGACTCAAGAAGTTTATGTAAGCACGAACCATTGATTACTTCACCTCCAATCACCTTTTCCCATGCTTCAGGCCACCTGTCTTTTCATCCTCCTCTGTGTGTGTGTGTGTGTGTGTGTGTGTGTGTGTGTGTGTCTGAGAATAGAAACCAGGGACATCTGAACTATGTCCACTATCCACTGAGCTACATTCCTAGCACTTCTTTTATTCTTTTTAATTTTTTAAATTTTGGGACAGGATCTTGCTAAATTGCTGAGGAGGGCCTTGAATTTGTGATCTCCTACCTTAATCTCCCCAGTTTCTAGGATTATGGGCATTTGCCACTACACCCAGCCGTCCTGCTTCTTTATGTCAGACATTTCCCCAAACACTTGGAGAGGTAGATTTGAATGTTGGGTCTCCCCCTTCCATGGTCAGCCACCTCATGAAGAAACTCTTTTGCAAAACTTGATTTTTCAGAGATTGACATACTGCAATGTGGACAAAACAGGCCTGGTTCAGTAACATCAGTGGTTTCCTCTGTGTTTGGCAAGTTTCACCTGCAGCAGCTGGGTTTCAGATGTCTTTGTAGCAGGTGGCCAATACTTCAGGCTTGGGAAAGGAAGAACTTCTTGCTCATTTTGTTATGCTGTAGTATAAGCAATGACTTAAATTCACTTGAAAGTACTACAAAGATGAGATAAGTGAATGGTGGGCAATGAGGCTTTGGTAAGACAGGAGGAATGAAAAGAAGAAAACTTAAGGTTTTGTAGTCATGTGGAGGTGAAAACCCATGACTGTCCTGAATTTTTCTTGGGCACCTAAGAAAAGAGTTAGGTGGCACCAAAGTTATCTGATACTGGCAATCTGAAAAACAGTAAACATAGTTTCTTTCCAAGTGCTTAGTCATGCTTATGATGGCAAGGAGAAGTACTTGAGACTCTTAACTTCCCTGAAGTCTTGGTCTTCAAGATTGTTCCTGCTGAAATAATTAATTCATGTTTCTGAATGTGGTTATGATCAATGTTTCCATCCCCTGCCCCTTGTTTTCTCTTTGTAATTTCTAAACCTGTTTTCATTTGGCTTGTTTTAATTCCATGAGTAAAAAGAAGCAGTAGTGTTTAGGGAGAAGTGTTTTTGTTTTAAATATTGTTTATGGAATAATAAGTCCAAAGAGCAATTTCTAAATTAACAATTATACCTCTCTTCCCTTCGAAATTATTTTAATAATGAAAAGAAATTGCTTAGACACATGGGAAATTGTGTTCCTGTTAGGTACTCCAATCGGTAACCAAACTCTTCCACTGGAATTCTTGTCACAATAAGGGCAAGACATAGGGGCAGAGACAAGAAGGCTGAAAGCTGCTTCATGTACTTATAAATGGTATCCTTAAAAATCTTTCAAAGCATTAAATATTAGGCTACAAGGAAAATGTGATTTTTATGTTTTATTCCAATTAGAAAAAAATTATGGACTAAATAGAGAATACTATTTTTATAAGTTTCTGTGGGATCTTAAAGCAGAATTATAAACCTCCACAATTTAAAATTATCTAGCATTTCATTTTTAAAACATTAACATATCTACGCTTTAAACAAATTATGCTCTGGAAAATTACTAGCCAGCGATATTTTTATCCAGTAAATGAAAGAATATCTTATATAACAATTTCCTATTTATTTTAGTTTATTCAAGGCAATAGCTGAGATGGGATGTGTATAAGGAGAGCAGGAAAATGCACAGCAGAGATGTGTAATTTTGAAAAAAAAAAAGTTTCACTGTCAGTTTCAGGCTGATCAGATTAACGTCCTTGTCTCTTCTCCTTTACTAGTTCTCCATACACATCTTTTTTCTTCTGTGGTCTTCTGGATTCCCACTGGATGTCTACCCACCTTCTGCTTTCCTTTGTTTCTTCAGGCCCTTTCTTTGGCAAGTAAAATTGTGTTCAATGCTTTTAACTCTACATCCTCCCATATCCAAATCAGACTGAGGTCTGACAGATGGCCATGGGTTATTGATGACAAGATCCCTGTGGGCTTTGTAGCTAGCAAGGTGATGAGGACTTGTGGGACAGCAGACATAGGAGGGCCTGGAACCAATAATTCACATAAGCATTCATTTCAATCAGTAAACACTTAAAACTTCTACTATAGGAACTGTGCTAGGCACCATAGTAAAAAGTGGTATAAGAGATGGTCTCCATTTTCCAAGCACTGAACTGTTCTGGGAGAATTAGTGGGAAAGAAATCCAGGACTGGCACCAGATTATTTCTTTGTTGAGTAACTTACTGAACTAGATAAAAGTTAGAGATTTTGAAAAAACAAATGTGAAAAGCACTGGTGTATTACATGGGTTCTCAACTTTGGCTGCCTACAGGAGCTTTTAAACAGTAGTTCTCAAATTTAGTGTGCAAGAGTATCTGGTTAAATCTGATCACTAAGCACGTCGCAGAGTTTATGAATCAGGTAGTCTGGAGTGAAACAGAGCATTTGCATTTCTATCAAGTTCTCAGGTGATGCTGATGCTGAGGGGTTCCAAGGCTATACTTTTGACAACCACTGTTTTTAATTATAAGGATTTTTCAGGTCTTGCCTTCAGACGCATCCAATGGGTGTAAATATGGAAATCTGGCATTGATCATTTTTAGTCCCTCAATTTTAATGTAGGTCTAAGACTGAGAACCAGTGTTCTACTGTATAGAGAATGGCTGACTTGCTGAAGTTGCTGAGTTTGGGACTCAATGAATCTACACATTCCTACGGGTCAATTGTAGGAATTCTGCTGTTTAAGCATCTTAATATTTGACTTAGTATTTGATTTAAAAAAGCAAGACAACAAAAACAACTCTGAGATTGTCGTTTAAACCAATTTGGCTGCCTTAGTTTGGATAGTCTTTCAGATTATGCCTGGGTACTTTCCAATGCCACCTTAACAACTCTCCCCTTTAGAACCCCATCAGAGCCTTCCTTGGACATGTCTAGACCTCAAAGTTCCAATAAGTGAGCTGGGCATGCTCAGTGGGCAGGGTCGGGTTTAGGGGGTGCAAGTGGGAAGCCTGTTTCTCAACTGCGGTGGCTTGCCTCCTCCCCCCAACCTGTACAAGGCAGGGCCCGAGGAGCCTGTGCTCAGCATCCCACCCCCTGGTGACTGGGCTTGGTCTTCTCTGCGGTTCCCCACGCTGACATTCAGGTAGGGGGTCGGGAGGCCTGGCGCGCCTCCAGTGCGCGCGGCTGGGGGCAGCCCGGGTGAGGGTTTTGGGCTCTTACGGCGGGGGGTCCCAGGGGTCCGCCCGCCTCCTAGACGCGTTTCTAGGCCCTGGGAAGCCTGCCTACCGGAGTAGGGGAAGCCAAATCTGGGGGCGGGCGACGAGAAATCAGGTAAGCCAGCTCTGCCGGCCTGCGTGTCTCCCCTCTCTCGGGCAGAAGGCGTGGGTGGCCCGCGTCGGGAGGGGGGGACAGGAAACCCGACACCTCCACCGGCTTCCCCGGCCTAGCTCAGCCCTGGCTTTCCCGTCTGCCAGCCAGCTGGCAAGGCGGGGCGGGGAGGCTGGAGTTCCGTACGGCCAAGGCGCAAAACAGGAACCGCAGCTTGGGGCGAGGGCTATCACGTCCGCTGCGGCGCGGTCCTAGCCAGCGGGACTGGTGTCCCCGTGTCCCCGTGTAGTCGTATTCATTGGGTAGGAGAGACCTCGTTCGCTCGCCCCCCGTTAGTTCGCCACGTAACCCCCAACCCCGGCCCGGGTTCCCATCTCCACTTCCGCGTTTCCGCGCTGGGCCGGAGGAGCCTGGGCCCTAGGTACCCGCCAGGATGCGGCGGCCCAGCCTCCGGGGTCAGCCCTTGGCGAGGGAGGCGGCGCAGGAGGGGGAGGAGGAAGTTGCCCGGGAGGCGGGGGCCTGCAGTGCAGGGCGCGTCGGGTTACACTCGCCCAGCCTGACCCGAGTGACATCCCCGCGCGCCTCGGTGCGAGCTCAGGGCCGAGCCTCAGATTCTGGGGGGGAGGCTGACTCCGCCCTGGCTGGAGGAACTAGGTGCTCCTGCCTGCTGTCCCCTCGCGTGTGAGGACTAATCTCAGGTGTGTGTTTCCTGGGCGATCCCCCTCCAGGTCCCCGGGGCTCTAGGGGGGAGTGGTCCTTTCTGATCCCGGCGATTCTTGTGGGGCTCTGGCATTGCCGTAGGTGGTGGTGGCGGGAAACTGAAGAAAGCTTCAGAATTTCTTTCCATCCACGGAAGACTCGTTCTTACTTGGGGTTGAACTGTTTACGTTTTGGAGGGGACTAGGGTTAAATCATTTGTAACACTTAGAAAAGTGGTAGGGTTTTTCAGAGGGCGGGGTTTTGTATCGCTGTGAAAGTATATGCAAACTTTTAGCATGTGAACGTGGCTAGTCTGATGAGGATTGTGGCTTCTTTCTGAGGCAAGGGTGGGAACCGTTCTGGAAGGGGGCTGAAGCTTCTTTGAGAAACTCAGCTTGCCGGGGTGTGACCTACACTGTTGAACTTAAAACAGCCTCCACTCCCCACGTAGTAACTTCTATCAACAAAAATAGATTTGCAAAGTGCTTTGGCTAGAAGGTGCATCTGGGTGAATGAAGTGCTGCTTCTCCAGATGGTCTTTAGACCGTCTTCCACCTTGTTGATAGGAGCATTCACTCCGGGAACAGCCTTCCTCAAGAGTTCCAGAGTAATTTACAAACACATATTCTCACCAAGTCTCAGTGACAGGGACAACCCAAATTACACAACACATTATAAATATCATAGGAGGCAGCTATAGAAATAGCTAACAGCTAATTTAGTCAACTTGTATAAATAGGTGAGGGAAGGAAGTTGGTAAGTTAGACTGAGTTTTTATTGCTTAAAACTGTTAATATTTTACATATATTCCAAGTTTAAGAGATCTGATGTTTCTTTTTTTGGAGTGTCGGGGGTAATGGTAAGCCTCACACTGGGACCAAGCACTTTGTCCTAACTACTGACTCTTCCAAGTCTCTAAGTCCCACAGTTCTTGGTGGCCATCATATGAGAACTGGATGTCATTGCCCAAGGGATACCATGTGCAGCCTGCGGAACCTTGCTGATGTGGATCTTGAAATCTAGTGTTTCTCACAGGGACATTATGTCAAGTTATAATACTTCCTTGATTTTAGCAATGTATCTCTTTCAGAATAATGTAGCAATACCTAGTGAACAATAGATAAGGATGAGATTTTTGTTTTGAGAATCGACATTGTTAGAGCTATGCACTTTGATAGCTCTGTCACTTTTTTTATAAAGAATTAAAAAATTTTTTTTCAGTCTTAGATGAACACAATACCTTTATTTTTATTTGTTTCTATTTTATGTGGCACTGGGATAGAACTCAGTGCCTCATGCATGTTAGGCAAGTGTTCCACCATTGAGCAACAACCCCATCCCCTAAAGAATTTTTAAAAAGAACAAATGAAATATACATTTTTTAAAATTGATGCAGTATAGTTATACTAAGCAGAATTGAAGCTCTCCCCTAATCCTCCTTTTAATTTATTAAAGATAAAGTTGCTTGGCTGGTCTATGATTTAAAAGAGGATCACAAATATACCAATTGTCAGTAGGTTTAATTCCCTCCCCGTTTAATTTTTGGAATTGTTTAATATCATTTATAGCTTTTAAAAAGATTTGATTATCATTGTGCATAAATTTACATTGGCAAACTATAATAACTCTGAATTATCCGTTTGGTTATTTTTTTTCCTGTGTTTCATCTCCAGCATGGAAGTTCTTTGAGAGTAGGGCTTGGTCTGTCTTGTACACTTGCAGATCTCTGTTTATTATGGTGACTACCTTGTAATAAGCACTTAATAAATATTTCTTTAATGACTAAACTGCAACAAAGTAGCTGAGTCTAAAAAACTGAAGATTTTGGCTTTAGGCAGCCGAATTAAATTCACTAAGCCTCAGTTGTGTCATTGGCAAACTAGGGATAATAATATATAATACGTGTAAAATTGTTAGTGATGTATCAGGCAGGCAGTAAACTTCAAAATACTAGAAGGCAGTAAACTGCTTTCCTCCTTATGTTTTCTTTTTATTTTCAAAAAGGAAAATTTGATCCTCAGCATTGAAAAAAAAAAAAAAGGCCCCCCAAAATATGGTTAGCTCAACAAGTGTCAGCTCTTATGTGTTGTCCATGAATTATCCAGTCTTCCTTTCCTTTAATATGTGTATGTGTCTTGGGGTAGTGGGAAAGTGGAGGTAGTCTAGTTGCAGTTTTGCTTATTAGAAAAGGGGACAATTTTGAGATCATTATTCTTCTCTTTATTTTGGGAATATGTTGATACTTTCCAGTAGGTTTCCCAAAACTTGATTCTACTTTCAATACTTGGACTCACAGGATTGTCCTAAGTATAGAAATAA
This sequence comes from Tamias sibiricus, assembly GCA_025594165.1. Taxonomy (NCBI): domain Eukaryota; kingdom Metazoa; phylum Chordata; class Mammalia; order Rodentia; family Sciuridae; genus Tamias; species Tamias sibiricus. Next base: position 135,911,122 of record CM046660.1, on the reverse strand, counting down.
TGCTTCAGAAAGAGCACTACATATCACGTTTAGGTTACACTTGTCTTCTTAAGTATTCTGTAGTCTTGTGCAGCATCATGGAGGAATAAATACTAGATTAAAGAGTATAGTTATACTCTTTTTGAGAAGCTTAGAGTTTTTAACAATACAGAACATATATAGTCATGTGCTGTACATCTTTGTTTTGGTCAAAAATGGACCACATACCTGATGGACCCAAAGATTATATCACCTAGTGAGGGTGAAGTTATCTTAGTTTGTGTAAGTACCCTCTGTGATGTTCCCATAATAATGAAGTCACCTAATGAGGGATTTCTCAGAATGGATACCTTACTCCATGTCACTGAGGCTATAAAATAATTGGGACCCACATAGCATCTTGCTTAGTCATATATCCAGTGGCAGAATGTCGGCTCTAACTGTTGTGGTTATAGAAGGGTTCAGAGGTTAACATAGGCTCAGCTCGTTGTGGGAGTCAGCTTCATGTTGTAGAGAATAGCATGTCAATAATAGAGAAAGCTAGAGTTGCCTGAAGATTACAGCAAAGAATGCCTGCTATTTTGTATTTTGGTGTTTTAAAAAGCCAACACAACCATGTGCTGTCAAAAACTTTCTGTGGAAAAATTACAGGAGAAAACTACGTGCATGAATACTATACTTTTCTCTCTACTTCTGATGTTTAAAGCCCAGGATGATTAGTGTTAAATATCGTGATACTTTATTCTTGTCACTTTTAACACATTTGCTTAAAAACGTGTCAGGTGGCCTGCCTTCTACTCTATCCAGTTGTGACAATGGGATATGTTTTCCATATGAAGTATTGGGGGAAACTACTCCCTGATAGCTTAGTTGGGACCTTTCCCACTCACAAGTAGCTACTTTCACAATTGTTATTTGGGGAGGTAGGGAAAGAGTGAACATAACTAAGACAGCATTATCAAAATAGGGTGTAGTTGCTCATCAAATGCTTAATTTTATCATGTCTTGTCACCTTTGAGATAAGAGAAACCTTGGAATTGGGGAAGAAGAAACTAACAAAGAATGTACTTTAGTTTTTCTAGTTTTAGAGTTGTTGACATGATGGGTAAACGAAATGTGTGAAGAAAAGATGATCAGATTCAACTGCAAGTGAGAAAGACAAGGGACAAAGTGGCTGCAAGCCAGGAAATCTCTGACAATTTTAGAATAGACCTCTTCCTGTAATATATGACCAGAAATTGATCTTGGAATCACTGAAGAAAAAAGAAGAAAGAAAGAAATGACGATGTTTTGAATACCTGAGGATGTTTAGATAATGATTGTGGTCAGTGTTTGTCCAGAATTCTGATTTGTGTCCTGAATATGACCATAGTTTTGTTTTGTTTTCCAGGATTTTTATCTTTTGTTGGAAGTTCTTATTTGCTTGGCTTGTTTTCCAGGATTTTTATCTTTTGTTGGAAGTTCTTATTCCTTGTTTGGTCTTGTATATCATATCTGTGCTCTTTTTTTTTTTTTTTTTTTTTTTTTTTTTTTTTGTGTGGTACCAGGGATTGAACTCAAGGGCACTCAACCACTGGGCCACATCCCCAACCCTTTTTTGTATTTTCTTTAGTTGCTAAGTGCCTCACCATTGCTGAGGCTGGCTTTGAACTCGTGATCCTCCTGCCTCAGGCTCCCAAGTGCTGGGATTACAGGCGTGTGCCACGGGGCCCAGCCATATCTGTGCTTTTGTTTCCCCATTTTTTCGATTGAGAATTTGGTATTGGTTCTTACAAAATCAGAGTTCTTTTTGGTGCAGTAAACCATAGTTTCTGATTTTAAATAGGTCAAGCTTGGGTTCTATTCGTTCATCAACATTTATGGGAAGAATCATTTAACAGGGATGTCTCCTCTTCAACTAAAAATTTATTGTCACTTATTGTGATATCATTAGAAATATATCCTCATCCTGTTCCTGACACAAGAACTTCCAAGACCCTTGGAATTTCTGGAGTGATCCAGTGTCTTTTTGCATGTTAATGAGATTACTGGTGATTCTCTTGGGCTCCTAAATAGCTTCAGGGTGGGAGCTGGTTCCTCAAGGCACCAGTGATGTGATTAGGGTGTTGAAATTTCCAGCCCTACCCTTGACTTCTGGGAAGTAGAGGGATGCTGGAGATTGAGCTGATCGCTAATGACCTTCACAAAAATCTGAAAGTTCTGTGGTGTGGAAAGCTTGCAGGTTTGTGAATACATGGAAGTGCTGGGAGAATGTTATGTCCAGAGAGGGCATGAAGCACCACCCACTGCCCTTGTACTTACACTGTGTAACTCTCCATTTGGCTGCTTCTTTCTATCCTTTATACAATCTTTTATAATAAGCTGTAAAGGTAAATATTTCCCTGAGTTTTGTCAGCTGTTATAGCAAATAATTGAACCTGAGAAAGTTGTGGGAGCCTTCAATTTATGGTCAAGTTGGACAAAACTAAGGATAACCTGGGTACTCAAGACTTGTGACTTCTGTCTGAAATTGGGGGTAGCAGTTTTGTGGGCCTGAGTCCTTAATGGGGTATTCTGCCCTCACTTGAGCAGTTGATGTTAAAATTGAATTAAGTCACAGGGTACTAAGTTGGTGTACTCAGAGAATTGGAGAATTACTTGCTTTGGAAAATCCACACATATGGTGTTAAAAGTGTTGTGAATATAGGTGTAAGTTTTTTGAATATGTATTAACAATTTTATATATGTATTAATACAATTTGGGAGCATCTTTTAAAATATTCATGCAAAATGAAATTATGTGCTGTATTTTACTTTTCAATAGTGAAATACTGTTGCAATGTGGGTTCTTTTTGAACAATGGCCATTTAATTTAGATTTTTCAAGTTTTATGTTCTTCAAATAGCAATATGGCTTTTATAGCATCTCATATTTGATGTGCATATATATTTTTCTGTAAATTATATGTGCACATCATTTTAATATAGAGGGAAAACAAACTCCACAATCCGTAACAGAGAAACTATTTTATGAAAATGAGATTTTTTAGAAGACGCTAATATCCAGTGGGATGGAGGAGGATGACTTGGTGATGGTGAAGTGACCTGCTAAGAAAGTTTTATTATCTATGTCTGCTGGTGACTACTAAGGCCATGTGAAAACTTTAGATGTTTCTGACATACTAGAAGAAAAAAGTTATGTTCAAGGTGACCAGTTTTGGAAAAATTTGGTCATGATTTTATGCCATTATATAATTTCAATATAACACAACAAGCTTAAAAAATGTATTTCAAGATTGATGAAAGCAATACACTTCAGAGTACTAGCTTCCCCAAAGTTGTTTTTTCCCTTTTATTTAACCTGAATAAAGAAAGGATGTTTTGTTTTATTGTGTTAATGTCAAAGCTGCTTTGATCTCTGCTGCACCTTTCTGGGAGCTATTCTGCCCTGTGAAATCTAGTTCCAAGTATTTGTTTTGGAATTCAAGGACTTCTGTATGTCCCAGGGTTCTGCCCTTATCTTCTCTAGCATCCAGCCAAATAGGGCTAACTGGACTTCCCTAAATCTGCCTTATTTCTACAGCCACCCTATGCTAAATGCTCTTCCTTCTACTTTGCCTTTTGAAGGCCTGTTCCCTAGCTTCTAATTTCATGAGGGTTTTCATCCCTGCTGGGGTCAGAATTGTTTTATGCTCTCCCTAAACTCTTCAACTACTCTTTTGATGCCACTCACAAGTCTGTATACTCCTTTGTACTGTAATTACTTGAAAACATGCATCATTTCCTTTCTATGGAAGATCCTACAGAGCATAGGCTGTGTTCTATACATTTTTACAAACCTGATGCCTAACCCAAGCTCCTTGTGAATGAGATATACCTAGTAAATAGTCTTGAATGCATGATTCTATGCTAATTTAAACATTCTTTAATTTTTCAAGAAATTAGTGATAGGCATGGATTGGTTGTGATTGTCCTGCAGATGACACATAACAGATGTATTTGAAGATAATCAAATTAAACTGGGCCTCTAAGGTCTATTTATTTTTTGGCCTTCATTCATTTGGCAGTTTTAATATTTAAAGTATATTGGGAAGAGGAAAGGAAATTACTGCAGGTGAACCAATGTTATAAAAGCAATTCCAGAAGAAAGGTAGAGAAACCTACTTGGTGTCCATTTTTGTTGGGGCTTTTAGGGCTCATTTGCCAATTTCTCCCTTTTTCTCCACCTACCAACTAATCCAATCTGCTAAGAAAGGATTTGTATGATTAATTTATAATAAGGTGATTGATAAATTATCACCCTACTGAAACAAAGTTCTCTGAATTCTAAGGAAACAAAACCTTGGGGACCATTTGTGTATGCCAGGTTGAAGGAGACTTTGGGGAACAGCATTTACTTCTGAGCCTTCCTGAGGTTACATTATAGGCACTTCAGAGTGACTTTGGTGTCTTTGTACCTTCCAGTTTCCTAGTCTATAAAATGAGATGGCTGAACCAAATAAATTTAAAGTCCAAAAAAATCATGGACTGTTTTATTCTGGTCCTTCCTAAGAGGAAGCTCTTCTTGGCCAGTGGGTTCTATTCACCTCTGGACCCAGGTCTAACTTTTCTCTTCCTTCCTGGAGTTTGAGGTTCACTTTCTGTCAGCCTTCCCAGATGTGGCATACACACCCAAAGAATGCTGTGTTCCTTACGTCTGCCTTCTTATGTTCTCAGGATCCATCACAACAAGTATATTTTTGCTTTTTTAAAAATTAGGTTTACTAGTATTAACCCATTTCCCATCCTAGCTCATCATTAAGTAGCTGGGATATGTACTTAAAAAAAAAAAATATATATATATATTTTATTGATTTATAAAACTTTAAAATAAAAGGAACTTAGAGATTTAACCCAATAGTCTCCTTTTATTAATAATGATAAAAAATAATGATAATAATCATAAATAATGATCTATGGACCAATTGCCATTTTCTGGGCACTGTACTGAGCACTTTGCATTATTTCATTATTATACATTATTTTATTTATCAACAATGAGTCCCGTCATATCAATGAGCAAATGGTGGTCCAGAGAAGTTAAGTGACTCACTCTGTTATGACAGAAACTGCTTGAAAACTGTGTAAAGAAATAACAAAATGAAAGGATAATTCTATTCTCATGACTATTATGTATTTCCTGATTTTTGCTACTTTGGATTCTACTGTTCAACTTATTGAACAATTTAACATTTAAACAATTCCTAATACTTCACCATGGATGATGCTGAGTTTTTGAAACAGTTGAATATACAACATGGCATGCTTGCTTAAAATAATACTCCTTTTGATTTGACTTCTTGAAACCCTTGACATTGGTCAAAGCTTCTTAGTCTTAATGGACGTGGAAACAACCTGCAACCTGGTATCCTTCTTTTTCCACTCCTGGGTTTGTGAATGCTATGATGTTCCCTTAATGATGAGGTCACCTAATGAAAAAAAAATCATGCAGATTGTGGGTACATATAAATTCATGTTCTTTATCTTTAAACATGAGGCAGTTCTTTCACTGTTTTTTTTTTTTTTTTTTTTTTTTTTAATTACAAAGGAGATTTTTCCATTTCTTTCCATACTTTTCCCAAACTTGGAACATTTTCTTTGAGCCTTCTTCTCTACCCGTGCATTTATCAGAAGATGACTGTTAGTGGTTAGGGCAGACTAAACTGTTTCAGTAGAAAGAACTGAAAATAGATACAAGCTTAAATGCAAATTTATTTCTTGTTTAAGCCATAGTTTGGATTGGTGGATGGCTTTCCTGTCTTAACAATTGGGGTAGCCTGGATCCTTCTATTTTGTGACTTAGCTACTCCTTAGGGCTCTGTTTTCAACTGCATCCAGCTAGTTGAAGGTGAGAAGCATATCCACTTTTTAAACACATAATCTTGAAATTAATGTATACTGCTTATAGCTCTTTGCAGATTCTTTCCCTGGGTACTGGAGTTCCCAGACTCTGTCCTTAGTTCTCTGTTTTTCTCTCAGTTGATGATTCTGCACCAAGTCTCTCTATATCCCTGATTCTGGTGATTTCCCAAATCTACATCCCCAACCAGACTTAGAGATTCCTGAGCTCAGAGTCAGGGGACATTTTCACTTGCTGTCCCACAGTCTTGACAGGACCTTATCGTTTTCCCTCCTTACTTTAGCATTGAACAGCACAATAGTTTTTTCTCTTACCTCCTACATCATCCATTAATTTGTTGTTTATCAATTGCCTAATATATGCTGGTCATTTCCCCACAAATTAAGACTAGTGGTTTATAAAACAGCTACTGTTCTTGCTAGAGTTTTGATTATACTGGAAGCAAAAGAAGTAATTGTGATTAAATAAAAGAGAGACATGGTAGATACATGAGTTCGAGGAAAATAAACCTTAAACTTGGTGGGTAGAGTGAGATCTATTAGTTTCCTGTGGTTGCTGTTGCAAATTACCACAAAGTTGGTTGCTTAAGTCAACAGAAATTTATTTTCTCATGTTTCAGGAGACCAGAGATCTGAAGTCACTTTCACTGTTCCAAATCTTGTGTTACTGAGCTCTCTCCTGAGGCTCTAGGGCAGAATCCCTCACCTCTTCTAGCTTTGGTGAATTCTGATACTCACTGGCTTGTGGTTGTATCACTCCATTTCCACCACTATGGTCAAAATTCCTCTCCTGTTTTTCAAGTCACCATCTACCTCCCTCTTAAAAGATATCAAGTTATTGCATGCAAGGCCCACTTAGTAATGAAATATAGTCTCTCCATCTCAATGTCCTTGATGTAATCATGTTTGCAAATTCTTTTTTTTTTTTTTTTTGTCTAAATAAGGTAATACTAACAGGTTCTGGGGATAAGGATATGGATATCTTTTGGGTGCCATTATTGAATTTTATACAGTGTTCAAGAAACTTTTAAAAAGTTAGCAAGGACAAGGTTCTGTAAGTCTTTGTAATCCAAGATGAGATGTTTGGGTTTTGATTTTGGATGACAGAAGCCTTTGGAGGATCATGTGAAGGTGAGTGAAATGATGTGGTTTTGCTGTAAAACAGTGTCTCTTTTTTATTATAACTCTCTAAGAGGAAAATTACAATTAAAATTAATTAAAAACTTGAAGTGATTTTTCGTTAATATTGTAATATTCCTTAAATACTAAGATGAGTTTTTTTGTTTGTTTGTTTGTTTTTTGTTGTTGTATAGAGTTGAACTATGGAGGACCAGATGCTATTATACTATGTAATAATATTTTATCTGCCAAGAACCATTGTTGGTGGCATTGCTTCTATTGAGAATGCATGTTATCACAGATTTCTCTGGATCCTAAAAATGGACACGATTATGAGAGGTGGGGGTAAAAGATTAGAAGCAGAACTTCAGTTTGGGGTCTATTTTACTTGTTTAACTGAGAGTAATCATTATGTGGGAAGGCATTACGTTAAAAATGGAAAGCAGTAGATAGAATTAGGATTTTTTTTTTTTTTTTTTTACATAGGGTTATGTGAGTGTTCTCACTGTTAGATTAAAAATTTGGAGGGCCAGGTGTCTTGGAGCATACCTGTAATCTCAGCAGCTTGGGAGGCTGAGGCAGGAGGATCGTAAGTTCAAAGCCAGCCTCAGCAACTTAGCGAGGCCCTAAGCAACTTAGTGAGACACTGTCTCAAAATAAAAAAAAATTAAAAAGGGCTGGGGAATGTTGCTCGGTGGTTAAGCACCCCTGGTTTCAATCCTTGGTTATCCCTTAATAAATAAATAATAATTTGGAGGGAGGAAAGAAGAATCAAAATAAAGACTTTTATTTGTTACTTGAGCAACTGAGTCAATTACTGGGAAACGGAGAATTGGGAGAGAAGCAGACATAATGAGAGAAAGTGTTATGTTTTGGCAGTGTTAGTTTCAGGTGCTTATTAGAAAATTTTTTGAAGATGTCATACTACTGAATGAATTGAGTTTGGAGATTGTGAAAGGGATTTTATCTGAGGTTACACAGTTAGAAGTTATTTTCATGTAGGTTGAATTTGACACTGGAGGGAGTTTCCTATATAGAGAACATTGAGAAGGGGACTGTTGGAGAAAATACTATATATAAGAGAAGGAGCCGTGGCCAGTGAGTAGGAAGGAAAGCAGGAAAGTGTGAAGTGTCTGAAGCCAATAGTTCAGAACGTTTTAAAAAGGAGATGGTTCTGTTATGTCAGTGATGCAGATTGCGTTTGGTGAAATGAGGTCATTTGTGATTTGGGCAATCTGACATATAGTTTTGAGTGGACAGACTGAGACAAAAGCTTATTGGATTAAGTTGTAGAAGTGGAGACAACATATAAAACTCTTTCAAGAAGTTTTGTTGTGAAGGGAAGCAGAGAAATGGCATAATTCTTGGGTGGGGATATTGGTCAAGAGAGTGTTTGTTAGGAACCAAAGGATTTTAGAATGGATTTCTAGGCTGACAGAATGATTAAGAAGAGAAAAGAAACAGGAGAGAATGATGGATGCTTGTAGGAGTAAAATTCATAAAGAGTCAGAAAGGGAGGAGATTCAGGACACAAATGGAGGGGTTAGTCCTTATTATGAACAGGAACATTTTTATGTATATATGTATGTTTTTAGTTGTAGAGGACATAAAATAAAATTTATTTTATTTATTTTTATGTGGTGCTGAAGATCGAACCCAGTGCTTCACATGTGCTAGGCAAGCACTCTACCACTGAGCTACAATTCCAGCTCAGGAATGTTTATTTTTAATAATAGAAAGGACTGCAGAGAGAATGGGCACAGGAGCTATAAGATATAGTTTGAGTGGTGGGAAGTTGGAGGTTTTACCTGATTTCTTCTGTTTTCCTGGTGAAGTTGGGTGATGTTGAAATGTAGGGGGTGAAACAGGTTTGGGAAGAAGGATGTAAAATCTAACAGGATTGCTGGTTAATAGGGATTTCCCACTAAAGAACTGCATGCAGCCAGGAGTTTAACTTGAGACCAGTTGTGGTTGTCTGTTTTTCTCTAGGTATTATTTTAAGCTGTTTGGTTGAGGGTGTGGAAAAGACAGATATTTGGCTTAACCAGTTTGGGGATCTTTCAGGTAAGAGAGAATCAGGAAGAGAGAAGAAAGAGCATTAAAGGTATTTATAAGAGAGTAGAATGATAGATCATTGCCTAACCTGTCAGAGAGGGAGTGACTGAGAGTGCAACAAATGTTAGGGAATGGATTGAAGAACCAGGTAATCTAAGATATTGGAATGGAAATACTAGAGTAGAGTAGATGAGTTGAAAAAAGAGAAGGTGGCATTCACAGCATGGGGTGCTTGAAGCTGAAATCTCAAGCTGGTACAAACAATCATGATGCCCAAATCAGAGGTTATGATAATGACAGTAGGTGACTGAGGTAGGTTCAGGAATAGTTCATCAGAGCTGAAGAGGTTGAGGAATTGGAGTCTTCCTGTAAATAGAGACAATGGCAAGAATGAAGACAGAGATGAAACTGGAAAGGGAATAGCCAGGTGTGAATGTCATCAGTGAATGAGGGAACACCTAGTAGGTGGGTAGATGTCAGGAAGAAGGGGTAATGGGTAGTAAAGTCTAATGGCATGAACTTCAAAATGGGTAAGATTTTTGAAAGAGGTTAGAGGAAAAAATTGAAAAGTGAACTGGAGAGAAACTTAATCCACCTCCAGGTTGGAGAATTTTGGAGACAGGAACAGGGTTGTTACTAAAAGTTATTTCACAACTCAAATGAGAGGGGAACTCACAGGAACAGAACCCTTGGAGCCTTTTGCAAAGCTAGGCATTAACTCTTTAATCATTTGATCATAGGAAGGTATGACAAAGAGGCTAGTTATGAACTAGCTCAGATGATTTGATAATTTAGTTGCTGGTACAGCATCTTTATTTACATTGACTTTAGACTTAAAAGTGAGAATAAAAATACCACTCCCTTGGAGAGATGGTGGGCAAGCAGTGTTATAAGGGCTCAGCTTTCAAAATTCAAGCTCTTACCTTTCTCATCCTGTCAAAAGGAACATTGAGAGAAGACAAGGTAATTGAATTTGCTAGGCATAGATTTTGAGTTTGAGAGAGTGAAAAGGGAAGAGAAGGGTAGGAAAGTGAGAAATGGGTTGGGCTTCCGGTGGACCCAAGTAAAGAGGATTGTTGAGGAAGATGGGTTAGTCCAGGTGATGTCTTTGTTGATCCAAGATGCAAAGAAAAGACCACCAACTCCAATTTTAAATTAAAGCAAGCTTATATTGTATACGCACAAAGAGAGCTGGCCAGGGCTGCCCCTCCCAAACACTGGGCTTGGGGTCAGCCCCGCTCTCAGGGAAGACAAGGTTTTTATAGTTCAAAGAGTTACAAAAAATCTTGGGAACTTACAGCTAACAAGGTCAGACATGTGTAATTTGAAGCAAGTAGCAAACTAATATCTACATGGCATTGCATTCCAAGGAAAAGGGGAGTGTATTCAAACCCCATATCAAAAGTTTATGAGGCACCATTAGTTTGAGAGAGAGAGCTGTTATCTGGTCAAGGAAAGCCAGGCCTGAGTGAGCTCAAGGCCTGGGCATGAATGCCAGACAATAAGCTCAAGCCAAAAAAGAATCCTAGCATGTCATAGAAAACTGAAGTGGCCTTTTCATAACTTTTTGACAGGATGGCTCCCAGTCTTAAGATGGAATTAGGCTGGTTTATCAGTCTTGAGAGGGTCTGAGTGGGGACCACGTGGCAGGCAACTCTGGTTGACATGGCCAGAGGGGAGCAGAAGCTTTCTCAGAGTACCAGTGGCTTCAGGTCATCTCCTGAAGATTGGGCCAATTATAGGATAAAGGGCTTGTTGGGAGACTGCTCTTGGGTGGCTAGTAGCACCTAGGGCCTTTTCTCAGCCAGGAGAGTGGGTAACCCTTGGGGGAGTGGCCTTCTGTTTGGCATAAGCAAAGGACTGCTGCTTTGGGGGCAGCTATTTTAGCAGTCCTCCCTCCAAACAGTATTTAACTGTTCTCTCTTCCACTGTCACTAGCATTGACTTAGGACCCTTGGGAGTTTGCGTCTGGATTTTACATCCAGGCTTCTCCTTTTCTTGCTCCTGGATTTGTGTCCTTTGAGTTAATCTCCCAGCATTGCTTCCGAGAATGGAGCATTAATTCAAATGTGATTCTATCCAGTCCTACCAGGAATGTTGTGAGGATTAGTACAGCATATACATCAACTATAACTATCCTCATCACTAGTCTGTAGCCAACAAATAGGTGTGCAAACTTCTCTTGGCAATCTGTTGCCTACTGGACAAAGTCCAAATTGCTTTGAATTCTCTTGTGGATCATATGAGATATCCAGTAATTACCCCACCCTGCTCATTCATTCACTTATGACTGCTCTTAGCATGCTGAGTTTAGTCATCCTACATACCACACCCCTTGTTCTTGAAAATGCTGTGTTCACTCATACCATTGCTTCTTTGCTCACAGGCACTTTGGACCTAGTGGACCTTCACTATCAGAATTAAATACTGCTTTCTCAACACACCTGTCCTGATGATGTTTCTACCTCCTTTTCCCTTTGGGGATAATTACTTCCTGAACACTTTGCCCAAACCTTAATTAATTATTTTTATATATTTTAGAATCTCCTTTTCTAAACTATGAGTTCCTTCAGGGCAGAAACCATCAATTATTCATTTACAGATTTAACATAGTAGGTGCTTAATAAATTTTGTCAAATAGGTGAAAATGCAGTACATATTTGTACGATAAAATGTATTTTGTATGTCCTTTTTCAACTTCCTTTTTTAACAATAGAGGAAAATGTCCTGATGAGGTAGAGGATAAATACAGGAAATATTTGGTGTCCCTGTGGCTGAGTTAATTAGGATGGAATGCCAACTTGTGTTCTTTTACTGAGTGACTTTTATTGATTGAGTGATTTTGTTCACTGTTGTCACTGCTTTATGATAAATTTTAATCATTAACTTTTTCAATGATATATTAAAAGAAATACAAATATCAAACAAATGTGGGGTTTTTTTTTATATTGAAATATAATTGATAGGGCTTTTGCCAGTGCCCACTTACAACTTGAAGGGTTGTTGTGGAGAGCAGGGGTTGTGATATTTTAGTTAAAAGTCCAGTTCTTGTTAGTTTTTTTTTTTTTTCCAAATGTCAGTTTCCTTGATCCCACAGTAAGTAATTCCATGTAATAAAGAATTAAAGAATATAAATCAGATATCAGCAATGTGAATTTATTGAGAGGGCAAACTGGAAACAAGGGCAGGAGTGACTCATTTGCTGCAGATGGTTGGAGACTGGTAGGAAGGGGAGGGCAAGGGTGGACAGCAAGTGGCTGAGGAGTCTTGAGGAATGAAGGGGATCACGTGACACATGGTGGCTTGGAGGACACAGTACAAGACTGGCATGCTCTGAATAAGTGACCAAGCAAGACCCATTTTTGGCACTTTAAGATGAAGTCATTGACCTTTGTTCCCAGGTTTGTGCTATAAAGTTAACCAAAACTGTGGTGTTATGTTTTTATATCCTGAGATCAGGGGCACTCTTGAAGGGGCACATTCTTGAAAAAAATCACTTGTTTTCTTTAAAAAATATATATGTAAAAAATATATATGTGACATAGTTGACTACTTTTGTGGCAATTTGATTTTATATTAATTTTTTTCCTAAGGGAGGTGGTATACAGAATTTGTGAAAGAATCAGCAACACCCAGCTTCTGTGAATTAAAATAAATACCAAGAGGTATAATTTGGAATAGAGTATGAAAAACCACTCTTGTGGGACACGGTTGTCCCAGAGACTTGGGTGAACTCAGGCCACAAACCTTTGGTCAGACTTGTTACAGGGAAGTTTTAAAAATCCACCAACTACTGAACGACTAGCAATACAGATATAAACACTGGACTCCACGTGATAGGAGCCTGACCCAAAGTGAAAGTTGACTACCTCCCTCTGACCTCTATAATAGGTAACCCATGGCCCAGATCTGCATTAGATGCTGAAATTTATAGGGATTTATTTTAATAGAACACTCCCACAAATAAGAGTATCAGTTCTGTTTAGGAGAAAGTTTGTTTTGGAAAGAGATGCTAGAAAAATGCCGAAGAGGCCTATTACCCCAACCTGTGAGCATTAAGTGCACTTGTCCAGCAATTGCTGGTGGAGGTCAAAGCAGGTTTGTTGCTCTCTGAGACTGGGCTGGTTTTGTTCCCTGCTCTAACTACTGTCTTCCATGTTGGTCAATTCTGCCCTGCAAATGTAGACCATTTGCCAGGTTTAGAGCTCACTGTAGGATCTCAGTTATCTTAGTGGTAGCTTGTGATGGCAGATATATTTACATTGCATTTACATTCTCTTAGATTCTATTTAACTTTTGACATTGATGAGATTGTATAGATGAGGAAACTAAAGCTCATAGTCACACAATTCATAAGTGGCTAAGTTGCAGGTCAGCCTAGGGATGTTGGTATCTGATGTACAAACAGTGAATGTTCTCCTGAATATGACAGTGGCATCATTCAAATATGTCAGGACGTTGCCTGTGACTGGCAGCATGCTGACTGTACCTGGAGGAGCAGCTGTGTCCTGCAAATGAGTATTGCATTGTCACTGGGAGGGGAGAAGGAAGGTAGGCCCCCTTTGGGGGTACGCTCTTCTTTCTTTGTGTATCTGTGGGCCTGGCACAGTGCCCTTGGGGGTATGCTATTCTTTCTTTGTGTATCTAGGGCCTGGCACAGTGCAGGGTCCCCTTGGGTGTGTTGCTGACAGAAGAAATTCTGTACGCAGTTGAATGTTGGAGACTAACCGCATCCAGGAAGTTTGACGAGCTTTGCAGTAATTTGATTTGTTGTGTTAAGCATTAAATCCCCCAGAGGATGTATTGTACAATATCTAATAATATAGGGCGAGTTGAGGTGCAGTTTAACTCAGGTTTAAATGGTTATTTTGTCTGATGTTCAAGGCAGATTCATTCTAAGTTAGGGTGGAGACTCTGTGTTCTTCAGAATAAGGCAGGTAATTCTTTGACATTTTCCAGTTCTTGCTCCAAAATTCCTAATAAATTGCAAAGGCAACATATTTTTTTTTTCCTTTTTCTATGTGGGTCTTTTATTCATTAAAGACAAGAAAAGTTGTGTAACAGAAAAATCACTCAAGTAATGGTCAGAAGATATGGGATTTAGTCAAATGTCAGCTATCCATCTGCATGCTGCTCTTTAGAGTTCTTACTTTTTTTTCTACTTTTCTCTCTCATATATGCATATACACAGCTTTTTCTTATTATAAGAATAATACATGTTCATTTTAGAAGATGATGCATATAAGGAGGAAAATAAAAATGATTTACAACCTTCTTTTCAAAGATGAGATTTTAAACATTTTTGGGAGTATATCCTTCTAGTTTTCACATGTGTGTTTGGGTGGATATGCATGTGTACTTTTAAACAGAAACACACACACACACACACATACAGACATACACACAGGTACTGTTTTATCTACTTTTGTTTTCTTCATTTGCCAATTCTATCAGAAATAATTAATTCCTAAGCAATAAAGATATTTTAGAATTGCTAACTTATTTAATAATATCCACATATTTCTAAAACTTTCTTCACTTTATTATACTATTTAGCAACATAATTTTTCAGTCGGAATGGGGTGGGGATATGCTGAGGGCAGTCTTTTTGGCACGGTGAATGAACTTACTTTCTAGTTTGGGTGGGAAAACGGGAGGAGAGAGCAGAAGGCCAGGACTGTGGTGTCCAGCAGTGCCACAAGGAGGTGTGTGTACAGATGATCTTGATCTTTCCTGTGAGGAAGCTAAAGTCCAGAGAAGTCAGCTAGGTAGCTTTGTTGAGGCCAAGATTGTCATAAGGTGGGGTGACACCTCCAGTGGTGATCTCTGCAGAACACTCAGCTGCCTCAGAACATAGTCTGATAAACAAATCATGTTGCTGGCAGCTGCCAAACTAATGGCCAAGGGAGTCGGCAGAAGTGCACTGGGTCAGGTCAGTCCTGAAGGTGGCCACGTGAATATTGGAACCTGGAGTTTGGACAGGAGTCCTATTAGAAATGCCATTTTGTGAGTCACTTGCCCCCTATCTGCCTCCTGGTAAGCCCAGGGGCTCAAGCTATGAGCTAAATATTTTGGATTAACTTTTGAGTTTCCCTTATCATTATCTTGAAATTTCTCATTGAGGAGAGGCTGTTGAGTATAAATTGCTAATGTGCTCTGCTGATTTCCATCAGCTGTGTGATTTGACTGACAACAGTGTGAACCTAGCCCGCTGGGGTCTGGTGAATTGCATCCGCTCTGCCAGAGTGTTTCTTGAGCTGGAATTGAAATGCATGGCCCTTTAGTTTCCAGTGTGATGCCAACATTCAGGCAATTGACTTTTGCTCTTCAGTCTCCAACAGGGGGGAAATTATGAAATAAAATGGGGATAGACCAGTCATTCTCTTTAAGATTCAAACCCATAAATATAAATAACTAATCATATGCAGTCTTTCTTGCCCACTAATTCTCTACTCAGCTGGGTCAAAACGTTTCACACGGATCCTTAGCTTTCTAGCTTGGTGCTGGTGGGGAATGGCCTGGGTGCCTTTGCCTCTTGAGATGTGACTCAGGATTCTTTTCCAAAATGGGTTTAAAATCAGTTCAAGTTATATTGAATGTGTATGTGTATGTGTGTGGAGAGTCACCTGTATACATCCCCAGCCTAAGGGGGAATAGAAATCACTTTGCCTGTTGGTATTTGAGAAGCTCTTTCAGTTGACACTGTTCATTATTCCTGGCTCTTCAGTCTGAATGAAATGGACCGATCTTTCAAGTATGTAAGTTCAATAGATATTTATGTTCAAGATTGCCTCTAAAATGTTTGTTTTCCTACTGTAGATCCTGTTTTTGATTGTGGTTTGCATTTTTGACTATTTTCTCATCTAATTTGTTCACTCTCTCTCTCCTCATTATGTCCTTTTTTTCACACTTTAGTTTACTCATGAGGATGGCTAACAGTGTCCTTAAGGAAAAATCAGCTGATTTTACTTTTACTTGTTATTACTTTTACTTGTTATTCTAAAAGCTGTCCTCTACAATGCAGCTGAAGTGTTTCCTTCTTTGTTTCCCTCCCTCTTTCTCCCTGACTCATCCACTTTCTCCCTCTTTCTTTTCTTTTCTCTCCCCTCCTTTTCTCCCTCCCTCCCTCTCTCCTTCTCTTCCTCTCTTCCTCCTTCCTTTCCTTCCTTCTTCTCTCTCTTTCTTTCTCCATTAATTCTTTTGGATCATTGTATGATTAAAACTTTCCATTGCTTCTTATCTCTGTCCTGTTAGAATAAAAAACCTTGCTGGGAGGAGGTCATATGTGACTTGGCACCTGTCTGGCTTTCTGACTTTGGCTGGAACATACTGCCCACGTCATTTACTCTGTTGCAGTCATGGTGGCCTTTCGGTTCCCAAGAGGCGCAACATGTGCATGCCAAGTACCTTTGTGTGCCTGTTGCTTCTCAGGAGACCCTTCTGTCAGAGGCCTGTGTGCTGGTCTCTCCTCTGTAACTACATTTTCCTGTGAACATTTTATGCGAAGCAGCTCCCTCCACTCCCAGTTACTCTCTCACTTGTTACTCATATTATTTTTTCATTGCACACATCTTTTTGAAGATATTAAATTTTAATTTTTGTCTTCCCCAATCCATGAGAGCAGGGGACTCCTCAGTCCCTGGAGCAGGGCAGGGGATACAGCAGTCATCCATTTCTCCCTGGTGAACGCACGCTTCCAGAACCAGCGTCCCTCCTTCCAGCCTCTTTCCTTGGGAAGGTCCTTCAGTGATGCTTTCCTCAGTATTTGATGGAACTTGTGCTTTGGTTATTTTCTAAGAAGGTACAATTTTTATCATTTTATTGCTTATGATAGGTGTGTTTTCTAAAAGGAAGCTTCCAACAAGGAATTGTGTTTTTTTAGGAGTGGAAGATAGATTTTTTTTAAAAAAAAAATTCGTATATCTGTAAACTTTTCTTTAAATCCAAGAAAGCATGGGAAAAAATGTTCTAATTGTTTCTAGAACAGAAGCAAATAGTCTTGCTACCTTTTCTCCTAAGGTCATGTGGGTTTATATAAATGTAGCAGAATTTGAAATATGCATTTTCTTTTTAATGCCTGGACTAGGTACATGTATCTGGCTTGAAATTCCTAATCTTTGTAAGAGTCATGGATAGTTTGTTTTGTCCATAGCATGTATACCAAAATCCATAAGTACCTGTAAATTCCTTTAACCTCCAACACAAGCAGGAAGGAGGAGAAGGTACCTTGAATAGTTACCAGAATGTTGAAAATTCAAATGCAGTTAAGTAGCTCCTTTTGCATTATTTTGAGTTATTTATTTGTATTTGAAGTACAGTTTTAGATAATTTGGTTCTCATTTTTTTTTTTTTCAACCACAGTGAAAAAAAAAATCTCATAAAGCAGAGGAAGAATTCAGATGAGAGCAGTCTGAGTTGGGGCTGCACAATGAAGGGGTTAATAATATTGTCTTTTAAACTGTTCCTGAGGGCATCACCCTACCATAGCATGTAGTATGGATGACTCTTAGGTCATCAGTAATTTAATTCATGGTTAATATTTTCTATTTAAGAAGAAAATGTGGTGGGATGTGCATTTTTAAAATACTTTAATGCAAAATATTTTAGGATTTTTTTTTTTTCATCAAAACCGAGCTCCACTCAAATATAAACTCTTGGAAGACAGGAGTTCTGTGTTTGTTCTCAGTTGTATGTTCAGTGCCTGGCATGTGATAGATGGTCAGAAAATAATTATTGAATTAAAAAATGAATGTAAGCCTTAATTATGCAAGTAATTAAATAAACAGGACAGTAAGATAATGCCACCTGTGTTAGTTAGCTTTTTGTCACTGTGACAAAATACCTGAGAAAATCAACTTAAAAGGAGGAAAAATTTATTTTGGCTCAATGTTTCAGTGTATGGCCTCTTGCCCCTTTTCTTTTGAGCCAGTAATGAGGAAGTACATCATGGCTGAAGTTCACAACTGAGGAAAACTGTTCTCCTCATGGTTGCCAAGAAGTCAAAGAGAGAGAGAGGGAGGGACAGGTAGGGGCTCGGGACTAATATCCCCTTCAAGGGCGCAAGACAGGGATCAAACTTCCTTCCACTAGGCCCTACCTCCTAAAGGTTCTATCACCTCCCAGTAGCACCACAGGTTGGTGATGAAGGCTTTAGCACATGGGTTTTGACGGACATTAAGACCCAAACCATAACCTTTTATGCATGGGGATCCCCACCTCCCAACACACAGAATGAGTGAAGAGAAATCATAAAATCATGAAATATTAAGATGTTAAGGTAAAGTAGCTTCAGACATTTTCAGGGATACCTCTTTTATGGTTGGAATGAGAATCAGCAAGTTTGAATAATTTACTTGAAGTCACAAAGGAAGTTAGTGAAAGAGAAAGAATTACAAGGGAAGTCTTCCTAATGGGTTCTTCCAGAATACCCCCTGGTGATTTAATCTTTTAATGTGGTATTTGGGGAACTGAAAGAATACAGAGTCCTTTTGGTTTTTTAAAATCAATGACAGCTTTAGGGAGAATATTGAATAGAATTTTGTCTTTATAGAATGTAAATTTTAGACTGTACCTGCTGTGTCACCTTGGTACATAGTATCTCATGCATAGTACCTGGGCTTGTTTATAAACTAGCACTTGAATGCTTTCCACTTTAGGGTATATGCCAGGCCTTCTACAGAAGAAAATAAAAATTTGAAAAGGAGAGTGTTGGAGAGGGGAGAATAAGATTTCGTGATCAAGATGATTTAGCCCAGATGTTTAAGAGTGAAATAAAGCTATGCTCATTATTTTTGCAGAGGTGAAGCAAACATAGAATATTACTTCACTTATTGGTAATGGGTGGTGGTGAGGCGGGTGGAGCATTTAGAGGGTATTATATTGTTTGCATATACTTTTGATATGATTATTTGTCATGAATTAATTCAATTGCTGTCTCCTATTTTCTGATAACTTATTTTCTAAAGAGTCAAACATTTTTAAGGAATGCAAGTGTAGCAAAATAATATAAAACATAATTGTTTTAGCTCTCCTGTCTCAGATTTTCTTTGCAAATGTATATTGTGTGTACAATTTATACATACATATATATATACACATGTATATATATATATATATATATATATATATATATATATATATATATATATATATAGTTGGCTATGCAGAGTAATGAATTTAAGTGTAAATTTCAGTAGAACACAGGGGAGAAAGAATGCAGGATGTAAAATGTGGTTAGCTTTGTTTCCTGGGGATATTCTCAATCTCAAGGAAACAGAGAAACTAGCCTCTCCATCTCAACATACTTCTTGTTTTCTGCTACATTTCGTGACTGTTCATGACTTAACATTAAGTATTTGTGCAGTAATGTTTGTACTAGAGCTATATTGAAACTTAGAAGTAATTTTTTACAAAGTAAATAAATTAATTGAAATTATTGTTAAAATTAAGTATCATAAAACTCATATTTTTTTTTAGAAGATGAACTCAGGATTTTATCAGTTACGTTCAATAAGTATTTCCAAAAACTTTCTTATTCATCAGTGATAAAAATAATGAATAAAAAACTCAGAAAGTCAGGTGACATTGGCTTTTGAAGTTAAAAGAAAAGGCAACGTTTCAAAGTTTTACACCTTCTACATTGAAGCTATTTTAGGTTTCAGACCAGTAATTTTGAAATTCCTTTGACTATTTTGTCTTCAAAGAAGAATGTTTATATTTAGTAACTAATCTTTCCTAATTCATAGTGCTATTTAATAAATGTAGGAAATATTTGATATCTATAAAAGATTAAGCTCTAGGCAAGATCTGATTAACTAGAATTTCATTAACTGAGGTACCTCTTTCTCTGAACAAATTCTGTATCATCTAAGTCTTTCAAAACCACAAAAGTTTAGATGGTAAAGGGGACAGATTTCTTCTTTGGTGTGCTGGGGATTGAAACAAGGTGGCTTTACCACTGAGCTGCAACCCCTGCCCTTATTTATTTATTTATTTATTTAAGTTTTTAAATTTTGAGATAGGGTGTCAGTAAGTTACCCAGGCTGGCCTTGAACTTGCCAATGCTGGCTTCAAACTTGGGATCCTCTTGCTTCATTCTCCTGAATAACTGGGATTATAGGCCTATTGTTTAGTTTGCAGTATATTCTATGACAAAATAAATCACAAAATGTTCTCAGTTATTGATATTGAGTCTATAATTGCTTGCATGTAAAATCTGAAAAAGGGTTTGAGCTGCCGTAGGAATGGTACCTGTTTTCCTAACCCAGTAATAGGGTTAATAAAAGGGTAGAAAGACTGGAAGAAGCAGCACAGGACTAGTGTGATTAGTCTGATTAATGAACTTTTTAGTGTGATCTATTGATGACATTCTTTCTTTCCTCAGGGCTGAATCAAAAGTGTTTGTTTTTTTTTTAAACCTCCAGTACCCTTTTTAATGCTAAGTCAGGCATTTCCTGGTAGTTGATATATAGGTACAAGTTTGTTTCTTTTCACACTACGCACACTGTACACTCAGTTCTCAACCTGTCTTGTGTTTTTATAAGGGGTGAACATTTTCAGCATGGAATGTTCCTGGTTTTTATTTTTGAGAGTCATTTTATTTTAGGCTTCTTAGAGTTACCCTAAATTATGCATGTGATAAACAAAGAAGGCAGAAATATATTTTAATGAAGATTAAAAATAGGATTCTATAGCTTTAAGCAAAAAATCCATGACTTTATCTAGGATGATAAAAGATATTAATTTTGATGAATTTGAAATGGAAAACAAATTTTCTCACATGAACTATCATTATGATTTTTATAGCAATTCTATGGAAAGCAAATACAACATAAACCATTCTGTTATGAAGTAAAGTATGATCATTTGTACTTAATGAATATATATTTATTATTAGCTGAGATGGGCTTCATTGATTTCTTGTAATCCTATGGGGAACCTCATGAAAATAAGGAAAAAGGGTCAAATTCATGACTCTGTAGTTCCAGAGTATATTTCAAAAATGGTAGAAAATGCAAGTAAAAAAATTTGACCTTGAAAACAGCATATATTTTGTAAAATATTGGATCTTAAAAATAATAAATGACAACTGGAATGTGAGTGTGTTCCTCTAAGGCCCCTCCATTTTGATATATTTTCATTTTGGAGAACTTCAGATAAATGCTTGGTTAATGATTGTGATATTGTGTATTATATTAAAACAAAAATTGTACACCAAAAAGCTATAATAGGACTGGGGTTGTGGCTCAGCGGCAGAGCACTTGCCTCACACGTGCGCGGCCCGGGTTTGATCCTCAGCACCACGTAAACATAAATGCATTACACTGTGTACAACTAAAGTAAATAAATAAATATTTTTTTAAAAAAGCTATAATAATGTTTGAGACAAATTCTTCAGAAAGAGACTTTCGATTAGCTCACTATAAATGGTTATTGACCTTATTTTCTCCTTTTATTTTTGTTCCTTTTACTTACACTGTTTGAACTCTGATTTGAGCCTCTGAAACCAGCTCAGCTTCTTTTGGCCAACCCTCCTGTCGAGCTCCCAGAATCCTGCCCTCCTTTGAGTCTGAGGAGTGGTCCTGGGATGACCTCTTCTTCAGTCAGCCACAGCTGTGGGTTGGCTCCTGAACAGCTATAACTGACCTAAATTTAGGCGCCCCAGAGACTAGTAGGAAAAATTTCTTCCAAAGCACTTTCTGTCTTGAAATTGTATGAATTGATATACATAGTATTTGTTTTCTTTCACTTTCTCTTTGTTCTATGATTTTGGTCATTTTTTTTTCTTTATTAAAATTATCTTCTTTTGTTACGACTGCCCCACCCGCCCCTCACTTCCCATTGCTTGGGTTGTGCCCTTCTGGCACCGGATTCCCTAGGGAAATAGATTGGAACTAGAGGAACATGCCCTTCCTTGTAGGCCTTCTGGTTGTGTGTGGACACTGGGGACAAAGCCAGGGTTTGACTCTGTACCAGCACTGTGAGCACGTTGTTTTAGCTTCCTGATCAGTCATATGCCAACATTGTGTACATCCAGAATCTCAAGATTCATTATATTTCTAACTTTCCTCTGACTTTTCCTTGGTTCTTTCCTTTATCTTGTGCTGTCAGGGAAATGCTTTTCTCAGGGATCTCTGAAAAGCATTTTTGTTTGTCATTTGATATCCTGCTCAGGGTGTGTTTTCTTTATAACTGAGGGTGATTGAAGGATAGGTGTCTGCTGTTTTCTCAGGATTTGACACTTTCACTTCTTCTTCTTCTTTTTTTTTTTTTTTTGGGTACCGGGGATTGAACGCAGGGGCACTCGACCACTGGGTCACATCCCCAGCCCTTTTTTGTATTTTATTTAGAGACAGGGTCTCACTAAGTTGCTAAGTGCCTCGCCATTGCTGAGGCTGGCTTTGAACTCGTGATCCTCCTGCCTCAGCCTCCCAAAGTGCTGGGATTACAGGCATGCGCCACTGCGCCTGGCACACATTCACTTCTTTCCAATTGGAGTCATCTCTGGTGAATAACTCTTCCATCCATTTCCTACCAAGTCTTGGCCTAATTTTTTAAAAAATATTTTTATTTATTTGCTTTAGTTGTACACAATGTGTTTTATTCAATGCATTTTATTTGTACGTGGTGCTGAGGATCGAACCCGGGTCGCCCACGTGCTAGGCGAGCGCTCTACCGCTGAGCCACAACCCCAGCCCCCGCCCCCTTTTTTTTAAAGATGTTTAAAGTAACCAAAGTTTAACAAAAATAGGTGATTTGTTTTTAGTTTATGGCCTAGGACTCTTATGTTTCTTAAGAACAGGCTGATATGTCTCTAATATTGGCTGTTTCATTCATTTATGTCTGATAACTTTCAAAAGCGCTGGAGGGCTGGGGTTGTGGCTCAGTGGTAGAGCTCTCACCTAGTATGCATGAGGCACTGGGTTTGATCCTCAGCACCTCATAAAAAATATAAGTAAAGGTATTGTGTTACCTATAACTAAAAATATATATTTAAAAAAAGTATGCTGGAGGGCTCTCTGTGTGTTTCTGTAGGAACTGTTGTGTAAGATGTACATGGTGAAAGTGCCTGTCTGGTGGGAAGTGTCACAGGCAGAGCTAATCATTATCTCTGCTGTAGGGTGAGCTTTGTGGAAAGAGAAGGACCTTGTCTATGCTTAGTTCATGGTGTGTTTTGATTGCTATTGGTTTGTGTGAGCGCTTAATCAGTATGTGTTTAATGTGTCTGAACCATGAGATACTTCTTCAAGGAGAATTGTACAAAGCATCTGATACCATTGGAATAATAGAGAGTTTGCTTTGTTAAAACATTTTTAGTTCCAAGTACTAAGAAATCTTGACTTTTACATTTACAAATGGGCTCCTGGGTGGAAAGATGCTTTAGAGTTCACTTTGTCATCTTCTGTTTGCTGTGGACTTGCTTTGAGGGTTCATGATTATAGACTTATTGAGTAGGACTTTCTCTAATGGGGTCCTGCACATTTGTTTTGTGAGATTTCATGTACTTTTGTCTTAGGATTTATATGTGGGTGGACCTTGAGGCTTGGCCCCCTGAGTTGGTCCTCATGATGTGACAGTGTGCATGACTCAAAATAGATGAGGGGGTGATTTTCCATGACCATTTACAAGGTGAGGGTGGCTGTGCCACTGACGTGTAAGGAACTATTGCTACTTTGGAACTGCTTGTATGCTTAGTTTGTAAAAGGTATAGTGATGTAGCACATGGTACCTCTAGGTTATATCCTGGGATTTTATTTTATGTGTGAAATGCCTCATATGTCTGGGTTTTTTTCTGTGTAGGGAATCAGAAAAGCATGGAAGGCCTTTATATCTTGATAGGAACCCATGTCCCAAGGACTGCAAGGCTGGTTGAACTACTGCTCTGAAAATGATCTTCAAGCTCTACTTTTTCCTCCCACTGATCACACTTATAAAATATGGGGATAAATGTACTTACTCATGCTGGCAAAAGAATCAAACTCCTAAGAAGTTCTCCTTTTTTTTTTTCCCTTTAATTAATAAAGGTCAGAAAGGTCATCACG
This sequence comes from Tamias sibiricus, assembly GCA_025594165.1. Taxonomy (NCBI): domain Eukaryota; kingdom Metazoa; phylum Chordata; class Mammalia; order Rodentia; family Sciuridae; genus Tamias; species Tamias sibiricus. Next base: position 135,887,052 of record CM046660.1, on the reverse strand, counting down.
GAGACCAGAGAGGTCATGTTGATTTCTACACAAGAGGCCAAAAGCATAGGAGGGTTTTGTAAATTGAAGGCACCCAGGACTTCTACAAATGATTGATAAATACATATGCATGAATTCTTGTTTATGCTAAATTTCCATCTTGAAGAGTAAGGCTGCTGGGAGAGAGAAGATAGGGTAGGAAGAGGGGAAGAGGAACTTGAGTAGGCTCTTCAGAGAATTCAGGAACCACAACATGTGCTGTAGTCAGTTTGCTTGTGGCTTGTTGTTGAGAACTTCTGTACTTTTCAATTGGTGGTTATTACTTGCCTTTAAAAGATTAAAATGTGTGGTTAAGTCCTTCAAATATGTTATTGAGCTCAGATAGCAGCCTTGGAGGCATTCGTAGGGGCACTCAGCGACCATGTGCATGAAATAGGTCAGAGCAATTATTCTCATTGTTGAAGTCACTCTGTCCACAATGAAAGTCCCAAAGGGACAACTTTCTTTCTTTCTTTTTTTTTTTTTTTTTTTCAATTGTTAATAATCATTGTTTATTGAATAAATCAGGGAATTAATGAATGAACAATATGGACTGGGGGTGGCACTTTCAATACTAAAATTACAGAATGATACATTGACTGCAAAATATGTAAATATGAGTCACAAATTGGCCGGCCTGGTTCCATTTCTCCAGGAAATATCAGATGTATATAAAATAGTAATATACTTTACATCACAGAATACAATTGAAAAACACGTGAGAAACAGCGCATGTCATAAAGTAAATGTTAGTCACGTTAATACTGTAGCAGCAAGTTGGGCATGGTGGCATGCCCCTTAGTCCCAGCTGCTTTGAAGGATGAGGCGGGAGGATGGCTTGGGGTCAGGAATTCAAAACCAGCCTGAGCAACATAGGGAGACTCTGACAAAAGGACAACTTTCTTATGTACACTTATGAATATACCACAGTGAATCTTACCAATCCACAAGACTGGGATCCTAATTAGAATAAGATATGTGCTTATATAAATACATCAAAATAGATTCTACTGTCTTGTATCACTAAAAGGAACTAAAAGGAATCAATCAAATCAAAAAAGAAAAAATGAAAAGGACAGCAAGGAGATCAGGTAAGCCAGAAGAGTTATAGTAGTCAGTAGGAAACATGTGCCAGCAGATCTTGAGAAGTGGCAAATCTTGTTTTTGTTTCTAAGCAGAAGTTTCCTGAGTCCTACCTTTCGCTCTGACTACTTTTGTGACTGTTAAACCCACATAGCCAACTGTTTGTTGTTTTCTTCAAGTAGATGTTATATCAAGATCTCAAATTTCCTTAATTCCTAACTGAGCTCCTTTTCTCCCTTAAACCTGCTTCTTTTTCTGTATGTTAATATTGTAACATGGGGGCTAATTTCCAGCTACCTAGGCTCATAACCCTTATCAGTTTCTTGCCTCTTTATGTAGTCACTTGTCTGGTCCTGTTATGGTCTCAACTTGGGTACTGTCATTAAAGATTTCTGCCAATCCTTGATCTTTGCATTTGCACATTTGAATGTTGCTTTAAACCAGGCTCTTCTCCTCTCCCTGGGGACTACTTCATTGCTCTTTAATTGTGGTATTTGTCAAGCTTTAACACAAAAGTCTACTGAATACTGTTTATAAATCTAAAAAATGGAACAAAACACTTTGCTTCTTTGATCTACAGCCTCAACTTGCCAACAGAATATTATCAAAATATCTTACTTTACATAGGTAGAGTTGTCCTCTCTTTTGCCCTGGGATACTGCTTAAAACCTCGTTTCCAGTTGGACATCTTCTCTTGCCAAACTGGATGTCTCCCGTATGCCTCTGCAATATTGCTACAATGGCACTCCCTCTCCTCAAATAGTCTCTCTCTAGGCAGCCCTTTCTCTACTCATTTCCCCCCATACTTTTTGCTTTCTTCAAGCTCCTTCTCAGATCCTGTCTTTTTTGAAGTCTTCTTTAGTTCTTTTAGTCAGAATTATCACTTGCTCCACTACAATGCAATAGCTCCTTACTTCTTTTCTACAAGAGTATTTATAACTTTCAGTATAAGCAGAAGTAGTTTTAAGACATACTTACAAAACCTGATTTGCTATTTCATTATACAAATAGATTATAAACTCCTTGAGGCAGCTGATAAATGTATTTAGAAGGGGAGCATTTTGTTTAGGTTTTGCCAGTTGAGCTAGTGTTTTCTTTGCAATAATTAGAGGACTAGTTTGTGCCTAAGTCAGAGCCAAATTGGAGACAATGTATAAGTGATTTAATCAGTAGGCTACAAAATATGGACACTGAGCTATGACAACTAAGTTCATTTTTTCCCCAATATTTTTATTTATTTGCCTCAGTTGTACACAATGTATTTTTATTTGTACGTGGTGCTGAGGATGGAACCTGGGCCGCGCACGTGCTAGGCCAGTGCTCTACTGCTGAGCCACAATCCCAGCCCGACAACTAAGTTCATTTTAATTTTGGATCATTCTCTCCCTGTGGTTTTCTTGCACTTTAAATTGCAAAAGGTAAGGGTGTGTCAATGTTTTTGGCCCCACTCTTTGCTAACTTCCCTTTATGGCTTTTACTTAGAAGGAAATGCTGTAATCATTAGAACACTTTTCTCCTTAGAAGGGAATGCAAATGGGTACATGTCCACAGTATATAATTCATATTTATCTTATTTTAAATTTCTTTCAACATTAAAACAAGGTTCTTAATTATCTAGTTGCTGATGAATACTTTGCTAATGGTTTCTTCCTTGCCTTAGACAGAAACCTGAATGCTGAGGGACTGTACACCTTGGATGATTGAGAGTATGGCCTTTTTTTGGGAGTGATAGCAAATTATTGTGTAGCACTTGGGGGAAGTTACTTTTTGAGGCCAAAAGTAGAGCAGAAAGAACTACCCAGTGTTTGAGGCCTGGACTCAGTGATGGTTTTCTCTTACTAGGGAGTGACTTCAGGAAAACCCCCTCTTTCCTCTGAACCACAGCTGCCTCTTTTATGAAATTACTATTATTATTATTATTATTTTGCAGTCTAGTGATACAACCCAGGCTCTTGCATGTGCCAGGAATGCACTTTACCACTGAACTACAGCCCAGTGCTATCAAATTAGTTGTAGTGAGGGTGAAATGAGCTGATAAGTACAAAAATTTAAAAGTTTGATAGCAATTGCCTAGCACACATTCAATAAATGGCAGCTATTGTCATTGCAACATTCATAGCAATAACAAAAATAATGATTATCTTAGAAGAGCCAGATCAAACTAATTGATTTTGTGCTTTTGTTTTTAAAATACTTGTGAGCATGGTTTATTTATTATAATTAGCTAGATGATCTTATAGAAGGATTTGATCAGAGTAGAAATAATGATCCCTTAAGCATAAGTAATTTTATGAAATTATCTAAAAAGGAAACTCTTTATTGATTATAGTCAACATTATTGCTAATTCTGGCAATATGTGAATGCAGTTTTTCGCTAGTGTTAGTGGCTCATTGAAAAAAATACATGAAAATATCACCTTTTGCAAGTGTTGTTCTCAGTTAAATCAAATTTAGACAATACAATTAAGTGGGTAGAGAACCCACATTTATGGAAAAACTTAGCTCCAAACTTGTCTGGCTGAAGGAGCAACTCTGATGCTGAGACATTTTCATTGACTGTGTTACATATAACATCCCTCAGGTGTTCATGTTGATGTGTGGTATGCTTTGTGAGGTCATCAGTGACATTATCAACAAGACAGAAGCAATAATACTTAGCTAAATTTAATCAGCCACAACGCTCACATCTAATGGACCACCTGGCTGCTATTTAGGTGGGGTAGGCAAGTGCATTGTTTAGGTAAATAGATCTAGGACTCTATTCTCTGTACCAAATTGATAGAGTATTCCAGGTAGCCTGGAGATAGTATGCTGGCTGGGCTGCTAGTGTCTCCTTTGTTGTGTGATAGGCAACGATGTGAATGTTCATAGCAGTGCCTTAAATAGTGGTGATAAGCTATGACAAATAGTGTCTGCTAAGTTGTGGTTTTTCCTCTCAAAGCAACTTAGGATATAAAGTTTTGCCTATGAGTTACTGTATGATGAATGAAATCCCTTAGTCAGCATACACCAAAGTCTTGCACAATTTGGGAGAGAGAATGATTATGTAAAGAAGGGGTAGGAAAGAAGAAGTCTTGGACAGCAGAGTATGAATGTGAACTATTGTCCTGGTTAAGACTCTTAATTAAAAGGCCATCTTAGAATTTCAAAGTTTGTAAGAAAGAATGAGATCAGAGGGAAAAATAAGATTTTAATAATTAACAACTTTTATTTCAGTACCTGATTTATAATCCAAAATGAATTTTCTATAGAAGCATAGTTACCAACTATACTAGCATTCCTTAATTCAGGATAGTATGATTAATAGACACACATCCAATATGAGCAAGTAACTGTCATAATGTATGATGTTATATGAGTTTTATGTTATATGAGTTTTATGTTGTAAAGTAAAAACTGCCTTTGGAATTAGAACATTCTTGAGTTATGAGATAGCAGTGGAGTGTAAGGTATGTTGTTCAGGCAGGATTCATCTCCACCCATATAGGAATATAGATTGGTGGCTTCCTGTGAGAGGTGTGTGTGCCAGCTGCTTTTGTGAATGGAAGTCTTAGGCAGGTCAAATTACTCAATTCTAAATCAGATTATTTTTTGGTGACACATAGTGTTATTTTTTATGTTTGGAAGAATAAAAGCAGATAAGAGGATTTTGGGGTGGAATTTTTATTTTGAAATCATTATTTTGGTTTCTGAAAAAGTTAAAAAATAGTTTTAAATCCTAGGCAAAACTTTAATTGATTCAGTCCAATAATGGAACATAAGGAAGAAGGAAGAGCTAACATAATACATAACTTTGTTTAGAGGAATACTTATAGTGAGTAGGTAAGAGTTCTTGATCTGGAGGTGTTCTGGAGAAATCGTGATGTCAATCAGCCCTGGCTAGTAGAACATCTTCCCCACACACAACTTTTTTTTTTTTTTTTTTTGAAGTTCCCCTAACTAAAGAAATTGGAGCAGGTTAAATTTATCAGTGTGTGAAAGGACGTGGCATTGGAAGTCATTGACTTCCTATCTGCAAAATGGACTCTTTCTAGTGATAGAAATATAAGTTTGTTGGCCTTTGGCTCTAATGAGAACTGCATTAAGAAGGGAAAACTCAAGAAGGGAGTTGTACTATAATTTGAATTAAACACTTGCCAGACTACCTGAAGTAGTCCTGATGTTTATTGTCATGTTGAATGACCCAGACTTCTATCAGTTCTCCTTGTGGAGGGGATTAGCTTTTGAACAAATTTGCAAGTACAGCATGCAGTTTTGTCAAATACACAATGACATTTCTTTTCACAGCTCTCTTGACTTCATACTGTTTAAATATCCTCAGTTGTCTCTTAATTTGCTTTTCTTTCTTTAGTTCCTGTTGGAGCTGAATGTAACTTTTACATAATCAATTCCCTTGTTGAGGTTTTTTTGGTTATTACTTTCAAGTTGTATACAAGTTGGCATGTTAGTACCTTCCTTATTTTATGTTTCCTTTTCTGGTTTTCCATATTCTACACAGTCTCTTTTTATTATTGGGATTGTTATGTGACAAAAATCCCAATTAACTCCTTTTTGTTTCTTTTTTTTTTCCCCTTTGTAGGCTAAGAAATGGCATTTCAAAAGGCGGTGAAAGGGACTGTTCTTGTTGGAGGGGGTGCACTTGCCACCATCTTAGGACTTTCTCAGTTTACTCATTACAGAAGGAAGCAAGTAAGTAACTGCATGTATTGATGATCTGCACCTGAAGCTGCTGAGGAACTGTATATGGGACGTGCACATTAACTTTTTAAGAAAATACTGTTGAAATTTCTTAGTTTGATTTGAAAGCTAGTAATTGTGAGTGCTGCCTTAATGGTCCTTGAGAACTGTGTGTATCTCTCTCTCTCTCTCTCTCTCTCTCTTTATAATGTGGATTTCCTTTTCAGGGAGCATTGTTTATTTAGCCTCTGTTTGGGCTCTTTATGTTTTAAAAGACTGCTTCATTCACGAGTGCCAGGGTTTGTTCATTTAGACTTTCCTTGTCTAACTCATCAAAATGTCTGGATACCTTCTGTGTCTCTGCCAAAAGTTTGTCTTATTAGAAGGCAGGCGGCTGAGAAAGGAAGTAGAAAAGAAAGAGCCTAACTTTGAATTCTGCTCTTATTTCTTAAAGTTTTAGTCCTTATGTAGTATTTACCTTATATTAGGAAAAGAATTTAATGGAGGAGGAAAGCCATGACAATAAGATTGGTCTGAAATTTCCAAATAATTTAAGGTTCAGGTTTTTCCCCCCAATTTTTTCTTCCTTTTACACTGCCTTCCTCTAATTCTAATTGATGCCAAAGGTTGGTTTTGTTGAGGGATTTTTATCTTTTCAGGCTTGAAATGCTGGTAGCTACCTCAGAGGTTACCTTTGGTTTCCCATTTCCATTGCCCCATGTCATTAGGGCACTTTGTGATATAGATTGGGTGTTACATTCCTGTTTCAAAGATTCAGGTGAAGGAATGTGGTAAGCTGTTTGTAACTGGGTGATCTGTAAGCTTCTGGTTTTCTACATTTTTGTGAGTGCCTTTAAGCCACGGATTGTCTTATATTTGTTCTTTTTGTTTCTTTGTGCTACAAGGTGGTGGAACCATATGCTTGAAGTCTATATCCTGGATGGGATTATAACTTTAAAAACACATTAGGAAGAATCAATGTCAAGTTTATAGTTAAAAAATACGAGTTTGTATTTAGCTGCTTCCTCCTACAGATGGATGGTATTAAAGAAGTTATTTATCTTTCTTTTTCATTCTGAACCATGACCACATTACCCTTAGGTTTTCTCCAGGCATCTAGGTTGCAAGTATGATTAACTAACTTGCAGTTGAATTTCTTCCTCATTTATTGATCATGTTTGATGACTATTTCTTTTTAAAGATTGCCTTGGTTCTTTAAAAGTAAGTGAAAAGATGTTTATTCTGCTGGGGCTATTTCAGAAATTTGGAACATGGGCATTAAGGGATTACATTACTTCTGCCATCTTTACCCATGTTATCTGAAACGATACTGGAAAATGCCAGTGCCAAAGGTCACGATATCTAATGGTTGTTGCTAAATTTGTATGTGGTGTCTGTCTTTTAACCATAGTAAGCTTGTTCTACTACAGAGTCATGACTTAACTTTGTACCTTAGCAGTACTGTTCTATTTTTTGTTTGGTCTCTTTTTAATAATTGATCAAACAAAAGAATAAACAGAAGATACTGCCTTCAAATAACGAATTTAGGGGTGCATTTTAAAGGCAAAATAAGGGCCTTTTGATTCCTAGAACATTTTGTTATTTTATCCTTCCTAAGTTAGACATCCTGACTACCCTAGTAGCCAAATGAAATAGATACCAGCAGCTTCAAGTAATTTAGAATTTTAAGCTGTCAAGTTCTGTTGGAAATAAAGAAGTAACTACAGGCATAGTCAATCAATGACTTGTATAAGAATTCAATAGTGTGCATTTATTTTATGGTGTTTCCTGCCTCTTTAAGACACTGCCATGAGCATATATTTTGGGGTTATGCAGTTTCATGTAGCCATAGGGATTTGGCAAAAAACAAAAGAAATCAAAGAAACAAACAAAAATTTAGCCAGTGACATAAAATGACCACAGGTCTCCCTCAATTCAGCTGTCTACTTTCAGAAAGGATCTGCCAATCAGAGTCATTCTAGAGGAGGAATTTTCCTGACTTCAGTAGTTCAGAAAATCTGTCCTTTAAAATATATTAATTGGCTGCTGCATCTCTGTTTGGGCAAACAGGGTCCTTAAATGTGACTAGCTATTCTCCGTTTTTATCCAGTGAAATACATAGTTTTTGGATTTTCTAGTTTATTTTCTTCCTTCCTTCTTTCCTTCCTTTCTTTTTTTCTCCTGCTCTAGGGATTGAAACTAGGGTCTCTTTACCACTAGGCTACATCCCCAACTATTTTTATATTTTATTTAGACACAGTATTCACTAAATTTTCCAGGCTAGCCTCATACTTGTGATCCTCCTGCCTCAGTCTCCAGAGTAACTGGGATTACAGGTGTATGCCACCATGGCATGTTTTTCTAATTTTCTAAAATGGTTGCAACTGATAAGCTTCCTTCTTTTTAAAGTATGATTTGGTACTAAAATCCCAGGATACTGATGTCCTAGAAAACTGTCCATAGACTTCAATTCCTGAACAGTTTTTCTGCATTCCTGTGCTTTGTCTTCTTGACGCCTGGCTTTTGTGTGATTGGTATTCCTATACAAGGCTTCCTTCTTAAAATGCAGACAGGGGTCCATTCCAAATACTAATAGGTGGATTTTAAAAATTAGTACATTGTTAAAACATGTTTGGTGATGGGACAGTGCTACAGCAGTGTTTAAACAGCTGTCCAGCTCACAAAACAAACAAATAAAAAATCTTTTTAGTCAATTCTTCAGTTTAGATTTTATTTTAAGGGAAAGAAAAGTGAAAATTTTCTGTTTTTTTTTTTTTTTTTTTTTTTTTTTTTTTTTTGGCTATGCTGGGCATCAAACTTAGTGTCTTGAACATGTTAGGCAAACTGCATCCCAAGCTATATATTCTTTAAAAAAAAAATTAAATGGAAGACACGATGGAATTGAATAAAATGTGGTTGTTACCTAACTTTAACCCAACCACCTGAATCAATACAACAAAAGTGAGGAAATAGAGGCCTTTGAGGCAACTGATGTTTCTGGGAGTTGGGTATAGGTTGGAAGTAGTTTGTGACTGGCAGTCTCCTTCATCTCACAGTGTGGTTTTTATTCATACAAATGCATTGTTAACATTTATCTCTTGTGTTTATCATTGATGAATAGTGCCCGAAGTGAAGCCTAAGATTTTTTTCTTTTGAATCAAATAGGTCAGTTTTAAAAAAGAGATGGGGCCAGGCGTGGTGGTGCATGCCTGTAATCCCATGACTCAGGAGGCTCAGGAAGAAGGATCACAAGTTCAAAGCCAGCCATAGCAACCTAGTGAGGTCCTAAGTCCTAAGGCTCATTGAGACTATGTCTCAAAATAAAAAATAAGAAGAGCTGGGGATGTGACTCAGTCGTAAAGCACCCCTGGGCTAAGTCCCCAGTATAAAATAAAAATAAAAATAAATATAAAAATAAAGAATAAAAGAAATGGGGGAGTGCCAGAGTCATCATAGCACAAGGAAAGGACTATTACTATTATTATTTTTCTTATACAGAGAAGAACCCAAATCTTGAATTTCATTGAGGAAGTTTATTAGGGAAAGGATATGAATGTTGGCTGATTTCTTTTGACTGTGTCCGCCCACATGGATCAGGGGTTGTGGTCACAATTCATGTCCACATTCCAGGTTCTCTTTCCTTAGGCATCTAAGATGGATTTTTTAGAGTAGTCTTAGAGTGGCCTCCTATTCTTTTCATTTCCTTCTCCTTTAATCATCTCATCTATAAGTAGCTGACTTAGCTTCCACAAAGGTGTCTCCATCTTTTTCTCCCCAGACCAGCCATGTGCCAAGGGACAGGAGACTATCTTCAATCCTGTCTAGGATGTAGCAGGCAGACACCTCTATGGTGGTATGGAGATTTTTGAGAACAAGTTGATTGTGATTTACTATTTAGTACAAATAAAATATACTAAATGAAATATACTATTTAGTTTAATAAAATAATAAACTTTTAGGTGGAATGGACTTCTTATCCAGTCTAACATCAGGTGAAAGCAAGTGTCACTTCATTGGTGGTGGTTGGGAAGGGATCTCCTTTTTTCTAATTCCAAGCTGATAGAATAGAGTAAAGGAAGAGGGAAATTTGCCGTAGGAGAGGGCCTTGGAGTACTTTCAAGGCAGGTAAACCTTGGTGAGGAGCAGAAGTGAAGAGCATGAAAATCAGGGTTGGTTGGAACAGGATTCTGGATCCGGGGAGGGTGGGGGTGGCCATGGAAAATGAAGTTAAAATAGGGGTGAGAGTTCAAGGATTAAGATTGCCCTTGTTTCTTTTCTTTTCATTATAGACCAAGGGCATATTTGAAACTTTTTTTCTTTTCAAACTCAGCATTTAATTCATACCTTTTAGGTTCCAACTGGAAAAACTGATGTGACAGTGTGGGCTTCTCTTTAACCCCAGTGGTGTGATTGATGTAACAAAGCTCTATTTAGGTCTGAGGGTGGGCTCTCTCATGTAACACATGCGAGGTTTCTACTCTTCCGTTACCCACTCTGGAGGTGCAGTGGGCTATGAGAGCCGGCTCTGAGGTGAAGTCTGAGAACCACTGAGAACTTTCAGAAAGCCCGGATGTGAAAGACTTTTTTTTTCTTCTTTTCTTTCCTGCACCACACATGGTCAGGGAGTGGGCTTCAGAATATGGAAATCACTATCTTTATTTCAATGTGAGAGGTGATTTATTAGAATCGAGAAACTGAGATTCTTATTAACACTCCTTTCAAGAGCAATGTGACAGAAAGGCCAAGAGTATGGTCACTGGCCAAAGACGGCCTGCACCCAAAACCTCGCTCAACTTCTTAGCAACCTAATGACTATAGGCAATTTCATCACATTCTCTGAGCCTTTTAGGACATTCTCTGAGCCCTTCTGTCAAAATGGAAAACAGTGCTTTTGCCCTCAGGATTTTTGAAGAGCAAGGGGGTGCATGAATAATTAACATTCACAGAGGTATCCACTGAGCCACATCCTCAGCACCCCCAACCCCTACACCTTTTTAAAAATTTTTAAATTTTGAAACAGGGACTCTCTAAGTTGTGAGGCTTGCCTTGAATTTAGGGTCTTCCTGACTGACTCTCCTAAGCTACTAGGATTGCAATTGTGTGCCACCATGCGCAGTTCATTCACAGAGACTTTGAGAACATTGTTGTCACTTGTATTTCAGTCTCTCTCTCAATATATTAATTGTAAGAAAGTCTGTTAGTAGTGCTCTTTATTGGTAGTACCAAGGATGCAGAAGTTTTTTTTTTTTTTTTTTTCCCCACTGAAGTTTTTAAGTCAATGGCAGAAGAGAAGATTGAATGAAAAGTAAAAAGCTGAAAGATGAACTCTAGTCAAAGAAAGATCTACTTCAGGATTTATTTTAATGGCCCCCCAGTGAAAACACATTAGGTTTCTGAATGTGTCCACTATATGAATATGACTTGTTTTTGGCAAACCTGTTATGGTGCATAGGTTCTAAAAGTTTTTGGAACTCTGATTTCTTCATAAAGCAAGGATAAGGTCATTTGCCCCCAAGCTTTTTTTCCCCACCAAGCATTTAGTTTGTCAGGGTATACAAACCACTCACTAATCACAGTGCCTGGCTCATAGCAGGCGTTTAGTATCAGTTGTATTTCTTCCCTTCTCTCAATATGGTATATTAACGTTTCAAATAGACTTAGCCATTGGGTATAATAAGAAAAACGTGGCACCAGATTTCTTGTAATAGCTGAGGTTTTGGTTGATATAATTTGCTTATATTAATGACTGGACAAAAGAAACTGGTAGAGGTAGAGAACTTGAGGTTCAAATGAGTACCAGATGAAGAGAAATCAAAATCATAAAGTAGGACATTTAGTACATGGTATCAGTTAAGAAACAATTTAACAAAAGTTCCACGTAAGTATCACTTTTCAGCAGTATCTTTGAATGTAAATTATTTTTGAACACCCTTGACATCTTTAAGAATCTAATTTCAGTTAGAAATACTCTTCTGGTTCTCAAGCTAGGGAATATCTGTTTATTTGAAATCAATATAAATCTTTCTGAGCATTGATATAGCTGAAATTATCGTGTGATACATTTGCAGTTTACCAGATTGCTTTTAATTTTGTACGTCAATTCAGGCTACCAGACTTGTTTGTTCTCCCTGAGTAAATAATCTACTATCTCCTGAGGCATTTTTTCATACATTTATAAGCAGCTTTCTCTTTAAAAAATCTTACTGTAAAACTGTTATAAAAACCAACGTTCTTAAACAGTCTTTATTTTTTTTAATTTAAAAAATTCTTTCTTTAAGCATAGCTGAAACTTTGTGCCCTTTGACCAATATCTCCCCACTGCCTCCCATGCCCAAACTCTGGCCACTGGTAACCACTATTGTCCTCTGCTTCTTTAAGGTTGACTGTTTTAGAATCCATATGTAAGGGAGATCATTCAGAATTTTTCTTTCTGTGTTTGGTTTATTTCACTTAGCATAATATCCTTCAGGTCCATCCAGGTTGTTATGAATGATAGGATTTACTTCTTTTCTAGGGTGCAATAGTATTCCAACACATGCATATGTCACATTTCTTTATTCATTCACATAGTGACGGACATTTAATATAGATATGTTTCCATATTTTGGCTATTGTGAACACAATGTGAATATGGTCTTCATGTGGTATCCAACACTAGTTGTATACCAGAATTGAAACTGTAGTGTTAGATACCACGTGAAGAATATAAGCAAAGGGGGAAATAGAACTAGTAGTTAAGCAATAGGCTTCTTGTTCTACCTGCCTTCTTGAGCAGCCATCAGCATCAACATTATGTCAAATAGGAAGAAATTTCCCTGCACCAGGATTTTCTGGTTTTCTAATCTGTCCTTTTGAAGTTTTGTCTGTATGGATTTGTTTTTCTGTAAATGATGACACCTCACCCATTAGGAGAAGATACAGAACTATACATGAACTCTATCGAAGTAGGTGAATTGCAAATCTTGAGTTTTAGTGACAAGCATATTTCATAGTATTTATTGGAGTAAGCTCAGTGGTGACATAAACAATTTCCTAAGCTCAGTGGCTTATCATAAAGGTTTATTTTGGTCAGGTGCATTTGTAATCCCATTGACTCAGGAGGCTGAGGCAGGAGGATTGCAAGTTTGATGCCAGCCTTAGCAATTTAGTGAGAATCTGTCTCAATATAAAATATAAAAGGGGCTGGGGATGCCACTCTTTGATACACTGCCCATGGGTTCCATCCCCAATATGAAAAAAAAAAAAAAGTTTATTTTTTGCTTACCTTGCAGTTCAATGTGGATAGATGAAGGACCTATTTCTTGTGATAATTCAGGGATTTATGTTTCTTTATTCTCACCACTCTGCCATGCTATAGGGCTTTGCTGCCCCACTAGGCCATTTCCAGTGCAATACAATCTAGCAGTATTCCCTGGAAGAAGAGAAACAGTTTTGTTAAGCATCCAGCCATTATATATGTGTCCTGAATTTAGTTTCTAATCTAGTTGACAAATGAGCTGTATTTCTTTTGATGAGAGTTTTATTGTTAGGGTTCATGCCAAAGACAGTATCATTCATTTGCTTCTCTTATTTAGAACTCTGTGCATAGATTCCTGGAAGGACTGTTTTTCTCCTAGAAATACAACTAAATGTGTTGGGAATGTGCCTGATATCTAAAGCTTGATGAAGATTCTGAATACTCTGTATTTTAGATAAGGCCAGTTGAAACTATTCTTAACCACTCTATATGGTTAACTGTTTCTTCAGAGGCATGTTTCATCAAAGCACTAAAATTATGCAGACAGAGCTGGAAATGTTCTCTGAAGAGCATCCTATCATCTTCCTTCTAATTTTAGTTTTTATTTAACACTTAGCCCCCAAAGTGGGGCCATGGCAATATCTTTGAGTTATAGCTCACATCAGGCCTTCGAGGAGTTTGTGATGCTATTTTGTTGCTGGCATACAAAATCAGTGAGGTTAACTGTACTTCTATAGGTCACACAGTGAGTCAACGACTAAGCTATGATTAGCATTGACAGCTGGTGAGCTGCTAGGCTGTTGCTAACTGAGCAACATTGACATTCATTTTGATTTGACTTTGCATTTCATTTTCAACTATTTATTCACTTTAAGGCCTCTTTAAGAAACTTTTTAGGGATATTGTGGGACTGAGAAAACTTTCTATAAATGCTTTGGGGAGAGTCCTTTCATTTCCCTCTTTCCCCATCTTCTGGCTTAATAGTTAAATTATGTGTATGATAGGAAAACGTCTTCTAGGTGTTTGTGCGATTAAGAAGAAAATAGATGTTTAAATAAAAGTTAGTGACACCAATTTTACTTTATTTTTTGCAATTTGTGATTTTTTAATAAAGAGTTTGAGATCTAATTATATGATGGTCGGTGCAAACTAGATAAATTATATCTCATGAAGTAATTCACAAAGAAATGGAGTGTGTGTCACAGATTTGATTGCACACTATGTCAAACACAGGTTAAAGTGTAGCTGAGGGTCACCTGGATTATAAAGCTCTGAACCTGTCATTTGACTCAGAGGGTCAGGGTTTTACTCAACTGAGAGTGATGGGGGATGAGTGAGTGCTCTTTCAGTTCTGGATCCATGTGTATGCTTTAGGGAAAATTTTAAGACAAAGTGCTGTTTTGTAGATCTTTGGTTGTCAACTCTGCTGCTTTGTGTGGCTGGCTGCAGGCTAGCAGATGCCCTAGGACTTCTAATTTCATTGACTGCATGGATAATTCTGTGTTGTTGTTGGTGCCAGGGTGGTTGGTGGATCTAGGGACCCAAGTAAGTTATCTATGGGGACAAAGATGACCTAGCATGGCTAAGGACATGGGATTTGGAGTCAGAACAGGGATAAATTCTGATTCTCTTAATTACTCCCCCATGGGTAAATAAATTTTGTTTCGTCACTATCAAAGCATCCTCCCTTCCATGGTATTTGTGACACCCATGGAGCTAACCTGTTATGTGTGTGTGGGCTAGCAGACTGCTAGGCAAACAATGATCCTGTCTTTCCCTCTGTCCTCCCCAATCCCAGGCTTACTGCATAGATCCTCAACTTCTCAGGAAGTGGTAAGAATTAAAGAACAATGTCAAGTTTAGAAATCTCCAGAAACCTATTTTGTGTTTTAAAAGTATTTGTTTAAAAACAAATACTACATATCTCCAAACCTCAGATCATATAGTCAATTGGGATGTTAATTCATTTGAAGTATATTCAGACAGAGCCAAGAATTTTCCCCATTTTCCCCCTGTCAAATAGTTTTATAATTTAATTGTTTGGATATATTCTGGTGGCAGATAGAAGAGCCTAAATGTGCCTTCTTGAAAGAGTTACAGCTATTTATTAACTGGACAGCACCTTCAAGGTAAACTAGAGCTCTCAGCCACCTAGAAAGACAGGCTTGTTTTTTCTAGTTTGGTTCTCAGTGGAGATGAGAATCCACCCATTACTGACTATTTACAGAATAATATGAGTCCCTCACTGAATATGTTTACAATGAAAAATGTTGCTTACTGTCATGTAAGTACAAGAAAAACCATCAGTGTTTAGAATCACAGAGCAATTCAAGAGGTGAATGAAGGCCATTAAAACATCTCAAAATTCACTGTGTGGAGAGCTTGTTGCATTTTCCTTCTAGGAATACACAGTCTGGTTATTCTTTTTCAGTGATAACAAAACAGGAAGCAATTCTCTTAAATCTAACTGATTCTACTGATTGAACCACATAATACAGGAGACAGTGAGAGTGATAGCTGCAGTCTGAATTGATTTGCATGAAACCCTACTTTATACTCCAATTATTACTGTACATGATTACAGGACAACCTGGCTGTTAATTGCCTGTGGTCTTTAAATATGCACTTCTTTCAGAAATAGACACTAATTATTAGATCTTGTTTTCGGTCTCACCCGAAGTTGCAAATGTCTAGGATTTTTTTTTAATTTGCAAGTCTAATGGTGCACAGACATAGTAAAACTGATCTCATTCTGAATCCTGTTCAGGGTGAATGTTCTCTGGGTTGCAAACTCTCAAAGATTAAGGATTTGGCTTTTGATCTATTTAGGTGTTTATGCAAATCTTTTGACAAGAGTTGTATGTATATTTGTTATCAAAATACTGGAGGAAATTTTTTCTGTTTTTTTTTTTTTTTTTTTTTGCATAGTACTAGGTATTGAACTTGGGGTACTCTATTACTGAGCTACATCCTCAACTCTTTTGTTTTTTATTTTGTGACAAATTCTTGCTAAGTTGCCCAGGCTGATCTTGAACTTGTGATCCTCTGTCACAGGAGTAGCCAAGATTATAGGTATGCACCAACCACTATACCAGGTCAGAATACTGGAGGAATTTTATCTTTCTTAAGAGTAGATGAAAATTAGTTAGAAGTTGAAAAACCTACATATTTCCTCCCCCAAAATAGCATTGATGCTATATTAAATTTTAGATATTATCCCCATTTCACCAAGATAAGATTTGTTTTAGAGCTGGCATTGAAATTATGCTTGGAAAAAGCCCATCAGATTTGTCTTGGATTCACCTTTCTTTTGGCTTCAATGGCTGAATTAGATAATCGATATGAATCTGGCAGTGCCGGAGTTGTTCCTGTGTGTAGCCAGGGCTGGCAGACTCATGTGCCTGCAGGGGACAGACCTATGAGGTAGAAGTGTAAGGTCATTGAGTGAGCATCCTGGACAGACAAGAACCCTACCTAGCAATACAGTTGCTACTTGGTTTCAGCACATTATTCTTAGAAGTCCTGATTTTTCTGTGAAATAGAGTAATTTAAAAATACTGATTGACTGGCTGTGACAAAGGGAGAAAGCATGCTCCTCTGACTTCTGATTGTAGCACAAAATGTTCCCACCTCCATTCCTGGATTTGGTCACCTAGCTCCTGCCTCCTAGTCTTGATTTGCTTTAGCTGTCATTTCCAGGAAGCCTTACGTGTGTATAAGAGATGCCTCTTGTGCCTTTTGTAGCCTCTCCTCAATCTTTAGTTCTTTGTAATTAATATTATAATTGCTTTCAGATCTTTTTGTTTTGTCATCTAGCCTGTAGAATTCTTGAGGGCCTCCAGGTGACTGTGAGTGGAACTCTCCTTGGACCACATGATAGTTTTGTTTTCCTAGGAGACTCAGGCCGCCTGCTGTTCCAAGGCGTCTCCTAGAACTTCTGGGTCAGTCCTTTAGTGGAGTTGATCTCCAGGATTCCTGTTTAATCTTAGAAGAAAGAGACGAAGAAAGGGCAGGACTGGGTCCAAAAGACCTCTTCTCTTAAAGCATGCTGTTACTTACCACTACTGTTTTAGTATTCCTGTTGCCTTTCTCTTCATTTCCCCGAAATCAACATATTCTAGAGAAGGTAGAGTGCAGATGTGTTTTTGTGACTCAAAGCCATATGAAGCCAAAATGAGTCTTTCTCCTGTCATAATTATAAGTAGGGCCTTAGGCTGTGTTTACTGCCTCTAAAATAAATGTGGTGCTTAACTTCTCAGTTGCAACACTTTCCAGCTTTTATGAAAGAAATAAACAAAAATAAAATGTTATTTTAAAAGTAGTGTCAGAAATTAAATAAATTACCCTCAACAGTGTTGTATATTTATAAAAAAAAATCAGAGGGACTGTTCAGTAAAGACTTTACAACAAAAGCACACCAAAAAAAAAAAAAAAAAAAAATTTTTTTTAAAGCAGTAAATGAAAAGAAAGCTTTCTGCATTTGGCAATGGCTATATCTTATAATGTTTTAACTATTTAGTCTGCTTTTTCAAACTTTTTCTCAAATTATATGTAGACTCAGCATGGTGTGATAGTGTAAGCCTTATTAGTCTCTGGTGCCAGGCTGTGTAGGTTCAATTCCCAGCTCTGCCATGAACTGGCTGAATAATTATGGGAGAGTTCCCTTGTCTGCATCTAGTTACTTCTTCTATAAAATGGAGATTATAGTAGTACCTGACTCACAATGTTATTATGAGGGTTACATGAGTGGAAAAAAATAAATACCTTGTAAAAGTATCTAGCACTTAAGTGCTATGTACACATTTGCTTTTTTTTTGTTTTTAAAGGCAAGTTTATTGAGGTATAACTTAGGGTACTGTTTAAAGTGCCCTTTCTATATATATGTGGTTATATAATAACCACAGCACTGAAGCTATTCATTGTACCTGTCATCCTGACATGTTTCCTCATGCCCTTTGTAGTCAGTCGTTCCCTAGACCCTGGCAATCTCTGATCTGTTTTCTGACCTATACTTGTGCTTTTACAGACAAATTTTATACAGATTAATCAGAATCATGTAGTATGTAGATCTCTGAGTCTGGATCTTTCCTTTAGTATGGGAATTGGTAGATTTTTGGGGCTAAAGAGACAGATAGTGCATGTATTAGGCTTGCAGGCCATATAGTCTGTGCTGTAACTACTCAACTCTGCTGTTGCAGTCATGGACAGAATTAAACATATTGATCAGGCAAGGCTGTGTTCCACAAATATTTGCTTACAAAAAATAAGAGCAAGTGGCAGCCAGATTTGGGTTGAAGACCATAATTTGCCAGGTCTTGATTATCATGATGCCTTTGAGGTTCAGTCATGTTATTGTGTGCATCAGTAATTATTTTTTATTGCTGATAATTTTCCATTGCATCAATACACTACAGTTTAGTCATTCACAAGTGAAGGACATTTGTGGGATATCCCCTCTGCCTCCCCCCCGGTTTTTTGGGCAATTATAACTAAATCCCCTCTCCCCCCTTTTTGTCATTGTAAATCTTTGCTGGTAGGTGTCTGTGTGGACACAGGTTTTCATTTCTTTTTGGGTAATTATCCAGGACACTGATTGCTGGGTTGAATGGTAATTGTGCATGCACCTTAGTAAGAATCTCCTAATCTGTTTTCCAAAATGGCTACATCATTTTGCATTTCCAATAGCAAGATGAGAAAGCTGCAATTGTAGCCGGGCGCGGTGGCGCACACCTGTAATCCCAGCACTTTGGGAGGCTGAGGCAGGAGGATCGTGAGTTCAAAGCCAGCCTCAGCAATGGCGAGGCCCTTAGCAACTCAGTGAGACCCTGTCTCTAATAAAATACAAAAAAAAAAAAAAAAAAAAGGGCTGTGGATGTGGCCCAGTGGTCGAGTGCCCCTGAGTTCAATCCCCGGTACCAAAAAAAAAAAAAAAAAAAAAAAAGAAAGAAAGCTGCAATTGTGAGGCATTCTCAACAGCACTTGGTATTTTTATCTGTTTTAAAAATTTCAGTCTTAGAAAAGACAATGAAGAGTCTTAGACACTAGATGGAAGATGTTTCCTAAATTAAGTTTACCTAAGTTAAGATGTTACCTCATTAAATTATCTCTTGAAGGGTTTTACACATGGAAATGACATTATTTGGGTTTTTAAATGATTAATCAATTTGCAGTGTGGAGAATGATTTGGAAGGAGGCAGGTGGATGTGTGAAGACCTCTGGGAGGGTATTATGTTTGCATAGGGGAGAGGGAAGATGCCTTGACTTGAAAGGTGATAGTGAAGATGAAAAAGTGACTATATGGGAGAATTTTTCAGAAGGTAGAATTGACAAGACTCGGTGATTGGTCAGACATAGGATTCAAGAAACTGAAGCACTCCTGAATGCTGCCAGAATTTCTGGGACATGTAGCCACATGAATAATGTCAACCTTACTGAGATGAGGGACACTAGTATAAGGGATATTTGATGATATGGGGTAGATGAGAATCTTTAGGGAGAGTTCCTAATGATATGAGAAGAGTGACTATAACACACCTAAAAGGAGCATGGGTGATTAATGTTGAGCAGTTGAGTGACATCCAAAGAAAGCTGAAAGGGAGTGGATCAGGGACCTTGGAGAGAAAGATGCTGCTGTGAGTGACCAATTTGTTGTGTGCTGTTGGTTGTAGGAGAGTAGTGAGCATTTGTCTTGGTGGCAATGATGATGATGTGAAATACAGATAAGAGTTGAGGCTTAAGCAAGGAAAGGCAGTAGAAAAACAAGGCTTACAAATCTTTCAAGAATCATTAGGATGATTAGAAACATATGAAAGGTCTATATTTTTTACTTTTTAAGATAAGAGAGTTTGGAACATGTTGGGGAGAAGAGTGAGGCAGGGGTAAAGACATGAGGAACAGTGTAGCCAGTGGGCATGACTGATGCCCATCAGGTCTAGCCTGCCTGCTGAAGGAGAATCCCCAACCCCCAAGTTTAATATTCATAGTTGGAGAATAAAGAGATGGTAGTGTTACCAGGTTCTAATGAACTGTATCATAATATGATCTTTAAATTTAATTTTTGAGTACTTCTAGAAAAGTTACCAAGCAGAAAATGTCAGCAATTATTTTGATGTGTGAAAATGCTCTGGCGGTTTAGTTACTTGTCAGTCTCATGTCCAAGTTCTACCCATCTGTCATGGCGCAGTTGAAACCCTCAAAGGAAAGGCTCTCCCTCCCTTGTCTGAATGGTCATAGCCTGGTGGTGTATTTTTTTGTTTGTTTTGTTTTTGCCTTTTTTTCTCTATTTTGGCATTTGTTCTTTCTACATACTTGTTATGTATATATATTCTGTGTATAGTTGGGTGTGTGTATTTTTTTCTTTTTCCTACTTCTCATTAGATGATGGAAGGCAAAGATCATAGCTAAAAGAGCAACTAGCAGTTATATTTATTTAGTTTGTTACCTTAATCATACGTGAAAGTAAATGTGAGGAAGTAGTTATTAGCAGATAATTAGGAAGAGTTATCTGCAGAATAGATTTTTTGTGGCTTGGCGCCTGAATTAATAGCTTGAAAATTTATGATACCTGATTATTACCTTTGTTTTTATGATACTTAGCAAGATACATTTTGAAAGTTCCTTGTTATATGCTACTAAGTAGTAAAATCATTAAATAATAATAGTAACAACAATGACTACTGAATGGTACTGTGTAACAGGGACTTTAATATCATTATTCCATTCAGACAGAGGATAACCCAGGGATGAAGAAATAGTATATCACAGGAGTTTTGTCATCATTTTACAAATGAAACTGAGGCCCAAAGAGATTTGTCCAAAGTCTCATTGCTGATAAACAGGGGTGCAAAGACCCAAGCCTGGGACCCTTTTACCCAAATCCAGGTTGTTCTCAATGTAATCTGTGGCTTCTAGATTATTTGCATAGAAATTCAATTTGTCAGATGCTAATTTAATCCAGTTATAGGATGTAGTCAGGTTTATTTTACTGAACTGAATAAAAAATTACTTATCCTGAGTGATCAGAATAACCTTTATGTCAGAGCTAAGATCACCTCTTCAACAAGTTTTTTTCTGGTTATGCAGAGGATGATGTGTGGCCCTGAATGCAGAATGGGAAAACACCACTGTTGCAGGTTGTGTTGATGCTATGGTTTGAAGAGAAGAAAAAAGAAATTATGTATCCATGGATTACTAATAGATGATCTGGCCCACCACTGTTAGATATGGGTTTTGAACCTAGTGTTTCCAATTTGGAAAAAAAAAAAAAAGAACCTATTTTTTCTGGATTTTTGATTTTGAATTCTGGCTATACCAACTAATTTTTTTTTAAATGTCAGTATCATTTTTGATTTAGGATGATGATAAGTTACATTATTATAAGAGAACTAGGGATAGGGAAGGTCATTTATTACCATTGAAGAGGATTATGCCTGACTTTAGGTATATTATTTCAAAAATTGAAATATTGTACAATAAATACTTGAAAGTTAAATTTATATTAATATTTAATGGGGGAGGAACCTCTAACTAAAATCTTTGAAAAATATCATTCCTATTGAACATAGCTGATTACATAAATTAGATAGCAACTAAACAGGTTCTTTTAAATTGCACTAATTTAAACCTACAGACACTGATCTCTAGAATATATTTTGTCATGAGAATTGAGGAATGAGGAACATATACTTTTAAGAAATTGTGGAAAGACATAAACTGCTCTTTCTTCCTCCTTTCATGTAGTGTCAATACATTTAAATGTTATCTGAATGAATTGTTGCTACTGGGTAAAATATTTCCTCTCTTTCCTTATAAATTGTCTTTAAAGTATTTGGGAATTGCTGTATGGTGGTGGAAACAATAGAATTAGGCTGTATTCAAAATCAAAACAATAAATTGATATATTTAATCTCAAACCAGGTGTTCTATGGCTAAATGGTTGAGATTCATGAAAAGAATTACACCTAGCATTCCCCACCCCCATCCCACGGCGGTTAGTCCTGTAACTCTGTGTGGACTGTGAACTGTGGTCTCACCCGGGTGTTCTTTATCTCCATTGCAGATTTCTGTTTCTATTATGCTGTAAGATTTATTAAATTTGCCTTTTAGATGAACAGCTGAAAATGGTCTGCTTTTATATCAGGTGAACCTGGCCTATGTGGAAGCGGCAGAGTGCGTTACAGAACCAGTTAACAAGGAACCTCCTTCCAGGGAAGCTCAACTCCTAACTTTGAAGAACACGTCTGAATTTGATATCCTTGTTATTGGAGGAGGAGCAACAGGAAGTGGCTGTGCACTAGATGCTGTCACTAGAGGTAAGTCTGCTATGAGGTAAAGTTATCATCCTTCTCCCCAGTATAAATATGAATAGCATATACTAACCACTAGTGAAGTCACATTTCTGCTGGTATTTCCTAATTTTCCTTCCTTGTGAAGCACCTTTGTAATTTTTTTTTTTAAATTGTATACAATGTGTTTTCAGTTTTACGTGGGTACTGAGAATCGAACCCGGGCCGTGCACGTGCTAGGCGAGTGCTCTACCGCTGAGCCACAAAACCAGCCAACCTTTGCAATTTTTAAAATATAGACACTGTACAATTTTAAAAGAAATATGACTTGTTTTCACTTCAGTGGATTTATCTAAAAAGTACATATTGTATTCCTAAAAATCCTTTGTTCTACTTTTTCCTAATTCATAACAAAGACATTTGTATGAAATAAAAATATTTGTATATCACCTGAAATCACACATAAATGAAGTAATCTATTAAAATAATTCTTTTTATTTGTCCAGCTATGAAAATTCTCTTTCAGTGATGTATGTACTGCAATTTGTGAAAGTCAGTTTATGTGCATAAATGATGGAAAAGACAGTGAATAACATAGTCCTGTCTCAGCCACCCTGTTTCCTACTGACATTAGAAGAGACATGAAAAAAAGATCCATAAAAATGAAAACATAGCATAACATGTTAATAAAGACGTTTTATTTATTTATTTATTTATTTTTATTGTAAGTTGTTATAAATGACAGCAAAATGCATTACATTTCATATTATACTTATAGAGTACATTTTTACATATCTCTGGTTGTATACAAAGTATATTCACACTGTTCGTGTCTTCATACATGCACTTAAGGTAATGATATCCATCTCATTCTACCATCTTTTTCTTTTTCTTTTCTTCACCCTTTTGTCCCCTCTCTTCCCTTCCCTTCCCTCCCCATTGGCCATTCTAGTGTTCCTCTAATCCTCCTATGCTCCCCATCCCAACCCCACTGTGAATCGGCCTCCTTATATTAGAGAAAACATTCGGCATTTGGCTCTTTGGGATTGGCTAACTTCACTTAGCATTATATTCTCCAACTTCATCCATTTACCTGCAAATGCCATGAATTTATTCTCTTTTACTGCTGAGTAATACTTCATTGTGTATATATACCACATTCTCCTTATCCATTCATCTACTGAAGGGCATCTAGGTTGGTTCCACAGTTTAGCTATTGTGAATTGTGCTGCTATAAACATTGATGTGGCGGTGTCCCTGTTGATGTGGCTGTGTCCCTATAGTTTGCTGTTTTTAAGTCCTTTGGGTATAGACCGAGGAGATAGCTGGGTCATAAGGTGGTTCCATTCCCAGTTTTCCAAGGAATTTTCATACTGCTTTCCATATTGGCTGCAACATTTTGCAGTCCCACCAGCAATGTATGAGTGTGTCTTTTTCCCCACATCCTCTCCAACATTTATTGTTGTTTGTGTTCTTGATAGCTGCCATTCTGACTGGTATGAGATGAAATCTTAGAGTAGTTTTGATTTGCATTTCTCTAATAGCCAGAGATGTTGAACATTTTTTCATGTATTTGTTGATTGATTGTATATCTTCTTCTGAGAAGTGTAAGAAAGACATTTTAGTATGGAACTTCAGTGCTCTTACGTAAGATATATGTAATAAAATAATGTCAAGGAAATCTGGGTACATATTCTGACTCAGTTTACCCGGCATCAGTTATTGGATGTGTGTGTTTGTGTGTGTGTGTGTCTATGCATATTTAGACTAATTAATTGATTTCTCTGGTGTTCTTCATCTTCCAAGTGGGGAAAAAATACCTTCTTTGTATGACTGTTGTATTAAATGTGCTAATCAGAAAGAGAATTTGAACAGTGCTTTTCACATAAAGTAGAAACTCAATAAATTATAGACAGTAGTATAGCTGCCATTATTAATGTGAAGGTAAAAGATTTTTGGAATCAGTTGCCCTGGAGAAATAATACATGTTGTAGCGCAAATGTATTGAATTAAAGTGGGTATTTCTACAAAGAATTTTAACTCAATGTTTATGACTGTTTTATACTTAATGATAATAATTTATTATATGGAATATTTTTTCTCAGATCCATTGATTTACCGCCACCACAATCTTGTATTTAGTTATCTAACATACCTGGTAGAATTTACTCTTATGGAAAGGAATTTAAGGAGACTTTAGTTCACACAAACAGATTACTTCAATTACTGTGATTTCACAGGACCCCCACTTAGGTTTTGGTCATGCAAACCTCACAGCCTAAGTCCTTTTTTTTTTTTTTTTTTTGTGGTACCGGGGATTGAACTCAGGGGCACTCGACCACTGGGTCACATCCCTAGCCCTTTTTTTGTATTTTATTTAGAGACAGGGTCTCAGTAAGTTGCTAAGTGCCTCGCCATTGCTGAGGCTGGCTTTGAACTTGTGATCCTCCTGCCTCAGCCTCCCAAAGTGCTGGGATTACAGGCGTGAGCCACCACGCCCAGCTCTAAGTTCTTTTTTTTTATTAACCCTAATAATGGTTAGTTCTTCCTTTTCCTTCCTTTTCTTTTTTATTTTTCCGTGTTAAGATATGAGTGATCTGAATATTCCTGTAGACTCAGGAAAAAGCCAAGCTGGGGGAGAAGCTTTAAATGTAAGAAATAGAAGGGGAGCATATGGAGCAAGGCCATATGAAATGACAAGGAGAGAGATTTCAAAGATGAGTCTGAATTTTGGCAGGAGCATGAGATTTGTTTCTCAGAGACAGAAACAAAAGGTAAAGATTTTAAGATGTGAAACAGGGAGCTTGAGTGTGAACTATTCTTAAATAAACAAAACCCAAGTGAGATGTTCTGCTTATGGGTGGGAAGAAGGAACAATAGTGTAGAGCAGGCATGCAACTACCTTATGGAGAAGGTAATAGCTGGCGATTCTTTCTTTAGAAAATGTAGATACTGTGTGTGTCTGTGCGAGCGCGCTCTCCCATGCACACACAAATGTGTGTGCATGTATGTGTTCTGTATTGCTGAAAGTAAAGGCAGATAAAATAGTATGATAGAATCCAAAACTGAGAATAGATTGGGCATTAGAGGTAAAAGGAAAAAAAAAAAAAATGAGAACAGATTCCATGGAAGCAAAGGAAATTGCTTAAAGATAGACCACATGCTGAAGGAGGCAGGAGGTAAAGGAAGTTAGAAATGCACACTTTGGTAGAAAAGTTATGATAGATTGAATAACTGGTGACAAGGTGATCACTAAATCCCTCTTACTCCTTTTCTCCTTTTGAAGTCTGACATATGCTTGCTTTCGTGTACTTTATATATTTATAGCATTTCAAAAGCATAGATAAGATTGTATTACTCTTTTCCAGTGTTTCTTAACAATAACAGTGTAGTCAACATTTACATGTATATGGTATTCATTTTTTAATGAAAGAATTCCATTTTTTTTTCACTTAATGAATGCAGTTTAAAAAAAATTTTTTTTTCATGCTAGGCATTGAACCCAGAGCCTCACACCTGCTAAGTGTGTGCTCTAACACTGAGCTACAGCCCCAACACAGATTTTTTTTTTTCTGTTTAAAACAACAATATTTATGAGTCAAGTATTGAACAAGCTCTGAGAATACAAAAAGTTTTAAGAGTCAGCCTTGGGCTGGGGTTGTAGCTCAGTTGTAGAGTGCTTTCCGAGTATGTATGAGGCACTTGGTTTGATCCTCAGCACCACATAAAAATAAATAAATAAATAAAATAATAGTATTTTAAAAAGAGTCACCATTGTCTGCAAGAAGCTTAGTTTATTAATATTTGTTATAAAATAATTGTTTTCTTTGAATAGTGAGGGGAATTCAGTAGTGATCACGGTTTAATGAGTGAATTATCACGATTGTTGTGTGATGGTGATGATGATGATAATGATAATGATCGTGATTTTGGTAAGTTTTCAGAACCTGAATGTTGATCAGGTTTTTAACCTTTATAGTTAATAACAGAAAATAATGCACTTTTAATATCTCTTGATATATTGATTGCTATCTTAAGACAGTTGCTGAAGAATGTCTTATATATATGGAATTGTGATTTGCAAAAGAGATGCACAAATCTTAATCTGTGTTTCTTTTACTATGCTGGTGGCTTTCTGGGAGTAGTGTTTATAATTAAAATGTATAAAGAGATGCTGAAGGTAATCTATATTTATCCTTTTTCTACAATTTCTGATTGTATCAGTAGCCCTCTGAAGTGTGAAATAATC
This sequence comes from Tamias sibiricus, assembly GCA_025594165.1. NCBI lineage: Eukaryota > Metazoa > Chordata > Mammalia > Rodentia > Sciuridae > Tamias > Tamias sibiricus. The sequence goes on along the minus strand of CM046660.1, from coordinate 135,860,504 downwards.
GTGGGCATTTGGTTAATGAATTGTGCATTGTTGCTGTTCATTCATGGAATTTGCTCTTTTATTATATTTGATGCTTCACTTAACAACAAATTTTGCTTTCTCTGCGTTTGATATGTTTTTACCAAATTATTCCTGATTGTATCCATTAATCTTTAGTCACATTTGACAAAAATAAATTACTGTGATCTTTCAAAGTAATAATTAGATTTTTCAGGACATCAAAGTTTTGGGGGAACCACTAGATGTTAAAGGGCTTGTATAAAAATGTTTGCACAAGCATTTTGATAAAATACTGTGCCCAAATACAATTTTGGTAATGGAAAAGCAAAGGCTGTGGAGGGAAGAGAAGAAGCTGTAGAGTCTTCATAATGAACCTTTGTTTGCATTCTCATCATTGGCATTTTCTCGAGAATCAATTTTTATTTGTTTCATTTGGGAATATTATTTTATAAACATAATATGCACAATTCTCCTCACGTTTTCCTGTAGGTCTCAAGGATCAATAGAAATTTCTTCACCATTTAACACCTCTGTGTCCAGTTCCTGGGCAGAAGCACAGCCCTGATGCCCAGTTGTGTGCACTTTGCTCCTAAAGGAAGCAGGAACAAGGAGCATCTGATAAATATATTTACTCCTTCAGGGTTCTACAAGGTTTTCCCTTAGTTATTTATATTCTCTTATCTGATTTTACCTGTATGTGTCCGGGATCACCCAGTTTGTTTTAACTTCTATGGCTTCAGTTCAAATTCCAGAGAAACCGCCTCTTGCTAGAGGAACACATTATTATTATTATTTATTTATTTTAATATTTATTTGTTTTAGTTGTACACAATGCCTTTATTTCCTTTATTCTTATGTGGTGTTGAGGATCGAACCTGGGCCCCGCATATGCTAGGCGAGCACTCTACTGCTGAACCACAACCCCAGCCCAACATTATTATTATTATTATTATTATTTGCTTAAAAATGCATATGTGCTTTTAATTTGTAATGGTGTCTGATTATCACCATAATTTTTGCACATCTAAGGCAGTTTTGCATAGTGTTTATGGACACAGTTATGGAGGTAGAATTAACTGGGGTCAAACCTTGCTTCCTTTATTAGCCCCATGACCTTCCAGAAGGGTCTTAACTTAACAGAGAACTTCAAATTTCTTACAGATAGTGGAGAATAATAGCAACTTTCTTCCCCATAAGTAAAGGTTTGGGGAAGGGAGGACATAGGTGTGTTGCAGAAAAAATGCAGAGAAGGGAAAGTCTTGGTTGAAGGAGCCCTAATTAGGAAGGGCTGTTGCAGCTAGCTGGAAGCCATAAGTTCCACCTGATATGTATGTGACGCACCTGTAGGCACCCGCAAACCTGAAGGTATATAACCGGGTGAAAGCGGTCCGAGTTAGGAGAACGAATTCATTCGGTCAGTCGGGTAGTCACTCGGTCGGTCAGAATCAGAGCGGCCAGAACATAGGCAGAGCGGTTAAACCAGATAGAAGACAGAAGAGAAACCAGATAGAAGAAGTAATGACTGGTCAGAGTTAGGCCGAGGCTCCTGAGGAAGACAGAAGACAGAAGAAGGAAGAAAGAAGAAGGAAGAAAGAAGAGAGAAGAAAGAAGCTCTAATCTTTCTCTAAGCTAAGCTCTATCTTTCTTTCTCTCTAAGAAGCTAAGCTAAGCTCTATCTTTCTTTCTCTCTAAGACTCTAAGCTAAGAAGACAAGAAGAAAAGCTCGCTTTAATCTTTCTCTCTAAAAATTTTTCTTTCCCTCTCTAAGCTCTAAGAAAGTAGAAGTAAAAGTAGTAAAAGCTAACTCTGCCTCCGAGAGTTTTTTCTCCCGGTTTTCGGTACCAGGTAGCTTACACTTGGTAAGAGTGCATTCTGGGAATTGCAGGTCTACCTGACTCAGCTTCTTCCTATCCTCTTTGCCATGAGGTTAGGGAAAAATTCCCAAAAGTAGACTTGCAAAAAGTTTGTTGTTTGCTAACATTAAATTGCAAATCCCTTTTAACATTAATCTGGAAATTTAACATAATTTTGATTAATATAGTTTTCCTTTGGTAGGGATCAGGTTCATATAGTTTTCCTTTGGTGGGGATCAGGTTCAGGAGAAAACTTGAGAAGCTGTGCTAAACTTCATCTGGAGAAATAGACCTGTGAGATTTGTTAGGTTAATTTTGAAAAAGAATACTGATAAGAAAAGTAGAGACCCATAAGTAATTAAAGTGTATCCTAAAGCTACACAATTAAAGTAATTTTGTAATGGAATATAGACATCAGTGGAACTAAAGTGAGAGTAAAAAAATAAACATAAATATGTAAAGTTTAGAATATGGTGAAGAGAGCATTTCAAATCTGTCTTACTGGTTACTTAGTAAATTATGTTGGAATATCCAACCTCCCCAATTTGTGTGTGTGTGTGTGTGTGTGTGTGTATACATGTATATGTGTTCTATTTATCATACTCCATGTGGAGTAGTGGAGTATGATATTAAATAATTGACCTTTGTTATTTCTGTGTTTTATAACTAGGAAGCCAGCAACGTATTATTTTCTCTTCTCCTGTATTGTTCATATATTCTTGCTTTGAACATTGGCTATTTTAACAAAAATAATGTAAAAGGAGAAACAACAGCAGCAGAGGCTTTCTTTTTCCTAAGCAGTGTTATTACCAGATTTAATGAGGATTTAACAACAAAACTCCCAAAAATTATTAGAATGTGTATGTGAATTTAAAAAAAAAATGGAGTAGGAAAGATTTTTTAGCATGACACCAATAAAACTATAAAGAAAAAACTTCCTAAATTTGATATCATAAAAATTATAATTTGTCAGTGGCAAAAATGTAATAAAATAGTGTGAAATTTGGAAAATATTTATAACATGTTAAACAGACAGGGTTTGTTATAGTTGTCTTAAATTTTTCCATATTATTTTGTTTGAATGTGTCTGGTAAATACTATGTAGTTGAATTCCATTTATTCAATTTCTTTTATACTTAGTAGATAGACTGTATATTGTAGTAGATGAATTTAATCCAGTTACATTTATTTTGATTCTATGTGTATCTATTTTATATATTTTTTTAACTTATCATTTTGCTTTTTTTTTTGGGTGGGGGGGGTTCTTCTGTGCCCATTACATTAGACCAGTTTTGTATCATGCTCTATTTCTATGCCCTTGATTTTATACAGTTATTGCTATCCTCAATGCCCTTTAGGGACTTTTTCTGGAAGCAAATTTAGCCTTCTGACCCATGTTGATCTTGTGGTCCCTTCAGACCATCTGCTGAGCCAGCCTGTGCCTTGCTGTGCTGCTGTCTAGAATATGTCTTCTTGCATCCTGGCCATGTCCCAGCAGATAGTCCCCAGGCCCAAACAGTGGTCAAGAGTAGCTTGCGGGCTGGGGCTGTGGCTCAAGTGGTAGAGCGCTCGCTTAGCATGTGCGTGGCCGGGTTCTATCCTCAGCATCCATGTAAAAATAAAAACGCATTGTATACAACTAAAGCAAATAAATAAATGTTAAAAAAAAAAAAAAAAAAGATAGCTTGCCAAACTCTGTGTGAGAGGCAGAGCCCTTCTTCAGCCCCAGCATTCAGTGCTCATCTGGCTTCATTACCTTTCCTCACAATGGCTGGTTGTGTTCCTGTTTAAACATAAGCATAGAACATTTGTTATAATATTCATGAGACATTTTAAATAATTGACCTTTGTTGCTTCTGTGTTTTATAACTAGGAAGCCAGCAATATATTATTATATATTATTTTCATTATTTTCTCTTCTCCTGTATTGTTCATATGTTCTTGCTTTGAACATTGGCTATTTTAACAATAAGAATGTAAAAGGAGAAACCACAGTGGTAGAGACTTTCTTTTTCCTGAACAGTGTTATTACAATGTTATAACTTAATACAGTTTTGTGACTCTAAAATCACATGTGCATTTAAGGCACACTGAGTATGTCAATTACATAGTTTAACTTAACATAGTATCTTTATCCATAGTTTATCCATTTCCTAATGCAAACACAGAAATAGATATTAAAGTAACAATCCAGTATATTGTATTTCTATAAAATGCTCAAGTACACTGTCAGAAAATGCCAGGCAAAGCACAGGATCCCAGTCAAAGCCTTCGAATGACTTTGCAGCTGTGCAGTGGCATTATTTTTTAAAGAAATTGATCCTTCATATAAAATGTTCAGCCTTTGGGTTAGTCCCTTTTTCTTATTAATGGCTGTGGCTGTCTGAAATCCAAAGTTAAGTGCCCAAAGCTTTTCTAAAGAAAGATTATCTAACCTTTCTTTAAACGATATCAGTTTTTCTTCATGGAGCTATGGATTTAATACCAATGCTTATGGTTCTAATGTACAAAGTATCTTAAGTTTTCTGATTTGTGTGTTATTACCTTGGTGCCTTTGACAGTTACTCCATAGTGATTACTCTTCTTGCCTTTCTATTTAAAAATATCTTTATAATGACATTTCTGAAATTTTATCCTAACGAAATAATTATACAGGGATTTTAAATGAAAATAATCTTGCAGTACTGGCTGTAATAATGGAAAAAGAAAATAAGCATTCATAAATAAGGAACTGAATAAATAAATCAATGTAAACATTTAATGTAATATCTCCATGCTTTAAAAATGATATTCTAGAAAAATATTTATTAACATGGCTAAATGTTTACAACAAACAGTGTTAAATTAAAAAACTTTAAATATGCCATATTTAAAAAAATGTATATTTAAAAAAAAATAATGTACATATGTGATTATATACATGCATAGAAAATGTGAACATTTAAACACCCAAATGTCAACTGTGGTTATCTCTTGAGTAGTATAATTACAGGAGAGTTTTATTTTGTTCTCTTTGCTTCTTTGCATTTATTATATTGAGCATGTTTTCATGCATAATAAGATAATCAGTAAAAGGTATTAAAATGTACGTCTGTCTGTTCCATGTTGTGAAAGTTAAATGTCGTACCATTTCTCCCCTTAGATTGTAATTATCCCTCTGTATTCGTTCAACTGTCTTGAGCATGAATGGTTTTAGGTGCAAGTAGCAGGGCACTCTCACTCAGGTCAGAAAAGACAAAGCTGTAAAGAGCTGTGCTCAGCCCAGACCCCTTGCCCTGTCCAGAAGATACTAGTCCATCTTGCAAGAAGGTGGGATGAGGATAAGTGAAAGGGAGATTTTAAGTTGATATATTCTTTCATTGTAACTGATCTTGTTATTCATCCTAAGATTTCAGAATAATTTTAATCCAGATATTAATATTTTATCACTGTTATGAAATTCCTGAGACTACCTATCAAAAGTAATCAATAACAAAAAATAAAATAGTAATATCACTGTCAAATGGTCCAGTTCACTGGTTGTCTCACTAATAATGTACCTTATTGCTTTCCATAGAGAGTTATGGCTAACAAAAAGTACATAAAAGAAAGAATGGAAGGGAGAAAGGAAGGAAGGGAGGGAGGGAAGAAGGAACCCACAAAGTTTCACTCATAAATTCTTTTTTTGTTTAATTTTTTGTTTTTGGTAGTGGTGCTGGGGATGGACCCCTAGGCCCTTGAGCATGCTAGGTAAGCACTCTACCACTGATCTATATCTCCATCCTCTCATTAAATCTTGAAATAGTAGCAAATTACCTTATATGCACAGAGAGCCCAGCCTTCCCTGACTGGGTATGGGGAGCTCACTCTTCTCTGAAGGACAGTCTTTCCCAGCCTCTTCAAATCCACAGTAATGAGCAGTGACTTGAATCCTGGATACATTATTTTTCATGTTATTTAAACTTAGTGGAAGAACACAAAATTATGAGCATTGAATTTCACTTAAAATGTTATTTAGTTTGAGAGGATAAAACAATTTTCTCACCTTATACTTAAAGTAGAAAACTGAGCTTTTAAATTTAGATCATTAGTTCTTGAGGAAATAGAAAAGAACACATTAGATAACAAAGCCACACTAGAACATCAAAAGACTTTTAGAAATTTTATTGTTTTTGCTGCAGTTGGTTATTGAGTACAGGAAAAAAGTTATGAGAAGCAGTTATAACTTCTAGTAATATCTTGAATCTGTGTTACCTTCCTCCTTCCTGCTTCCTACATTATCATCCAACAAAAATAAGAAATTCAGAACATTTGACATATAATAGCAGTTGAAAAATTTTAACTCTTTCTTTTATAGTTTTATAGTTGTTTTAGTTTTCTTTAAAATATTTTTATAGAGAAATGTTCAGTAACTTTTGGGTTACATGGTGCTTTAGTATATCCATTGAGTTGTAATTTTGGATACATTTTTGTTTTTTTTATGGAAGGAATAGACTAATTTCTCCTCAAAAAATCCTGAAAATAATGGGACAAAGTAACAACAAAAAAAAAACCAGTCCAATTTGACTGAGAGGCTCGTTTTAATTTTTGTTGGTATTCACTAGGGCTACTCACAAAAATACATGTGAATAACTTCTAAAATGTCCAGTACTAGAAAAAGCAGTTTGGAGAGCTTGAAAGTGTTATCTCTCACTTATATTTCTTGAAATATCCTCCTGAGATTGCTTGCTAATTTCTGAAGTAGTTCTCTGCCTCACACTGAATCAGTTTGGGCAAGGGGAAAAAAAAATCTACCCTGACAGCACAGCCCATACAATTCTGTCTTCTTATAACCCTCCAGTACCATCTTTTGCCTTGTGAGGCTGGATCTTCACTGCTCTGCTCTTGCTGTGTGCCCTGGGTCCCCCCTCAAGGAGACTTGGGGCCTTCTGGAGTCCTTCTCTAGCTTCACCTGCTACCCAACCAGTCAGAAAAATCTTTCTGGAACATCAGTGAGACTTCTCAGCTTAAAACACTTTAATGGTTCCCTTGACAGGCAACATAATATTTCTCAAAACAATAGCTGAGAAATTCTAGAAAAATAATTAAATTTTATTCATTTTCTATAATAAAAATAATTAAAAAGCATACTCTGGTTTCTCAGCATGGATATCCTATAACTGAGTACAGTACTCATGTTCATGCTTGGGTGACACTGATGCCAAATCTTGTACTTTCTAATGAAGCATTTCTTTCTAAAACTGAACCAGGACCTGTAGCCACATTCTCAGAGAAATTTCCCTTTTGAAGAGATCCAGAAATTACTTACTTGTGAGAACCAATAGCCTATACGACAGGATTCAAATGTTCCAATGTGGATGAATTTGTTAATTCTTTGTCAAATTTGTGATCTTCTTTGTCAGTTCTTCCACTGGGATCTCCTTCACATTGTCCCCTTGTACCCTGCTCTCAGCCTTTGAGTGACAAGCAGTTCCTGAATAAGCAGGGCCATTTCAAGCATTTGCCACCTCTTCTTAAACTGATCTTTGCCTACGATAACTCCTTTCAGGTGCTCCACCCATCTTGAAAACCACCCTGTAGACTCAGACTTTTCTGAAGACCCCAGAGACTGTTGAAAACTCCCAACTTGGCTGCAATTCCCCTTCTTCTCCTCCTCCTCCTCCTTCTTCTTCTTCTTCTTCTTCTTTTTTTTTTTTTTTTGTGTGTGTGTGTACAGGATTTTTTAAAATTTAGGTGGTGAAAACCGTAGTTATTGACATATGAAGAATTCTCTAGGTGAATAAATAAGAAAAGTACAAAAAATCAGGAAAATATGTAAACTCAATTTATGAGGTATTTCAAAGGTACAGTGCCAGTAAAAATTTTCTTTCCCACAATTTTTAACTGCCAGACTTATTGCTTTAACTGTACTGTTCTTATGTTTGGAGAAACACAGAAGAGTTCAAGATAAAAGCCCTTTTGAGGATATGAGGGTTGCAGTAGTTCAGAGCAGAGTCAGAAAAGGAAAGGGATAAAGCAATACTTACATGTATTTGTATAGTAACAAAAACGTTATCTTAAAAAGTTTTTTTTGGGCTGGGGTTGTGGCTCAGCGGTAGAGTGCTTGCCTAGAACGTGCGCAGCCCGGCTTCGATCCTCAGCACCACGTACAAATAAACGAATTGTGTACAACTAAAGCAAATAAATAAATATTTTTTTAAAAAAGTTTTTTTTAAAGTTTTTATTTTTATTTTTTTTAGTTCTATAAACACTTTTATAGGGCACATGATTGTCTATGTGACTATTCTTTCCAGAGAGAGGTTTTGTTTTTGCTTTTTTTTAAATACTAGGAAAGCATGACTTATTCAAATTAGATTTTCCATGCTATATTTAGTTTTATAGATGTGTTAGTTTTAAAACTGTGGTTTACTGTATTTTGGGGAGAGAATGTATATTAAAAAATCCCAGGAAACCCTATACTCAGAATCAATTTCAACACTGCACCATGATCTCTCAATTCTGTAGCTTATTGCTTCCATTAAGTAGAAATCCCCAAATTCTCTGTATGCATCTAATTTTCCTGGCTGATGCCTTAGAAACTGAACCATTATCACATTTTCTGAACATCCAGGTTTTAAAAGTTTCTCAAAGCTATTTGATCTTTTTCTGGTAGTTAAGTAGGTTGTTCCTCTTACATAACAAGAATCAGGAACTCCTAGCCAACAGATTTCTATAATGTATATACCGGAAACACACAGCTCACATGTGACTATGTTCCCAATCAACATACACAGTCATTCACTCAAGGGGCAAGCCAGATGTACCTACATGTGCAAATGTACAATCAACAGTAAATTATTTTAGATTCTAATGTCCTCTGAACATTAAAAATGAGCTGAGAGATAGCTCTTGTGACATTTAGTATGAAAACTCTAGATTGCAAGTTTCATGATGAAGTAGCTTCAAATCACATCTCATGAGTTTCGTATTGCACAGTAAAGGACCATACTGAATATCATGCCAAAGATCGTGAGACCTACAATTCCAATATGGACAATTCCGATGAGCTGGAGCTTAACACTGATTATGGTCTCAATTTCATCAATGCAATTCTTTTTTTTTTTTTTTTTTTTTTTTTTTTTTTTTTGTGGTACTGGGGATTGAACTCAGGTACACTCGACCACTGGCTCATATCCCCAGCCCCCTTTTGTATTTTATTTAGAGACAGGGTCTCACTGAGTTGCTAAGTGCCTCACCATTGCTGAGGCTGGCTTTGAACTAGTGATCTTCCTGCCTCAGCCTCCCATAGTGCTGGGATTACAGGCGTGCGCCACCGCGCCCGGCTTCATCAATGCAATTCTTGTGGCCTAGAAGTTCCTTTGGGCACGTGGGTTGGACCTGTTCAGAGCTTTCTTTTCCACAGCACTGAAATGCTGAGTGGAAGGTAACGAGTCCCATTTTCCTTTCCCTTGTCTTTAAGGTAATCATTATAAGCCTCTTCGTACATGTTGTATAGCTACACCCTTGCCTATAAAAGCAAATACTCCAGTGGTTACTTCAGCAGCACATATCACCAGTAGGCAGGTAAAAAATGATCCAAGCACACACTGTGACTCCCACATGACTCCACAGCACCCAAAGAGCCATTATCAGGGCCCCAGCTCCGACCAGCACATAGAGCCCTGCTCAAGGGCACACAGCCACCAAGCCACAGCTGCCCATCTCCCAGCGCTCACACCTGGATCTGCAATTATTCTTAACACAAGTAATTTTGTCACCCATAAACTATGCCTCCAATTTAGTGGCTTAAAACAGCATTTCTTTGTTTCAGAAGGCCAGGAAATGTGAGTGAGCCTTAGCTGGGTCCTCAGGCTCTGTGACTCTCTCAGGCTGCAATGCTTCCTGGTGACTCTCATGGTGTGGGAGGGTTCCATTCCCACTGACTTTTGCATTGAGGCCTTGGTTCCTCATGACCTATTGTGTAGTGGCCTCCTTTGGTTTTTGGACTTACAGCATGAGGCTTGCTTCACCAGAGCAAATGGGAGGGCAAGAGAGAGTGGTACCAAGAGAGAGTGTGTTCCAACTTTTTTGTAACTGAATCACCAAAGTGACTTGCCCTCATGGTTGCTAGGTTCTGCTCTTTAGAAGAAAGGTTCTAGGTCCAGCCCACATTCAAGAGCAATGGTTTACATACTAAGTGCGGAAGTGGGATGTCTGGGGACTATCTAAGGAGTTCGTCTCAGCAGGCTCTCGGACATCTTTGTGCAGACCCAGGTGAGGTTACTGTGATTGGATGGATGCTGTTTTTCCTCTCAGTTTCTCTTCCCTGCCTCTCCTAGTATGGGCATCTTGAGGCTGTGATTGTGATTCTAGGGTTTAAAGAATCACAATCTTTAAATATTTTAAATAATCTGGCTCCTAAATGCCATCTGAAAGTCAACTCCCTCGTCTGATCTTCAAGTGAAGAAAAAATGGTCTATTTTAGCGATGAAAGAAGAACTCTCTGGGTTGGACTTACTAAGTAAAGGTGATACAGCTCACTGAGACAGTGCTTTCTTAAGAGATTTGCAAATGTACTTTTGACTATATGTAATTTTGGATTTATGTCCTGAATTCAACTTCTATACTGGAGTAAGAGGAGAGTCTTCTGTGTTTTTGAATGTGACCCTTATAAAACCCTGGTGCTCTTTGTTTGCTTGTCTCTGTTTTAGCTGGGAACTACTCAACAGCCTGGTCCATGCCTAATTCATATCTAGCATCAACACTTCCAGTATGATTCCAATATGCTTTTTAAAAATATGTCCTAACTTGCTTTTTCTATGTCTTAAATGTATCCAGTATGAAATTCTAAATTTGCTATGTGTTGCTGTTGTTTAATAGGTCAGGATGCTACAGAATTTTCTTTGGCATGCATGCTTAAAAAGAGTGCCTTGGGTCCATGATGCTTGTAATTTCTGTGTTATTTTACTAGTTAGTTAGGGCTGTAGCAGTTTTTGACCTTGAATCAAAATTCTCTACTTTTCTTTCCACAGTTTTCAAATATTTTGTCCTTTGAAGTCAAGGGAATTGCCCTGATTTTATGATGACATTTGGGCACGATATTTAAACTGTTAAAAGTTATAAAAACGACCCTTTGGTATTCATTGTAATAAATGGCTCTGCATTGAATACATGTGCAGGTTCTCCTGTTCAAGCTTTGTGAGCCCAGACTTCTCCAGTTGCATATTCTCATTGTAATTGTATTCCATGACATTCTCTCACCTCCAAGATTGTGCCTGTCCATGGAAATTCCTCCCTGCTAGGGGATGGTGTAGATTTCCGGGTCTTGTGAGGCTTGGCTTTCAAATCTAGAGTTGTGTGTAACATTTGTAGAACCGCTGGTCATCTACAATTAGGCAGATTTGTTTCTGTTGTAAAACAAAACAGAAATATACATATATATTTTTCCCCAAGAGCAACCGTCAAATAAAAGGGCTGGCTGACTTCTAGAATCTACTCATTTTTGCTCAGCTTCAACTCATTGAGAATATTTTCTTCATAGATACATGGTGCTCATTTGTCCTGGATGGTATTTTCTTGCAACTCTAAAGTATTATCATATTCATATGTTTTAGACTGTAAACCCTCGATATTAGAAGTTATTCTCTTCTTTCATTCTGTTGCGATATCTTTCCCCTTTCTATACCCACTATAACAACACCCAGACATATTTTCAAGTAGGAGTCAGCACACACCAGGAAGTCTAGTCCAGATTTATTGGTGGTGCATTAGAGTAGATCAAGATAAGGGGCTGGAAGAGGACTTAGCTCTTGTAGGGAAGATAGACATGTTCCAGAAGGCTTTGCAATAACATGCAGTTACCTCTACATGGGTAAAGAAGGATGCAGGCTCTCCTTTGACCCCCTAAATGTACCAGAGTGTGTTGCTGCCATGAAATTGTACTGTAATATTTTCTAGCTGTGATTCATTCACAGTTTAATATGCTTCTAGTTCTGACTTGACTTTTCCCCTAGGAAGAGCCTAAAATCTCTTCATTATAATATAGACAGTGTACTGCACTTTGAATACAAATTTATCCATGTTCAGACTAATTTTTCTTGTGATTGTCTCTACCCTGGAGAAGTGCCTTTAATGAATTACATACAAATTGTGTAATTTAAGAAGTTAATTTGGTTTTCTGGTTACACAGGACTAAAAACAGCCCTTGTAGAAAGAGATGATTTCTCATCAGGGACCAGCAGCAGAAGCACTAAATTGATCCATGGTGGGGTGAGATATCTTCAGAAGGCCATCATGAAGTTGGATATTGAGCAGGTAATTGTGTATGCTGGTTGTTAAACAAAAATTGCGACTATGCTTTTTCTACCCAATTAAATCGGGCTCTTTTTTTTTTTTTAATGGCTTTTAACATTTCTTCCTATTGGAAATACCTATTTAGTGTATGCTGCCAGAATATCTTTCAGGAGAGGTGTGTCAGTTCTTTCCTGTAGTATTATGTTTATGGGTAATCAGGGGCTTTTTCTACAGAGGCATGTCAAAGTAGCAGATTTACAAAATCACTTTTGGATGTGTTGCCTTTTAACAATAGTGATTGGGTTTTTGCCAGTGGCCACCAAATTGCTCCTTTGCAAGCTGTTTCAGGGGAGCTGTGTTGTAATGCAGGGGGAGTGCCAAATTGATCCTCTTAACTGCAACTGCAATCATACGCTTATATTGTCACTGACATATTCTTAAGGAAAAGATGATCTGAGTCATGCTTTTCCTATGTCACACTTTATTGTGTCCAGTCTGCCACCATTTGAAAACTGCCAAGGCAGTGTGGAAGATGACATTTCCCAGAGGGGTAAAAAAAAAATCAGCTGCACTCCCTATCTGCTTTCGACATGAAAAACACAGAAGCACTGACTTGACAGTGTCAGGTTTTGAATCTGTCCCCCTTTTTTTTCCTTGACAAGTTAGTTTTGAATCTGTCCCCATTTCCTATGTTTCTCTTCAGCATCATGATGAATGCAAAAAAGAAAGAAAGAAAAAAGGAAAAAAAAAAAAAAAAAAACCCAGCATGGATTTAGAGTCAGCTAACTGATGATGTGTTCTGCATTATTTGCTCAATATCTATGAACCTTAATTTTTTTATTTGTGAAATTAATATTATAATAGTAATGCTGGCTCTTTAGAGAGGCATAATGATAATCACAGGAGTTAAGTCAAAAGCTTTTTCTTATAATCTATCTGTAAAATACTGTACAACTGCTGCATATCATCTTTGCTGGATTTAGTGAAGGCAAGAAGGAAACTTTTTCAGCATGAATTTGAACAATCTGTTATCTCTTACCTGGAGAAAATATTATGGGGAACTGAGAAAGAGGGACAATACAGAGAATGCAAGATAAATGGTTACAATAATCTTGTAACTCAAGTCAGGAAAATATCTTACACCTGGGAACCCTGACAGCATGTTTTTCTCCTATGCAAATACAGTTAAGGTTTCTAAAAAATCTTTGAGGTTGACAGCATGATGTATTATTAGAAATTTGATTAGGAGGGAGCTATCCTCGCTCAGAGGTAGAAGGTTTCTGTGTATCAATCAGTTGGCAGGGTGTCTATTTGCCATTTGAAAATATTATGATCTGTTACTGCCAAACTAATTTTCTCTGTTTTGATTTTCAGTATAGGATGGTAAAAGAAGCCCTTCATGAGCGTGCCAACCTACTAGAAATTGCTCCCCATTTATCAGCTCCATTACCTATAATGCTTCCAATTTACAAGTAAGCCTTTTGGTATCACCTGTATACTATTTGCATGTCTGAGGTCAATAGAACAACACAGTTTTAATGGAAATAATCCCTCAATGTGTGTTACTTAATGTGGTTTTAATTAGTTCTAATCTTTAGTCCCTTTCAAACATTTTCTTAGGTGTATTTAAAAATGTGGATTTTCCTAAATAGTCTGCAGACCTATCTCTATAGACCAGACCTTTAAAGCAATGGAGGTTGTGTTCTGCTTTTATAATTAGCAGTATCTTATTCCAGTTTCTGGAAGTATGTATATGAGAAACTGCATCTGTGCTAAGGAATATTAGAGGGTTATGTGCAGGGTGTAATATACAGACCCAAATGGTATCATGTTGCACAATCTGAACCTACAAAATATCAACTCAAAACTCAAACTATCTGGGGTCATTTTAAATGTCTGAGCTAACAAGAACTGAAATTTTGCTAGGAAATATCAGCTTATAAGTTAGAAAACCCAGTTTCCTAATGTTGTGGAAGCTATCTGTGATGTTGCCTGTGTACAGGTTCAGTAATATGAAAAAGTGGGTAGTGCAGCTCATTTAGCTGCATGAATGTGGTGAGGGTTTGAAATAGATATTACAGTTTTGGCCATCTTTTGCTGTAGATTTCTGAGGATTTCTTAGATCAGTGATTCTCTTTTTGATTGCACATTACAGTCGCCTGACCCTACCCGACTCTATTTACATCAGTCTTCTAGACATGTGAGGGCCAGGCATTTGTATTTATTTTTAATGTTCCTCAAAGAAGTATAATATATAGCTAGGATAAGACCCTTAGAGAAGATTCATTTAAAATATCACTGATTCATTTACTTTATATACTTCAGCTAGATTGTTATAAAAATAGTTATACAGGGCTCCTGTTTCTTTTGTAGGTATGCTTTGTTTTTCTTAAATGAAAAGTCTCTTAGCCAGGTACAGTGATGCTTGTCTATAATCCCAGTGACAGGGGAGGCCAAGTCAGGAAGATTTCAAGTTCGAGGCCAACCTCAGTAACTTAGTGTGACGTGGGTCTCAAAAAAAAAAAAAAAAAAAAAAAAAAGGAGCAAAGTTTCTTGTAATTTAAGGTGGCATTCTCTTATATTATACTCTGTTTCTAAAGAAACCTTTTCCCCTGTTTATGCTGTAGGTGGTGGCAGTTACCTTACTACTGGGTAGGAATCAAGCTGTATGATCTGGTTGCAGGAAGTAATTGCCTGAAGAGCAGTTATGTCCTCAGCAAATCGAGAGCTCTTGAGCATTTCCCCATGCTTCAGAAAGACAAACTGGTAGGAGCAATTGTTTACTATGACGGTAGGTGATGTTTTGATTTTTTTTATAAGATATTTTTCTCTCTTACTGTGACCCCTTAGAACATACTATCACCCTTACAGTAAATTCTTTTTTTTTTTTTTTTTTTTTTAATTTTTAATTATTTATTTACTTATTCATCATGCACAAGTATAGTATCTTTTTACATACAACTGCTTGGACAGTAAATTCTTAATCAGATAGTTTTGCGCTCTTACTTTTAATGCTAATCTTAAACAACATACAAACGCACACATGTACACACACTGATTCACCATTTTCTCTAGCACTGGCTAAAAAAACTACCCATAATATTTTTGCTTCTAATGTTGTGTATTTTGTATACTCCTTTTCTTCTCTAATTTCTACATGTGTCTCATGGTTGGTTTGGTCCATTTCTCATTGTTGTGGATTTGGACCCCACCCTCCTGCCATTTAATTTGTTATATGTTTGCCAGTGAATACTTGCCTTATGAATATATTATAATGTTGAAAGCAGCTGAGGATCTGTTAGGTTTTCTAGATGAAACCTCTATTTTCAAGGGGTTATAAACCTAGAGAAAAATGCCCCTTGGGCTGAAATTGACATATTTGTATTTTGCATAGGACACATTCTTGAAAGTATAATTTATGTAATGAAGGTAGATAAACACTGCATCTATTAAACCAAACCCTAAGATTTTATTGCTTATTTTATTGCTGTTAGATGTTTTCTAACAGAGACATTACCCAGTGTCCATTTGCTATGTGTTCGATATGAATTCTTGTGTGTGTGTGTGTGTGTGTGTGTGTGTGTGCACATGGAATATAATTTTGTTCGCTTTTATTTAAAGGAACTAAATACTTACTATATCTCCAGAAGAAGTACAAAACAAAATAGTCAAAGCCATTTGTGAGATTTTACTGTTAGTTTTAAAAGGTGTGTGGGGACTAGAAAATGGTCCAAGGATATCCATTTACAAAGAAATAGCTGGACAGATAATTGTACTTGTTCAAAAGGTCTTAGAAATTTTGTGACACAAAGCATAGCTTAGGCTTTGTATCTCAGTTACTCTCCTCTTTCCCCATTATGTTGTCTTTTATCTTGATGTTAGATAGCTAAACTCTTAGCATGATGAATTTTTTTGTTATTGTTGTTTAAAGAGACTTTCATATTTATGCTTCATATTATGGGATGTCCACAAGGCCAACCCTACCTTTTTTCTTCTTCCTTCCAGTGTTATATTTCTGAATCAATTCAACTGTCTTTCAGGCTTTCATATATAAATGCAAAATATGTATGTGCTGAGGGGGCCCAACTGAAGAAAATGTCCCAAGAGCAACAATATTAGAAAAATGTTAAGGGTCTTAGACAAACATTAAAAGCTAGAAAATTAACAGTTTGCAGTGCCTTCCCACATCTGAACACCACAGGGGACCACTTAACTACTTTTTTGGTGCCCTAGATTGAGCCTACATGTTAAAGGACAACCTTGACTGTGAATTTGCTTTCTCTGCATCAGACCCTTAATGTTCATCCATTGTAGTTTATTGGGTGATTACAGTAAAGAGGTTTGTGGTCCAGGAGAAGTAAGAAGGCATTCTGTAAATAGCATCTTGTTCATCCTGACATAGAAATGTTTGTAGCTTTTGCTTTTATTACTCATCCTTTTCTTACAAACCTTCTCAAATTCTTATTCATTTTCTATATCATGTGTTGTGTTGGGAAATCACTAATTTTATTTATTAGCTTGTGCATATCTGAATCACCTAGTGAGGAATATTAGTGGATATCGTATCTGAATTTGTGTCTATCTTGTGTTACTTTCACATCCTTATGAATTATAGATTCTTATTGATTCTATATGGAGAAACCAAAGGAAATCTACATTACATAATGCAGAGGAAACATTTTTCTACAAGAATTAAGAGAAAGAAGAATTTCTTTAGTCTAGAATTGATCTTTATAGCTGTTATAGGTTGCAAAATTATAAGTTGAGCAAAGATTATTGAAACAATTTTTAAATTGTTATTGAAAATAATTCCAAATTGCTAACTTGGAAATTGGTTATGAAATCTTAAGTAATGAACCGAACAAGTCAAAACAATTCTATTCTGATCATTATTTGCTGTTATACCTTGTTCTGAAATGATATAGACCCAACTATGTCATACCTGAGGTGAGGCAAAACAAAAATATAAAACAGTAAGGTTGTTTGGTTTTACAGCTGTATTCACAGGTAGAGGCAACTCCTATTTTACCTAATATGATGTGATGGGTAATTTAAGCATCTGCATGGAAATAACCTAGAGAGGAACATGTAGGTAAATGAATCAAATGCAGTAGATGCATGTTTAGAAAGCCTTATTCTTTGACCAAAAGAAGAATTCAAAGTATTTCAAAGAGGACAAAATACCATTGTGCACATTAACCATTGCAAACCCAATTGGAAACATTGTAATTTATAAGATAAAACTTTCTTAACAAGGAAAAAAATACTTTTCCTCATAAATATTCATTATGAGACTATAATAACAGGCAGTGTGTTAGTCAGCTTTTCATTGCTCTATTGAAATACCTGACACAAACAACTAGAAGGAGGAAAGATTTCTTTTGACTCATGGTTTCAGAGGTTTCAGTCCAGGGTTGATAGGCTCTATTGCTTTGGGCCTGAGGTGAGGCACAATATTGTGGCAGACGGGTGCAGCAGAGGAAAGCTGCTCAGCTCAAGATAGCAAAAAGCAGAAACAGAGAGAGGAAAGGGACAGGGACCAGATATACTCCTTAAGGGCATGCCCTTAGGGACCTCTTTCTTCCAGCCATGCTCCATCTGCCTACAGTTTCCACCACCTCCCTGTAGTTCATTCAAATTATTAATCCTTCAAATGGATTAATCCACTGATAATGTTAGAACCTTCATGATTCAATCATCCCCCAAAGCCCCACCTCTGAATTTTGCTGCATTAGGGATCACTCTTTCAACACATGAACTTTTTGGGGGACACTCATATCCGAACCAGAATAGCCCACCCAAATGATTTCAAAATGAATTGGGGATATATGAAATAACATTTTAAAAATACTTAAATTCATGTAAGTACCCATTTAAAAGTGAACAGAAATAATAATTTTTATAAATCATACCTAGGGAGAATTTTAATTCTGTTGAAAAAGGGGCATAAGTGATCTTATGAAGTTTTTTTGTTTTAATATATTTTAGCTGTAGATGGACACACTATCTGTATTTTATTATGCCGTGCTGAGAATCGAACCCAGTGTCTCACATGCTAGGCAAGTACTCTACCACTGAGCCACACCCCAGCCTGATCTTATGAAGTTTTGCTAACTAAAAACTTATTGGTGATGCATTATCATACAGCTACTTAAGCATCATTGAAAAGTGAAATATAACAGTGTGAAAATGCAGTGAGGAAGACTAGTAAATGTTGCCATGAACTTGTCTAAGAACCGAGACAACCTTTAAGGTCTCTTCAACATAGACGTATTAGGGGAATTCCTTTTGAAATCCAAAATGTACAAAGATCCAAAGAGTTTTCTTAATTACTCACAAGCACAGTTCATCCTAAATAAATTCTGATGGCCATTGCCTGTGATAAGGCAAATCCAGTTTTCCCACAAAAGCCCATAACGCTAATGGAGTAAATTCTGTGCACTTTTTGATGTAGCAATGATGATGACTATTCTGTGTATGGTATCAGTGTAATCCATTGCCATATTTTGTTATTAACTGCTAAAAACAAACTAACACATATGGAGGAATAACTGCTATCTTTTCGGTGCAGACAGAGTAAATGTCAGGTTTCTCAGTTAAATCCACATGAAATGAAAGTTGGGATACAAAGTGACATACCAGGTTTTTCCTCCAGTTATATTTTCTTCTTATGTTCAGTTGCAGAAAGCATTCTCTAAGCATCAACTCTGGCTTTCTGACTGAGATATGTACTGGGGTTTTCTATATAGTTCTTTGCCCTCTCCAAGTGGGACACATCAGGTGGCCCTGGCCACAGCCATTACCACCCATGGAAGGGTTGGTATAAGAGAGTATGGTGACCAAGCCAACTCTCCCCTCAACAAGAAGTGTTTAAGGCATGCCACCTTGGCTGAACTTAGCAGGCTCTTTTAAATTATGTGAACCAGCTGCTGGGGGATAGGCAGTTTCTTCAGGAATTTATTTTGTCCTTCTCTATCCACTTCAATTTTCTAGTTCCCAGTGTGGATCTTTGGTGCCATTCTGGTTGGACTTCAGTCATCCAATCCAGTGCACAGAAAATGAGATATAATTAAAAATCATTAAATATTTAAAACCATTAAATACCCCCATTAAGCTTCTATAAAATGAAACTGGAGAACAAAATTATAGCTTTAAATTCTTTCTTTCTGCCAGTCAAGACATTGACAGAGAGAGATGTCTGTTATTACATACCTGACGATGCCTGTAAGTATTCCTCATGCACATATGAAAATAGCAACCCACAAGAAATTGCATCAGCTTTCCTAATGTAAATAAAAGTTGGTTGCCTCCATGTTTCAAAGAGGAAATTAAAGCCCAGTGTTCACTAGAATATTCATTTTTATTCCAGCCTAAAACTCACAGCATACAAATAGATGAATTCAGCTCACGAGAGAGCAAAGCCAATTTAATCTCTGGCTCCCCTGAGGTAAATGTAGTTCACGGTCCTGCCCCCACCCCAACCTCAGCTATAATCCCTGGATCCTGGAGGTAAAAATGCACTGAAGTGAGGAAAATTCTTCAGCAGGATATAATGATCCAAAATGACAGGGACAATAATGACAATGAATTTCATGTCTCCCAGTCATGAGCTGGAGATGCTTGACTAGGCTGACTTACACAATTAAATTGTTACAGGTACAGCAGGAGATGCAGTTAGCTGTGCTTTGGGGAACGATGCCTCTGGCAAAAGGCAAATTGTGGAATCCAGACCCTTTTGTTAGGAACAAACTATCACTTCTTTGAGCATGAACTGGAGATGATTGTGCACTTTAATAAAAGAAAGCCTTGGTTAAAGACAAAGTCTTTTAAGGAGTTGATCTATCAACTTTGAAAACTTAAAAAAAGAAAAAGTCAACTACTTCATTCCACAAAGGTGATTTTTTTTTTTTTTTTTTTTTTTTTTTGCTCATATGGTTTCATTTTTGTGTTTTTCATTGAGTTCCTGGAAAATAATCATATCTTAAGATGGTGCTCGTGATCTTCATTTACAGTATTTGTAAACATAGTTGTTGAGCAAATTGGTGTTATCTACTTTAAATTGGACAGACATATTTTCTTCATAGCAGAAATGAACATTATGTATCTGTTAACAAACTAGCAGTACCATTTTGCAGGTTTGGACTACTTGGTGTAACACTATTCTTCTTAAAAATTGGAATTCTTAAATTCTTAAATTCTTAAATTCTTCTTAAAAATTGGAATGGTTTCTCCAAAGCAGAGGCTCTTGGTGAGCACAAGACCATCCACTGGGTTATAGGAAGAACATATTAGAACTTCTACTGAAATTACTTTTATTCAATTCCTTATAAGGTCTTCTTTTTTGCATGGTTCAAATGTATATAACATTTGGTATAGGGTACATGTAACTTATAAATGAATATACCTACTGTGGATATATACTGACATTTACTTTTGGGATAACTTTAATTTCTGTTTTGGACCACTGATGTGGTAATTTGCCATCATTTTATTTCTTTGATAATTGGCTAATTTAAACATTTTCAAGATAGATGTATTCGGCATGAAGAAAAATTCCTTCAGAAGTATGTTACCAAATCTCTTCCTTCATTTCCAAGAATCCAGTTTTTATAAACATTGATAGAGATGGCTAAGAAGAAACAAGCAAAACTATTGAATAAGAGAGGATATTATCTTGGGAACCTCAAAATTATAAAAATTTGATAGAATGCATTAAAAACTTGTGTTTGTTATTTTTATTTTAATCTCCATGCTCAAAGAAAAAAATAAATATATTAAGTTCTATCTGCCAACAATTCCCAAGGCTCCTACCATTTTTAGATTCTTATTACTGTGCAAACCAAGGTTTAAAACTATGTAAATATTGGTACATACAAAAGAATACATGTAACATGTGTAGGTTGTAAAGCTTAATCACAAAGACCTCGGATTCCCAAACCAGCCTTAAAACTTAGAATATTACGAATACATTGAGCTGTGTGTCCCTATTCCCCAATTTCACCCCTCTTTGCTAAATGTTAACTGCTATTCTGAATTTTATAATTTGTGTTCTCTCTCTCTTGCTTTTAAAGTTGCATGACATACACATACATTTTAAAGTGATCTGCTATTTAGTTTTGTTTTAAAACTTTGTAAAAGTATTATATAAATCACTGTAAACACTTCGGGGAGCAGTTGGACACGTGAAGTTGAGCATACATGTGTCTTTATGATCCAGTAATTCTGGATATGTGTTCACCAGGAGACATCTACCAAAAAAAAAATAAATAAATAAAAAAGTTGGTCAAAGCACTGGGTGTAATTTAAAAAATGGAAATAATGCAAACTTTCATCAAAAGACAAGTGAATAAACAACTTACGGTCTATTCACACAATAGAGCAAAACAGCATTGAGTGTGAATGAACTTTATAACTAAACCAAGTAGCATGGATGAGTCTTTTTTTTTTTTTTTTTTTTTTTTTTTTTGGTACCGGGGGTTGAATTCAGGGGTACTCGATCACTGGGTCACATCCCCAGCTCTTTTTTTGTATTTTATTTAGAGACAGGGTCTCACTGAGTTACTAAATGCCTCGCCATTGCTGAGGCTGGCTTTGAACTCATGATCCTCCTGCCTCAGCCTCCCAAGTGCTGGGATTACAGGCGTGCGCCACCATGCCTGGCGCATGGATGAGTCTTAGGAAAATGATATTTAAAGTGGGATGATACATTGTTTCACAGTTGTAAGCATCACAACCATAATATCTCCCTGCCAAGGTGCTGCCCTGTAGTTGAAACAACCATTTGGAAGTAGATGACTTGGATTTACAACTTAACTGTATTTTGAGCCACATCTGTACATCTATAAACTTAGGCTTACGATGCCTAACACACAGGCTGTTTTGAACTTACATGAACTAATAAATGTAAAATACCTTCATAGGTACAAAACATTATTCAATAATTAATTGTCTTATTTGGACCAATTTTGTGGATACTGTATCATCCACTGGATTTCTACTTATGCAAATTTCTACAGAATTGAAGCATTGTTTATTCAAGTATCCTTTTTTTAAAAAAACTTACTGGGCATTTAGTAACAACTTAGTAGTTATTTGAACATACATACATACATATATATGTACATATATATATCTACATTGAAAGGATAATCATAATTAAATTTTTTTTTTTTAGATATTGATGGACCTTTATTTTATTCATTTATTTATATGTGATGCTGAGAATCGAACCCGGGCCTCACACATGCTAGGCAAGTGTTCTTACCAAGAGCCACAACTCCAGCTTGATAATTATAATTTGTTATTTCTTTTTTTATTAATGCAGATTAATTATATGGAACAGTGGGTTTCATTGTGTCATGTTCATATCAGCATCCCTTTAGGCATTAAAAATGGGAAGTTTCTTTCAGAAAAGTTTGTTAAGCGTTCTTATGGAAAAAGTGAAAAATATTGTTCACATGAACATGCTCCAATTGAATTGTAAGGGTTAAAAACCAACATTTTGAAAGAGTTCCCTCTAAAATCCTTTTGGTCATTGATATATTTGTTTTAGTATTTAGTATTTCTCCTTGTTCATGTGCAGTTTTACACCTCTAAATTAAGTGAATAGTTTTTATCTTGATTTCCTACTGTCAGCTTTCTCATTGTATTTCTCCTCTTGGTCTCTGTGAGTTACATAAACGAAACTGACATTATTGCTCATATAGCAGGCAGTTTTTTTTTTTTTTTTTTTTTTTTTTTTTGCCCTCAAATGCTGCCTTTTTTGCTATTCAGTGTATCTGGATACCAACTAATGCTAAATGAAATTTGACATGTACCCCTAAGAAACAAAACTTATAAATTGTGGCTTCAAAAGAAACCTTGAATAAATAGGACACACTGTGTCCACCCAGGCTAACATCCAACATATGCTTTAGCTTCCTGATGATGAGACAGAGCAAGAGAGCCCTCAGGAAACTTTACAATTGTTTATTGCTCACTTGACCAGTATATATTAAATACCAGGCTTTCATATTCTTAAAATTACTTTTAAAAAATCAAAAATACACAGAAGTAATTTTGATTAGGTATAGCATACTGAGTGGTCATCTGTGTTGTCCTCTGTATATAAAAGCTTTAAAACTGCTAAAAATCCACCAGTATAAGGAGATGTATGAGGTTGTTTGAGCAAATAGTTCTGGTGGGTTCACAGTAGGCTCTCTTCCTCTCCCTCTTTGGGTTCAGTTGCCATCCATTCTCATCTCACTTTTTAAAAGAAGTAGCAGTATCAAAGTCGAAATCTGTGTTAAGAATCTGTCCATATTTCCTCCTAACCTTGCTCATTCATATAAAAAATATTTACAAAGCTTTTACTATTTGCTAGGCATTGTGCCTGGCATTAGGGCCAAATGCATAAAATATAGTCCTGAACTAGCAGATTTTGAGAGAGTTCATCTTATATGATGTTATATATATATATATACATATATATATATATATCAAATACATAGTTCCTATTACCAATGATGTTTTGCATTTGTGTAGCAGATAATGTCTTTCTAAACCTTTTTTTTCATAAGCTTTCTTAGTCAACTCATCTCTATGTGTGTGCTTGGATGGGAAATCTTGATCCTACTTACAGGAAGAAAAGTAACTATAGTATTTTAGATATATGAAGATGTTAAAGTATTTTTTAACTTAAAAAAGAAAACTTTACTAAATGAAGGTAATAATGCCATGTTTATTTTAACTACCATTAATTATTTTTAAAATTAATTAATTAATTTTAATTAGGTATATATGACAGCACAATGTATTTTCATTCATTGTACACAATTGCGGCACAACTTTTTATTTCTCTGATTGTATACCATGTAGCATTGCACCATATGTGCAGTCACACATGTACCTACGGTAATGATGTCCATCTCATTCCACTGTCTTTTCTTCCTCCATGCCCCCTCCCTACCCTTCTACCACTGATTCTTAAGTCTGCCCTTCCTTCCTTCCTTCCTTCCTTCTTTCCTTCCTTCCTTCCTTCCTTCTTTCTTTCTTTCTTTCTTTAGGTTCTGGGGATTGAACCCAGGGTCTTGTGCATGCGAGGCAAACATTCTACCACTGAGCTATATCCAGAGCCTGTCAATCTTGTTAAAAATAAATAAATAAAAAAAAAAATAAATAACTCCAAATAGTTAACTAAGTAGGCCCATTTTTACTATGGGAAATTTAAACACATGTAAAAATAATGAGTATAATAAAATGAATTTCATCACTCATGGCAAGACTTCATCTGTACTCTCATCTGCTCTTCCCCCTCACCCAGATGACAAGCATTTTATCCACAAATATCCATGAATATTTATTCTGTATCTTTAAAGTGAAGGGTTCTATTTTAAACACAGCCATACCACATCTAAATTATTTAATTATTTTTCTTAATATGAAAAGTCCAGTAATGTTGACATATCCCTTGTAGTCTCATAACTTTAATAAGCTCTTCATTAAGGAATCAACTCATACTATGAACAAAATTCTAGTTATGGTTTTATAAGTTAGTTCATTAAAAAAAAACCTGATAGGTTTTCCATCCCTTCTTTTGCTTCTTTCTTGTTTGATTTAACAGGTGCCCTGTTTTTCTTGTACATTGGTCATTAGAACAGTCAATCTGTTGCTACATAGGAAATGACATCCCAAGTTAGAGACTTAAAACAACAGTTAATTGTTTCTCATAGTTCTGAGGAAGGATGGGCTTAGCAGGGTGGTTGGGAGCCTTCATACAGTTGCAGTGAGATGGCATCTGAGGTTGGAGTTGTCTGAAGGCCTTTTTGCCCACCTGTGTGGTGTCTCGGTGGGAAAGGCTGGAGTACCTGGGACTTTGGCTGGCATCTCTCATGGCTTCTCTATGTGGACTTTTCCACTGGTTAATCAGGTCAGGTGTTTTATGTGGTAGCTGTTTTCCCTTAATGAGAGCACAAGAGACCAAAGCAGAAATAAAAGACAGATCTCTTGGAAAGTGATAGTGATTTTCACATTCTATTAATTTACATGAATCATGGAGGCAGTGAGATTTATGGTATAGGTCTTCACAAGAATGAGAAAAACAGGAGGCAGAGTTTATTTGGGAGACGTGGAACAGCCTAGTAACAAGCTTTAGAGAGGTGGAATCTACTTGTTTTGTCAAAAGCTCTTTATAGGTGGTGATAAAAATTTCCATTATGAGTTTTTTTTTCCTCTTGCTGTGCTTCACTTTTTTTTTTTTTTTAAATCAGTCTTTAGAACCATTGCCTAGGTAATCACAATATTTCATTAGTGGTTAAGGGGTTGCAAATGAACTTTTTCTGTATTTTTCCTTTATTAGTTGGATTACTTATAATTTTCCTGTTTCAACTATATGCATACATTGTGTATAGGAAAATCTGGGTAAATGCTTGATTCTTTACATATATTTACTAGTTTTCCAAAGTAATGCATTTGTTTTCTAGCATCTTCCAAATGTAATGATAGTTTTTTGAGGGAATTATCAACATTAACTCAAGAATTTAGATAGTTTGAAATGAGAGTTACTAATGTTCAAGTTACCCAATCTCTGGGCCATGGCACCTCCTCAGGATGGCTCCTGGGCCCTTTTATTGTACTGTCTGTCAATGGCCTATGATGACTTCTCTGCTATCTGCTGTGACAGGATATTTTGGACTCATCTTGAAACTTTGGAAGTTTCAAGCCTTGGAAGCAGCCATCTCTTCAATAGACCTTGCTTCCCTTGTGTAGAACATGGTAATTAGATACCACAATTTTTTTCGTTTTCATGTGGAATGCTTCATGAATTTGTGTGTCATCCTTGAGTATAGGCCATGGTAATCTTTTCTGTACCAAATATGTATATGTGCTGTAAAAATGAGCACTAGAGACCATAACCTATTTCCTATGGATAGTCATTGCTGCTGATTTGTTGTTATTTCTAGGCCATATGATAGCATTGGGAAAACTTTTGTGTAAAGGAGAAAAACTTGATGAGGTTTTAGATAGTTTGATTTCAAGAGTGAAGTTTGCATTTAATCTCATCAGTCATAGTTCCAAAAATATTATTATTGAAAACAGTTTTTGTATTCTGTTCAGTTGTTGTTCTTCCATATATGCCAGTGAGAATACACAGACAAATTACTGTTTTTCAAAGTTACTTAATGTAATTCCTGTCAGTGTGATTACACCATCACCTGAACATAACAAATCAATTTTAGTTTGTCTTAGATCACTGGTGATTTTTTTTTTAAAGCTGTGCTTTTTATTTTAAAATTATTTAATATAGAGGCAGGCATGGTGGTGCACACCTATAACCCTGGGAGGCTGAAACAGCAGTATTTGAAGTTTGAGGCCAACCTGGGCACCTTAGTGAGACTCTGTCTCATAATAAAATAAAAAGGGCTGGAGATGTAGCTCAGTGGTAAAGTTCCCTTGGGTTCAACCCCCAGTATCACAAAACAAACCACAACAACAAAAACTTGTAAAATACAGGGTTAAAAAGTAAAAAGAATTAAAACGGAGTGTTCAACAAGGCAAGGTTTTTTCCTCCTCATTCCACTCTTCCCCTTATAGTTGATACTTTTTAAAAAAATTCATCATAGGCTTTTATTAGGTATGGATGTGTGCATACTGTATATGCACACCTTGGGTTTTTTTTTTTTTTTTTTTTTTTTTACCTAGTAGAGTGGATATTACTTTTCATAACCATGATGCCACAAAGTTTTTAAAAGGTGCATTCAAGAAACAAATTTGATGGTATTAAGTTTTATAATCATGTTAACTATTTAGATCAATATATATCTACTGGTACAACTGTAACCATAAATAAACCACATATGCAAGTTATTTTTCCTATTATGAGTGAAAATGAATCATTTTTTTTCCTTTGGATGCCATAAAAAAAATAGCACATCCACTAGGTTTATCTGTGTAGAGAGCTTAAAATTAGTCAGTGGGTCTCAAATGTTGTTATCATTATGTAAAACATGTTCTGATTTGTTTAAATTTCTTAAAACCAAGTTCATGTCATCTGCTTGCATTGAATGGTACTCTGCTTAGTCAAACTAAATGCTCATGTTAATTATAGTCTTTATTTTAAAAATTTCTTGGTGCATTATGATTATAGTTTTAAATAGGTAGATCTGTCTTATACTAATACATTAAATTGTATGCTTGGTAAAATTTTTCTTGGTATGCTTCATATTGAGGATGCATTTTTAAAAACATTTATTTTTTACTCTAAGTTGTTATAAATGACAGCAGAATGCATTACATTTCACATTATACTTATAGAGCACATTTTTACATATCTCTGGTTATATGCAAAGTATATTCACACCATTCATGACTTCATACATGCACTTAGGGTAATGATATCCATCTCATACTACCATCTTTTTTTTTTCTTTCTTCACCCTTTTGTCCCCTTCCTTCCCATCCCTCCCCATTGGCCATTCTAGTGTTCCTCTAATCCTCCTATGCTCTCTGTCCCAACTCCACTGTGAATCCGCCTCCTTATATCAGAGAAAACATTCGGCATTTGGCTTTTTGGGATTGGCTAACTTCACTTAGCATTATATTCTCCAACTTCATCCATTTACCTGCAAATGCCATGAATTTATTCTCTTTTATTGCTGAGTAATTCTCCATTGTGTATATATACCACATTTTCTTTATCCATTCATCTACTGAAGGGCATCTAGGCTGGTTCCACAGTTTAGCTATTGTGAATTGTGCTGCTATAAACATTGATGTGGCTGTGTCCCTGTAGTATGCTGTTTTTAAGTCCTTTGGGTATAGACTGAGGAGTGGGATAGCTGGGTCATAAGGAGGTTCCATTCCCAGTATTCCAAGGAATCTCCATACTGCTTTCCATATTGGCTGTACCATTTTGCAGTCCCACCAGCAATGTATGAGTGTTCCTTTTTCCCCACATCCTCTCCAACATTTACTGTTGTTTGTGTTCATAATAGCTGCCATTCTGACTGGTGTGAGATGAAATCTTAAGAGTGGTTTTGATTTGCATTTCTCTAATAGCCAGAGATGTTGAACATTTTTTCATGTATTTGTTGGTTGATTGTATATCATCTTCTGAGAAGTGTCTGTTCAGTTCCTTGGCTCATTTATTGATTGGGTTATTATTATTATTATTTTTTTTGGTGTTAAGATTTTTGAGTTCTTTATATATTCTAGAGATTAGTGCTCTATTTGATGTGCATGTGGTAAAAATTTGTTCCCAATTAGTTGGCTCTCTATTCACCTCACTGATTGTTTCTTTTGCTGAGAAGAAGCTTTTTTAGTTTGAATCTATCCCATTTATTGATTCTTGATATTAATTCTCACACTACAGGAGTCTTATTAAGGAACTTGAGGCCTAATCTGACATGTTAGATGTTAGAGTTTACTTTTTCTTCTATTAGGCGTAGTGTCTCTGGTCTAATTCTTAGATCCTTGATCCACTTTGAGTTGAGTTTTGTGCATGGTGAGAGATGGAGGTTTAATTTCATTTTGTTGCATATGGATTTCCAGTTTTCCCAGCACCATTTATTGAAGAGGCTATCTTTTCTCCAATGTACATTTATGGCGCCTTTGTCTAATATAAGATAACTGAAATTATATGCATTAGTCTCTGTGTCCTCTATTCTGTACCATTTGTCTATCAGTCTATTTTGGTGCCAATACTATGCTGTTTTTGTTACTATTGCTCTGTAGTTTAATTTAAGGTCTGGTATAGTGATGCCACCTGCTTCACTCTTCTTGCTAAGGATTGCTTTAGCTATTCTGGGTCTCTTAGTTTTCTAGATGAATTTCATGACTTCTTTGTCTATTTCTATGAAGAATGTCATTGGGATTTTGATTGGAATTGCATTAAATCTGTATAGCACTTTTGGTAGTATGGTCATTTTGACAATATTAGTTCTGCCTATCCAAGAGCAAGGTAGATCTTTCCATCTTCTAAGGTCTTCCATAATTTCTTTCTTTAGTGTTCTGTAGTTTTCATTATAGAGGTCTTTTCACGTCTTTGGTTAAGTTGATTCCCAAGTATTTTATTTTATTTTTTGATGCTATTGTAAACGGGGTAGTTTTCCTCTTTTCCCTTTCAGAGGATTTGTCACTGATATGTAGAAATGCCTTAGATTTATGGGTGTTGATTTTATATCCTGCTACTTTGCTGAATTCATTTATGAGTTCTAGAAGTTTTTTGGTGGAATTTTTTGGGTCTTCTAGGTATAAAATCATATCGTCAGCAAATAGTGATAATTTGAGTTCTACTTTACCTATCTGTATCTCTTTAATTTTTTTGGTCTGTCTTATTGCGCTGGTCAGCGTTTCAATTACTATGTTATATATAAGTGGTGAAAGAGGGCATCCCTGTCTTGTTCCAGTTTTTAGAGGGAATGCTTTCAATTTTTCTCCATTTAGAATGATGTTGGCCTGGGCCTTAGCCTAGATAGCTTTTATGATGTTGATATATGTTCCTGTTATCCCTAGTTTTTCTAGTTTTTTGAACATGAAGTGGTGCTGTATTTTGTTGAATGCTTTTTCTGCATCTATTGAGATAATAATATGATTCTTATCTTTAAGTCTATTGATGTAGTGAATTACATTTATTGATTTCCATATGCTGAACCATCCTTGCATCCCTGGAATGAACCCCACTTGATATTTTTGTATCTGTTTTGCCAGAATTTTATTGAGAATTTTTGCATCTATGTTCATTAGAGATATTGGTCTGAAGTTTTCTTTATTTGATGTGTCTTTGCCTGGTTTTGGGATCAGGGTGATATTGGCCTCATAGAATGAGTTTGGAAGTACTCCTTCTTTTTCTATTTCCTGAAATAAATTGAAGAGTGTTGGTATCAGTTCTTCTTTAAAGGTCTTGTAGAACTCGGCTGTATATCCATTTGGTCCTGGGCTTTTCTTGGTTGGTAGGCTTATGATGGCATCTTCTATTTCATCGCTTGAAATTGGTCTGTTTAAATTGTGTATATCATCTTGCTTTAATTTGAGCAGATCATACAACTCCAGAAATTTGTCGATGGCTTTGGTGTTTTGTATTTTATTGGAGTACAAGTTTTCAAAATAATTTTGAATTATTTCCTGTATATCCATAGTGTCTGTTTTGATATTTCCTTTTTCATTGCATATGTTAGTAATTTGATTTTTCTCTGTCCTTCTCTTTGTTAGCCTGGCTAAGGGTCTGCCGATTTTATTCATTTTTTTAAAAAGAACCAACTTTTTGTTTTGTCAATTTTTTCAATTGTTTCTTTTGTTTCAATTTCATTGATTTCAGCACTGATTTTAATTATTTCCTGTCTTCTACCACTTTTGGTGTTGGATTGTTCTTCTTTTTCTAGAGCTTTGAGATGTAATGTTAAATCATTTATTTGTTGACTTTTTCTTCTTTTGAGGAATGAAATCAATGCAATGAACTTTCCTGTTAGAACTGCCTTCATAGTGTCCCATTGATTTTGATATGTTGTGTCTGTGTTCTCATTCACCTCTAAGAATTTTTTAATCTCCTCTTTGATGTCATCTGCAACCCATTGTTCATTCAGTAGCATATTATTTAGTCTCCAGGTGTTGGATAGGCTTTTATTTCTTATTTTATCATCGATTTCTAATTTCATTCCATTATGGTCTAGAATGCAGGGTAGTATCTCTATTTTTTTACATTTGTTTAGAGTTGTTTTGTGGCATATTATATGGTCTCTTTTAGAGAAGGATCCATGTGCTCCTGAGAAGAAAGTGTATTTGCTTGTTGAAGGATGAAATATTCTACACAAGTCAGTTAGGTCTAAGTTATTATATTTTTGAGTTCTATAGTTTCTTTTTTCAGCTTTTGTTTGGAAGATCTATCCAGTGGTGAAAGGGGTGTGTTAAAGTCTCCAAGAATTATTGTGTTATGGTCAGTTTGACTCTTGAACTTGAGAAGAGTTTTTTGATGAATATGGATGCTCCATTGTTTGGGGTATGTATATTTATAATTGTTAAGTCTTGTTGGTGTATGGTTCCTTTGAGCAGTATGTAGTGTCCTTCTTGATCCCTTTTGATTGACTTTAGCTTGAAGTCTAATTTATTTGATATGAGGGTGGTGGAAACCCATGCTTGTTTTCTCAGTCCATGTGAGTGGTAGGATTTCTCCCAACCTTTCACCCTCAGCCTGTGGATGTCTTTTCCTATGAGATGAGTCTCTTGGAGGCAGCATATTGTTGTGTCTTTTTTTTTTTTTTTTTTTTTTTAATACAATCTGTCTTTTGTTTGGTGAGTTTAGGCCATTAACATTCAGAGTTATTATTGAGACATGATTTGTATTCCCAGCCATTTTTGTTTATTTTTGGTATTTAACTTGACATGGTTTCTCCTCTGATTGGTTTTTCCTTTAGTGTAATACCTCCTTCTGCTGATTTTCATCATTGTTTTTCATTTCCTCTTCATGGAATATTTTGCTGAGGATGTTCTGTAATGCTGGCTTTCTAGTTGTAAATTCATCTAACTTTTGTTTGTCATGGAAGGTTTTTATTTCATTCTCAAATCTTAAGCTTTATTTTGCTGGGTATAAGATTCTTGGTTAGCTGGGCATGGTGGTGCATGCCTGTAATCCCAGCACTTGGGAGGCTGAGGCAGGAGGGTTGCGAGTTTAAAGCCAGCCTCAGCAGTGGCAAGGCATTTAGCAATTCAGTGGGACCCTTTCTCTAATAAAATACAAATAAGGGCTGGGGATGTTGCCCAGGGGTCAAGTGCCCCTGAGTTCAATCCCCAGTACCAAAAAAAAAAAAAAAAGATTTTTGGTTGGCATCCCTATTCTTTCAGAGCTTGGTATATGTTGTTCATGGTACCCTAGCTTTGAGTGTCTTAGTTGAAAAATCTGCCGTGATAATTATTGGTCTCCCCATATATGTGATCTGATTCCTCTCTCCTGTGGCCTCTAAAACTCTATCCTTATTCTGTATGCTGGGCATTTTCTTTATAATGTGTCTTGGTGTAGATCTGTTGTAATTTTGTACAGTTGGTGTCCTATAAGCCTCTTGCATTTGGTTTTCCAATTCATTCTTCATGCTTGGGAAATTTTCTGATATTATCTCATTGAAGAGATTGTGCATTCCTCTGGTTTGAAACTCTGTGCCTTCCTTTATCCCAATTAGTCTTAGATTTGGTCTTTTGCTGTTCATGGTTTCTTACTGTCTTCACTGTGTGGTCAACTTTATTTTCAAGATCATATACTTTGTCTTCATTGTCTGAAGTTCTTTCTTTTAGTTGATCTAGTCTGTTGGTGATGCCTTCTATTGTGTTTTTTATTTGGTTAATTGTTTCCTTCATTTCAAGGATTTCTTACTGTTTTTTTTTCTTCAGAGTTTCTATCTCTTTTTTGAAGTAATCTTTTGCTACCTGTATTTACTCTCTTATATCTTTTTTGTTGTGGCCAATTTTTGCTTGTATTTGCTCATTTAGGTCATTCTTTAATTCACAGATCATTTTAATTATGAACCTTCTGATCTCCTTCTCTGACATTTCATCAACGTCGCTGAGTAGTATGGGTTCTGTTATTGTACTATCCTGGTTTGTTTGGGGTACTTTCCTCCCTTGTTTTTTCATGTTGTGTATTTGCCTTCCTTTCTTGCAGTGTAGATCTGAGATATTATAGTTTCTACCCTGTATTCTTGTAATACCCGTGCAGGTTGTCTGTGCTTCCCCTTAATGTTGTGCTTTCAGAACCTGTCGGTGTCCTTCAATGTATGCTACCTGGTTGAATCTGAGTTACTGTGGTGGTCTGCTTGCTGGAAGAGGCAGTCCTTTGAGCAGAGGTCAGTGAAGCTGTCCTAGACCCGCCTGAGCTCCGCAGGTGTGGGCTGGGCTGGGCTGACCTGGGCCCACCTGTGCTCAGACAGAGGTTTGTGGAACTTCCCTGAACCTGGCCACACTCAAACAGATGTCAGCAGGAGTCACCTGAACTTGGCCACGCTAGCGTGGAGGTCAGCGGGACTGACCTGGGCCTGGCTGCACTTCAGTGTAGGACCCTGGGACTGTTCTCAGCCGGCCTGCACTCAAGGGGAGTTGGGCGGTTTGTTCTTGGGTCTCCTGCACTGGGTCAGAGGTTGGTAGGACTGATGGACCCTGGATGCACTCAAGGGGAGATCAGTGGGACTGACCTGATCCTGACTGCGCTAGGGTGGAGGTCAGCGGGACTGACCTGGGCCTGATCACACTCCAGTGTAGGTCCCTTGGACTGTGGAGAATGCATTTTTTTTTTTTATTTTAGATTTAGAGATGAAACTAATTAATTGTAGGTTAAGATTAGGATTTTAAAGTTTTAGGCACTTTGTCCTTTTGTTTTATACAGCTTGGGTAACAGGCCCAAGAAGGATAAGCCATGTTAAAAGTGCTGAAACTTAAAATAGCTATCTAATGCATTTGTCTTAAAGTAATTCTTCAGAAATAAAATCTTATAGGTCACATTTATAAAAAAAAAAAAGGAGAGAAGGAAGTAATTGACATTGATATATGAGGAAATAGGAAGTAAAAGGCTATAATGATTGGTCATCAAGAAGCTACAAGGACTGGTCTTTAGGAACTGATTTTTTTTCGACTTTATTACACAGCAATATAATGCTTCACTTATCTGTTGGCAGGATCTTTAGGTGCCCACTGTCCTAGCTATTTAACATGTGTTCTAGCATCCATTCAATGGAAACAAGAGTCTGCCCAGCAAATGCTTAGCAAAAGGGAGAAAGTGAGTAAGAACTCTACTCAAATCGGTCTGGGTGTTGCTCTGCAGATCACACATAGCAGATCTCTCAGTGTGATGGGAAGCCAGTCTCACATTATACATCTGACCTCCCAAGAAAGAGAACTAATAACAATATCCTTCAATTAAAAAGCCCCATGCTTTACTTGCAACTACAACCAAGTCCTTGGAAATTTAATAGAAAAATTGTGAAAAAAGGCATTGCTTATATAGCCCTTATAAATATAACTAACACCTTGGTAGAATACATTCTCTGGAGCCAAATAGATTCCTATTTTAGAATGTGAGTTTTTAAACTAGTTTCATTATTAGTTTTAATACTTATTTATATCACACTTTATATTAGTAAAACACTCCTAGATCATTATACCCACCCACAGAATATATGAACCGTATTACACCTATTTTTTTTAAAACTCAGATCTGCTCATTAACACACACACACACACACACACACACACACACACACAATTTCTCACACAACCTGTATAATTACTGCTTCCTTTCTGTCTAAACCTAATATATATTCTTTTATTCACTGAAAAAAGTATTACTAATATCTAGTCTGGTGCCTATTAAGAAGAATAATTCTTTGAGAAGAAAATGGTACAAGAACACAATAATTAGATGAAAGCAACAACTAGATTAAGAAGAAAATCAAATAACTTGTATAATGTCTTCATGTCAAAGATGATTAATATGTAACTCTGAATTAACTAGGGAGAGGTAATGACAAAGGCTAGCAGTAAACCAGAAACTTTTATTTTCCAGGAGTTTTAAATATTTTAATTTTTAATCTGAGATGTACTATAATGACTGAACTTGATTCATGTTTTACTTTCTCTTATGAAGGTCAAGTCTAACTGAAAGATTACTGAGAAGGGGTTCTCTGAGTGTTTTTGCTATGTGAAATAGTTACCTCAAATCCATTTTATTAAAAAATGAGTTATAAATACAATATCATTAAAAAGTAATTTGGGGACTGGGTCTGTAGCTCAGTGGTGGAGCACTTGCCTCAGAAGTGTGAGGCACTGGGTTGGATCTTTGGCACCACATACAAATAAATAAAGATATTGTGTCCATCTACAACTAATATATATATGTGTGTGTGTGTATCTATCTATCTATCTATCTATCTATCTATACATATGTAATTGGAATACAGTTAGAATTAACAAATTGGATAAATTCATTACCCTCACTCAGATAGAAGAATAATAAACCTATCTTTTAAAATTGGATAAATTCATTACCCTCACTCAGAGGAATAACAAACCTATCTTTTTCAGTAGGTGCCTTTTCCAATAGAATTAAAAAAAAATAGGAAATAGTATATGCTAGTTGTAAGAAATAGATGTATTACATGAAGCAGATCAACATATATATTTATTTTTTAATTGTTTTCTATTATGCATTTCTTTTTGTCAGGATA
This sequence comes from Tamias sibiricus, assembly GCA_025594165.1. Lineage (NCBI taxonomy): Eukaryota > Metazoa > Chordata > Mammalia > Rodentia > Sciuridae > Tamias > Tamias sibiricus. Next base: position 135,825,223 of record CM046660.1, on the reverse strand, counting down.
GCTTTGTGTAAAATTTGTATTGCCATGATCCTTAACTATAAATAATAGAAAAAGATACTTCTTTACTCAATTATGTTGATTTTTTTAAAGTAGCAAAAGCCCTCATTTTTAAAAAAGCTAAGCATAAACATTACTACCACAAATGTAATGAAACACATACAATTTAGAGTAATTTTTAAAGTAATATAAATACCTAGATGTAGTTAAGCACCTCACTCACTAAAGTGTAATTAATTTAATTTGCTAAATTTGCTGTTAAATATATCCTTGGGCCCTTTCTTTTCCCCATCACACCCCACTCCACCCCCAGTGTGCATAGAAATAATTCAGGCCATATATTTTAATTTAGACTTATCTTCTCCCCTTTTTGTTATTATGTATCTCAGTTCAACAGCCTTTAATTTCATCTAGGTATAATTGAGGTGTAATTGCATCTGTGTGCCTGGTGGTTGCCTGTAATTGGGCTTTTCCTCCTTTTCTACCCACTTGCTCCCCAACTCTCCAGGTTTTAGGAAGGTGTTCTTCTCTCAGTATCTACACTTTTTGAGCTATTACCTCTCTTAATTCCTTTGACTTATGGCACATTAGCCATTTTTCACAAATACTGCACATGTAATTTTAGAGATATCAGGAGTATCTGATCCTAGCAGCTCTTATTTAAATTATTTTGTAGGCTGAAGTAGATATTGCTCAGAGCAGTGACCCCCAGAATCCAAGTCAGTAATTCTGAATATAAATCAAGAGTACCAGGAACTTAGAAGGCTGTTAAGCATTAGAGTTCTTGTGAACAAAGAAATCCTCTATTTATCACCTCTATGACCTGTATTTGATATTAGAAATCATATTTTGTATAGTTTTGGACAGAGCCACAAATTGGAACAAGTTGCCATGAAGGTTTTCCTAACTCATGCTAAGAAAGAGTTGCAGTACTTTCATCAGGAAGAAGGAGTCTGTTTGCTAGAAAGGCCTCCAGGGCATTATGTTACCCCAGACCTTCACACAGATCCCTGCCCTCTACAAGAATGGAAGTTTCCCAGGAAGGAAGGAAGCAGCACCACTGAGCATGGAGAGCATCTCTCCTGTTCAACAGTGTGTGGCCTTTCTCATCACTTTCAGTTTTCTTTGTGTCCAGAATAAAACAGCTATGTGTAGAAAATTCTGTACCATTGCATCCTTGAGAATTACTTGGCTTGATTGCAGTGATCTCTGTGTGTATGTTTGCTTAGTCTCTTAAAGAAAAATAATTTAAAAGCTGAGCTGTCTTTCTCTACCTCATCAACTCATGAGCTGTGAATCCTTCTGGAGAAATATTGTACCCCTTAAAAGCAGTATTTGAATATGTCTCATGTTTCTGCTGCTGAAACTGCAGCAACCCAAGTTGCCGGGCTTCTAAACCAGCCTGTATCTCACTGTTTTCCCTCTTGTTCTTTAAAAATTTGATTCTGTCAGCATGGCCTCAGGTTTGGATGTTACCACCAATAGTTTATGAGATCCCATGATAGGAAAAAATGGTTTTCATGTCACTACTGCTCAACTTTCTGATGTGGGATTTTGGGAAAGAAGTTGACCAAATGTTGACTCATGATATTGTTGAATCGAAATGTGCCTGCTTTAGGTCTAGGCTTATGTTATATCATTGACACATCTGTGTATTCTCTTAAGAATGAATATCAACACTTTCTAAAATGTTCTTTTATGTAATTTTGTACTCTGTCAAGAATGTCTTCACTATGTTAGTCTTGGAGTGCTTAGAATGACTATAAAGGGATCAACATTTTGCATTACAAGTTGAAACAATGTGTTGATTCATTTTTTTTAGATGATAAAATTCTTGGTTTTTTTATATGACTATCAATTTTATTTATTTGTATATAGTCAGTAATAACATATTAGCACCATCTGTAAGCCAGGGAATGTCATAGGTACTGGATGAAACAACATAAAATGTTTGATTTCCTAAAAAAGCTTTTTGGCAACTGGAGGATATTGACAAGTCAACCAATGATTTACAGTAGCATTTGAGACATTCAGTGAAAGGCACACACCTAAGGTGCGTGCAGGAGAATCTAGACAAGATTTCTTAGGTAATACTTTGCTGAATTTTAGTAAAGAACAGTAATATAGCCAGGTAAAGTTAGTGGGGGAGGATCTGGAAGGGCATTGTGGCCAGAGGCATGCAGGAACGTGGACTAGAGGAAGCAGTTTTATGGAGCTGGAGTGTAGAGTGGGTAGAGGCACACAGAGCTCATCTTCCATGATCTAGCACCACAGAGCCTTGGTCAGGGAAGATCAGCTCTTTCACACTAAGGCGTTTAGCTTAAATTCTGGAGGCAGTGGGAATCCAATGAATGAAAAGTGCATTAGATACAGGAAACTCAGCATCTGGAAATGTGTTTGGATGATGAATGTGAGAGTCTTGAGTGAGACTGAATGCTGACTTGAAGGAACCCCAGGCCAGGAAGAAGTGAAGACAGAAAAGAGGAGATGTAACACCTGCAACATTATCCATGTTTTTGCTTTCATCTCCTAAAAAACTATTTTGATTTTCTTTTTATATTAGTAGTTGTCTTTGTGGTTTAACATTTTATTTGTATGTCTGTCCTTTCAGGTCTTTTGTTAAGTCTTCAATTTGGAAATAAGTCAATAAACTAATGTCGACTGTTTCCAAGTTCTGTTTTCAGAATAATCTAGATCTTTTAAAACTTCAGAATGTGGGCTTTAAAAATCTGTGATTGCCCAACTGGTTTATGTCAGCATTTTGGAAAGAATATCAGTCTTTAAAGCAGTGTTAGAGATGTAAACCCTCTGGAGAGTGAAGAATGCCTGGTGCATGCTAATTTTGTACTTATCCAGGTGGAAGAAGGAGAGGAATAGCCAAAGCTATAGATAGAACAAAGGCATGTCAGCTGCAACCTGGTCTCAGTTTGGGCTTAACTCTCCTCACCATTCCTGTATTGGGACATTGGTAATTTATTTATTTATTTTTAACCTGTATCATATTAAGTTCTTACTTTGACAAATCGCATTTTGATTTATAGTCTGTGCTTTTGGCATGTGCTTTAATGGCATTAGCCAACTCTAGACACATACTGAATTCATTATGTACCTTATGTATGTAAGTAGTAATACTTCCTTTTAATGAACATACGGTCACATCAAAGTGCTGTGAGGGTGTTTTACAAAAGCATCTTTGTGCAGTGCTCCTCAGAAGTTTGGAGACGTGTGTTAAGTTGAAGACTAATATGCTGTATTTTAAGTTGTATTTTAATGGAGTAATATATTATAATTTTGCCCTCTTCTTAAGGTGAATAGTCTGTTATAGTCTGCTTGAGTCTTTGATTCTTAGGCTTAGGTTTTAATTAGAATTCAAAATTTTGACATGTAAATTTTTTATTTGTAACCAAATGAATTAAGAACTCGAAGTAAAATTGACTTTGAATCTGTAACCTGATCTAAGATGTTGAGAAAGAGCAGATCTGAGGAACTCTTTTTTCTTATTTTCTGTAGGTGGTAAGACATTTACAGAATCTATTCACATGGATGATCTGGGGCAACACTAAAGCTTGGCTAGATTTCTTAAAAGACTTCTTGTTCTTAAAATGTGGACATCCTTCAATAACATGTTGAGGTAGGACTTTGAGGGTAGATAGAGGTAGAGAAGTGAACCAGCAACTGGCTACTAGGTGTAGCCAGCTCTGAGCAGGCTTCTAAGGGGAGTGGCTGGCAGTGCAAGCCACCTGTCCCAGCTGAGTTGACAGTCATTATGCCCATTCCATTTCTCTTCTATGTGGGGATCTCATCATGGTTCTGAACAAGAAAGCAGTTTTCTTATAGCAGTGATCCATGGGAGTCATCTGTGTGATAGTATTTTGGAGTTTCTTTGGGAGGAGCAGGGACTTTGAGGACACAGGCAACCCTTGGAAATGGAGAGGCCAGTTCCTTGCATAGAAAGGTTGTGAAGAATGCCAAAGATATGGAGGAGTAAGCTAGATGGAAGTAGAGTTCTGGTCCAAAAGAACATAGAAGACAAACCAGATATTGGGGTGAGGAGTCTTATGTTTGGTGTATATGGTAGAAGGATTGTGGCCTGTTGAGTACCAGGAATTCCCTTGTCTAGGGGCTCCCTAAAGACAGATAACAGTTTATGGACATATAATAGATTCTTGGGGGGCGGGATAAGGGCTTCTTATACCCCACCAGTACAGTCAGGATCGACTCAGGACTCTGTGGGACTGAGCCTGGGGAGGGAAGGCTGCCAGTAATTACAACAGAGCTGGGGCACCTTGACTGTCTCAGAAACTAATAAGAGTTTTCTTTGATATAACCAGCATTTCCAGGAAGACCTTGAGAATTGCTGGGTAAGAAGCTCTATTCACTGAAACATAGTATTTGATTTCTTTTACTTTTCATTGTAAAACAAAAGTGAAAACCTTACTAATACTTTTGGTATGTCCCAGCTTTGCCTTTAAAAATTAAAAGTAAAACTAATGAGTACATTTCAGTTTGGGGTGTATAAAGTCTAAATTTGTGATTCATTTTTTTGAATTATAGGAAATTATTAGAAATAGGGTAGTGTGGTGGGTTAATTGCTTTTTACATTCAATTCTTGCTTCATGTTACCAGGCTTTAGAATTTCAGACACAAAGGTAAAACTTTTGACATTCATTGAAACCTTTTTGTTGGAAGAGGTATTTATGGTACTACTTAATTTTAATTTAAGTTAATCATAGTTTATCATAAATGAGTCTAAAGCTTATTTATTGAATTGTTTTATTTATAAACTCTTACATGTTTGTTGAGTGCAGGTTTATGTCAAACTCTCTAGAATATTGGAAATGTCTTTCTTAAGTACAGGGCATTTTGATTTCATCTATAATTGTTTTCCACATCCACACCCCCCCCCCCCAAAAAAAAAAGGGGAAGTTCAGTTTTATGTGTTTACATGTTTCACATTAACAAATTTGTTGGCTTTAAAAAACCAACTTTGATATCTGGCATAGTATTTGATGTATGTGGTGGCAACATTGACATGGTTTTATTGTTAACTATATTGTACATAAACTTCTTTTTTATTTTCTTTTATCTAGAAGATAAATCAGATATTCTGCTAGCTATTAGGTTGTGAAATTAAATGGACTCTCACAGTATTTGCACCTCAGCTTTTTTGCCTCAGCGTGTGACTTTGATTATAAAGGTTCAGATTAGTTCTTCTATCATTTCTCTCAGGGTGATCAAGCTGTGGTAAATTGATTGGTATTAGCACAACTCACAGCCATTATAAATTGATTATTTTAGACAAAAAATACTTTAACACCTTCCTACATGCCAGGCATTGTTGTCCTTGCTACAGATAAACTACTGGAGGTGATGATGGGGAACAGAACCAAGTTCCTGCCCTTAATTTATTCATTCCTATGAGAAGTGAAACATCCATGTAAATCAGATGACTCAGATTGCTGTTTAAAAAAAATCCAGTAAGCAAACTTACTTGAATGATCCAATTAAGATACACATTTTGCTTAGTAATGATGAGTTTAGGCAGAGGCAACTGAATAGTCTTACTGGAGATTGTATTTGTCGAGATGTGAGTCGGAATGTTTTGCTTTTGTAGTTAAAAACAAGTAGGTTTTGATTTTTCTTTTCTTCTATTTTAAGGGAATCAAGCCCCAAATAAAGTTTCCCAATAAACATTGAATCTGGGTTGCTAAGAGATGTTATTGTGATAACTGAGGAATGTTTATGATTTGGACAAGAAATAAAAGCCTACCTCTAACAAAAGGAAAGGGAAGGTCAGTTTAGTAGAAGGCAATCTTTGTTAACAAGAGTTTTATTCCTATAATGCTTTCACTTATATCTGGTCATTTCAGTGGCCCCAGGAGAGAAATTGATATTATCCCTACTTTATGGATGAAGAAACAGACTGAGCAAAGGGTTGTGCCCAAGATCATAGTTCTTGGTGTCAGTCTGGGTCCTGAATTCAGGCATGCTGAGTTTCTAGGCTCAGCCTCCCCCTGGGAGAGAGTAAGCCTCCTGTTGATGTCAACACTCCTGTACACAGTCTTTCAGACAAGCAGGACGCTGGCTGTGGTCAGACTGATTTGATAACAATTTGATAAGGTGTGGAATCTTCCTGTGATTAGAGAAATCTGATAGGATACAAGACTCGCCCTGAAACAGATAAAGGTTCTCAAAAGGCTGCTTCCAGTTAGAATTCCCCAGCTGGTCCTTAGTACATGGTTCCATGTGCTTATTATGTGGATCACACTCAAAATCACCCCTGGGGCAGGTTGACCCATCCCAGCGTTTTGTGAAAAGTTGTGTGCATGTACTCACACACAAATGAGGATGGAAGGCTGAAGGGAGGATTCTGTGCAAGTGAAGGATTCACTTCTATTTGCCTGTCCTTTGAAGAAAGAGGGTGTAGCTGCATCAAATGGCTTCTTGTAACATTTTATGTAATTATATTCCGCAGTTTTCAATGGGCTTATTTGAAATTTTGATTGCAATTTATGCAATTGGTAAAAATGGGGAATATCAGAGAAATCATGAGGTTCCACTCTGTGGTTACAGCACAGAGGAAACTGAGGTACTGAAGTTGGGACTTATCTTAGAATGTTAGTTGTAGGCAATAAATAAATAAAAATCTGGCTGATGTTAGAAGAAAATGAATTTCTTGAGAGGATGTTGAGCAACAGCAGAAATACTGGGAAGGCAGAAGATCTAGCATGAAAATTAATGGATGAAAAATGATTTGCAGCAACTAGAGCCACAGGTAAACTGCTGTCCCAGAACCAGCGCACCAGACTTTGCTGCTGCTGATTGCACATAGCATGTTACTCTACCACCTATGCTGACATCTCTCTCATCACAACTCCTAGAAGTGGGGTGGTGCTGTTGCCATTACTAGCCCCCCTACCTCCATATTGGAGGTTCTTTGGATCATTGGTTCTAGATTGGAGAGAGTATGTAATTGGGAGCCAGGTAAAAGGCCACGTCGTGGTGGTTACTCTTTCCCTCCTGCTGGTGGAAAGACTACCACTCTGCTAGGCTTATAGCATGGTGAAGGAGATTAGATGCTGGGAAACAAACCCAAACTAAACTAAAACAAAACAGAGCACCAGACAGTTATCTGCCATGGAAACATACCCATTAGTGGCTGTTTAAAGGATTAGAATTTGGGTTTTCTGATTTTTCCCAGGATACCAAATTTATAGCTAGCATTGATTTCCTTTGTTAAAAACTGGCAGAGTTTCCCTAGTTTTTAAGAGAAAACAAAGTCCCTTGGATTAAAATTTGGTAATCCTTATATTTTGAAACAACATTGTTTTCCTCTGGATTGAAAATAATTCTCTTGTTTTCCTGTCCTTTGTGACATACAAAACAAAAACAAAAATAAAAAACATTGTTTGTTAATGGCTCAAAAAATGAAGAGAGAAAAAGAGAAACAGAAACAGAAAACAGTATTCAGCAAGTGTGGAAATTAGAAATCTGTTGTTATATGTTGTTTTAGGGAAGGTTTGCCAAACTGGTGAGCAATAAAACCATTTAGAACCGGAAAATATTTGGGGCTTTTTAAAAATATATTTTTAGGCAATAACCATAACACATAATCAAAGTATAAAGTGCTCTTGGCTTTTCAGTAATCTTTTTTAGCCTTTTAATAATAAAGGTAAGTATAATAATAATAAATTATACATATTGGGAATTATTGTGTTGTAGCATGCATTATCTGAATTATTTCTCACAATAACACTATACAATCCCATTATTCTTCTTCTTGCATAGATGAGAAAACAGAACCTTAGATGAAGGAATTCATATGAGTTAGTCAGTAGAGATTGGATTTCATCTTAAGCACACACTCCTATGAGAAAAGCTTTGCATATCTTCCTATTCTGTAAGGGAGAAGAAGCCGGGCACGGTGGCTCACGCCTGTAATCCCAGCACTTGGGAGGCTGAGGCAGGAGGATCCCGAGTTCAAAGCCAGCCTCAGCAATGGCAAGGCACTTAGCAACTCAGTGAGACCCTGTCTCTAAATAAAATACAAAAAAAAAAAAAAAAAAAGGGCTGGGGTTGTGGCCAGTGGTCGAGTGCCCCTGAGTTCAATCCCCAGTACCAAAAAAAGAGAGAGAGAGAGAAGAGAAGATGTGTGTGGTGGGGAGGGATATTGGGTTTGATGATATTTTAAGAAAATCTCAGAAGAAAGATAAAGGATATATGCTAGAAAATAGGAAGGTTTTTTCCCAAGATAGCCTGTAAACTTGCTCACATTTTTTGGTATCCTGGGGCAGCTCAACCAATGTGACTTCTTTGTTTTCAATCCCCCACAAAGATACTTAGCTCAGTGCCTGAATGAATCTCAAGCATCCTCAAGTCAGTTTTCTTGGGTTAAGATGTCATGATGTCTAGACTGCAACTCTCAATAAAGAGATCTTTACCCACAAAGCTTGACCTTCCAAGAAGGCTTACCAATGAATTTAGTGCATTTCACAAACAAGCAAGGAAGCTTACCCAGGGTTTTTAGGCCATGTAATTGTTAGGTTTGTGAAGGAGTCTTCTACAGTATGTCTTGCTGTCTGACTTTCCAACTTCATTTCAATTTTTGTCACATTGTTCCCTTTTCCTTTTTCCTCCTAAAAACTATATAAAAAAACTATTTTTGGCTTGTGCTAGAGAGAGAATTGATTGTCCTAGAGCAAGCACACGGAGTCTTCATTGTAAACTAATGTATAGAACATTTTTGTACAGAAATAGCTAATGAATACCCAAAGCATTCTGTTGTTTGTGGTTTAAATGTGGTTTCATTTTTGTTCAATTCTAGCTAGATTCCTAAGTGTCTGAGAAGTAGAAAACTTACTCCTCATTAGATTTATTTAAAACTTTTTCAAAAAAGGAAAGTCCTGAGGGTATAGAAACTTTATGTACTTAAGTATGTCATGTTAAGGCATTTGACAATGTTTCCTTTACACGGGGCCAAAGACCACAGATCCACCCTGATTGCTAATTATCCAGATTGTAAATAGCTTATTTGAGAACTTAGGGTGAGACAAAAGAAACATGAAGGAACAAAGGGCCCACAATAATGAAAAGGATATTGTGAAGAGAAAGGCCGGGCAGAATTATGATGCAGGTCACATCCTGTGCCTGCATTTAATTGTACCTTTGTATTTGATAATAAAAATGATTACATTCTCTGTGCTAACAGGTGTCCCTTCTTGAGAACTGTGGTATGGATAGATGACAGCAAATTACTTCAATTCATAAACTTGAAAGATTATGCTTTCATTTTGAGTTACCAGTCTATATTAGAAGACATTTTTCTACAAAAATATACATCAACTCAAGAAGATTTTGTAACTTATTTCCTGATAAATATATATAAAATATAAGCGAATATTTTAAAATATAAATGAAAGAAAAAAATTACTTCGTAGGCACTACTTAACACATTGGAATTATACTAATACCATTACTAATACCAAAGTCACATTTCTTTATGCTTTCACATAAGCTTTGGATGTAATTGCAAATTAGCAGTGATTTTAATTTATAGGTGTTGTTGTTGCTATAACTTAATTGTGTTAATTGCTTACGTTTTGTTGCTCATGTATTAGAGTGGTTAACTGCTTCCCTGGTTTCTGCAAAGTTGCACCCCCCCCTTTTTTTTTTATATTGGATATTGAACCCAGGGTCTTTGTACCACTGAGCTATGTCCCCACCACACCCTCTTTTTTTTAAACATTTGAGACAAGGTCTCCCTAAGTTACCCAAACTGGTCTTGAATTTGTGATTTTCCTGCCTCAGCCTCCTGAGTAGCTGAGATAATAGGTGTTTTTACTATTTTTGCTAATATTCCATTGACCAAACAATTTCACATGGCTGAGTTCTGAGTCAGAGTAAAAGGGAACATCCTGAAGAATTGTGACAAAGGGCAAGGGTAAAGGAAATGAAGAGGAATGGGGCAATATTTGCAATATACTTCATAGCCCCTACAAGTTAATAAAATCAAAATTTAAATATAATTTGAGATTCAATGGGAGACCATGTTTTCTGATTTTTCTTTTTTCTGATTTCCTTCATGAACCACTGGTCTTTTGGTCTTTATGGAAGGGCAGTCTCTTTTAGTGACTGGGGTAATGCCATAGAAGCCAGAAATGGGGAAAAGTTTGAAGTGAAATATTGGAAGGGATAGGTAATCATTTTAAAGGTGTACTGTATAGTTTCAGAGGTATCCAGTTCTTCTCTGTGTCTAGGATGTTAAAGCCCAGAACTGCAGTGTGTCACACATTATACCAACCCAGGTTAGTCACATATCCAGAAGCTGCAACCCAGGCATCCCAAGCCCAGAGCCAGTCTGCATGATAACATGTAAAGAGTGTTCTCTCTCTGCTGCTTCATGTGCTTCTTGACCCTTGTCACTTCTTATATAATAAACACTTTTAGCTGGGGATGTGACTTAGTGGTAGAGAACTTGCCTAGCATGCACAAGGCTCCAGGTTCAGTCCCCAGTACTGCCAAAAACCACCACCACCAATAACAACACTTTTGGAAATTGCATGTTGTCATAATTTACTTTGAGGACTGTGTTATCATCTTGAATTTTCTTTTTCAAGCTTACTCATTATAGGTACTTAAAACAGAATTGAATAATTTCTTCACATAGACACACATACACGTGCACATGCTTATTTTGCCTGCACTCTTCCCATGAGAAAGGGAATATTTAAATATAGTGGTTTTATTAAATGAGCTTGAGTTTGGTAGATTAGCCTTGGAATTACCTTTGCCAGACTACAGAGTGGAAGGTGTCAGAGAGGTCATTGTGACACTATAAGTCTGAGACAGTGAAACATTCTTTGTGGATTTTGTTAGAAATGGGATTAAAGTTTTACAGAGATATTATTTCTCACAAGCCTCCTTTCCCCTTTTTTTTTTTTTTTTTTTTTTTTTTTTTGTGGTACCGGGGATTGAACTCAGGGGTACTCGACCACTGGGCCACATCCCCAGCCCTTTTTTGTATTTTATTTAGAGACAGTCTCACTGAGTTGCTAAGTGCCTCGCCATTGCTGAGGCTGGCTTTGAACTCGCGATCCTCCTGCCTCAGCCTCCCAAAGTGCTGGGATTACAGGCGTGCGCCACCGCGCCCGGCTCCTTTCCCCTTTTGTTAGAAGTAAAGTGATTGCATAAGACCCAGGTCAGAGCACAGTGAAATGAAGGAAATATTTTTAACATTGCAAAGTGCTAGTTTTTATCAAAGATGAAATTGTGGGCAGCTGTTATTTTAATGAAGAAGTATTTTTTCCTAACAATTAGACTTTCTATATTGGGAGATAAATAGTAGATTGGTCTGTATGCAGTCAAAGGCCATTCAAATGTATACTGAATTTAGAAGAAGATTATATGTATACTTTCATAGCATCACAGAACTTTACACCTGAAGTAACATGAAAATTCCAGCTAATTTGTTACCTGTTTTTTTTTTTTTTTCACATTTACTCTTTCTTAATACCCTTTACACATTCAGTGATCATTACTCTTTTTTTTTTTTCCAGCTATTTTGCATGTTAACTTAGTTGCCAAACTTTGACTCCAAGGAGAGCAATATTGCTATGTCTCCAAAATATTTATACGTAAGACCTATCTTTTAGATGGTTACATCCTGAAATATGCATGGTCACACATATGTCACTTAAAATACCTATCACTGTTCTGTGTTCCGGGCCATTGAGAGTTAAGACAAATCTTCTCTACCACCAGCAACCTTTATTCTTTTTGGTGGGTAGATTTTATATTTTGTTTTTCTAAACAAGGGAAAACAGTTATAGTTCCACCTCTTATGTGCTTCCTCCCCTATGAGCTGTAAGCTCAGTATGTGCACATATGTAAGATTTCAAGTGCAAACGAGAACAGAGCAGGAAACAGATTTTCACAGTCGCCGTCTGGGTCCTTGTGTAAGTGCCAATGTAAAGCTACTCGCTGATCAGTGAAACACAGTATAATGTTGCCTGGCTCTAAGGAAATGGATTTGAAAATCTAGACTTCATAAGTAGATCAATTGGGTGGGGATTTGAGATTATTGTATCACATTCCAATGACATGCAGTGTTTTCAAAAAGTTTTTTTTTCTCCAGAAATAAAATTACAGGAGGCATAGAGATACCTTTCAAAATGTCAGGAAGGAGGGTTGAGAAAAATTTAGCGAAGAATAATGAAAATATATCACTTATATCCTAGGAAGCATACACTGCCAGTTTATGAGGTCTGGGTATCTCAGGGTGAATGGCAGGGTTCAGGAGGGTGAGGAAGAAGGGAGGTTTGCCCTGAATCCAAGGAGGCAAATGGTTAAGGTGAATGTCTAGAAAGAAGAGGATTGCTGGATGGAGATGTGAGCTTCTGGTTTCAGGGGGTGGCAGATTACTACTCAATTTTAGCAGATAGTAATAGCTAGGCTTACATTCTTCTGCAGAGCAAGATGTGGTGAAAGTCCTGAGGAAATCCTTTCTTCCTCCCATTTATTCAACCTCTATATAAAAGCTATATATGGGGTGATATTTCAGATTTTCCACATTTCTGGGGTTTCTCTGTACCCTTCAGATGTCTTGTCACCAACATCCAGATGTCTAAAATTTCTTTAGCAAGAGACAAGGTATTTCATTCCATAGTTGGAGGAAAGAATTTTTTTTTTTTATCTGTTTCTCTAACATATTGAGTGGAATTTGCCTAAACTTAACACTTATTGGATTCCTATTCCATGCCTGGTACTAATGAGAGAGAAAGAGATAGGAAAAGAGCAAATGAAAGTTAGTTTCCTGCCATCCCCTGAGATGTGGAGTCCTACAATGCAATGGGAAGTAAGTTCCACTGGATTGAGGCTGCCCTGTGTCTTTTTCATCATTGTGTTCCCTGCATTTGTCATAGCACTCAGTTCATGACAAAGGTTAATTATTTTTGCAAGCAGATGGATCTACAGATAAATGTAGTATTGGAAAGTTTATTAAAAAGGTATGTGCAAGACATAATGCTGACCCAGAAGTGGTGAACAATTTTGCCTTGGAAGGGACTGGATGCAGATAAGGTGAGATTTCATGGTGAGATATTTGATCCAGGTCATAAGAGATGAACAAAGGTTTCTGGAATGGCACCAGCCAGAATACAAGTAATAAGTGTGGGCAAAGGTAAAAAGTGTATAATGGCCTGAAAGTTCAGGGAACTGCAAATAATTTGGCAATCCTGGATCTAAGAATATTGAGAGTAGAAGAATTTTGGGAGATGTGGACCATATTATGAAGGGTTTCTGCCAATAAGTAGCATTCCTATTGAAGTCAAAATAGGTACTGCTGGCTCCTAGAGGTGAATGTGGAGAAATAAGGAGTAGAGGAGTCCTCTTTATATTACATTTTAAACTGCAGTTGATCTTCTTTACCTTAAAGTGTACTGTGATTTACAAGCTAATTAGGGAGAGATTTCTTAATATGGAAGCAACAGCCTGATGAGCTATACTCATACTGCAGTGTAAGTCATGCATATATGATATACTGATACTGTAATGAGATTTTGTATTTTTAAAATGCATTAAAAGAAAATTTTATATTTTCAAAGTCAGTTTAGACCCAAGTGATTGTGTAAAAGATACAGCACTTTACAAAGGAATCTATTTTTTAGTGAATGGAATTTCTGCCTGGTTACTTGGAACAGCAATTTCATCTAGGATTTAAAATAGTTCATTTACACATGACTTTCCAGAGACTTGTCCTGTCTGTAAGTCAACAAACCCAAATGGGTGAGCTTCCCAACAATATGCCTATGGTGAGAGCAAACATGACTTGGATTTCATGTACTAACTACCAAATGCTTACCTCGGCCTGGTGCTGGGGAGGGTGTGTCATTCTTGTATAGACATCTGCCAGAAAGACTGCAGAAGATGAGTGCTGTGTCATTGCCTTGAAGGGAAAATCCCTAGTAGAATTTTTATTTAGTTTTTTTAGACTGTGTGCATTTAACTATATGGAGAACACGTCAGCTTTAAATAAGGAGCTCTGCATTAAATAAAAGTTGGTTTTTTAAACTTAATTTTAGACATACCTATAATTATTTTAAGCAACTTTGGGGTCATGCTAAGTGGAAACTCTAGGAATTGCTCCGCTTCCTTTCTATGCCCAGCTCAACTGCTGCTGCTGTTATTGTTGTTTTCTTTTCCCTCCTACTCATCCTGTTAATTTTTGGACATATTAATTCCAGAATAATAAAAGATTTGCATGTTGAGGTTTAATGTATGTTCCCCACTTGATGACATATATGATTCTGAGGAAAGATTCTTGGCTGATTGTATTAATTCAGAGGTTTTGGAATAAGATATTTGTGAGGAGGGGTGGCAGAGTCTTAAGTCATTGATTCTCTCTTTATAACTTTGCCCTTTTAGCTGGAACAGATTGGATGTGTAGTGCTTCTAGACGAGCACAGGCTGAATCACAAGGAAGAAACTTTACATAAACCATTTATACTAAATGTTTGGTATGCTGGCAACATAAATCAACAACAATATCCATTACAAATTCATCCCTTTATCAGTATTATCTTGATAGAACTGATCCCAATGTGTGGGAATTTGAACTCTGCTTCAATACATCTAGCCCTGGATAATTAATTATTCAGGGCACAGAGAATCTGGCCCCAGCAATGTAGAGTAATTCTTCCTGGTCAGCGTTAACTCCACTGGCAATAATAAATAGAAAAAGTCTCCAGTGATGCCAGTATTTTAAAGTGATTAATCATCTTTCCCCCCTTCTCCTCCCCCTTAGTTTTCTTTAACTAGGATTTTTCAGCAATAAATCTTTAACAATACAGGTAGGAATTGTTCTGTAATTAAATTTTGCCCTGCTTAATTTCTTACCTTTTATGTGCGGTTAAAAAAAAAAAAGTTACATTTTAAGGAGCCCTGATCAAAATTCAAACCAAGAAAAATCCTTTTATGGAATATGGAGAGATTCTCTATGGAAGATTAAGCTCTTGATTTTGAATATTAGATAGAGCACATACTCATAAAAATTGTTCATCAACACCAGTTGGGGTGTCAAATATTCTGAAGTTTTGAATTGCTTCACTTTCATGCTTATGGTTTTTCTGTATTAGGAAAAGTCTGACATATACATCTGTTCCCACATGGAGAGAATAATTACTATTTCTTAACTTTCAGATAATTGATGTTAGCTCTGTAGGAAGGGGATATTTTTCACTATATTTGTGGTACAAAATGCATTTACTGAAGTGGCAGGTGAAGGCCTGACTGAGAATGACCACGTATTTTCAAATTGTGCCCTGTAGAGTTGCCCAGCCATCATGTATATTCTGGGTGACAGGGACAGATGTGACATATCTGTTGTGACACACTTCTGTACCACCAGTCTGTGGCTCGAGGTGACTCCTGTCCCTCCCCTGATGCTTTTCCCTGCTGCAGGACAACACAACGATGCACGGATGAACCTTGCCATTGCCCTCACTGCTGCCAGGTATGGGGCTGCCACAGCCAATTACATGGAGGTAGTGAGCTTGCTGAAGAAGACAGACCCCCAAACGGGCAAGGAGCGCGTGAGTGGCGCTCGGTGCAAGGATGTCCTCACAGGTATGCCAAGTCTCGGAGAGGGAGGTATTTCTTAGAATCTTGCCTTGCTTGTATAATGACTGAATTATAATTTTTCTGTCACTTTTCTTCCATTTGACCCAGGCTTCAGAGTCATATTAATTATATTCCTTATTGTCAATAATGACTGGTTTTACGTGAAAAATTTTCCCTTGCAGGAATTGGCAATTTCCCCCTTTATGTTAAATAATAATAATAATAATAAGGATAATAATAAATGCCCACAAAATTCTCACAGATATGAATGCATTCCATTTTCTTTACAAAAACATACAATTAATAAAATTATATAAATGTACCAAGTTTCAAAGTATCACTTAGGTGACACAGGCAGTGCATTTATATGTCATTAAAATCAATCACCTTTAATTTTTGTTAGAGTCATTCTTGTCCTGGTCCTATGACCATACAGGCAGCTGCAAAATTATATCATTTATTGAACAAAATTAACATTGGGGACTGTTGTCTCACAGCTAGGCTGTTTACACATTTGAGTTTTCAGGAGCAAGTGGCTTATTTATACTCATTCCACTGTCTTCATGTGTGGCACTTTGATGCCTGAGCATTTTATAAATAGACTGAGAACCACAATGAAAAAATGTCATGCTTTCTCTTTAATTTGGACTTGTTTTTGGTAAATTTACTCAGGAGTGAGCCTTTTGTTTGACTCTTCAATAACTCTGGCTGCTCATGTCACTTAGTGTGGTATGCAATATACTTCGCCATAGGTTAAGTTAATAGATGAATTAATAATCCACAGCATCAGTGAACAGAGAAACAAATGGGGTGTGTGATTGATGCTGCTTTCTTTCACAGGGCAGGAATTTGATGTGAGAGCCAAATGTGTTATCAATGCTACAGGACCTTTCACAGACTCTGTGCGCAAAATGGATGATAAGAACGCTGCGGCTATCTGCCAGCCAAGTGCTGGTGTCCATATTGTGATGCCTGGTTATTACAGGTAACTGTACTCCGTCTTGGTGTTCCTCACCTGGGAAAGGGCACAAGTGATTCTCTATGCATTTAATTTCTTCTGGTACACTCTCCTTAGTAATAGATGGCCTGACTTGCTGTTCAAAATGAGGAGAAAATGATGGAACTCTTCTAAAACAAAATATAAACCAGACTGGGGAAAATCTTAGCCATTTATGGCAGTATTCGTTTCTAAAGGCTAATCGGGATCTATTTTTTTTTTAAAGTGTATTTTGTTCAGTAGTCACTTTTAGAGACTAAATGTTGGTATTTTAAATTATATTCTTAATAAGACATTAAAATTTAATCTTACAAAACTTCCATAAAGAATGTTTTAATTAAATCATTAAGAAATTAATTTTGTCAAATATTTAGATTTCCTCATGAGCAAGCTGGAAATATTGGCCTTTCAGGTTTCTTCAGTTTATAACTTTGGAAATAGGTTTTTAAAACTCATATATAATTTTCACAATATCAAATTAACCAAGATAAGTAGAGATGGAGAAATGAGTAGGGGTAGAGATAAAGTATAGCTATTAATTGAATCTCATTTAAGCTGGGTGGTGGGTACATGGGAGACCATAAAAAAAACTTGGACTTTTATGTTTGAAATTTTTGATAAATTAGAAGAAATATGCATGTATTTCTTGTGAAATTAATAATAATGTTTACTCCTAATGTATATTTCAAGAGATATATGGAAAAAAATCCATATGACTGTGCCAAGAGTACAGAATTTATATGCTGTTGTTATTTCCATATGTGTTAAATCTAGTAGGCAAACAGTAATTCTACATGAAATAATAAATTATATGCAAAGACATTATGTCATAATTTGTTCTTAAAAAAGATTAGAAACCACTTCATTTCTTCACCTTGGGAGAAAATAGATTATGGCCTATCTAGACAAGGGAATATTATGTAGTCAATAAGAATTAGAATTATAAATAACTTCAGTGTCCTAGGAAAATGCTAATGATACAATATTAGTTTAAACTGCAAGACTAGAGATGATATATGTAGTAGGATCTAAATAATGCATATTTCTACATATTTTTGTATAGATAGAAAAAGACTGGAAAATATGTTAAATATTAATGGTGGTTATCTATACATAATGTAATGATTACGGGTGAGGGTTATTTCCTTCCACATTGTAATAATTTTTTCATAAAGAAACTTAAGGCTTTTTATTTTAAACTGGGGATTAAACTCAGTGGCACTTTACCTCTGAGCTACATCTGTACCCTCCCACTCCCTTTTTAATTTTTAATTTTGAGGCAGGGTCTCACTAAGTAATTTAGGGCCTTGCTAAGTTGCTGAGACTGGCCTTGAACTTGCAATTCTCCTGCCTCAACAACTCAAGTTGTTGGGATTACATGCCATCATGCCTTTCCTTCACAAGGCTTTTTTTTTTTTTTTTTTTTTTTTTTAGAATATTTTTATTAGTTTTGATGGACCTTTATTTTATTTATTTATTTACATGCGGTACCAAGAATTGAACCCAGTGCCTCACACATGCTAGGCAAGGCCCCTACCACTGAGCCACAACCCTAGCCCATGACTTTTAACATGAAATAAAATAGATGTGCAAAAGTTAGATACTTGGTATTCTCCTATAAATACTGTCCTGCTATGTTATAGATGATGCTACCTTATTAATTATTGGCTCTCCGGTAATCAAATCTTTCTGAAGACAGTACAGAAAGATTTGATTACTGGAGGGTACTGGGATTAGACTCAGGGGCACTCAACCACTGAACCACATCCCCAGCTCTATTTTGTATTGTATTTAGAGACATGGTCTCACTGAGTTGCTTAGCACCTCACTTTTGCTGCAGCTGGCTTTGAAATCTCAATGCTCCTGCCTCAGCCTCCTGAGCCGCTGGGATTGCACCAACACTCCCATCTAAGATTCTTTTTGGATAATGATCTTTTGATTAATTTTTATCTGTTGTGTTGACTGCTATTTCCTCAGCTCTCGTAGTTTCTAGTTTATAATAATGCCTATAATTTTTTTCCTGTTGTACCCAATTTGCAGGAAAAAAGTCTCACAAGCCATTCACACAACAGCCAAAGAAGCCTTTATTCCGGCTGGGACCACCAACTACTACCCGCACAAAACAGGGTGGTAGAAAATGGCAGCGGCTTGTAACAAGGGCAGGGTTTACAAAGCACAGGGTTAATGAGCCCTCAGATGGAGATGGTTTAAGGGTGGGTTAATGGGCCATCAGCTGGAGACATTTTAAGGGTGGGTTAATACACCCTCAGGTGGAGAGGTTTAAGTCCCCTCTGCTTATTACATTCCCATACCATGCTGGTGATTTAATCAGGGCCCTTGCACATGCTGAGCAAATATTCTACCACTGAGCTACATCTTTAGTTCTGCAATAACTAATTTTTTAATGAATACTAACTTTTTTTGTGTCAACTTGTCAAAATTGAGATAGTTGCTTTTTTATATTAAAATGTTAATATAACATTTGTTATATTTTGGACCTGGAACGTCCCCCCAAAGACTTGTGTTAAAAGCTTGGTCCAGTGTGGCACTAATGGGAGGTGGTAGAAACTTTAAGGGGTGGCTTAATGAAAGGTCTTTAGGTCATTGGAGGGCCATGCCATGCCTTTGAAGGGGTTTGGGGGACTCTGGCCAATGCCTCTCACTCTCTTTTGAGCCTTGACCATGAGGTGAGTGATTTTGCTCTGCCATTTACTTATTTATCCCATGATGTGCCGCCTTGTCCCAGCAACAGTGTCTACTGAAAATGAACTGGAACCACCAGAACTGTGAGCCAAAATAAACCTTTTCTCTTTATAAGTTGATTATCTCAGGTAACTTTAATAGTGATGGAGAGCTGACTAATGCACTAGTTATAAAGGTCTTTTAAAATATGGGAACAAAATATAATTCTTTGTCTTAATCCCCAGGTAATCCCTGTAGACAAAAATAAATTATTAAAATGAACTTAAGTGATTAATCAGAGATTTCTATCACTCTGGAAAAGAGAAAGAGTGACAGTGAAAATCTTCTCATGCCTTCCTTCAGTTTTATGAAAGTCAGTAATCCTTTTTTGGAGTTCTTTCCATAAAAGCGTATGCTTTTACCTGCACATATGTTTGTTCTGTTAAAAAATTTGCAGGAGAGTGGTCACGTGACAGATATTATTCTATACCATGTCTTGTATATTTTATAACAAAATAGGTAGGTTTTTAAATAAGAAATATGTACATATATATCACCTGAATATAATATTTTCAAAACAAAAAGACTTTTTAATCCTAAAAATTTAGCATTAGCCTTAGACCACCTCTCCATAGATCATTAAAGTATTAGTCACAGCTAAGTCTGTTTCGGTCTAAAATGCAGTAAATGATTTTTCTTGAGAAAAATTAGTATCTTTAGTTTTAGCCCTGTGAACTACAACCACTGTGTATGGTGTTATTGAAGAGTGGTCCGTAGCTTGGCTCCCATTCAGGCTCTGTTGCAGATGAGCCTCTTAGTTGTGCACTGTGGCCTGGAGTAAGGGTTTATTCCTTTTTTTTTTTTTTTTTTTAAATCAGTGACCTTGAGGCAAGGAAAGCTCTGGCATACCTCAGGAATGATTTTTTCTCTCCCCATCAAATCATTCTCTTGGGTGGGGTCAGAAGATCTCAGACTTAAATGACTCTCTGGCCTCATCAGTCAGTCACACTCAATATTTGTGACTTGAGGGAGGTTTTGACCAGGTCTTCAGGGATGAACCAGAGCTGGTCTGGACCTTCTGGGGCTGCTCTGCACTGGGCTGATGATAACTTAAAACCCAGTGTGGCAGTTATAGTCTGATTAGTTTGGCAATGCAGAATTTAGTAGCCATTGATTTATCAAGTATAGGATGGTAAATCAAGCGTGAAGACTGTGCTGTGTATCTTGTCAGGCCATTTTCAGAAGTATCTCTGTGTCCTTTGTAAGTTTTATTTTAACCTTAACTAACGTTTTACACATAGAATTGTATTGCATTATGGTAACAGCTTTTTTTAGTGGGGGGGGGGAGGGGGAAGAATTGTTTAAATTTCAGAAAATCCACAATACAGAGATCAGTTTCTTAAAAGCACTCTTTAGCTTATATAAAGAATAAATCTGGAATTTCCATCAGAGTTGTGGCTAGGTGCTCTTCCCAAAGCAGCAATAATATACAAATTACTAAAATACATGAAAATAATCACCCCCTTCTTCCTACTGAATCTTTTTACTGCTGACAACAGATCAATTTTTTGTTTTACATATTGTGTACATACCGTTAGCTCTAACACTGATTGCTAAGTAGTTAACAATAAATTGATTTCAGTTTAACTAAAGGTACTTCAGGAAAGCAATGGTCTGCAAGAGAAAAATGTTCATTACCTTTAATCTTAGACACACACATAAATTAGCTAGCTTTTCCTTCTGATGTCAAATGAATCATTCAAATTGAAAAGAGACTTGCGCCACACTGCATTGTATGTACCATTACTATAGTTGATACCCATTATTGAACTTTAGTATGACCTTGCAGAATTAATCCTTCATAGGAAAACAAACTTTTTTTCCCTGAGGGGGAGAGTATAAATTAGGTAATTTAAAACTAATGAAAGATATTTCCAAGTGGATTCTTAAATTTTTATACCATTCATTAATAGCTTTGTCTTCCCTCTGTGCTTATTAATTTTATGTTTGACACATATGTCTTCACTTAAGCAGTTGATTCCCTACAGGTTCCAGTTATGTGTGTGTTGGTAACCATCACCTTCACCCTTTAAACTACTTTTATTGCACTGAAATTTTTAAGGGATTCAGTAGCTATGCTTTGCTAACTGCATTTCTTATCTAGGTTGTTGAATGTTAGTATTATTTAAATTTATCTGGTTTATTATTTTAGGCACATATGTTATTGATCCATGAGATGGTTGTGTATATACTATATCAGCACATAATTTATTTCTCAGATGTTTGAGTATGAAATTTATTATTTTTCTTTCAGTTAGGTACTGTTTATCAAATTGGTTGCTTGAACCCTGAATGTGTTAATTCCCAATCTCAAAGTAATTTATTTACTTAAGGATATATCAATCCGTGATCAAAACAGGTGCCTATAATACCTGTGATTAACTAGTTTTAAGATTTTTAGAGTTTTACAACAAATACAAAGAAAAAATTGTATGGTCATAGTTAGAGTTCAAAAAATACTCAATATTCATAGTTTTCTCTATATTTAAGTGAAAGTAGTTTCCTTCAAGTAACACTGAGTGAAGGTGAGAATATTTGCTGAAGTTCTAAATGATTGGCACACTTCTTTGGTGCTTTTTGGATGTGCAAAGTGGAAGATCTGTGTCCACTCTCCACTGTGCCTCTTAGGGTAAGCTCTTGGTAGTGATGCAGAGACAGAGGAGACACATCAGGTTTTCATGGGCTGAGGGTACCTTGCACAGAAAGACTAGTTAGTATTCTTTGCAGTTTTTAAATAAAGGAGATACACTGGCTACACTGACTGTAGATGTATTTTCTTTCTTTCCTTTTTTTTTTTTTTTTTTTTTTTTTTTTTGGTTGGTACTAGGGATTTGACCCAGGAGCACTCTACCACTGAGCTGTATCCCCATCCTTTTTTATTTTGGGACAGGAACTTGCTACGTTGCTGAGGCTGGCCTTGAACTTGTGTTTCTCCTGTCTGAACCTCCTGAGTGTATGGCACTTCACCTGGCAATTTCATTTATGCACTAAAAATATTTTTGGTTTGTTTTTAAACAGTTGTTGGCTTCTCATCATTAGACATTTGAATCAATCTTTTAAAACAATTTTAAGGGAATGATAAAAATAAAGAATTGACTGTATGCCCTTTTGAATTTGTGTATGTGTGTGTGGGGGGTTCTTGATATATGTTCAAATCAAATAGAATTGTTTCCTTTTTAAGAAATCACATTAATATAAGTTAAAAATATTAAATAAAATACCTTTAACACAGGTTTTACATAAAAATTCAGTCAAATTGTACCAGGCATCTGAATTGAACCAGTGTTCTGTTTGAATATAATGCTTCAAAATTCCTGCCCCCTTAACAACCTCTTCAAATTTCCTTGAATGGCTAATGAATACATTAAAGCAACAGTTTATAGTGATAAATTCAATGGATTTTGTTAATATTTATTTATAGTTGCCCATTTTTCAAATGTGTTCTATAATTTTGGTTTTTAGATAATTCAGAATGTATTAGTGAAAAATTTTCCTTAATATTTGGGAAGATTTTCTGCAATCAGTCTGAAGAGGAAGGCCTGCACCCTGATTTAATAGCATAACAGTGTTTTTTATTTAAAAGATTTTCATTGCTAAGGTGTTCCTCTCCCTTTGACCTATCCTAGGACATTGTTAGGTATTAGTAGAAAGCTGAGCTCTTTTCTTCTGTGTGCTCTTCTTGAGATTTCTGTAACCTTGAAATAAGGTAAGAAATCTTATCTTTGGTGAAGTGGCACAAGTTCATCTAGGCACAAAGGAATGAAGAACTTGATGATTACATTTTAGTTTCTAGAAACTTAGACTCTTCACTTTCTCATGTTCTTCTGAGACCTTCTACTGAAAGAAGTGCCAAATGTCAAATGTCCCAGTAAAATACTTTTCACAGACTCGAAAAAAGGTTGAAGAGCTATTCTTAATTGACCATAATAAAAGAAATTATAGGCATTTATCCCACTGACATTATCTGATGTGAATGATCCATGGAGTATAAGAACCAAAACAATTGGAAGTTAATTAACCTTGCATTGTTGAGGTGGGGAGCACTGTTCTGCTGCAGAAGAGGATTATTACATTTGCTTGGTACATTTTTGTTACCCAAATTATTTTTTTCCTCTTCTAGGAATTTCTGGAGTAGGGCAGGGGCAGTAAAAGTAATAGCTCATGTGTTGTTGACTTATTTGAACATTAGTAAGTGAAATCATTTTTATAAAATACAGAGTAATATAAAGCTTCTGCTAATTTCAGAAATAAATTTCTCTTTACCTCAGCCCAGAGAGCATGGGACTTCTTGACCCAGCCACCAGTGATGGGCGAGTTATTTTCTTCTTACCCTGGCAAAAGATGACTATTGCTGGCACTACTGATACACCAACTGATATCACACAACACCCCTATTCCTTCGGAAGAAGATATCAACTTCATTTTGAACGAAGTGCGTAACTACCTGAGTTGTGATGTTGAAGGTATGTTTTCTTTAAGTTCGACCCTTCTTTGATGTCTCTGAAAGCTTTCCAGCTCTCACTGGAATTGCCCTATCTCCAGTCTGACTCATCTTCACCCCTAGCCTACCATAACCCAATGTGCTGCCTACTTCTTCTATAAGATATATGAGGACCAAATTATCACATCATGGAAAGCAGTTGTCTTTTCTTTCCTACTTTCTGTATTCACTAGAAACTCATGCAGTTCATTTCTGAAACATTCTAATGGCAAGATGGGAGTGCCACACTCTAGTCTAAACACTCATGCACTTCCAGAACAGTCCAGCATGTTTGAATCATTGTTTAGTTTTACTGCTTGGGAAGATCTGATTTATTGATATAGGATATTCATAGGAAATAATTAGGCAAAGAAATGAGAAGGTAAAAGTATATGTTCTAACTAGCTTAATGGTTTGTGTCTTAGTCTATTTTGTGTTGCTATAACAAAATAGCTGAGATTAGAGGCTTATATTTAAAAAAAAGAGAGATTTATTTAGCTCACAGTTTTGGCCTCTGGTGACTGTCTCCTGGCTATGTCACCACAAGATGGATAGCATCTCATAGTAGGAGTACAGATGAGAAAGCAAGAGAGGGAGAGGGAAAGGGAAAATGGGGGAGGAAGCAAGAAAATAGGGAGGACCCAGACTTGCTCTTTTATGACAACTTTCTCTTGGGAGCTCTCCTGGATTGGTAGCCTAATCCCCTCTGTAAGACTAACATTAATTTCTTTTTTAAGGTTGGTCATAATGCAGTCATCTTCCACTAGGCCCACCTCTTAGTGTTCCTACCACCTTCCAATACCATTACAATGGGGATCAAGCTTCCAGCATGAACCTTTGGAGAACAAACCATATTCAAATCACAGCAGTCTGTTACTGTGTGGAAAGTACAATGAAGCCAAAGTTTATACCTTTACAGTTCTTACCTGGATATTTAACTTGGATGTCAAAGCCTTTTTCCCAATGATTTTATATAATGAATATTATTTTTCCAGGATAATTCCAGAAATTTCCTAACACTATCCTTCTGTATTTCCTGTCTCGGTACTAGCCTCACTATCTCCCCTTCAAACCCACATGTCTTGTTTCAGTTCAGTCATTTTCAGGGGTGTCTTTATAGTAACTCTTCATCTTAGCAAAATATTCACACTTCAGAAACTACCTCCTGCCAGGCACAGTGGCCCGTGCCTGGCCAACTTACCGAGGCCCTGTGCAACATAGAGAGAACCTGTCTCAAAATAGAAAGCAGGGTGGTGGTGCTGGATATGTAGCTCAGTGGTAAAGTGCCCCTGGGTTTAATCCAAAGTACCAAAGAAAGAAAACACAACAACAACAAAAAAAACCCAAAACACTCTCTCTTCTCATGAGTCATAGTACTACTATATCACAACATAATTATTGTAATAGTCCAAGATATATTCTCACTTGGAGCTGCTTGAGGATAAGGATCCTTTTTTCAACTACAAAGCTTATTATCTCACTGACATGTTACTCATGATAGTTTTAAATTTAAAAAGTCAGTTATAGATGCTTTCAGGGATTTTGATATTGATATCAGTTTGAAAAATCTTCCTGTATTAAAGCAGATGGTTTAACAGTTGAGAAAAATAGTCCATGTATTTATATTAGCAATTTTATAATGCTGGCTTTAGTGAAGGACATGCAGGCACCATTTTAGTCTGGATGCAACTCATTAGCATCTGTAAATCCTTTTTCCCTGAAGGATTTTTTTTTTAATTGTGTAATCATATATTTACAAACAAAACAAACAAACAGCTTTGAAAAGTGGTTCAGATTGCTCTCTTACTTTAATCAATTAATCCATACTGTATACTTAGTTGTTTCTAATCTAAAATAATGGATATAATTTCATCCTGAATAGAGCCTCTTTAGATATTTGCAGTCATAATATAAATGTATTGAAATATACATGGCTAATGTTTTTTGTTTTTTGAGATGGGGTCTCATTACGTTGACCAGGCTGAACGTGAATTTGCCATCCTCTTTCCTCAATCTCCCTAGTAACTGGGATGACAGGTGTGTGCCACCAAGCCCTGCATGCATGGCTAATGTTTATACTTTCTCTCTCTCTCTCTCTCTCTCTCTCACACACACACACACACACACACACACACATACACACACAAACACACACACACACAGTTATTTGAGAAGTAGTTATGCCTTGTTTAACATCCATATTTAAATACTCAAACTGCATTGCAATTTTATCTTAATATTTTTTTTTTTTTTTTTTTTTTGTGGTACCAGGGATTGAACTCAGGGGCACTTGTCCACTGGGTCACATCCCCAGCCCTTTTTTGTATTTTATTTAGAGACAGGGTCTCACTGAGTTGTTAAGTGCCTCGCCACTGCTGAGGCTGGCTTTGAACTCGCGATCCTCCTGCCTCAGCCTCCCAAAGTGCTGGGATTACAGGCGCGAGCCACCGCGCCCGGCTTTATCTTAATATTTTATTTTCCCTTTGAAAGTTTAGGAGGAGCTTCAACATTTGGGTACAATTGTATCTGATTCAGTGCATTTATTATTGATAATGAATTCTACTTTATTGCATATTGAGCTGTGTATAATTGTTGTTCAAAGTAGGTTTCTATGTGGGCCTTAAGATCAGTAAGTTTAGACTGTGAGAGAAAATATAAATTAATATTAATTCAGAAAATATAAGATTAATTCCAAAATCTTAAAGTTCAAGTACTTTAAGGATGTGTAACCTAACTGCTTAAACAGCTGAGAGGCTGGATGTTCCTGGATGCAGTGTGGGTTCCTGGAGGCCACTGTGCCCATGTGTGGTGGGCATCTCCATTGAAGGAGCAAGCTTCACACTCTGACAGGGACTGGAGGACTTTGAATCTGTCCATAGATAGAGGGAAGACTTGGAATTACCTGGTTACTCCATAGACTGCTTTTCAATTAACATATCTTTTAGTAGTCAGGAAATGGGTGAAACTAACAAAGAATTACTGTTAATTCTGATATTTGGTAAAAGAGGTTGAAATTATTACCTAAAAATTACATATCAGACATTTTTCCTGGCAACCTGGGACATCTTGAGAGTCATAGTCTCTTCTAGGTAGCAAACATCCAGGGTGAAAGCAGAGGTAAAAGCTTTGTCACAGATGTCACTTGTTTCCTGTATGTACCTCCTATCACATCTTCACTATATATAAACCTATGCTTTTAAAAAAATTAATTGACAGTAGTTCTATGCTTTTTTTTAAAAAAAATTGATAGTGATTCTTTGTAGCCTTTTTTCCCCTATTCTTATTCTAGTTCATAGATGGTCTCATATTTGAGGAATTCCACTTTGTCTTGATAAAAAGTGTCACTTAGCTGACTTATGTCCATGCCTTAAAATGACACATTTGTATATTTTCCCCAGGAATCTCAGTGAAACCTACAATTCTCATCTTACTAATGAGATGTGAGAGAGAAATGCAGCTTCAGGCGCCATTCAGTCATTTGATTACATGTAGTTTCTACACATATTTTAATATTTGCATTTGTATTTGTATATTTGCATTTGACCATGCTATTATCCAGTGTGTTTTATGCAAGACACTCTGCTAAGCAAACATGTTGCCTGTATTATTCCTTTGTTCCTTATAATAACCTTATGATGTGTATTTTGCAAGTCCCACAATGGTTGAAGAAACTAAGGTCCAGTGACATTGTTTTCTTTCCATAGCTAGTTAGTGTTAGAGGTACAACGTGAGCATAAGTCTGAGGCTAATATGCTCTTCTAAATACTGCACAGTATTCTGATTAGTAATCTGGATTTCATGATGTGATAATGTCTACTAGAGAGTGGATTAAGTCTATGAATTCATTTAATGGAAACTACTGGACCCCTCTAGAATGACAGAGACCTTGTTCTCTCTGGCCTTGTTTGGGTTTCAATGTTAAACTAGATGAGGTTTCACATCTTATATAACTACTCCATTAGGGCCAACCAGTCTTCTCCAAAGATTTAAAAATCAAAAGTTTGGTTTAGGTCCTGGTTTTGAAATGGTTTGCATTCACCGGGTTTGAAATAATCATTCTACAAGGATTTATTAAATGGATAAGTAAAATTCTGACAACAGTTTCTGAGCCTCCCCAAATGGCTATATCCTTAAGAGAAAAAAAAAAAAAGTGTCAAATCTTAACACTCCATGCTGTTCACAGCAGCTGCCACACTTCTGCAAAATGCGACAGAACAATTCTGCAAAGCGTTTTGCCTGTTGGGAATAAGACCATGTCTTCTTTTACAATTTAGAAAGCCTTCCATTCACAGGCTGAATTTTCTAGATTACTTGTTTGTTCTTTTCTGAAATGGGTAATTGATAGTTCTGCAGTTCGTATTGAGTTAGGAAGAAAAATGATCTTTTGAAAAATGTATCATTAAGTCTGCTGTGTAGAGGTTAATCAGAAGGATGCAGTGGTGGGTGAGACTAAGCTATGACTTAACTGGATTGAGAGAGACAGAAGATTTGCCGAGTGCTTTATCCATGTAGTTTTTCTGGAGTGCTTCTCTAAGCAGCATCTCTACTTGTACACAGGTTTTCACATGTGCAATTAGTAGTGTTTATAGATTGCCTGTTATTCAATTAACAACTGAACTGGCCATATCAACTCACTGCAGGCCTGCCTTTCCTCTGCCAGAGATTGTACCAGGGTTATCAACTTACACAGGCTTGGATGTCTTCCAGCTGTTTAATTATAGTGTCACACGCTTTGCTTTTTCTAGTTTCATTAGTTTATAAATGTAATATGGTATCTTATTTCTGTGATTAACACTTCATTTCAGCAGGTTAAACATGCTAGTAGAGAAGTATTGATCTCTGACACTATTTCCCCTGTGTTCGCTTAGATATTTTCACATGGCTGTTATTGATTTTTTTTTGGAAGTGGCAAATATGAGAAAGAACACCCCAAAATGTATGCCTAAATAACTAATGTGAAGCAAAACCACACATTTAGCTCTTAATTGTCACTTCCTGTGGGCTTTATTTTCTACTAATTTTAAAACAAACACTTGACTTGCCAAGTATATAAGTAAAAATATTAATTATAATTTGAAACCATCATATCATTCTTAGTTTTTTTTCCCACCAGTTGTGAAAAATATCTGTTGAACTTTCCTATTTCTATTTTCCTCTATTGTGCATATAGTAAAACCTGAATGAGTTATCACTGATGTAATAAGAATTATTCTTAAACTTCATGGTAGAAGGGCTGTTTGACTTTCTCACTGCCTTTTGAAAACATTGCCAAATACTTTTTTACATATTGAAGGTACTTCCTTCCTCCCCCACAACCACTTCCCCCATATTTTGGGAAATTTGCACCTAAAAAAAATCAATGAATGCCTTCTGGGTAAGCCAATCAGTCTTTAATGTTGGTTTATTCTTCAAATTTATTTAAGAATAGTTTTGTTTCCTTTCATTTTGTTTGATATATAGCATTATTATTTTGAAAGGGAATATCCAAATGCTTAAACACATAGTATTAGAAACCTTATATAAAGCCTATTGACTCACAGGTATAATTTTTCTTGCTTTTGATTTTGTAATATAAGCTGTTGTTATTTGATTTAACATAAAAAGTTCAGGGAATGCTTTAATATTGCACATGAAATGTATTGATAACTCTACATGATCCTTTACTTGGTGTAGCATTTGGGGTATTGAGAAATGTTAGAATTGACATTGCTGAAGACTTTCAATTTGGCAAGAGAAAAGAGAAGAGATAAATAAGATGAGATCCTATTTAGCTATGTTGGCAGTATGAAAACCAGAAAAATCAAGATGAATCTTTGAGCTCTGGAGCATGAAAGCCCTAAGTTATAGTATTTTCTTCATGTTTCACCATGGAGAGTTAAAGGAGACCATGTTCTCTACCTACTCTTGGCTATACCTGTGTAGAAGCACCAGTTCCTGGGCTGGAGATACAGCTCAGTTGGTAGAATGCTTGCCTCACATGCACAAGGCTCTGGCTTCAATCCCCAGCACCACAAAAATTAAAAAAAAAAAAAATAAAAAAAATAACCAATTTCTGGATAAGAATTTTGAGGGTTGTAATACTTTAATCAAGTAAAGATATCTTTTATTTCTTTGCATTCATGAGATTAGTAAGAGAGGAGAATAGTTTGAAATGATAAATGTAGAACATAGGTGACAGTGAAGGGTGCTGTCACAGCAGATTTTATTCGCAAATACAGTCAGATTTCAGTGGAGGGATGCTCCACTAGATATGTGGGCCAGGTGGCCATGGTGTAAGCAACCAGCTTGCTGATCTGCCAGGACCAGTCTGAGGTCTACTGTGTGGTGGGGTTTTTCCTAGGGCTGCCCTGGGCAATATGCTAGCTATGAGCTAATTGTGGCTCTTTTAATTTACATTAGTTAAAATTAAATAAAATTTGAAATTTAGTTCCTCCGTCATGTGAATCACGTATCAAGGGCTTAATAGCCACATACCTCTAATCACTAGTGAATTGGGCAGTGAAATTCCAGTCTGAAACATATTGCATCATCCCTCCCACTTCTGAAAAGTCTGTGGAACTGTCCTGTCTATCATAATCTAGAGATATTTAATTATACTGCAGAGAAGGAAATGCTCAGTTGAATGCAGTCACTGAATTAGGGTAGGGGTTAAGTTGTTAAATAAGACAAAAAATTGAGTAACTTGTAAAAGAACTCCAGATGTAAGAATATTTCAGAAGCCGGGCGCAGTGGCTCACGCCTGTAATCCCAGCACTTGGGAGGCTGAGGCAGGAGGATCGCGAGTTCAAAGCCAGCCTCAGCAGTGGCGAGGCACTTAGCAACTCAGTGAGACCCTGTCTCTAAATAAAAAAATACAAAAAAGGGCTGGGGATGTGACCCAGTGGACGAGTGCCCCTGAGTTCAATCCCCGGTACCACAAAAAAAAAAAAAAAAAAAAAAAGAATATTTCAGAGGTGACTAATTGAGTGATTCAGCTGTATCTAAGATCCATGACCCTTATTTTTTTTTATTCTACCACTTCCAAGCAGGTTTCCCCAATGGTTACAACATGGCTGCAACAGCTCCAGGAAGAATTAAAAGATACAGTAATGATTCTTTCCCCATCTATTGCTTTTGAATCTCTTTCTTGAGTAAACTCTATTTAGGTTTCACACTATACAGGGCTTCCACTATGGATAAAGAGTTTGCAAAGAGAGAAATTTGTTAATTTGGTTAGTTGCTATTTTTTATTTAAGGGATTAGAATTAATGTTTCGCATTTTTAGCTGTGCTGTGCCCCATGAGCATAAATAATAGCTGTGGCCCTGACCAGTCACAACTGAATAGGAGTGGTGGGGAGGTACAAACTTGAATGTCAGCATCAAATAGCATTTTGAATAATCCATAGAAATTGTTAAATCTTAAGATTGGGAGGAAACTGATAAATAACCTGATCTCTAACTATCTTCTGGTCTAATAATATAAAACAGTAGTCCATAAAAACTGATTCATAGCCGGGAGCAGTGGCGCACGCCTGTAGTCCCAACACTTGGGAGGCTGAGGCAGGAGGATCATGAGTTCAAAGCCAGCCTCAGCAATGGTGAGGCACTTAGCAACTCAGTGAGACCCTGTCTCTAATAAAATACAAAAGAGGGCTGGGGATGTGGCCCAGTGGCCCAGTGCCCCTGAGTTCAATCCCCAGTACCACACACACACACACACACACAAAAAAAAACTGATTCATATTTTTAAAAAAATGAAATTTCATTATCCTTACAATGTGTCTTTTTGAGTAAAGGTTATCTCAACAGTCATCTGGTATGATTCTCAGGCTAAATAGCTGAATGCTAAGATCTCAAACAAAATGAAGTTTTTAACACACTGTGAACTCTTTCTCTAGTAGTGGTTGGTTTGTTTTCTTTGAGGGTCAACTTCAGGAGTAAGGATTTAGAATGGAATCAGTATATTTAAATGTTTTATTTCATGTTCCTTTATGAATGAAAAATGTGAACATTTTGGTCTTCTTTCAGATAGTACAAATATATAAATGTGTTTGTCTGCCTATTAAAATAGAAAGGGTAAAACATTTGCCACAGATTATTTGCATAAGCTTCAAATTTATTCTGGAAAGTCTTAATTTTCCATCAAATAATCTAAAAAATTTAGTCAGAGGAATTTAAGAGTTGAAACCAAATTCCCGATCAGTGTGGCTACCTAAGGAATTTTGCAGACATTGAGGGGGCTGTGTGGTGACCACAATGACGTTGTAAGTGGGTTGGCTAAGTTTTATTTTTAACTCAGAAGGGGATGTGAACTCTAATGGAAAATAGTAGTAATTTCCTAGTTAGTTTTTTTTTTTGCAAAGATTTTTAAAACACTTTGCACTATTTGTGTTGAGGTTTTTAAAAGATTTGTAGAGTTGTATAAAGCAGGAATTAACTCCTAGTCCATGGAAGCCCTTAGAATTAAAGATCTTGTAAAGAATGCATGTATCAGAGGGGGAGCCCTAGGGCTGTGATCCCAGCATGGGATCCTGTATGGTCCCCAGTTAACAAGACTGGGAAGCCTAGTTGATTGTGTCCTTTCTTCCCTTGTTTAAGTTTTAGTGTTTGGCTGTGGGCTTGATTAAACATTCCTGTAGTGGTGTATGGGCACCTCCTCCTTCAGCTGACAGTTGTTTTAAGGGCATAGCCCTAAAGGTACTACATTAAAATATGCTAGATTTACTTTAGTTTTCTTTACCAGAAGTCTAATTTTCCTTGGATGTTCAGATGGGGAGATTATCTGTCATCCAGTATAACTTGTTTCTAGGGCCTTTCCCCTATCCATGGCAAGGTACATTTAGTTTTAGGTCTATTCCAATTATTTCAAGTAATCTTTGTGACTCTTTACACAAAGTTTAGTGGATATATACCTAACTGCTTTTCAGGTGGTGCTGTGTGTAGAGACAGAGAGTGTTTACTGTGCAAGGGTGCATGGCCAAGGGGGAAGAAGGACTTTGAATCCAGCCACCCTCTGCTCACAAATCTATGCTCCCTGCAAGGCATTTATTAATTTGAACTAAGACATGACCATGATGTAGGCTTGTAGAGGTAAACTTTTTTCTTTTTTAACTTTCTCATACTTGAAATTGAATTGCATCAACTCATCCTTTGTCTTGAGTTTTAAATTGTGGTTAAATCTATAGAACATAATATTTACCATTTTAGCCATTTTTAAGGTACGGTTCTCTAGCATTAAGGACATCCACATTGCTGTACAGCTGTTACCATCGTCTATTTCCAGAACTTTTTCATCCTCCTAACCTGAAGTTCTGTACCCTTCAAACACTAATGCCCCATTACCCCTGCTCCACCTCTTGGCAGCCACCATTCTTTTTTTTTTTTTTTTTTTTTGTGGTACCGGGGATTGAACTCAGGGGCACTTAACCACTGGGCCACATCCCCAGCCCTTTTTTGTATTTTTTATTTAGAGACAGGGTCTCACTGAGTTGCTAAGTGCCTCGCCATTGCTGAGGCTGGCTTTGAACTCGCGATCCTCCTGTCTCAGTCTCCCAAAGTGCTGGGATTACAGGCGTGCGCCACCACGCCCGGCTTCATTTTTTTTTTTTTTAATTAAAAAAATTAACATGATAGTATATTTTGAAATATTATACATACATATAATAAGTTTAGCTTGTTCCAGTTAGGATCTCATTATTGTGGTTGTGTATGATATGGAGTTAACATTGGTCATGTATTTGTATATAAGGATAGGAAAGATATGTCCAATTCATTCTATTGTCTTTCCTATTCCCATCCTCCCCTTCCCTTCATTCCCCTTTATCTAGTCCAATGAACTTCTGATCTTCTTCTCCCTTGTTGTGGGTTAGCACCCACATATCAGAGAGAACATTCAGCCTTTAGTTTTTCGGGACTGGCTTATTTCACTTATTTCACTTAGCATATTCTCCAGTTCCATTCGTTTACTGGCAAATGCAGTGATTTCATTCTTCTTTATGGCTGAGTAATATTTCATTGTTTATATATACCATATTTTCTTTATCTGTTCATCTGTTGTAGGGCATCTAGCTTGGCTATTGTGAATTGAGCTGCTGTAAACGTTGAAATGGCAGTGTCTCTGTAGTATGCTGATTTTAAGTTGTTCAGGTGTAGACTGAGGAGTGGGATAACTGAGTCAAATGATGGTTCCATTCCAAGTTTTCTAAATAATCTCCATAAAAGGGATTTCTTTCCAGAGTGGTTGCACCAATTTGCAGTCCCACCAGCAGTGTATAAGTGAACCACATCCTGGCCAACATTTATTGTTCCTTGTATTCTTTTTTTTTTGTACCCAGGATTGAACCCCAAGGCACTTAACCACTTATACCCAGCCCCCTTTTTTATATATTTTATTTTATTCAGAGACAGGGTCTATGCTGAATTTCTTAGGGCCTTGCTAAGTTTCTGAGGCTGATTTTGAACTCGTGATGCTCTTGCCTCAGCCTCTCAAGTTGTTGGGATTACAGGTGTGTGCCACCACACCCAGCTGCTTGTATTCTTGATAATTGCCATTCTGACTGGAGTGAGATGAAATCTTAAACTAGTTTTGATTTGCATTTCTGTAATTACTAGAGATGATGAACATCTTTTCATGTTTGTTGATCAATTGTATTTCTTCTGTGAAGTGTCTGTTCCTTTGCCCATTTATCGATTGGTTTGTTTTTTAGGTGTTAAGTGTTTTGAGTTCTTTGTATATCTTGGAGATGAGTGCTCTGTCTGAGGTGCTAGTGCTAAAGATTTTCTCCCGTTTCATAGGCACTCTGGCAGCTGACATTCTACCTGCTGCTTCTGTGAATTCGAGCACTCTGAAGTACTCTGTATAAGATGGATTATGCAATATTTGTCCTGTTGTTATTGGCTTATTTATTTCACATCACATCTTCTAGGTTCATCCATATTGCTGCATGTGGTAGAATTTCTTTCCTTTTTCAGCATGAATAATATTCCATTGTACGTGTGTACCACATTTTATCTATCTGTTGATGGATACTTGGTTTGCTTCTACCTTTTGGCTTTTGTGAATAGTGCCCATTGAACATGGGTGTGCAATTTTTTTCCATTTATAATTCTTTTGAGTATATACCCAGAAGTGTAATTGCTACATCATGTGGCAATTTTAAATGTTTCATTTTTTGAGGAATCACCATATGTTTTTTGTAGCAGCTATGATACTTTACTTTTTACCAGCAGTGTACAAGTTTTCCAATTTCTCCCTATCCTCACTAATAATTATTTTTTATTTTTATGCTTGTGTTTGATAATCATTCTAATGAGTGTGAAAAGACATCTCATTTTTATTTGCATTTTCCTAATGATTAGTGATGTTGAGTATGTTTTCATATGTTTGTTGAACCTTGGTATATCTTCTTTGGAGAAATGTCAACTCCATTATTTTGGACCATTTCTTAGTTTAGGTTATTTTCTTAATGAGTTTCAGGACTTCCTTATATAGTCTTTATATTAGCTTCTTTTCAGATATATAATTTGTAAATTTTTTCTAATTACATGGGGTGCCTTTTAATTCTGTTAATAGTATCCTTTGATACACCAAAGTTTTTAATTTTGACAGTTTTTATATATGTATGTATAAATATATATATATGCACACACACACACATATATACATATGTATATGTATATACTAGTTGTCAACAGACCTTTATTTATTTACTTATTTGTATGTGATGTTGAGAATTGAACCCAGTGCCTTACACATGCCAGGCAAACACTGTACCCACTGAACCACAACTCCAGCCCTTGACAAAATCTTTACATATATATATATATTTTTTTGTTGTTGTTGTTGTCTGTACTTTTGATGTCATATCCAAGAAACCATTGCTAAATCCAGTGTCATGAAATATTATCATATGTTTTTTCT
Source organism: Tamias sibiricus (assembly GCA_025594165.1). Taxonomy (NCBI): domain Eukaryota; kingdom Metazoa; phylum Chordata; class Mammalia; order Rodentia; family Sciuridae; genus Tamias; species Tamias sibiricus. The sequence goes on along the minus strand of CM046660.1, from coordinate 135,789,492 downwards.
AAGAGTTTTATAGTTTTGCTCTTATGTTTAGGTCTTGATCCATTTTGAGTTAATTTTTGTGCATGGTATAAAGTAGAGTTTGACATCACCCATTTGCATATTAGAGATCCAGTTTTCACATTGTTTTAAAGTTTTCAAGAGTATTTACTGTTGGTATTTTATCAATATGGGTAATGGCCAGGAGTTTGGAGAAGGAGGTCCAAGACACAGATAAAGCAAGGTTGTACTCACATGTCTGTTATCCAGAAATGGATTAAGCGATTTACCACAGTAAGTGCAGCAGGAAGGACAAGGCACATGTTCACTTTTCTGTAGTCTATGTCATTAAGCAGTATTTGGGTTGGTGCATGTAGTCATACCCATGGAGTAGAAGGAAAAAGATCTGAGCAATCCCTGAAGATGATCTAGATGTAGAAGGGTAGATTCTGAAAACCCTGCCTTTGGGTCTAGCCCCTGCCCTGCTGGTAGAGCAGACTACAGTTGATCTATTCTCCTCAGCCATTTTTAGGTCAGAAATGCATGCTATTCAGCCGGGCGCGGTGGCGCACGCCTGTAATCCCAGCACTTTGGGAGGCTGAGGCAGGAGGATTGCGAGTTCAAAGCCAGCCTCAGCAATGGCGAGGCACTTAGCAACTCAGTGAGACCCTGTCTCTAATAAAAACACAAAAAAGGGCTGGGGATGTGGCCCAGTGGTCAAGTGCCCCTGCGTTCAATCCCCGGTACCACCAAAAAAAAAAAAAAAAAAGAAATGCATGCTATTCAGCAGCTGTCTAATTTTATTCTAACCTCCCTCAATTCTTGGTATTTGTGGATACATTGTATTTGAAAGGTACTGGGGATGATTTCATGACATCTTGAGTGCTGAAAGAACTTACCTACACGGTAACACAAGTATTCTGTACATACTGGGAGGAGCCAATATAGCTATTTCTGTGTCAGTTATAAAGAGAACAGGATGAGTAAAATAAAGGTAGAGCTTTGAAATTTGTCAATAATTGAGAGGCAATACAGTTGAGTGGGTAAGAATATGGACTGTAAAATCAGAAAGATCTAGGTTCTGATGCGGGTCCACCATATAAAAGATGTTTGCCTCGCTCAAGTTGGTTGCCATATTTGGTTGGTTAAACTTTGCAATCTGTATGGTGAGAGTAGTAATACCCAGTGCTGTGGGGCTTTGTGAGATTAATGAGACATGTATGTCAAGTGTTTTTCCGAGTGCTGGGTCTGCTGTAAATTCTCAGTGAGTAGTATTGATGAGAGAATAAAATATCCTGTTATATGCTTGTTTGTTTAATTTAATAAGCATCTTTGTCTTCTCTAGGAAGAGACAGCAAGATATATTGTAGTAGGAAATTTAACAATTCATAAGTCTCTTGGATTTTTTTTGTTTGTTTGTTTCTACATTTTTTTTTTCTTTTTTCTTTTAACTGCTCTATGTTGCCCTAGATGGAGGGTTCCTAATTTTTTTTTTCCTTTTTGGTTTTATTTGGTTTTGTTTTTCTGTCCCCAATCCTCACCACAATGTTTGTTTCTTTTGCTTCCTACTTTGTACACAGTGTCAGTGATTTTCAAGGATTTTTTTTTTTTAAGGTAAATTATCTTTGTAAAAAAGTAATTCTTTCTGAGTTTTTATTGCACTGATCCAGTCTTATAATTCCTACATTTAAGGGCTTTTCTCTCCCTTTTAAAGTGCACCCCCTCTTGCTGAACATTTGCATTCCTTTTGTTGAACGTTTCCTTTCTTGTTAATTACTTCGTACTTTGGTGGAAATATTTTTGAATAATCCTCATAACCCGAGGTATCAATCCCTACCAGTGAGAAGAGGGGATGTCCTGGCAGCATGGAGTGGTATCCGCCCCCTTGTGACAGATCCCAAGTCAGCAGACACCCAGTCCATCTCCCGCAATCATGTTGTGGACATCAGTGAGAGTGGCCTTATCACCATAGCAGGTATGGGATATTGCTCTGTTAGTTGGATATGATTTGAATACAAGCTTGACTTAAATTGCCCCACGAAATTATCTATTGGCTCTAATGAACAAGTGTTTTATTCTTATGGTTCTGATTAGTCTTTACACATTGCTTTGGTATGTTTGTTCTAAACAACTGGTAGATTTTGTTATTAATATATTGATAAATTGTTAATAAGAAAAATAAAGGTGGCAACTCTCCCAAATTTGTTTGTGAACTTTTTTGTAGGTGGGAAGTGGACAACTTATCGATCCATGGCAGAAGATACTGTGAATGCTGCTATCAAGATCCACAATTTGAAAGCAGGACCAAGCAGAACAGTTGGACTTTTCCTTCAAGGAGGGAAAGATTGGAGCCCCACACTCTACATTAGGCTTGTCCAGGATTATGGACTTGAAAGTGAGGTGGGTGTGCATTGCCAGTCTTTACCCTTTACCTCACCTCCTACTATTGCCAGTAACAGAATCGGCAGCCACGATGAGGGCCCCCTGCTTTAGAGTGTCCCTTCCCTGGGTTTGATTCTCTCTGTACTGCAAAAGTAATCTAAGAAAAAAGATGATTCCACTTTGCTACAGTTACCTAGAAAACAATGTACATTTTTAGTTTCTGTTTTGAAACCTGGAGTTCATTTGGCTTGTTCCTAGCTTAGAGAGCCTCCCAAATTCTCTCATCTGAAGCTGTTCTTCAGAAGTGATATCAGAAGCAGAATGAAGTTGAAGCTTCATCCGTCATCGATACAGTGATGCATGAGTAGCTCAGTTAGTGCTGGCCTAAGCATTAGAAGCCCAAGTGGTTTCCTCCCACAAAACCAAAACCTAATACTCTCTGAGAACTATTAGTTACAGGCTGTAAGAAAACTGACAAGATAAGCATGTACTTCTTTTTTTCTTTGTATCTGAAAGTTATCAATAGTCAAAGTGCCTGCCTAATGTAGTTTTGTTTCTCTAGGTGGCACAACATCTTGCTGCCACCTATGGTGACAAGGCTTTTGAGGTGGCAAAAATGGCTAGTGTGACCGGAAAAAGGTGGCCTATTGTTGGAGTGCGACTTGTATCAGAATTTCCATATATTGAAGCAGAGGTATGTGAATTGTCATGTGGCTTTTCTTTTCTACCAGAGGATTCCATTCATTTGTTCATTCTTTATCATCTTTAAAAATCATATGCAGTTATTTTAATGTGCATGTTTCAGCTAAAACCTGGAATAAAGTGTCTGTCTGCCCAGTGCAGATCCTTTCATTAACAAAATGTACATTCTGAAGTGATGTTGATAGTGGCATTAATATAAAATGTGGATTTCTTTTTTTCTTCATGAAGCTATCTCAAGTCTGGTCCCTTTTGTGAATTTGTAGCTCTTCAAGATTGTACCATTCCTGTCTTGCCAGATGACATACTGGCTTTGACATTTTCTCAAAGATTTAAGTCTAGTTTCTCATCATGTTTTCAAGTTTTATGAAAGCAGAGACCATGCTTTATTTTTATTCCTAATTCACTGCCTTGAGACACTGGTGTCCAGTAAGCATGCACTTGATTGAATTCAAGGCTTCTGCCATCTGGTTAGTTGAAGACAGAAAACTTCAGTCTAGAGAGATGAGACCATAACTTTCTTAATGCTCATCCTTTGCCTATTCAGCTATGTAAATTAACTTCCCCATAACATATAGGCAAAGAGAAGGAAGTGATTACTGTGGATGGTTAATGAGAAGTCATGCAATTTGCATGTTTATGCCAGGTTCTGTTTAGGAAGAAGGCATTAACTTGTATCCAATTTATCCCATTTTCCAAACTTCCTTTGGCAGCCAGATGGAGGACTTGTGTCAAACCACCATTAGTCTCATGCCTCCTGGAGAACCACAGTGTAGGGGAAAATGCTACCTTTCAAAGCACAGAATTTTTTTTAAGTGAAACTTTACTTTTTTTTTTTTTTTTTTTTTTTTTTTTTTTTTGGTACCAGGGATTGAACTCAGAGGCACTCAACCACTGGGCCACATCCCCAGCCCTTTTTTTGGTTTTTATTAGAGACAGGGTCTCACTGATTGCTAAGTGCCTCGCCATTGCTGAGGCTGGCTTTGAACTCGCCATCCTCCTGCCTCAGCCTCCCAAAGTGCTGGGATTACAGGCGTGCGCCACCGCGCCCGGCTACTTTTTTTTTTAAAGAAATGTCTAACTATCATTTTTCCTTTATGCAGGTGAAATATGGGATTAAGGAGTATGCCTGCACCGCGGTGGATATGATTTCACGGCGCACTCGCCTGGCCTTTCTCAATGTCCAGGCCGCAGAGGAAGCCCTACCCAGGATTGTCGAACTGATGGGCCGAGAACTGAACTGGGATGACCGCAGGAAAGAGGTATTATGCCAAAGTTGAAAACTCCTGTTCTTATCAACCTGTGACAGCTTGATCTGTTTGGAGAGGCTAGCATAATTTTTTATGGTGATCTGAGATTTCTGGCCAATTTCTATATGTGAAAATATATGGAAAATGGAAAGATAGTCTAATACCAAATTTTGTTGTTTATGAAAAATAGTTATGGTCTCATTCTCCCTTGAATGTATGCTCATATTTTCTGGAACGAAAGATATGAAGATTGTGGCATAGAACCTTTTCTGGCTTTCATTGAAACTACTCTCAGGATGTATTCAGTGAAATTCACACTCCTGCTAATTTTCCTTTGGTTAGAAATAGCAGTCTCACTGCCTGATGACCAAGTGCTGATCATTTGTGTCATTTGAGAGTTTGTGTTTACATCCAAATTCTAAAAAAGAAAGTGATGCTCAGATATGTTTTTATGCACACATGTATGTGTGCATTTGTTATAATAAAAGGAAGATCTTCGTGTTTTTAAATTTACCCACACTTTTGTGATATGCCCAGGCTTATGAAACATTTTAGTATATTTATTAAAAAATTACTTTCTGCACTCACTGGACTCAGTTCCCTTCCCCTTGTCTCTCTTGAATCCGTTTCCTTTAGGCTTTTTCATCACCATTTTGCTGAATCAACCCTGGCCAAGCTCAGCAGTCATTGCTGAACATACTTATCCACTCCTAGTCCTCATTTGCCTTCACCAATTAAAAGCGTTTGACACAGTTAATTCTGCCCTCCTTCTTGAACGATCTTCTTACATTCTGTGAGGCCAATTCTCTTGGCTCACCTTCTGCCTTCTCTGCATCCTGCTCCCACAAATCTCTCCATATCATGAGTAGCCCTTCTACCTTCAGTTGCTTAGTCCCTAATCTTAATATCATACTCTGTGTATTCTCTCGCCCTATCTAAATCCATCAGCAAACATTATTATCATATTTGTTATCTTCAAATAGTGGTTCAGTTTCACCCTTTCTTAACACATTCAACTGCTATCACCCTGATTCAAGTCCTGGCATCTCTCAGATGAATTATTATAGTTTCTTCCCTCCCCCAAACTGGTCTCTCTGCTTTAATAACTTTGGTGATTCTATTAAAATAAAATCCATGTCATTGGATATGTCAGTTTGAAATTTAGAGGGAGAGCAGGATTGAAGATATAAATTTAAATTAGTTTTTAAGCCATTGCATAGGACCATGGAGGGAGTTAGTGTAGTTAGATGATGAAAGTGGCCCAAAGACTGAGCCCTGGAGCATTCTAAAGTTGAGGGGTTGGAGAGAGAAGGAAAAATCCAGGAGAAGGAGAGAAAGTAATAGCTAGTGAATCTGAGGATGTGTGAAAAGACTAGAGGGAGTTGTGACCCACAAGATAACTTAATGTGTTTGGGCTTCTATAACAGAAATACCATAGACTGGTATTAGTCAAGCATTAGTCGTTTTGGGGTCTGGTAGGGCCCTCTTCCAGGTTCAGAGACAGACATTTTCCTGCTGTATTTTCAAATGGATGTAATTAGCACTGTGTCATATGCTGAGTGTGCAAGTACGGATTGGGTAAATGTCCTTTCCTTTACGTGTTCCCCTTCTGGTGTAGACTCTGAAAGATGGTTACAAATCAGAGTCCCCTGGGACATGCGGGGGGCAGGGGCAGATTTCAAGGTTTGCCATTAGACCATCAAACTCAAAGTCTTCATGGGTGAGAAAATGGCCCAATATTTTTAAAAACATCCCTATAGTAATTTTAATGTAATATGCTGTAGTGTTCTGATGACAGAATCACTAGTCAAACAACACCTCAGTTCTGACCATGCTGCTCTGCTGGAAAACCTATAACCCTATTTTATGGTTGAGGAAACAGGCTCACAGAGCAAATGCCTGTCAGGGTTCACACAAGCAGTAAGCTGTGGAAATGGGACTGAAACCTGGTACTCTGATACCAGCCTAAGTTTTCCTACTGTGCCCGGTTACCTCTGCTTTAGCCAAACTGGTTTACACCTCTTCCAGTTTTGTGTGTTTGTTTGAACACTAAGGCTCTATAAAGAGGTAAAACAAGAATGAAACTTACTCTTGTGCTGCTGCCAATCATTTTTACCATATAGAAGGATTGATGATAATGTGTTCTTATAAAACTTATGGCTGTAATGATTTAAATATGCAAGAACATATTTAGTGCTAGGAATTGAGGTGGTAGGAGGTAGGAAGGAGGAAGAAAATTCTGTAAACTGGTTGTGTTTGGCCTTCCTGGGGAACTACATTTAATTTCATTTCAAATTTTATGAGCCAAATCACATGCCTAGAAATGCTCTTCTTTCTCCCCTAAGAAAATAACAAAAATAAAAGACCTAAAGATATAATTGAGTATCTGAGACATAGGAGTATTAATGAGAATTGTGGGTAGTCTAGAGAGAACAAAGGAGGGAAAAAAAAAAAAAAGAAAAGGTTAGAAAGTTGGATTTGTGAGAAAAGGTTAAAAGCATTGGGATTATTTAACGTGCACAAGTGAAAGAGGAACAAGGTGATAAATAACTCTCTCTAGATGAATTGTGGTTGTTTTTTACCATTCAATACTTAATGAGTGACTTGTATGCTGAACATTGCACCAAATATTTTAGGGGAATAATAAATAGCTCATAGTTTCAAGGATCTTGAAATCTAATCAGGTGGGTACAACACACATACACTTCAAAAATATGTGTTATATTTTCAACATTTAGAGAAATATTTAGATTTACTGTTGTTCAAGACCCAAACCTAACCCACTAGGAAGAGCTGACTGGAGGGAAGACCTTCTCTGGTGAGTTAGGGATTATGAGAGGAGTCAGCAGGGAGGTTTAGATAAAGCAAAATTGCCAAACTATGGTCCATGGGCTATAAATGAGCAAATATGAAAAGATGACTGCAAGAACAAAGGAATTTGGGAAATTCTGAGTTAATAAATAATGGAAACTATTTCATTTAATTTAGATCATTGGAAGTTTTACAATGCTTATGTGGAATATCAATTTCCAAAAAAGAATTTATTTGTAGTCAGATCCACCTCTCACATTTTGGGTGGGATGAGCAGGAAGGGGGTTAGTATTGCTTAGGACATATTTTGGGAAATGTTTTCCAGTAGAATTTGGTAAGGTAAGAGTTTATACCATTCAGACAGGAGACACGTTTTTGTTGTTGTTGTTTTAGTTGTAGTTGGACACAATACCTTTATTTTATTTATTTATTTTTACGTGGTACTGAGGATCGAACCCCGGGCCAGTGAGCACTCTACTGCTGAGCTACAACCCCAGCCCTCGAGATGCGTTTTTTCATTGAGAGACTTTAAAATGAAGATTGCTTAAGTAGGTTAGTCTCAAAAAAAAAAAAAAAAAAAAAATCTTTTCAAAGTTGATTCCAAAGAGGAGGAAAAGATTCATTGAGTGAAGTAGTAAAATGTCTCTGGACCAAGCCAGCTGATAAACACCAAATTTAAAACAAATGGAAAGAAGTGCAATGAAAGGGTGGATACCATGAAGGAACAAGAGTTTAAGAAAAGGTTGTTGTTGTAAAGGAAGCATTGGAGATGGTATTTCCACAGTTATGAAGTATCAGCTAAGACTGAGGACATCGAAACAGAATAACTACTGAGGATAGCTTGTTTCTTCTTGAGTCTGTAACTATCAGAATGAAGGCCATAGCATTTTGACATATCTAATCTCACGATGTCTGCCTGGGCACTGGCAGCCTTACTGTAGTAGTTGTTCAAATCTTCACTTTTAATTGTTTGTTTGTTTTTTCACCAAATTACACAAATATGGTCCAATATCATTTGCTGGTCAATACTATGCAAGAATACTCTTAAGTTAAAAAAAGTAAAAGCAAATTGCATGTAGCAACATGAATCATTATGCTATGTGAGAGCAGCCAAACACGGAAGACTATATTCTCTATGAAATTTTAGAAAAGACAAACTCTGGTGACCATAAGCAGATCAGGAGATGCCTAGGGTCAGAGGTCGGGGGAAGGAATTAATTGCAAATGAACATTAGGAGATTTTATAGGGCAATAGAAATGTTCTGTATCTTGATTATATTAGAATGTATACAAATTGCATATCTAAAAGGTATGTTTTTTTTGAATATGAATTATACTTCAATAGAAGTGGAAGAAAGAAACGAAGTGTACAGTCAGGTAAGGGAGGATCAGCTTCCTATCTGAAGACTGAAAGAGTAAAGGAGAAAAAAAACTCAATAATTCTTTCTGTTACTCTTTGAACTTTGTGTGTCTCTCTTTTAGGAAGAACTTGAAACAGCCAGGAAGTTCCTATATTATGAAATGGGCTATAAATCCCGATCAGAACAGTTAACAGATCGCTCTGAAATTAGCCTATTGCCTTCAGACATTGACAGGTACTTCTAATAAGCTTCTCTCCTTTTATTCTTTTTCTATGTAAGTATATTTTCCCATTATCCAATTTTTTTTGTTCCAGGTACAAGAAGAGATTTCATAAGTTTGATGCAGACCAAAAAGGTTTTATTACCATTGTTGATGTTCAGCGTGTATTAGAGGTAACTTTTTGTTATTGTTCAATATCAGTTTTAGATAGCAGAATAATATAAAGATGATATTAGACAATTTTTTCTCATGCAGTATTTTCTACAAATAATACTTTTATTTTAATTTTGAAAGTTTGCCAATATTAGAAAGAGGATATGAATAATTTTTAATTAAGCCTCATTATTCTGTGCTTTTCTTTTTCCTTAGAGTATCAATGTGCAAATGGATGAAAATACACTGCATGAGATTCTGAATGAAGTAGATTTAAACAAAAATGGACAGGTTGAACTCAATGAATTTTTACAGGTGAGTTGTGGTGAAAGGAAACAAATATATTTGCTTTTATCTTCTGGTTGTCATTATCCTAAATGGATGTTGAAGAATGAATTCTTAAATTCACACATTTGTTACTTCATTCTGAGAAGGAAGAAAGCTTGAAGCCAACAAAGGTTGATATGTTTGCCCATGGATGAGACTCTACTTGGAGCACATTTTTTTTTCCTTTCTTTCTTTTCATAAGAAATGTTCTGTTACACTGGGCAGTTTAGATGAAATCCAAGTTAATTATGGCTTAGAGGATTGAATAAGAAGCTTGCTTCTTAGAGAAGTGTGGTATGGAATGTCACTGCTGTACCAGGTTCTACCTTCATCAAGTGAGGCAGCAAAATATTTCTAATGTGGAAAGAATTTTTTTATGAAAAAGTTTAAAAATGATAGTTGTATTTAAGATATTTATTTATTATTCCCCATATTCACTTGGGAATGTGATGATTAGATTCTTGCATTATAAAGCACCAGAAAAGCTGGGCGTGGCAGCGCACGCCTGTAATCCCAGCACTTGGGAGGCTGAGGCAGGAGGATCACAAGTTCAAAGCCAGCCTCGGCAATGGTGAGGCACTTGGCAACTCAGTGAAATCCTGTCTCTAATAAATTACAAAAAAGGGCTGGGGATGTGGCGCAGTAGTCCAGTGCCCCTGAGTTCAATCCCTGGTACCAAAAACAACAACAACAACAACACCAGAAAAGCCAAAGGAGTCCAGACTGTACAATGTAGTAAGCATTTCCATTTCCAATTTTCAACTCATTTAAGTTTTGATTGTTTAATTTTTGTAACCATCAAGGAAATTAATTTTGATGCTTTAACTTCAAACTGAATACTATATGTTATTCCATAGAAGTTCCTTACAGAAAGAAATCAACACCACCCCCTATCCCAGCCACATTATTGTAGCTGTCCATATAACTCTGATTACGTGAAGAATGTATTGGTTTCCAAGCAGCTAGGTTTTGTCTGTGGTGCTTCTTGGGCAGGTATTTCAAATGAATGCCAGGTCCTGCTTGCAGCATGGCAATGATGAATGCTGAACATGAAATAAATTAATGCTGGGGATTTTGGTCAGTGTCAGCCCTTTCTTCACTGTGTCAAGTTAAACAAACAAGATCAAGGCAAAGGAAATGGTAATTGTCTCTCTGGAGATGAGCTGCAGATAAGAGCATTGTTGAATCTAAATGCAGAAAATTTTCACAGGTTGTGTCCGGCATTACAAAAAAGAATGTTTAGTTCTTTAGCTTACTGTTGAACTAAATGCACATTTTAAATTGAATTTAAAATTTATGGTTGGGGATTGGAAACCACTTGATGCATTTTTGGTATAGTTTTCTTGGAGAATATTTTGTTGTTTGTCCCAGAATTTTAGAAAACTTGTCTTCAAAGAAATAGCTTATGCTTCATTTCATCTGTATTGTAAATAAACACCAGCATTTGGGGTTGAAAAACCTGGGGTTTTAGAAACAATAAGAATCTAATTTTATGGATATGCTATGTGGTTTGGGTTTTAAGTAATTTTCTTGAATGAAGTAGAGTTAAAACACAGAAAATAATTTAAACCACCTGCAGGTTTTCTTATAGAATTTAATAATTGAGTATTTCTTGTCCAATTCTAAATGAAAGAGACTATTCATGCTTCCAGTTAGTACAAGTATACAGTGTAATTTTCAACTTAAATTGCTGACCGTATATCTCATGAAATGTATTCACACCCAAATATTAATTTTTTTTTATAGTATGGTTTTTATATACAAGTGACATTTAAAAGAAACCCTTAAGTTTTTGAGGTTGGCACATGATATACTATTTATGGCTGGAAGAAACTCTAGCTCTGTCAGTTTTGTTAGTTTTGCTAAACTTAGAAGGTCTTCCTGGAATCAGAGACAAAACAATAAACAATAATTGTTCTGTCTTTACATGTCAGCATTCCTTATATTATTACATTACTATTCCCCAGATGTAAAGTATGTTTCCAGATTTGTTTGTTTTAATAGAATATTTTTCCTTTTATGAAGATTAAGGGCCCACATCCATCTCATTAACATCTATTTTTGAATATAGATATAGTTTTTCAATCATCTTCACAGAAGGGTCACTATAGATACTGCCTGGTTACATGACTTTATTTCCAGGTTTGGGCTTTAATGACACTTCTGCATGTAGGAGTCCATCTCTAATAAGCAATCACTTGTGAAACAGCTTTTAATAAGGTCACGAAATTCTGATCCAGCCCCTTGGCAGATGCCTCTGACTCATATGCAGAGCTGATTTTAAGCAATGTATCTCTATAGACTAAAAGCCATAATCCTAAACATATTTTAAGAATTTTTATACATATTTTCTTCTTATAAATGGCTACCTCTTTTCTTTTAAAAGTAAATAAATAAAAAATATTGGAGAAATGAGATCAAGAAAAGCAAATAGTTAAAACCACATCAATGTGAAATGGAAAAAAAAATCCACATGCTCATAATTGCAAGGTGCTTTCCCGATTAAAGGCCTTTGCCCGCTGACTGCATGTAATTTCAAGACTAATTCTGATTTTATCCATTGGATAAAAATGAATTAGGTAAAATCTGGGCTGTGGAGTACTTTTAATTCTTAGGGTAGATCTCTGGGTCCACTTCCAAGGACTTAATTGTAAATTACTTTAAAAGTCTTTAAGGAATTTGGATTTAGGGGACTTGAAGTAGTCAAGTACAGTAACACTAAAAAAGGATAGTTAAATACAGGTCATGCATTGTCTTTGCTCAATCCCTGAGATTTCTTTTTAAGATTTTAAAATGGAATTAAAGATCCAATATTTGAAGTTGCTTTTTTAAAAAAATATGCCCAGAGCACATTAAGGGACAAAAAGTACACATTAAGTCTGCTTTTAAAGGGAGGCTGATTTGCTAAGTAGATGTTGTTTTTGCAGCAGTGGTGAAATACCTGCTCCTTCCCCTCTTTTTGAAGTGTTCAAAAATTGTGCTCTTATCTGAGCTGTAGTACTTGCTATGGCTTTTGATGGAGCACTTAGTTACCTCTGCCTGCCCCAATGGTAACCATTAAAATGCTGAGAAGAATTATCTGGCCTGCCTTGTGAATCTGTTGCATATTTTCTCTTTAAGCTGATGAGTGCTATTCAGAAAGGAAGGGTGTCAGGAAGCCGGCTTGCTATACTAATGAAAACGGCAGAAGAGAACCTGGACCGCAGAGTTCCGATTCCGGTGGACCGTAGCTGTGGAGGATTGTGAGTCTGACCAGTAAATCCACAGCCTACAAACATATGAACAACAAATCACCATGTAACAGCCAGAGATGACTTCAGCCAGTCTAAAACAGTGGCTATGGTAGCTGCCTTTTTTAACACTGGAAAACATTCCAAAACTTTAGAATGTTGGTCTATTTGCCAACTTAATTTGCCAATATTTCATTTGTATCTGCCATTCAATCTAACTTCTAAAAAGTGTATTTTCTCATTTTCAATGCACATTGATTAATGTTTTGCACTCATTTTGTGACCTGTTAGACAGAACACTCTCCTTTTTTTGTTTATCAATTTATTCTAAAGCAGTTCTAGAGGTAGAAATGGAAAAGAGAAGTTGGAAAAATTCTGTGACATACACAAAACTGTGGACTTTAAGCTTGTAGAGAGAGCATTTTTGTTCTTAAAGAGAGTGACCTATTGAAATGATGGTGTTTGTGGAGACTTCTCAACTCCTCTTCCTCCAGCCTGACTACCTTCCTCTTCCAAACAATACTACACAATATTATATCTCAAGCATGATTGGCAAAACTGGAGAGGGAAGAAAAAGTTTAGAATTGGTTTAGATCTGGTTAAGAGAAACTATGAAAGGTGCTGGAATCCCAGGTGTAAGATAAGGATAGCATTGACATTTGCTGGGAGTTATAGTGATAGTTTCATCTCAGCAGTTCATTTTTTCTCCCTAGTCACTGCTGGTTTTCTCTGACTATTATGGGTGCCAGGAAGATCCTTGCTTTTTATTTTTTTTAAACTTTAAAACCAGCATTTAAGTGGCAAATTAAATGTAATGGTATGAGACCAACTCTTTCCAATCTTTTTAATAGTAATACATTTAAGGGTTAAAAGTATTTCTTTATAAATTCATATAGAACACTATTTTCAATCCCCAAATCCTAAATTTAAAAATAGAGGATATTGTCAAACCTGGACTTTTCTAATGGGTATCAGCAAACCCATAGTAACAGGACAAATAATCTTTAGTTCATTTAATCATAATTATATGTAAAATAAGGCAATACACTTCAGTATCCAAGGTTAGTCTTGTTTGAAGCCCTTATCCTTCTGTACTCAATTAAAAATTATCAGTTTACCAAAAATAATGATAAAAACAAAATGAAAACCACACCCAACACATAGGCACATATATACACAGTAAAAACAAATCAGTGTGCACTGAATTTAACAAACAATGCACTGAATGAAAAATGCCAGTTTGGATGCTTTTGCTGTAGTTTTGTTGGCATTTTAACTAGTCATCAATATTTATTAGTTGTGCTTCCTCTTTCGATTTTTGATGCTACCTGCTTTTTTTTTTTTTTTTTTAAGATCAGGTTCTGAGTGTAATAGGAAATGTAATACTTTATTTCACCACAGGATTTCATTGCCTGGAGTTGAGGTCCTAGTTTCTTGAACTGGTACTTAAAACACTTTTTGTGCTATTATTTCTATTTATGTTAACATTGTAGAATATCTTTATGCCTCATTCATGTGGGTTATGAGCCTGTATATCATAATATGAACTGGAAGACTCACTCACCTGAGCCTCCACCCATGTCCTCTGAAATGAAACAGCAATCACAGGGAGAGACAGCATCTTCACTCATTTTATTTTAACATGAAGTTTAGTATTTAACCACTTCCTAAAGGAAAACCTGAAACAGTGTGAGTGATGCTCCCAGGTGTCACTGTGAATTTTATTTTTCTTTCAAAGTGTGAATTCTTTACACTGTTTTTCTTTCTTTCTTTTTTTTTTTTTTTTCTCTCTCTCTCTCTCTTTTAATAAATGGAAGCTTGTGGCTTTGCAATTGAAGTGTTTTTCTATCAACACAATAAATTTCACTGTTTAGAACCCAGTGATACTAAATAGGTAGAAGAGCTGTTTTTTAAAATACCCCAGATGATATACCACAATATTGTACATTTGTTCTTTCTCTCTTTCTCTCTCTCTTTTTTCTAGTTAGATCAAGATAACGATGACTTGTATCCTCCCAGATTCCGTTACAGTAGGGACAGGCTTAGAATGACTGGCTCTGGCAAATCTGTGTTTGTTAAACAGGCCTCGTTTGCGCACGCTTTGCTGTGAATGAAGTTCCTTTAAGGACAAAGAAAAGTGTACTTTTCTTCACTTGAACATATCTGCTTTTGCTTAAAATCTGCTAATTCTAAAAAGCATTCACTCCTTCACCAAACCCACAGACTCATTTTGGAAATGAACTGATTTAAAACCATTACTGTGGCTAAAACACCCCCAGCATTTTTGTGTAAATTTTTCATTAAACCTGTTCAGCCATTTTACCTGACTTTAAAAAAAAAAAAGGATAAAGAAATAGGGCATTAAAGCCCTTCCAAACTCATACCAAGCACAAAACAATTTTTTTTTTCTTTTCACCTAAACATACTAGTTAGTTCTGTTGGGGTATTCAGTTGGGTATGCAGAGATTGCCTTTTATGGTCAAGTGACTTATTTCAAGAGCCTTTCAGGGGGATTGAGGTGAAGGAACCCTCATCTGTGGTGGACAGTTGAATTTCCTTCAAATGGCCCCCACCTCTGTCATCACAGTAGTGATAATGCTGGATGATTAATTAAGCCAAGGTTGTCTCCCTCAGATCCATCCTGCTGCAGTTTTCTTGCTTTCAATCAATTTATTCTGACTGTAACTTTAGGATTTTTACTATTAAATGCATGCTTCCTATTGTGCCTTAGTTTCTGGCTTTGTTTTGTCTGTTTCAAAATGTGTAGCTTCCTGTTTTGTACAACAGCAATTTCATTCTTTTACTAAATATACTGTAAGGATCATTGTTGATTTTATTTTTCTCTTTTTTATGCATTTGTAAAAATTTTGGCATATGAATGTAAACATATTGAAGGAAGTCAGTGACGCTATAACTTGCACTGTGTTGTTGCATTATGTCTACTTTTTATAGGAAATGATAAAGCCCTACTGTGTTTTCAATGAATATCAAGTATAAGCCCAGTGCTGGAGTGGATGTGCACACTGCATGTTTGTGTATGTGGCACTTTTATGTATTGTGTTGGGTTATTGTTCTAGATTGGACTGTTAAATACTATGTTTGAGGCTGGATTGTCATTTTTATAACTGTCTTGGTGTTTTATTGCCATTATTTATTACTTTTGATATACAGAATGAGCTGCATGCATTTATAGAGCAATAAGAGGATGTATTTAATGTGCCTTGTTTTTAACTGAATAAGAACTGAAAGCATGAATCAATAAAACTGATTAAAATGGTCCATTTGCTGGCATTTTGATGTTACTTTCAGTCAGACAAATAACTTTGATTACTGTTGAAGTTTAAAAGAAAGTTTGAAAATATTTTCAGAAACTATATTTTCAGTGACACATGTTCATTCTTTTAGCTTGGAATTTTATAATTTTATCTCCAAAGGTGAAATATCTGCAGAGATGGATGTGAATTTATGAGACACCAGAATTATTTGTATTAATTTGTTACTGCAGCCTTTAGGGCATGACTTTTGTATTGGTGCAATCTTATTCCAAAATTACATTCATCCTATTACAACTCAGTTGGATTCGTTATTTTTTTTTTTTTGGTCAACTAAAGCCTTTGCGCCTGTGTTCCCAGGCACTCTGATGAATTTTATCATAACTAAAATCAATAGAAATGAATGGGAAAGATTACATAATCCATTTTGATCATCTTACATGTCAAGTTAGTGCAGGGTTGCCAAGTGTTGATAAATGCTCTGACAGAAAAAAATGCTATATATTTTCATTGTCAGTAAATCAGTAAGGCTGTTATCAGTTTTAACACAGGGCAAATTTTATAATGCACATGTTATTTTGTAGGTTTTAATTTACACATGTACATGAAGTACATTCTCAATTTGTGGTTTAGATGTGCTGCCTCCCAGGTCCGCATGCTCAAAGGTATCCGTGAGCTTCTGAAGGTTCTTTGAAATCATATAGAATACCCCAAAGCAATGGCTCCCAGACAGACTTGGAACAGTGAACTGTTTGTTCAGTGCCTGAAAAAAAAAAAAAAAAAAAAAAAAAAACATAGCAGTTCAAGGCATTTTTCATTGATCCAGCTTATCAAATTTGATAGCACTTTAAAATTTGTCAAAATATTGCCCCCAGTTTTCAAAATGTATAAAATTGATGGTTATAAAAAAGGGAAATATGATACTAGCATCAATATTTTGCAATTTTTGTCAGCAGTGCATTGTCACTGTTGTCAGATTTTACCTGATGGCATTTGACTTATGAAGGGAAGAAACAACAGAAGTTTTAAAGTGATCTGGCAACCTCGTAATGAGAGAATTCCTGTTTAGGAGGCAGAAATGATGAGCCTTTTGTTCCCGTACTTTGTATTTTAGGTCTCTAATTAGCTACCTAACTTGTGAAAATACAGGCAGAGAACATGATGTATGTGAACCTTGATGATACCCAGACAATCCTGTAGGTCTTGTGCTAAGAAGGCTGTGGGCCTTTTGCAAAAATCAATAGGTATCTTTACATTTTACTTGATACCTGGTCCAGAATAATAAGATCCATGTGATCTAAGCAAAATACTGCTTTAGCAGAATTATCAATACCATCTTTTTTCTCTACATTTGGCATGGAATTGAATTATGTAGCATACCCTACTGAAGGAATTCACATTGGAGTTCTTGAATTTAGGGAGGTTAGGGATGTATTCTATAGGCTTAGGTAATAGATCATGTTCTGTGGAAGAGAGAGGAGGATTGGATTGCATAGAATATGCCTTGGATATTAGAGCATGGCACGTGGTATTGCTGGTTACATGAGCTTCTGTGCCATTCACGTCCACTATGTTGTGTCTTAAGCGGAGCATCCCTTTGCTCATTTTCCAGGTACAGTGGCTCCTGTAGAACCAGGTTCACTTTTCCTCTTCATTGGTTGCTAGTAGCTTTCTTCCACTGTGTCAAGGAGTTGGGAGGTTTAAAAAAATCTACAATATATATTCAAAATATTTTTTTCTTTTGACCATGGTTCCTAAGTAATCTTATATAATCTTCAGTTGGAGAGTGATTTTTCATACTCATAGAATTTTAAACAAGAGCTTCCGTCTGTCCAAACTCATTCCTTCCTCCAAACATTTAAATAGTTGCTTCTTCTTCCTTTTATGTATTACTGGTTAGATTTTCTATTGCTTTAATATCAAATTTTTTGTTTTTCATCTCCATCATTAATTGATTTACAATTCATTTTTATGCATACAGAGTTTTTCCTATCCAAGTTAAGAAGCTGTAAATCTTAGATCCATTGAAATGACAGTGAGAAATATTTCATTTTATCCCATGAATCATTTGCCATCCTTATTGCAGAAAAATGGCAAAATTATGGTGTAGTATGTTTTCATAAATTACTCTGCACCACCCCCCCAGCTTCAGTTCATTTCATTATCTGTTTGGAAAGACCATAAGAATCAGAATCCAGACACTTGTGGTAAACAATTCTGATTTTACAGCCAGCTAATCAAAATTTCATAACATTACAAATTAATTCCTCTGGTACTGTGAGGAATTTAATTTGTGTACAAAATATAACATCTATTTTATAAGTCAAAAATAGCTTGATATTAAAGTATATTCTGTGATTGCTGGTATAGCAACAGGGGAGGAGTATCAAATCTCTAAATAATATATATAATTTTCATTGGGTTTCATATGTCAAAGTAGTCATTTATGTCCTGAAAGGTTTGTGCTTTGCACTTTGTGTTTGAACACTATTAAAAAATCATGGCTGCTTCCAAAAGGGGCAGATCATAGGTTTGCATTTCACAAATGCCCTGGAATGAAAGTCCTTATATAGGGACCCCCCCCCCCCCTCCAACCTCTGTAAGGAATATTCTTGAAAGTAAAAAACTGAAAATATTTCTCAAAATATCTATAAAATGCACTGAATGAAATCAGTGACTAGATTTGGCTCTTGTCTTAAATCTGTTTTGTTGTGAGATCTTTTAAGGAACCATGGTCAGTTATTTATATAATTGAAAAAGTCAAGTTTATCCTGATAAATATATTCGTCATAGTGAACTGCTAAACTGTTTTCAAAATGGGCCATTTTTTAAATGGAGCTTATCCAGCTTGATCCATGCTTTAAGCAGCACTGAACCATTAAATAAAAACCTGGGACAAAATGCCTTTGAAAAGGGTTAATTAGCTTTAATATTGATTTATTCCATATAGGACGGTAATAGACTAGAACATTTATTTCTGTTTTGGATCATTAAAAACTGGCTCTAGTTCTTGAACAATTTGTTTCTAATAATTAAAAATTAGACCAATTAGAGTAGTTTTAGTATAACCTCGCTATACAGGATGCACTTTTTATGGAAACAAAAACTTGATTACCATTTCACATTTTATTAGAATCTCATCAAAAACACCATCTCCAAAATACTCACGAGGTCATTAAGCTCAGGACAGGAACATTTTTACTTCAACTCTAAAGGGAAGGTGAGATGTGGAGGGTGTTAGTGTATGGAAAGAAAATTCCCTAAAGCTAAATTGGCATGTACCGATCCTGGGCTCATTTTTCTTTAACAGTAGGGTTTGTTTCTGTCTTCTCTGTTACTTACTTTCTTCATTCATCAGCTTTATACTTGAAAATATGACTGAATTGAAAAAGTTTACCTCAGCAAAGGTGCTTGTCTATCTGCAGGGGAGACCTCCCTTGCTGTGCTTAGTTTTTGTTCTTATGCTGCCCTCTAATGGATACCAAATTATTTCATTAGACCCAGAACAAAAGTAAATTTTCAGCTTCACGGGGTTCCTGCACCAGCCCATCACGCAGGGAAATTGTGATCTGACCACTTTTCCCTTTGCACAAGTGCTGGTATAGGAGACATCAGTGCTATTTGTGTAGTCACCCTGGCCAAAGTTTCATTCCTGTTCTGAGCAGTAGAGGGACAGCAATGCTAATTTGTGCTCTATCGAACTTTCTTTTTTTCTTTTTTTCCCCTACTAGCAATAGGAAAGAATTGATGTTCTGGGGGACTTAAAAATGAGGAGTAAAAACAGTGTAAGTGCTGTATTAAGATGATATGCTGTATGTTTTATCAGCCACTGGCACCTAGTTCAAAAGACAAAAAAATTAGCAGCAGTGGTTTGGGAATAGGCCTGTGCACGAGGTGGATATCAAATCCATACATGAAGAATATCAGCACTTTTCACATGCTGCTTTCTGACACCCATTGCTAGAGCTGAAAACTATCTCTATTGTCCAGTTTGATTGCTTGAATCAAACTGATTTACAGCAAATCCATCTGAGCTTTGATAAATCTATTACAGTTTCATTTCACTGATTTCATTAACGTGAATAAAACCAGCCATGCTTTCTGCATAACTGCCTTTTAATGGCTTGGCCCTGTCACCTGCCTGAATATTAATCCCCCTGACTTATTGCTCCACAGAGGGAATGAGTAATGGGTATTTGAATGTGATCAGCACAGTACAATGCAATTAAGGAAGCAGTACTGTTCTGTGCCTTTAATCCTGAACTAATTTGAATTGCAGTTTGATAGCACAGTGAATCCTGCATAATTATGTAGGGTGCATATTAAACTCTGTGACAAACCGGAGAAGCTTTTAACCATCACAGCTATGGTAGACAAGTGAAGGCTAGAGTCAGAGAGCCCACTATTGGACTGAGAGCTCAATTAATAGAAAACCTTCAGCAGGGAAGGCTTGGGCATGCAACATATCTTGGAACAAAAATACAAAGCCTTGACTTGTTTCAAATAGATTTTAATTTACAAGCACTGGGGCTTTCAGAGTTCCTTTCGAGTTTGCAAGGTAGCAAGGAAAAAACTGTCCTTTAACAAAACTTTGTATTCTCTCTCCGTTCCATCAGCAGTTAGAAAACCAGCAGCTGTTGCAATTCACAGCTTCTTAGTTTCTTCGCTATCTAGTTGTTTGGTCCTCTACAGTTCTGCAAACGGTGCATTGAGACAAATAGAATAGGTCAGTTAGGAAAATGCACATATACATGCGCACGCGCAAGCACACATACACACCCCTCATGTACACACAAATACAAACTGTCTAGAATGTGCCCACTTATTATCCTCTTTTCTCAGAAGTTTGAAAGTCATTTCATCACAAGTCAGGATTCCCTGAAGTGTATATGTTATACGATGGTAGACGACTGATGCTATAAAGATGCTTATATTACTCTATATGAATCCTAGGGATAATAAAAACAAATATTCTGTATACCTTGGATCTTTTGTGAATGTGAATGTACTGGCAACAGTTTAGCATGGTTGCTCAGGAATATTTTCCATTTTTAAAAAATCCAAAATATATCAACTTCAAGCTGTTGCAAAAAAATAAAGGGTCAGAAATAAAGACAGTATGGTCTTTATTTATACCCCCATACTATCATCTTTTTTCAGAACCGTTAGTTTCACAGCTGAGTAGAAATAAGAAAATGAGATGTATTAACTTATGTCTCGGGCTGGTCCTGCAGTGGGAAATAACCATAAAAGGTCAGAAATGACTAATTTGCTGCTGTTAGGGCATTTAAGGTAAACAATCAATATCATATTTTTAATGCACATTATTATCCAAATAAAAATGACATTTTGATTCTATTTAACTATTTTTATATAGCACTCTAATGTCACTTTGCCATAGTAGTCTTGATACTTAAATGCTTTGTGGATAGAATAGAAGATAATAAATAAGGAGATGGCTTTTACTTAAATAGCAGGAGACAGGACAATTACATTCTAGAGGAAACATGTACTAGGAAAACCTCATAACTTTTTACTATAATCTATTCAGTACTTAAACTTGGGTATTTCTTTTTGTGTCACCTATTGATTTATTAATGATGCAGGTGATGGTAGATAAACTCACTGCAGCTTTAGAAAATTTGAATACAGAGAGACTGTGTGTTTAAGGAAAATACCTAGCACTACTTATTTATTTATTTATTTATTTATTTATTTATTTATTTTAAAAGGTATTTGTTGCTATTCAATGGGGGATGCAGCTTTAATCCAACAAATTGTTATTCAAAATACACTAAATGCAAAATGCATCAACCAAAACGGAGATGGGGGAGGGAGTGACTTCCCTAAGGGTGTACAATAATATTAGCAGGATTACAGACCTTTAATTTTTTTCAATCTAATTGAATCCAATAGAATTACTGTAGGTTCTTAAGAGTCACCATATCCTGCTGGGCTACTCTAATCTAAATATTGCTAGTTAACCTTGTTTTTCAAAAATACATTGGAAAAAAGCTAAATGGAGCCTCTTTCCATAATCAGTTTACATTATGTTGCACACTAACTGTTGATTACATTTTCCAGAGATGGATTATTTCCCTTATGCTACCTGAAATGATTTTTTTCAACAACAGTGCTAGACACTGGCTTAAATAAAATAATTTTGTTTTTAAAGGCTCAAAAAACATTTAAATCATAAGTGTGAAGAGATGAGTATAAAGAAACTGGAAAAAAAGTGTCATAGAATTACTATTAAAACACCTTCTAGTGGACTGTATTTTTAAAATCAAAGTAACTGAATATATAACACTCCAGAAAAATGAAATATTTGAAAGACTGAGCAAAATGCAGCTTACATTCTTTTATGGGTAATCATGGAAACCAAGAAAGAAAACACAAATTGTTGGACATCATGTTTTAAGAGAATAGCATTAGCTTTATGAAATCTCAATAGATTACTTTTGCAGGTAGAAATATTTCTCTAATTTTGTGTTTATTTTGCAACAACTTCTGAGGTTTTCACTTTATTTCATCCATTGTGTTAAAAATATAATGACATTAAGAGCCTATTGTTGCTGTCCAGCATATCAAAAACGTCATAGCAATCTTTTTTCATACATCTATTTGGAGTTTTTGAAGGGTATTAAACTATGGCTTCTCTGTAGTATGACAAGCATTGTTGTATTAATCTAGGAACTATAAAAATAATAATAATAAAATCTCCTACTTTACCTGTTACCTCCGCCTTCCCCTACCCCTGTTATTATTATTATTGTTGGTTTTTCTTCCTAAAACAATTCTAGGCAGCAAGAGAAGTATGTTGCTTGGGCTAAGGCTGGGCTGTTAGCTAAATTAAGCCATTGTGACTCAAAATCCTCCTTTAATAAGGTTCATGCTGTCTACAACTTCATCATTTTCTGCTGAATGATAATTACTTTATTCAATCATGTTCAAGGTTTTAGTGAAAGCTAGCATTGATTGATTAACTTCAATTACCATGCTTACATTTGCATAGATAAAAACTGCTTTTCAATTTGTGAGTGGCACGCCAGTGGAAACCCTGCGCTGATATTTGCATTTCAATGTGAACAGTGAAGAATAAAGGTGGAAGAGAGGTCTGATCAGTGCTAAGCCCTTTCTGCTTCAGTGCTTAAGCATTTTTCCATAAACACTCTTGTTATGATGTTAGTTTGTTCAAACCACTCTGAGGTAACTGATGGAGGCTCCTGTTTACAAGCTTTCCTGACAATTGAACAGTATGGATTAAGGGGAAAGGACTCCCGCAGTAGCTTGCAGGCTGGCCACCAAGTTAAAGAAGAGTGAAATTTTCTCCTGTGGCCTGTCACAGCAACTCCCAAATGCCAACAGTGCTTTGCAGAACCACCTCATCTGCAAATGATTGACCCAAACCGGCTCTGACTTGACAATCGCTAGTGCTTTTTCCCTTGAGTGATCTGCTGGGTCTAGGAACCAAATGGTAAGCATTCATCAGTCCAATTTTCTGTTCCAACCTCAGGGAAGGTCCAAAGTATTATGAATAAGTAATTTCATTTTTACCAAATAAACCTCATATTGAATGTTTACTTATACTAGATTATCACCTGAGTAGTTTGAATAACCAGAATTTTAGCATGTGTAAGAAAGCCTATTATCCTGAGCCATTGGTGGTTCAGAAATTCAGAGACTTGGTATAGGATTTTTTGCTTTTTCTGTATATCCCAAACTAATTAGGGTCACATAATTCTTAAATCAATCCTGGAAAGTTCAGTCTTTATAGAAATCACAAAAACTCCTAACCAGAGAATTATTTTTCAAATTTGAGCCTTTTTCAATATAGGCAACTAAGTGGACATATAAAGCTCAGTAACTTTTTTTAAGGGTTACTATTTTGATTCTAAACACCATTGGCACCTAGTGGTACTCAATAAATCTTTTGTTTGTAATAACTTTGAAAACTAAAATTCCTACACCTTCCATGATGTTTCTACTTTAAGACTAGATAGGGTTCCCTAAAACAAGCTCAATGATAAAATAAAAATAAAAACAAAAAATAAAGCTATTGAAAGTACACCATCAGATTCAACTGCAGACTTTGCATGGACCCTCCCACCCCCACCCAAATTCTATTCAGTGAATTCTAAGCTGCATAGGGAATTACTTATGATTTAAAATCTATATTTTAAAGTGTATATTGTTTCTGAGTATTCAAGTCATTTGAAGACCAAATTGCATATAGTTTTTAAAAGTTTCCTTTTTGCCAAATAAAATATCCCCTGGAGGCTTCAGGTAATTTTTAAAGAATATTTAAAGATGAAAAGAAATATCTTTTCCCCAAATCTTGTTACCTTTTGTTATGATCAGAAGCTGTGTGATAATTATTCTTCAACTAAATTTGGATATGCATTATAATGCTCCAACAATCTCCTACCTCAAGTTCAAAGTTGTGTAAAGGTTAATGCATATTGTATGCTTGTAGATTGGTTCTGTCCATTAAATAGGGGTTCCTAGTTTAGCACAGGACAGATTGACAATTGTACCTTTCCAGTGTGGAACCCAGGATCATTACCATTAATGTTGGATACTTCATATCAAATAATATATCAAAAGCATATTAACTCCTGACAAATGTATAAATATTTTCTGTTAACCTTAGAAGTGTTAAATGGATTCATAGAGAAGCCAAGGTTTAATGCATCAGTCAAATTGATAATAGATATGTCTATACATTTTTAAAATAAAATTTTCTTATTAAAGCTCCTTAGAATTCAAAGAGATCCAAGTAGATATTAGCAAAATGGTATTTGGTCTTGTGTGTGTGATAGACAAAGGATTCTGAATTTAAACAAAATCTTGTATTGCTTTGTTGTGTTTCTTGGGAAACAGAAGAGTAGAAATGGAAATTATTATGATTTGGATATGAGTGTTCTTCAAACATTAATGTGTTGAAGGCTTAGTCTCCAATGCAGCAATATTCAAAGGTGGGGCTTTTGAGAAATGACGGGATTGTGAGGGCGCTGACTTCATCAGTGGATGTTTTAGTCAGCTTTTTCACCCCTTCACAGGGGTGTCACCTAAGGGACCTGACCAGAACAATTGTAAAGGAGGAAAAGTTTATTTGAGGGCTTGTGGTTTCAGAGGTCTCAATCAATAGATAGCAGGCTCCATTCCTTGGGGCTCAAGGTTAGGCAGAACATCATGGAAGATTGTGGCGGAGGGAAGCAGCTCACATGATGATCAAAAAGCAGAGAGAGAGAGAGAGTTCTACTTGCCAGATACAACTATGTACCCCAAAACCATGCCCCCAATGCCTCACCTCCTCCAGCCACACCCCCCACCTGCCTTCAGTGACCACTCAATTAATCCCATCTGCTGGGGTTTTTAGCTCCCCCAAACCTGGGTTTGTCCTTCTCTGGCTGGCAGAGAAGGCTGGGGGAACACACCCCAGTGGTGAGGCGGAATCTGGAAGAGGTAGAAGTCGACTGGTGGCCACACTCAGCCCTCACAATGGAAGACAATCAGGCATACACCAGGGAGTCCGGTCAAGCATGAGCTCGGTTTATTGAGGAAGTTGGACGGCCTTTATAGAAGACATGGGCCAATCAGCAGAAAGATCATAGGGGCACAGAGGGAACATGAGCAAATCACATTGGCAGAGCCATTAGCCTATCCTAGTGGCAGTCTGACCTCTCAACATACGTCAGGGGAACGCCCCTTGGCTAGGCCAAGTTCCCATATCAGGAAGTAGAGGACAGCCAGAGAGTTTCTATCTACTGGCATGTTGTTAATGTCCCCAACACCATCAGGTGATTAATTCACTGAGTGGTTTTAAGGCTCTCACAACCCAATCATTTCCCTTCTGAACCTTCTCACATTGTCTCACACTTGAGCTTTTGGGGGACACCTCACATGCAAACCATAACATTCTGCCCCTGGCCCCCAAAAGCTCACGCTCATTTCACAATGCAAAATACATTTAGTCCATCCCCCAGAGTCCCCATAGTCTCAACAGTTCTGAGATTGCTCACAGTTCAAATCCAATGTCTTCTCCAAGGCTCAAGGCAATCTTGCACTATAAGTTCCTATAAAATTAAAAGCAATTGACAAGTATCCAATATATGATGGTATAGAGTAAATATTTCTATTCAGAAATTAGGGGCAAAGAAAGAAGGAATAGGACCAAAGCAAGACCAAAATCCAGCTAGACAAACAAGTCCTGTAGCTCCATGTCTAGCATCAGAAGCACATGGCATCATGAAGTTCTCTTCAAAGGGCTTGTGTAGCTCCACCCCTGTGGCCTTGGGTGCTGCCCAAGTGGGCTTCCTGTGGGCTTGTCTCTGCTCAATTCCTGCAGCTTTCCTAGAACGATGTCTCATGTTACTGGCATGTCTTAATCTTGTGAGTCTCCACTGCAGCTTAGGATTTCTCATCACATCTCCACCCTCTGCCTTCTCAGGCGGTGCTGGCAGGGACTCCAACTCTGCTACACCTTGCCTGGCTTCCAAGGCTTTCCTTTGGAATCTTAGTAGAAGTCTCCATGACCCCCTAACTCCAGCATCCTGCATTCTTGAAGAACCAGCACCACATGGTTGACACCAAGGTCTGCTGCCATCTTGTGCAGTAGCCAAGCCTACAGGGATCCTGGCTGCATCAGCCTCCAAGTGCCTGGATAACTGAGCACATTGAAAAAACGTCTTAAGCCCCCTTGTGCAAGAAGGGTACCCTACTGGTCTCTTCTCAAGAGAATTTTTACTCTGAGGTGGGTGTGGTCTTGCCAATTCCTGAGATGACCTCAAGCCATCTTTCTTATTGCCTCTGGGCAAAGTCTTTAGCATTTCTTTAGTGGCAGTAAAGTCTTTAACAACTGCAACTTCTTTAGCCCTAGTTTTACTTTCACCTTTCAAGTCCAAGGTTTTCAAATCTTTCTGTTCCTGATTATCACAATAAATTTGGTTAAGAGCCACCAGCAATCAGCATACCTCCACCTGAATGCTATGCTGCCTAGATGTTTCTTCCGCCAAATTAAGAAGTCCATCACTTTTAAAATCAACTTCACAGAAAGCCTCAGGACACGGGCAAAATGCTGACAACTTCTCAGCCAGAACTTAACAGAAGTGGCTTCTAGTCCAATTACCAGTAGGGTTCTCCTTTTCCTCTTGAGTTCTGTCTTCATTGTTCACAGACCTATTGGCATTCTGGTTTTCTGATCTCCCACCAGAATTGGCCATTAAGCTCAGCTTATAACAACCTAAAGCATTTTCAGTTTGCACCACTAAGCATCTCAAAATTCCTCCCAACAATTCCAAAAAGCTCAAAAAGCTTCTGAACCACATGGTCAGGTTAGTCACATCAACAACCTTACTCTCAATACCAATTTCTGTTTTAGTCAACTTTTTTTTTTTTTTTTTTTTTGCCTCTGTGGCTAAAGAGCAATTGTAAAGGAGGAAAAGTTTATTTGAGGGATTATGGTTTCAGAGGTCTTAATCCATAGACAACCAGCTCCATTCCTTGGGGCTCAAGGTGAGGCAGAATATCATGGCAGAAGATTGTGGCAGAGGGAAGCAGCTCACATGGTGATCAGGAAGCAGAGAGCTCCACTTGCCAGATAAAACTATATACTCCAAAGCCATGCTCCCAATGCTTCACCTCCTCCAGCCATACCCCACCTGCCTTCAGTTACCACTCAATTAATCCCATCAGGTGATTAATTCACTGATTGGGATATAGCTCTCATAACCCAGTCATTTCCCCTCTGGACACTATCTAATTATCTCACACTTGAGCTTTTGGGGGACACCTCACATCCAAATCATAACAGTGGATGAGTCCATTTGATGGATTAATAATTTGAAAAAATAAGCCGGGTGCGGTGGCGCATGCCTGTAATCCCAGCACTTGGGAGGCTGAGGCAGGAGGATCGCCAGTTCAAAGCCAGCCTCAGCAATGGGGAGTCACTTAGCAACTCAGTGAAACCCTGTCTCTAATAAAATAGAAAAAAAAGGGCTGGGGCACAGTGGTCGAGTGCTCCTGAGTTCAATCCCCAGTACCAAAATAAAAAAAAGATATTAATAATTTGAAAAAATAACAGGGAGGCGGGTAGAAACTTTAAGCAGATAGGTGAAATTGAAATAAGTAAGATATTGGAGGTATGCACTGGGGACTATATATTGTGCCTGGACCCTCTCTCTCTCTCTCTCTCTCTCTCTCTCTGCTTCCTAGCTGCCATGAGCTGAGTAGCTTCTTTCCTCTGCAATTCCCTTTCTCTTTGATGTTCTGTCTTACCTTAGGCCCAAAGCAATGGAGCCAGTTTACAATGGACTGAAACCTCTGAAACCATGAATCATAATAAATCTTTCCTCCTTCAAGTTATTCATAAAGGTATTTGGGTCACAGTGATGAAAAGTTGACTAGCACAGAAAATTTGTACCAAGAAGTGCGATTGTTGCTTTGACTATCTGATTTCGTGGATTAGAATCTTTTAGTCCTGGTTTGCTGAAGAATTTGGAAAACTCTGAAGATGCAGGCTGGAGAAGTCTTAGAATTTTGTAAGCAGAGTTTAATAGACAATTCTGGTACGATCTCAGAAGTCCAGAATGCCCATAAGAATGTAGACAGTAATGAGGTTTCAGAAGTGAATGAGGACTGTATTGGGAATTGGACTAGAGGCCACACATGTTACTTGTCTACATTCTGTTCCCGTCCTGAAACTTTTCATGAGACTGAATATAAAGCTGATGGATTAATGTGTTGGAGAAAATTTAAGGATGGTGCATTCAGGCAGTGGCATAAGTATTGCTGCTGACTTTTAGTCAGGTTTACGGTGAGAATCGGAGGCAAGAAGAGGAGCAGACATGAAAAATTGCAATTTGACTGAAAGGCACAGGTAAAACGGGCTAAATAAAGTGGTTGCTGAAGAGATCAGTGCCATTAAAAAAGAAAATAAATACTTTGCACAAAGACAATAGGAAAGATGCCTTGAGGGCATCTCAGAAACCAGTAAGACCCCACCAGGGCAGGCTCAGAGTATAAAAGTGAAAACTCAGTTGAAAGACTACTTTGAAATGAGAGCTTCTATATGACCTGTTCACACAAGACAGCCTAGGAAGTTGTTTCCCCAGGAACAGTTTCACTATGCTCAGCCACCCAGGCTCTCAGAGAACTCTTGAGCTGTGGTTGACAGGGGCCCAGCTACTTCTGCTGGCAGCAGACGTTGGCCTCATCTACTTGGTGCTGGTTTTGCAGGCATGAAGAGTGCAAGAGTTATTGAGTCCTGGATGCTTCCACTTATATTTCGCAGGAAGGCCTGTGAAGCCAAAGCAATGTGTCAGGTTCAGGATTCCTACAGTGGGCAGTAAATGAAGCTATGAGAGTGAAGCCAAAGTTGCAATGGAGACCTCAGGAGGTTAGAGATGTCAGAAACATGGAAGTCTAAGAATAGCCAATGGCAGTGAACAAAGCTAGCCCAAGAGAGAGGACATGTGGGCCACAACTGGCAAGTCCATGAGGTGGGACTCCTCCAGTCCTTGGGGCTCACATCTTGCCACCACATGCCCCAAATGCTGAGTATGGAACTACAGGATTTAATATTTCCCCTACTTGTTTCCATCTTGCTTTGGTCCCTTCCCTTCTTTTTATGCCCCTTTCCTCTCTTTTGGAATAGGAATGTTTACTCTGCCACATTGCATGTTGTAAGTATGTAAATTGCCTTTTGGCTTTTATAGTCTCATGGGAGTTTGCCTTAAGTCTCAGAGGATATCTATGACTTGGACTTTGGTGAAATGCTGAAACTATTAAGATTTTGGATACTCTTAGAGATGGACTAAATGTATTTTGCACTACAAGATGGATATAAGTATTTTGGGGATAGGTCTAGAATCTTGTGTTTTGGACATGAAGTATTTCCCCAAAGACTCATGTGTTGAAGGCTCGGTCTTCAATGCAGCAATGTTCAAAGATGAAGCTTTTGAAATGACTGCATCATGAGGTCTCTGGCCGCATCAGTAAATTAATCCATTACTAACTGAATGGGCTATTGGGAGATGGTGGAAACTGTAGGCTCGTGGGTCACAATAGGAGGAAGTAAGTAATGGGGGTGGGGCATGCCCATAAGAACTATATCTTGTCCCTGGCCCCTCCCCACCCCCTTTCTGCTTCCAGTTGCATGAGCTGCACAGTTTTCTTCTGCAAAGTCCTTCTTCTATGATGTCCTATCTTACCTTAGGCTGAAAGCAAGGAAACCATCTGACCATGAATCAAAACCTTTTGGAACTGTGAACCATAATAAATCTTTCTTTCCTCCTTTAAATTGTTCGTATCAGGCATTTTGGTCACAGTGGTGAAAAGCTGACTAATACATTGATGGCGGTGGGGGGGGGGGGGGGGGGAGGAGAACCTGGTAGATTTCACTAAAGATAAAGAAGTTATGCTAAGAAAACAAATTGAAGACAAATCTAAGATTCTTAAATATAATAGTAAAGATGTTCCATCACTTTAAACAGTTTGGTCTGAAATATGCACCAAAATGTATAGAACTTTCTTTGTAGTTAGTTTTATAACTGGCATGTGAAAGAATGTTATTTTGAAAAGTTAATTTTAGTTGGGTTGGATAATTAAGTGTAGAAAAATGAAGCAGATTTGGAAGTCAGTGAATTGTGTTGTCAAATCAGCACACAACACATTCGGGTATAATAGAAGGCAAAAAGACCACTCCTTTGTGAATTTAAATTGGTAAAATAAACCAATAATAATAATTTTTTGAAAGCTTAAAACTCTATCTTAGCAGATGGGAGTGAGAGACTCACAGATATAGTTGTCAAATGTTTGTGGGTTAAACAAATGTGAATTTTGTGTTGTGAAAATGAATTGAGGAAATAGTGCTAAAAACAATGAGTAAATAATCTAGGATTGATTGTGTTATTTTCAGCCTGAAGACAATGTTCAGTAATTTGCTTCATGGGGAGCTAACCATTTGCCATTTTCTACAAATCTGTGATCTCTTAGCATTTGAAAAGCATATGCTTTTAATTAAGTGTACCTCAGTGTCATTCAAAGGGAGCACATGTGATCCTTCTGCCTGTCTGGCTATGTGATCTCCTTTACCTTTTCAACCCCAGTCTTTTGTTAGAGCAGTGGAGGGGGCCACTCAAAATCTTGTCCAAAAAATGCCCATAGTGAGGCATAGCCATGTGGTATCAGGATGACCCATGACACATTCCAGAACTATCCAAAGTTTTCAGTGTTGAGAGTCAGAGACAAGAATTCCAATGTGCTTGTATACCCATTGTCTGAATTTTGTCAGCTATTTCTGGAAATTTGGGAGTGAGATTCACTGGATTCTTTCTCTTTAATTGCTCAGGCCCATGTTTTCTTCATTCTATGTCCATCTCCTTATTTTCTCATTGTTTCTATTTTTTTCCTCCATTGGTATCTTTCTGTTCACACAGTTGTTTCTCTTATCTGAAGAGTATTGGTTCAGAGCGATTTTTTTTTTGTCTGTAGTGTCATAACTTTAAAAAAAAAAATGTCCTTCAAAGCCAGATATTCCCACTTTCTTCCAAATATTTTAAATTTATTTGACTACAGACAGATACTACAGTTAGAGACCAATATCTTAAAGATCCCAGAGAAACTTCTCTGTAATGAACTGAATAAAAGTTTAAAAAATCTGGTGATACCTTAGGAATGATGTCATAAACTATTCAATATAAGGGTGAATTAAGTGATCACTGTTAATTGATATCATCCTAGATATGTCCCTGCACTCAAAGTCCAAAAAAACAGGATAAAAATACTTAGCATGTACACTTACCAAATATTAACAAAAGAAACAAAAACACAGAGAAGTGAAACTCCAACATGAACCTTCAGAAATGCATGTTAAAATGGTTTTAGTTTTCCCCGGTGACAAAAAATAAATAAATAAAAACAACATGATTATTTAAACTGAAGTCAGCAGAGACAAGCAGTGTCTGATTTAGTTATGGTTCGGGGGAACTGTTCAATGGCCACCTTCACTTCCCATTCCTCAACTCCTTGCTTGATTTGTCTTCCTCTAGGACAGATCCAAATTTGAGGGGAAGTAAAGTCTTATGGATATCCAAAGCAATTGTAGGGAAATAGGGTTAAAATGGATAGGACAGTGGGGGCTTGCTTCCTCCAAAATTATGCACATTCAGGCATTCAGTGGAAAAACTGGGAGCTAGAAGGTTGGTTTCTTATTTCTTATTGCCTTTCTGTTTTCCTCCACCCTAGCAGCCTCCTTATCTATAAACTTGTGAGAATGATGAAAAGTTAAAATTGGAGTTGTCTAGTTGTTCTTGATAATTCTGTTTTGTCACTAGTCAATTAAAAAAGAAATCCTTGGTTTCTTCATCTGTAGCATGACAAGGTCATTTTTTTTCCTCTTGCTTCTCTGGGTCACTTATGATTTTCAGATATTTTAAAGAAATTTTACTCTGCCATTTTAGTAATTTTGCTATAAAGAAAACAGATTTTTGGTTCACTTACCCAGCATTAAACTAATTATTCTCCTCTTATCCTTGGAAAAATAAGAGCTTTTAAGAGAGAAATCCAAAAAACCACAGGATAGTCAAATGAAGGAATTTTCATGGCAGTGCCAGAAAAAAATTCCTCCTTCTGTCCATATACCAGATCATCTTTTAAAAATGACATTCAAATGACAATCACATGGCACTGTCTTTGCTGGAGCTGCTATGCACGATGGTGCTAAACTCTGTATTATAATATATGGTACAGATGGCACCTACAGTGCATTTTTGTAGAGATTTTGTCCACCCCTCAGAAAAGATATATTTACTTACAATGACTCAAAACAGATGGATAGACAAATCTGTCTTCGATATTTAATACTAATATATTAATGTACAAATGACTTATAACAATAGGTTTGTTTTCTAGAGCCTAACGCAACGGTTGCCATAAGAACACAAATTATGTGTACATTTTAATGCATCTATGCTTCATAATTATGCATGGTTGTGTGCTGTTATAATTGACATAAAATATAAAACAGGTCAAAGAGCAGCTATTAAAACTATTTTTCATTTTGCTTCTTGACAGCCGGCAACATTGGTGCCTGGTACATTTAATAGGGCCATACATGGAATGCACAGATAGTTATAGAATTGCATCGTATTAAAGGGCTCCAGAGTTTGTAACTAATTATTTTAAACATTTTTTAAGGCTGATGATTTTATTCGGAAGGTTCCTATTTTCAGATGAAATAAATGAAGTACTTTAGAATAGAAATGAATGAGAAAGGGAATAATGTGCATGCGTGTGCATGTCTGTGTGTGTGTGTATGTGTGTGTGTGAATGACACACAGAAAAGAAAGAACAAGAGAAAAATGTATTAGAAAATAATGTGTGATTAAATATTTTCTTCTGCCTAGGTAAAATGAAGAAGCTAGTCTCTGCCAATCTTATGTGCTGGCAACCAAATTTCTGCTCTGTGCAGCTTTCACTCTCCTTTTTAGTTTTTCAGCACACTTAAGAATCATTTGATTAAATTCTTATTTCCTAAGGGTTACATGGGAAGAGACTCTAGTTTCCTAATTACTTAATCCACTCAGACCCGCTGTGGGGGAGCTGAGCGGTAATATCCTCACCTTAGCAGTAAAGACTTAGGCAAGGGGACTTGTCCAGGGGCTCTCAGCAAGCTTCTGCTGAGGCTGGGATGGGAACTCAGGAGCCTGCCTCTCTGCCATGACCTCAGGCCTCAACTCCTCCTGTCCAAGGATTTGGGATTCTTCAGAAGGCCCCAATCACCTTCATTTTCCTGTCATAAAACAGCAGGGAGCTTTGGGTGAAAGAATGTGCGATGTATAAAACCAACCAATGGCAATGCAGACTTGACTTATAAAAATTTTCTGTTACTGTATTTTTTTAGATGAGTAGATTTTTGGAACTGTAAAACAAAAATGTAAAATTTATACTCAAAGAACAAGGATTCCTTTCTGTCGTTGTGATATGTCAACATAGCTGACATAATTCTCCCTTATTTTAGAATTTTTTATTTCAGTGTAGAAAGATCAGTCCTTTTAAATAGTTGGGGAAGGATACTTTTTCCTCTTACAGAACCCAAAATTTCATACCCATTTACATGTTTTGAAGAGGTTTCCTCTCTATAAGCATTTTGAAGAATTACATGTTTACATACTGAAGGTAAAAGAAATTGAGGGAAACTAAAGTGGAATAAAATGGGGCTGATTTATTTGTCTGTATGTTGAGTTTTTGTTTCCTAGGAGGGTAGAACCAAGGTACATGCGGACAAAACCCAGAAATCAATTAGTGGAATTAAAAATGGGAAGGGGATTAAAAATTACTAGTAATTTATTTTTTCAGTTTTTCCAACTCAATCAAGTCCTACTGGCATTGAGATGCAACTGATCTTATTTCCCATTTCAGGAGAAATGTTCAGAATGCACAGCAAGGCCAATAACTGTCACAACAAATGTTACATGTGACTTAATATATGAGACACTGGTCTCAGGGTTTTGCACATATTGACTAATTAAATCTTCATAATAATAACAACTCTACAATTAGGTACTATTACTATCCCTTTTCAAAGGTGAAAAAAGTCAGGTGCAAAGATGCTGCTGGACTTGCTCAAGGTCACAAATATGATAAATGGGCAGAGTTGGGTTTGAGTGGAGCCTGGAATCCGAATGTTCTCTTTTGTTCTTCCTGAGGTAGGGAGGTGAGAACAAGGCTTTGAGGCCAGAGCCTGTCTGATCCAGGCATGAAAGTTAGAGTCTTCAGTGGATAGCACACTATCCACCTCTCCTCCCACCAATCTGCCTAAGAAAAACCCCAAAGAGTGAAAATTATAGATAGTAAAAAGGCATTAGATAAAAATGAAAAAGGAGGCTGACTTGTCAAATGCAAGTGTCCTCCAAAAAAAATACTTAATTTTACCAGAAATATAATTGTTATAACCTAATGCCATCCTCAGGGGTCTCTAGAACCATTATTTTTAATTGTGCATAGACTCACTTAGATAACTTTTTGACTAGGAAAGTATAAAGGAACCAAGAAACAAGGCACGGTAGGTTTGTTTTGGGTTGATTGGTTCTTCCACCCTGTCAATGCGCTGGGCTGTTAGATGAAGAATTTTGGTTGTCTGAGCCGTGTTTACTTGTATCCTTGTTCCTACTGCTGTTGTGTCTGTCTTGACATGTGTGGGTGAAGCTTTATTTCTGGAGGGGTATCCGAGCCTTGGTGTGGTCTCTCAAGCCGTTCTAGAAATGGATGCTGATATGTAGAGATTCTCACTTGGGAATTCTACACAGTTTTGCAAATTGAACATGCCATTTTCATATTGGGGTACAAATTCCCATAAAATATTCACACTAGTTATAATATAAAATGCCAAAAGTTATAAATAGTCTGCATCAACTTAAGAGTGAAGGGTACATGATTGAATCATCAAATCAATCTGAGTCAGTGTAATAGTCTCCCAGGTGTCCAAGATGTATATAGGATCAACCCTATTGTGTCATGAGCTGAGAAATCATAGTGTTTCTCACACATTGCAGCTCAGTAAGGTAAAAAGAGCTACTTTCTCCTTGCAGTGCTTTTTTTTTTTCTTAACCCCTAGTAGTCTGTAGCCATTCTTTCTATAAACATTTTCCCTACTTATCCCATCATCCAGGCACGATTCAAGTTTCCATGAGTTCCACCTGATGAAAACTGCTGTCTCCTTAACTATTTTCTCTGTCTCCAACATTCACCAACAATTCAGCAGCCCACAACATTGTTCTTCTGATTTGTCTCCATCACTATGACCATTCTTGTATTTCTAAATATCTATTTGTGTCTGTTCCTAAAAGATCATGACCAGAAACAAACAACAACAACAAACCACAGCTCATCACCGCTTTTTAACAAAATGAGGAGACTTCTCACGACCATGAACTATCTACAGCTCAAACACTGCCCACATTTGCTCCACACCTTAGACACAGAATTACCACTGAGCCTTGAAATATGCTCTTATGCTTTTTGTTATTGCACATGATGTTCTTGTAGCTTCATCATCTCCCTTTATTTCCACTTCTGTTACATAAATTCCTACATTTTTAATCTTAGCTCATATATTAATTCTCTCTCCAACAATTCCCACCTCCCTTTCCCTTATTTTTTTTGTCCCACGTAGAATAATAAATCAGCTTTCCTATACTCCATCAAATCTTGATTATACTTCTATTATGATAATTACCAGATCTTATCATTTACCTGACTATCCAGAGAGAAAATCAACTTTTCTTGGTCAAGGACTTATTCATCTGTTGATTCCTAGTCAAGAACTTTGCATGCAGTGGCACTCAATAAATGTGTAATAAAGCTGGACAAATTCTGGCTGCCTCCTAGATGACCAGGTACCTGCTCAACAGTGTTACTGTTGAGTACAATCCTGGCTGTTGTGTGCATGGCTTCTTTCCTTTTCAGCAGGGAGAGGGTACTGGGGGTCACATTCTGTGTAGGTATAATGGAAGGTAGCTATGAAAGCCAGAGGGATTTGTCCTTGGGAATACTTGGTGAGGGAAGGGGCATGCTTCCTGGTTCTCCACGTATTCCCGACCTCCTCAGAACTCTAAACTCCTTTGGAATTTGCACACAGGAGGTTCTGGAGGATCTGTATAGTGTTGCTGTTTCTCAGCTTTGCATGATGAGGAGGTGCGGGGGCAAGGTTGGAAAGAAGGCAAACATCCCTATTCTTGCATAAGCATATGCTGGGAACCCTCCCTGGCCTCTCAACAAGGGAAAGAGCCAGGCTGAATGTGTGATGCTAAAAGACTTGAGGGAAAAGAAAGAAAATAGATGGCACATTTTATGAAACTGAAACTCGTAGGATGTCTAGGAATTCAAAACACTTTTATTGCCTTAAAAAACTTAACGTGGCCCCGGTTCTATGTATGTCTATTTTTCCGGTAACATAAATGGGAATAAAGGGCACTTCTTGTCTCTCAATGCTGTACATCCCACTTGTTATTAGTAACACAGGCTTACATTGTAGCCCACATTGTGCCTAATTACAACTAGTCTTTATAAGCAGCTAGGCAAGCAGGGGAGATGGTGTCAGTTCAGATTTCAGCTTGTGGATGATACTGGGGTGGGAAGTGAGGCTGTAAATCTGAAATACAGGGAGGACGAATCAAATAAAATGGCTAAACAAGACTCACTTGCCCCTGCCTTCTGTTGTCTTGTCTTGAGCTCAAAAATGATAGCAGGCAAGGCAGGTTACAGATTGTGATTGCTATCAATGGCACAAAATATTCTCTGACAATTGTTGTGCGATGCCCTGGGAGGAGAGAAGATTGAAAATGACTGTAGGCTTTTGTTTCTCTAAATGTCAAAGGTTACTAAAATAGGAATGAGAAAAGATGAAATGGAAACTTTTAGAAGTGCTATATTATGTAATTTGATCTGCATCTCAGAGGGCTTAGCCCTTTTTCCATAGCACATGTTTTCAAAATTCTAATTCCCTACTTATACCCCACTCCAACTCCCTTTAAAATAAAACCAAGCCAATCAAGCTTGAATTGGAAATGATCGTAGGGGAGAAAAGATTGAAAGAAGGGTATATTTGTGTGATTATTGAATTTCCTAAGAATTTATTTTGTCACATTTTAATTGATGACACAGTATTATATAAATTTTAAAAAGCTGGGCGCTATGGCACACACCTGTAATCCCAGTAGCTTGGGAGGCTGAGACAGGAGGATTGAGAGTTCAAAGGCAGCCTCAGCAATGGCGAGGTGCTAAACAACTCAGTGAGACCCTGTCTCTAAATAAAATACAAATAAGACTGGGGATGAGGCTCAGTGGTCTAGTGCCCTTGAGTTCAACCTCAGGTACAATAAATAAATAAATAAATAAAAATAAATAAAAGTGTAAGAAAGGTAAAGTAAACTTGAACCCTACTATTTAAGCACAATTAATATTTGACTATCCTTCCATCATCACTTTTCCACACATACACGTATACTTATGACATACATGCTATTCTTATCATGACCACATATTCTTTGTTATTTTTTCCAAACACTACCTCTTACATTCCAGTGCAATGAATCAGTCTACCTATTACAAAATACTTCTCAAGGGGTACTTGTTGTACTCCATAATATTAGCAAAGTAGTGGTTTATTGGTTCTTTAGCACCTTTCATGTATTTCTGGACAATTTGGACTCACTCCAGTTTGAATTATCTTTTTTTAGATCCTTTATCTATTTTTTATTGGGATGGTCTGACTTTTAAAATTTAATTTGTAACAAAGTATTTTTATGTGCTTACAAATATTATCTTTTGGCTATGTTAATGATAGTTTTGCCATAAAAGTATATTATGATATCATGGAGTTTTTTTTTTTTTTTTTTTTTTTACAGTTTGTGGATTTCTTTTCTTTATGTTAAATATTTCCAACCCTTAGTTAATTCATGTATACTCACTTTATTCAGGCTTGCTATTGTTTTATGCTTTTCATTTAAGTGTTTTTTTTGTTTTATTTTGTTTTGTTTTGTTTTGTTTTGTTTTGGTACCAGGGATTGAACTCAGGGGCACTCGACCACTGGGCCACATCCCCAGCCCTTTTTTTTTGTATTTTATTAGAGACAGGGTTTCACTGAGCTGCTAAGTGCCTCGCCATTGCTGAGGCTGGCTTTGAACTCGCGATCCTCCTGCCTCAGCCTCCCATAGTGCTGGGATTACAGGTGTGCGCCACCGCGCCCGGCTTAAGTGTTTAATCTATCTGGAGTTTATTTTTTTCTATGTGCAGTGAGGTAGGGATTCAACTTTATTTTTTGCTGGTGAAAAGCCAAATGTGAGAGAACCATTTATTAACTTATAACCCACTTTTTATATTGAAATGAAATATATGTATCAAGTATATTGGGATTTATTTCTTTGCCCTTTATTTAACTCCAGTGATCAAATATTCATTCTCTAGTCAAAGAAAATACTCTTTTGAATATAATGGCTTTACAATATGTTTATTAACTAGAAAAAGTCTTCCCACAAAATTCTATTTTTTTTCATAATTAACTGCATTATTTTTAGACATACATGCTACTGAAAGAAATTTCATTAAAAGAAGTTCTTTTCAGGTTCTAACTAAAGTGGCACGAGATGTATATACTAACTTTGGAAGAATTGACATTTCTATGAGATATTTTTCCTTTGAAATAATTTCCACTGTGCAAGCCAATCATGTGACATTAGTAACCTTTTTCTGGCCCACATTTATAACCTCATATAAAATAATTAAAACCAGAAAATGATTCAGTCTCCTTCTCAAAGTCATTGACTACTTGAGAAAAACCATGATTCCAGTGATGTCTTAACCATGACAACAGTTTCGACAGAGGAAATTGAGAGAAAAGAAAAGAAGGATACTCAAGACATTAAACAGGGATTTTGAGTACATCTCTTCTAAATCCAATTTCAAACTTATACTCCAAATCATCTTTCTCTCCTTCTCTCTCCTCCCCTCCCCTTCTCCTTTTTAACAAAACCTATAGTTCTCTCAAAACTATATTTAATCTTGTGACTTTTTGACCTCAGGCGTTCTTAACACTGAAAAGCTAATTTATATCAGATGACTAGAAAATATTTTTATGGATTATATCTATTACAAAGTAACATATGATTTTTGCAAAATTCTAAATATCATGAACTATCCCAGTCATGAAAGAAGTTAACCACAATTTGGTCGTTTCTTCCATTCTTTTTTTTTAAATTTATTATTCTAATTTGTTTTACACATTTGCAGAGTACATTTCATTTCATATTACATATAAAGAGCACAATTTTTCAAGTTGCTGGTTTAATATAAAGTATTTTTACAACAATTGTGTTCTCATACATGTATTTAGGGTAATCATGGCAGACATTCTTTTTATTCAAAAGGAGATTAGACTGTATTTGCTGTATCTCACATTTTCACACACCTGCATTATGTGAATAAATTTCAATATGTATATAGATCTTTCTTATTGTTATTAACTATATACTATGTCATTATGTATAAGAAACCATGTTATTTAATAAGTTTTCTAGTTATGTACATATTAAAATTCTTTCTAGATCAATGCTAAAATAAGTATCCTTCTGCTATTGTGAAAATATTTGAAAGAAATTAATATAAAATAATAGAAGTGATAATACCTGTCCGAAGGGCAGCATGTTTATGATTTTAATCAATATAATCAAATTGCCTTTTAAAATGTAGAGTCAGGTGTCATAAAATTCTACCAACAATGTATTACCACCATTAATTCTGTTTTGAGAAACTACAGAACTTTGCAGTTAGTAGTCTCACAAATAGTTGGCAATATTCTTTCCTAGATGATAGGACGATGGCATCATAGAACGGCTGCATTCCCTTTTAAAAATTTCCTTCATGTGGATTCCACCTTAGGAAATTCAGCAGGATGATGCTGGAAAGAACCTCTATTGACTCTGAAAATTTCATCCTCATTATTAAAAATATATATGCAAGGGCTGGGGATGAAGCTCAGTTGGTAAAGTGCTTGCTTCACATGTACAAGGTCCTTGGTTCAATCCCCAGCACCAGGGAGGAAAAAAAATGTTTGGGTTGGGGATGTAGCTCAGTTGGTAGAATGCTTGCTTCGTATGTACATGGCCCTGGGTTTAATCCTTAGCACCACCAAATATATGTGTGTGTGTGTGTGTGTGTGTGTGTGTGTGTGTGTGTGTAGTTAGCCCATATCCATTTTCAGACATAAACTTGGGGTTGTTTTTCCACCTGGATTGATGATTTGAGCTTCATCAAGTCATATAATTTTACCCTCTACAGTCAAATGTATTCATTTGTAAAATAGCTTTTAATTTTTTTTTAACCTGTCCAAAATGAATTCATTTCCCCAAATTTGTTAATCCCCCAAATCTTCTTCAGCTTGGCTATTGGTACTATCATCATTCCTACCATCTGCTGCTCCTAACACCAAGCAGCTATTTTTAAATCCTCATTTTCCCTCTTCACTACCATTTAATCCTAATGTATCTAACCAATTCTACCTCCAAATATGTTCCAAGTCTACCTCCTAGCCATCTCTGCTCCACCTATCTTTATTTTATTTTTTAAAAAATATTTATTTGTTTTTAGTTGTATACAATGCCTTTGTTTTTAGGTGGTGCTGAGGATTGAACCCAGGCCACGCATGTGCTAGGTGAGTGCTCTACCACTGAGCCACAACGTGAGCCCCTCCACCTATCCTTAAAAGCCTTCAATGGTTTATTGTTGTATTTAGAATCAAACTCTCGCTAGAATGGCCTTCAGAACTGTCCACTGTATTTCCTCATACAATTTCCCCAATAGAGTCCTCAGGTAAAAACATACCAGCCTTCTTTGTGTTTATCAAACATGTCAACCTTTTTCTCTCCTCCAGGGCTTTGGCTTGCTGTTCTGTCCACCTGGTTCACTGTTTCCCTGGCTTTCTGCATGGCTGACTCTGCCTCTTCATTCAGGTCACAAATCAAGTGTCATATCTTCAGAGAAGCTTTCTCTGAAGCTTCATCTAAAATGGCCCCTCCCCATGTAGCACTTACTACTAGCTGAGAGCATTTCGTGCATTTACTTATTTATTTTTTCAGTACTAGGGACCAAACCCAAGGACACGTTATCACTCAGCTATATCTCCAAAGCTTTTTATATTTTGAGACAGGGTCTAGCTAAATTGCCTATACTAGGCTTGAACTCCTAATCCTCCTGCCTAGGCCTCAGGAGTCAGTGGGATTACAGGCCTTTGTCACTACTCTGACTGTGCATTTATATTTAAATTGCTTGTCATCTTCTCCTTCCTATTTGTAGAATATAAAATCTGTGATAGCAGGAAACCTCAGTTAGTTGTTCATGCACTCATCTCCAAGGCCTGTAACAGAGTTTACTGCTCAAAAAGCACTCAGTTCATATTTATTTAATGAATAATTTCCTGAAGCTCAGACTTGTAGTTTTGACCCTCCTGGAAGACTAAACTTCTCTACTTTCCTGCTGTAAACACACTTGACACAGTGAGACCCTGGAGCTTTGAGTGTGCAAACTTTGCTTAGATAGTCGAGGCTGAACTCAATGCCTTTACTGAGCTTGTGTAGTAAAGAAGGTAAATTAGATCTAGCATGTAGCACTCTTACAGACTTACAATACTGAAATAACAGCACTGAAAGTGAAACTATTGGGGCCTTTGACATAAATATTTGGATTTTTTAAAAATTCATTTTAAGCACTGGTAGTTGGGGTGCCTACTGGTACTTTTCCCA
This sequence comes from Tamias sibiricus, assembly GCA_025594165.1. Lineage (NCBI taxonomy): Eukaryota > Metazoa > Chordata > Mammalia > Rodentia > Sciuridae > Tamias > Tamias sibiricus. The sequence continues at coordinate 135,747,513 of CM046660.1, read as the reverse complement.
AATATTTTAGTTGGTTTTATTGAGGTTTAACTGTATGCAAAATAAAATGTATACTTTAATGAATTTTTATGGATATATAAGATCCTATGTAACATTCTAGATCAAGACAAAATCTATAGCACCCTGGATGGCTGTCTCATGTACCTGCACTGTCCATACCTACCTCTCAGAGGGAGTCACTGGTCTGATTTCTGTCACTGCATATTAAATGTCTGTTTTTGAATTTTATATAAGTAAAATCATAAGCTGCTGCTGTTTGTGTCTGGCTTCTTTCACTTATCCTAACATTTGTGAGATTCGTCCATGTTGGTAAGAGGTGACACACACTTTTATTGCCCCATGGTGGACTGTGATTCCTTTGGGTTCATTCCAAGGCATAACTTTAACTTTGTACTTTAAGCTTCCTAAAAACTTGGAGTGATGCCTTGATAGCATTCTTGTTTAAGGGCTTTGCATTTCATTCTTATGCCATATAGCAGGGTGTAGTGTCAAGGTAGGCAATTTTCTTAATCCAACTGAAATTGTTGGTCACAGTATACATTTGATGAGCATCTTGAGTTAAACTTGAGCATTCAGTCAACCTGAACAAAATGAGTTCAGTCACAGAGGACCAGATTTCTTAATTAGTTCTCAGTGGCAAGAACATTTTATGTTTCCAAAAGTCAGGTATAAATTCTAGAATTGATAGAATTCGAGAAGACTTTGTAAGAGTGAATTAAACCTGGCCTCCCACTGTCATCTGTACCATCCGAAGCCATCTTCATTTATTTCTCACTGTTAGTGTTCTTAGAAACACCAATATACTATAATAAAAAAGTAATGGTGAACTTTATTGAGGTATTACTGAATCAAGTAATACAGTGCAGCCTCCTCTGCTCAACCTTTGGCTTCTGCTCAACCTTACCATTTTATTTTTTTCTCATCCTCTGTATCCCTATTTCTATCAAAAGGGGCCTATTAAAGTACACAAATTCAACTGAATATATTTCATTCAATCTATCCTTTTATACACAAGTACTATTTAAATGTACCATTTAAAAGGATTTTAAAAGTCAAGAAAAGAAATATAAATAATTTTTTGTTTTTATTTATTTGGTTTTGTTTCATTTGATGTAGAGCAAATTATTTGTAGTTTAGAGACTATATTTATAAATGTTAGGAACAGAATGTGGTGATACAACGTGTTGACACTTTTTTTTTTTTTATTACTATTGCTGTTAATAATGAATGCAAGCCTTCTCTTCCAAGGCTTAAACACAGATCTTCTGAAACTTCACTGGGGTAATAATAATCCACCTTAGCTAAGGCTGTAAGGGACCAAATCCTTCCACCTTCAATTATACCTGTGACAGTCTCCTTTCCTAAGTTTACTTTATCCATGTTTCATCTAAGTGAATTGAGAAACTGCCATTATTTGTTGTAGTTAATTATCATTTTAAGAGCATTAATGAGCATTAAATACTATTCCTAATGTCATATTTTCCCCAGGTTTTAAAATGCTGTAGTACTTAATTTTTGGATGATTGGAATTTAGATTTCAATTTTTAGCCTTATGATTTAATGGAATTGTGCAGATGGTTTACATTTCTCTGCACTGAAAATAACTACTCCTCTAATATTGACAGGCCAAATGTCCCAAATAGTTTGATTTCTTCCTGCCTAAGTATTGAAAATAAATCATTCTTGTAGAGGGTTTGAAACCCAACACAAATAAAAGTTTTAGGGAGAAAGAAGTTGTATTTATATTTTTCATTAAGCATTTATTTGGCAATAAATTTAAAAAACACCGGAATTTATTGGAAAGTAGTTAACATTATCTTAAGATATTTTTCTATCTTTTTTGGTTTTTTGTTGAGTAGGGATAGAACGGGGAATTGAATCTCAGGATGTTTAACCACTTAGCCACATCTCTAGTCCTTTTTATTTTTTTATTTTGAGAAAGGGTCTTGCTAAGTTGCTTAGGGCCTAAGTTGCTGAGTTTATCTTTGAATTTAGGATCCTCTTGCCTCAGTCTCATGAGCTGCTGGATTACAGGTGTGCACCACTGAGAGTGGCTTAAGATGTTTTTCTATTACAAATCATCTTTCTTTGAAAAATTGAAAAGGTCTTGAAAATGTTTGACCTCTCCCTGTATCCAGGTAGAAATGTGAACGAAAAGTTGAGCTCAAGGCAGCCTTGTACGACTTAGTGGGTAGCAGAACAAACTATTATAGATATCCATTAAAAATCATTCTTAGTATCTAAAACAGACAGTAGCATGTCAAAATAAAGCTTCATATTTCCCTTCTGGCTTAATCTCAGCTTTCTCTCTCTGCCATCTGTTTGGTAAATGTGATGACGTTTGATATCATTCCACCTGTAAGCTTTCACTACATGCCCAATTTCTTAGTCTCTGACCACAGCCCTTCCCTGTAAATCATGCCATCTACCCCCTGAGAAACAGACAGTTAAGACAGAAGAAAATCAGTGGGCTACTACTGCTTAAAGTTGAACAATCTGTCAGAAAGAATAATAACTGTACTTGATTTATGCAATTTTAATATTTAAAAATTTATAAGCCTGTCCTTTACCAAAAAGCAAATACTAATAATAAACTCCTATTGCTACTATCAATGATGACTTTGATGCCAATTCCTTCATCTGAAATGTAGCAATTTAAGGGAAAGTCTTAAACACATCTTTTCTTTCCAGTAGAAACCATCTTTCAAGGTAGTTATATAACTGTTTGTGAAGGAATGCCCTAAAAATTTTCAAAGAAATGATATAAAAATATGTCAAGAACAAGAAAAGCAGACTATTAGTAATTTTAAAACCTAAAATATATTAGATTATGGATAAATGGGTGTTCATTACATAATTCTCTCATTTTTTCCAAATGCTTAAAAATTTTCATGATAAAAAGAAATTGCCCTCTTGCCAACAAACAAAAAATAAAATTATAAAGATGGCAAATTGAGTTAAAGAGACATATTTATAACAAGAGCTCTCTACATTCAAAAAATCACAATTAAAATTAGCCTCATTTAGGAAAGTTTCTTCAGGGGGTGGGGAAGTCTGATGGTTCAGGCTAAACAAACTCTAACCCAAGTCCAGTAAACCAAGGTAGCATTTACTCCCAATAACAATCACTGCAAATAACTGAGTTTAATCATGGAAGGAGAAATACAGGTGTGCCTTGACTTACAATGGTGTTACCCCCATAAACCCATCACAAATAGAAAATATTGAAAGTTGAAAATGTGTTTAACCCACCAAAGCTATCCAACGCTGAGTTTCAATTGTTTTCCTTCCTGATCTCTGCAGTCTCCAAGCTGCCTGGGAGCTGCTAGAGAGGGCCATCCCACATCTCTCCATGTGAGAAAAAGATCAAAATTCAAAGGACATTTTCTACTAACTACATATTATTTTTGCACTATCCTAAAGTTGAAAAATTCTATGTCAAACCATTATAATCTGGGAACTGTCTGTGTATCTCTACAGGGATTTCTCTACAAGGTACAAAACTCCACAAAACCCACAGTAATAAGAAATTTCTTTTACTGATATTTTAAAAGCTGTATCCATATGATAAGATGATGAGAGCAAACCAGGGCGTGCATTCTAACCCTAGTTGTCTGAAATTGTAGCAGGGAGGATGAGTGCAGCCAGAAATTCAAAAAGGTAGTGTGTGAGCACTGTTTGCTAAGTTCTCAGTTTCTAGCCTAAGTAGACTAGGAAAAGAGCAGAAGGCAGTCTCCTGGTCTGCGAAGGTGTCAAAGGGAAAAGGAAGACCACCAGGGGTATGCGCGCGCACGCACACGCAGAAGAGGTAAAAAGATGTTAACATATTCTAAAAATAATACTTGTTAATTTTTATGTAAACTGTCAATCTTCATTGTTTAGTGAATCCAAGTCTTATATGGAGTACCAACCAGATTAGGGGCACTATTGGGAATTTTGTTATGAAGGTAAAAAGGAACTGTAATCTTTTATTAAAAGTTTAACCAACATTGTGGTTATTTCTAAAAAATGTTTATGACTAATTTCAGAGCTGTTACCTTGGTATTTATTGAATTTTCTAAACTCTTTATATCTTCACTAAGACAGTAGTTAAATTTCATTTTCCCATATGCATCCCATTTCCCCTGTGTTATTTAACACAATTTTGTAGGTCTTCTCCTTTGGCGTAGGGTGTTCTCTTCATCCTGGGCTACATGTACACCAGTGAACTCTTGACTTACTGCTTTCTTCCATTGACCTGTTTTCATAGTGTTATAATTATTTAAGCTTTATAACATTTTAATGTCAAATAAAGCAAGTAATTCCTTTCTTTCTCTCTCTCTCTCTCTCTTTTTTTTTTTTTTTTTTTTTTTTTTTTTTTTTTGTGGTACAGGGGTTTGAACTCAGGGGCACTCGACCACTGGGCCACATCCCCAGCCCTTTTTTGTATTTTATTAGAGACAGGGTCTCACCAAGTTGCTAAGTGCCTCGCCATTGCTGAGGCTGGCTTTGAACTTTCGATCCTCCTGCCTCAGCCTCCCAAGTGCTGGGATTACAGGCATGTGCCACCAAGCCCTGCTCCCAGATGAAATTTTAAGTCATTTTGATGAGTTTTCTTAAAATTATTGCAGGTTTCTAAAATTTGGTTTGTTTTATATCTATTAATGGATTTGGAGACTGACAGAGAATTATGTGCAGATACGGACATGCACTCATTTGAAAACACATAGACATGTTTAGAAATTGTATCCTCATGATATTTGTCAAGGCTAAAATTATGTCTTCATGAGGAAAAATGAATGAGGAAAAGTCACAAAATATTCTTATTATGTAACACACAAGTAACTGTTTAATTAGAAGCTTGTATGTTAATTCAATCAATTGGTGGTTATCAGTAAATGCAATTTGCACTTGGATTTCAAAGACACATTTGAAACTCACAAATCTTTGAACTGCAGTAGCCTAGAAGGTTAAGTGCTTTGAACTTAACAAAAAATAAAGTCTGGTCCCAGACACTTTAGCTTCCTACATGACCATAAGATAATTACAAACCTACAATTAAATATCATCTTTAAACCCAATTGCCTCACCATAAAATGGGAATAGCAGCACTGCCCATTTGCTAAGTTGTCATTAAATGAGATGATATGTGTTAAATATAATCCCTACACCTGGTTCACAGTGAGTGCCCTGAAAGCATCAGCTACCACTCCAATCTAGGATAAGCAAAAAATTTTTAAAAACTCAATGTAATTCACAGGCCACCTCCTAAACACTTTTATAAAACATAAACAGAAGGAAATATTTGAATTTGCTTAACATCTTTTCTATTTTGAATATCCCATAAATAACCATCAAGTTCTTTCATTCTGTTTGTAATTCATCTGTGGCCTTTGACTAATTCTTCCTGCAGCCATTTTACCTTTGACTTTGACTCAGATTCTCTTCTGGTCTTGCATTTATCATTCACCGAATCCAATTTTGCCTATACAGAAAGCAGAAGTAAAAAGTATCCTGAAACTGGTTGAAATGTGAGTATCTTCAGTCATTGGTTGACTGTTGTCCTTCTGACTCCATTTTTTGCTTTTATTTTACAAAATCATCAAGCATGATTCACATAAAACTTTAACTTTGGTGCCTATTAAATTTTGTAACCTCAATATAATGTATACATGATAGCTATAGATTGAATAAGCCAATGACTATAGGAAAAATAACTTGTTAATAAAAAAATCAATCGATTTTAATGCATATATGACAGACTAAATAGGCTAAATGTCTATAAGAAAAAATAATGTATTAATAAACCATTCATATGACTTATGACATATTTATGAAACAAGCATCTCTTTGTATATCTATTTAGGAAAAAATGCATAAACTTTTGTATGTGTTTATTATGATTACCATGAATGGAACATATTGACTGAGCTTGAGTTCTTGGGTACTAATGTAATACCTATTTAATTCATACATACATACAAATTAAAAAACATTTTTCCTTTCTTATTAACACTAGAAAACTTTATTTCAGATGGTAATTTTAGCTTATGCTATCAATACAAACAGTATTTTTGTTATCGAATGTGTAAAAATGAAACAATATGGCAAGATTTACCCTGATTACACAGTTGTTTTCTCTACTACCCTTTTCCCCCTTAACATATCATATGACTTTACTCAGAATGTTGGAATCAATAAAGTCTTAATCTACGTTTTCAAAATGAGTTTTTAGAAAAAAAGTATATTCCTGATTGGGCAAAAAAAAAAAAAAAAAAAAGCAACCAATGAGAATACATGTGCTTTCTTCATTTACATTTCTGAGTTTTCAGTTCTTTAAATCAAATTGATCAAAAATGCACCATTTTCTACAAACTGGCCGAAACATGTAAGTGCCATAAAACTCGAAATTCTTGACTTCTTTTTTATTGAGCAATGGTCCTTAAGTGATGACATCCATTGTCAAAGGCATCTTCCAAAAAATACAGCAATTTTTGAAAGAGAAACGAGATTGTCTTTTAAAGTAATATAACCCCTGTGCAATTTTCTTTCTCTCTTTTTTTTTTTGACCCTTTTTATTTCCTGAGGGTTTTAAGTAAAGACCTCCAATTTAAAACCTATTATTCTGTAGAAGCTGTTTTTCCCTCCCCCAACTGCAACCTTGCTGTAATCCCTGCCCTGTTATTTTCTGACTTTTTCACTTTGCTTAGCACTGAGCTGTATTTGGGATATAAGCAGGATATGTGTGTGAATATATGATGTGCATCCAATGGAGCACACAAGTAATTTTAAATACATTACTAATCATTTGGTTTTTGCTTTTATACTGTTAGAATCCAAAGGGTTCTTTTTCTTTTTCTAGTTTTCTTGTTGTTGTTGGTGGTGGTGATTTTTCTTTTTATTGTATAAATCTCTAAAGGCTAAACTTTCAAATGATGGAATTATCTCAAAAATAGTTATTACTGAGTTTTTATTTCTGTTTCATAAGACACCTGACCTTGTATTAATAGTGTGGAAGGATCATAGTAATGAAGAGATGTTTCTTGATGAGTATGGTCAATCTTAATTCAAGTAACTACATGTAGTCAAGAAGACAAACTCTGTACCACATTCTGGTCATCTTTGCTAGTTGAGAAAGCTTTTTGGAGGAGAAGATAGATCAGTGTTTTGAAACAATGGTCTTCAAACCAGGGTATACTAAGACTTTCCAAGTGGAGTATGAGTATAAATAGTTTTAACAGAATAAACAGAATCAATTTTTAGTTCTTTTTTCTTTTTTCTTTTTTAGTTGTTGATGGACCTTTATTTATTTATTAATTTATATGTGGTGCTGAGAATCGAACCCAGTGCCTCACACATGCTAGGCAAGTGCTCTACCACTGAGCTACAACCTCAGCCACAATTTTCAGTTCTTAATATTCAATGTGCTCTCTTCTTCCTCAAACTGCCAGTGAAGCTACCAATTGTCTGATTTGCCCTTCTGAATCTCACACTTTTCTTATAATTCCCTAAAGAAAGGCTCATCACCTATCTGGAACTTTACAGTGGTAATGAGTCTTAAAAGTACAGATTGCCTGCTACCAAACCAGGGACAAATGGAAAAATTCCTTTAATCTAGACATCATAAACAATTGTTTAGTAAGAGATTTACAGTAAAATTTTATTTCTTAGAATTAACATTTATCAACACATTTTGGGTGTTGATGAGTTATTTGTCATTAAAAAAGTAACAAGAACTAAAACCAGAAGAAATATGTTTTTAAAAATATTTATTTATTTGCTTTTAGTTGTACACAATGCAGTGCATTTATGTTTACGTGGTGCTGAGGATCGAACCCAGGCCGCGCACGTGCTAGGCGAGCGCTCTACCGCTGAGCCACAACCCTAGCCCAGAAGAAATATTTTAACTCTGTACATTGTGTGCATTATAATAACATTATCATTTACCTGAGCATTATAGTCATAGGAATTTTTTTTTTTTTTTTTTTTTTTTACCAGGGATTGAACTCAGGGGCACTCGACCACTGGGCCACATCCCCAGTCCTTTTTTGTATTTTATTAGAGACAGGGTCTCACTGAGTTGCTAAGTGCCTCGCCATTGCTGAGGTTGGCTTTGAACTCATGATCCTCCTGCCTCAGCCTCCCAAGTGCTGGGATTACAGGTGTGCGCCACCACACCCGGCTGGAAATTTTTAAAATTAAATTTGCATACATGTTACTGCAAAGAATTGTGATAGTGTGGGGGGAAAAAGAGATTTTCAAGCATCAAATCATATTATTTTAGGAAAACATTCTATGTGAAAAAAGTGGAATGAAAACACTAATTTAAGGACCAAAAGCTATAACATAAAATTTCTGTTTATTTTTAAATGGCCAATTATGGAACTCAAAATTTGTAGTATTTTGATTTCATTAAAAGATTTAAAAGAGTAGTGAAACATTTTATTTTTAAGCTATCAATATTGACAACACTTCAGAAATGGAATCTTTAACAATTAATCATGAGAAAATATTATATGTCATAAATGTTCTAGAGTGTGCATAATTTAAAAAATTAATTTGATATTAGAACAAAATATGTAGACACTTATGCTCCAAATGGTAGTTTCTACTTGCTAGTTAAGTAATTTCTAATATTAAAAATTCATTTGTTCTAGTAATAGTTATAGTAACCCATGATAAAAAAGAAAAAAAGGAAGCTGTTATAGAATTTTCAAGGATTCAAGCTGATCAGGATTTGAGAAATAATTCATCAATGGATTTGAGGGATATAGGTTCATTTTTTCCACTTTTAGCAATTTCAGAAAGATGTAATAAATTGCTTTTCCTGGCACAATCATACATTGCTGGTGGGACTGCAAAGTGGTACAGCCAATCTGGAAAGCAGTATGGAGATTCCTTGGAAAACTTGGAATGGGACCATCATTTGACCCAGCTATCCCACTCTTTGGTTTATACCCAAAGGACTTAAAAAACAATATACTACAGGGACACAGCCACATCAATGTTTGTAACAGCACAATTCACAATAGCTAAATTGTGGAACCAACCTAGATGCCTTTCAGTAGATGAATGGATAGGGAAACTTTGGTATATATACACAATGGAATATTACTCAGCAATAAAAGAGAATAAAATCATGGCATTTGCAGGTAAATGGATGGAGATGGAGAATATCATGCTAAGTGAAGTAAGCCAATCCCCCAAAACCAAAGGCTGAGTGTTTTCTTTGATATGAAGATGCTGACTCATAATGTCGATGGTGGGGGGAGAAGCATGGGAGGAATGGAGGAGCTTTAGATAGAGCAAAAGGGGAGGGAGGGGAAGGGATGGGGCATGGGGGTAGGAAAGACAGTGAAATGAGTTAGACATCATTACTGTAAGTACATGTATGAAGACAGGAATGGTGTAAAAATACTTTGTGTCCAACCAGAGACTTGAAAAATTGTGCTCTATATGTGTAATAGGAAATGAATTGCATTCTGCCATCATATATAACAAATTAGAAAAAAATAAATAATTAAATAAAAAATAAATAAATAAATTGCCTTTCCTTCTAATTATAAGCTTTTCCTACTAGTTATTGTTAGTTATGAGCTGCTAGTTGCTAGTTTCCTGTTGCCACTTATAGTTTTAGAGTGATGGCTTAGCTTGGTTTATCAATCATTACAATACCACTTTTTTTGGAGTCAAATAAGCAGCACTGGGGACAAGCCTGAAAGTAGAGCATTACTAGAGTTAGATTGTTAACTAGAAAATGTGACTCTTGGGAAAAGATAGTCATTGTCAACAAACGGCTCCATTTCTTTTTATCTCAATTTATAGAAATTAATAAAAGATTGTGGATGCACAATGAGAAGAAAATCAACTAAATGACTATCATAAACAATAACTGGCATTAATGTGTGTGTGTGTGTGTGTGTGTGTGTGTGTGTGTGTGTGTATCATTACCTCCTTGCCATTTTGGTCAATGGGTTTAATTATAATACTTCAGAAGAAGAATTAAAATTTATACTGTTAGGAAAAATGTTATAAAATAAAATTGATACTCCTTGAGGATTAACAACAATCTTTAAAGTTCAAGGGGAAAACATCCATCTCATTGTGAGTTTTAGAGTCAGTAATGTGAGTTAATGTTCCCCATAAAATGAAATACCCAGAAATTATATTGAAAGGAAAAGAATCTAGAGCTTACAACAATAAAATGTACTTCTTATTAAGTATTGATTTCTTTAGGAATTAAAATATTCAGTTTGGAAATGTAGGGAAAACCCAGGTTGAAAATTACAAACTGACAGGCTGGGGTTGTGGCTCAGTGGCGGAGCGCTCGCCTCGCACATGCGCGGCCCGGGTTCGATCCTCAGCACCATGTAAACATAAATGCATTGCATTGTGTACAACTAAAGTAAATAAATAAATATTTTAAAAAAATGAAAGAAAAAAGAAAATTACAAACTGACAAATAATTCAAAGAAATGAAGAATCCCCTTAATAGGAGGGAATACAGTTCAGAGCTCTAAAAAATACTACATATTAAAGTAGAAGGGTGACAGAAATTAGGAGCTTAGAAAATAAAAGTTTCAATGCAATTTGGTTAGTATAACCACATTTAAAGTAAGCCCAAAGGCTCTGTATTTATATGTGGACATCTAAAATATATATAACTGCATAGAACAGTTCTTAAAAGTTCTCCAAACCATTAAGAGTGATTATAATAGGAGGAGAAAGGAAAATGATGGGAGAAAAAAAAGTTAATGATGGGAGCTCACATTTTACTGTTTATATGTTTCTGTATTATTTGAATGTTTGACAATGAACACCTATCTATAGTTAAGAAAAAATATATCGGAACAATAATAGTGATGTGAAATTTGCCTTATCATTTTTTGGTGAAAGACAATATATGAATGTCTTGGACAACTAGTGGAAATATGTGCCTGCACATTGGTAAGGCTAGAGGTGTGCCAGTGATATCATCTGTAATTGCCAGAAACCTTGTAGCGCGAAAAGGCCTGTACTCCGGCAGCAGACATACAGATTCTAACTTTGTGCTACTTGGTACTTCAGGTCCCTGGGCCAGTGAATTCAGCCCTCAGTTTCTCAGGTTCCTTTATCTGTCACATGAGGATGTTAGACTAAGTAAGGAATGGCAAACAACTGGCATGCGGCCCTTTTCCTCAAAACTCTTGCTCTCTGTAGGTATTTCCCACCTAACATGGTTCTTTCTCTGCTGACATAAGACCTCCTGCCAGTCAAGGTTGGCATCCAAGAAGCTGATAAAATGGCTGTGTCTCTGCTCCCCATTCTCACTTCAGTCACCCTGTGAGCATGACTAGGTGGTTTGTTTGATGTAATTTGATTTGTTAGAGTGTGAGTGGTTTATAACCATCATTTGCGAGTAAATTACTTAGCTGTATTCTTCTTTATGACTAGCTGAAGAAACTTACTTGATGATATATAATATAATTTATTCCTGTGAATAAGTGAGTGACCTTCACATCTCGGTCCATCTCCTGTGAGTTATGGGTCTCTTTCCTCTCAGGGAAATGGCCTGGGTTTTTACCACTGCCCACCACATTCCACATTTTGTTCCACTAATTGTGTACATAAATAAACTAGCTTTCTAAGATGGTAATGAAAATTATATTAACATGCTAAATATTGAAATAATTTTGCTTGATGTATAACAAAGCATCTTTGTTCTAAAGGTCTTCAAGCAACATTCAAGCTTTTTTTTTTTTTAACAGACTTTTGGGTAGATTGAATTAATAGCATTAGTTCCATTTTACAGATGGGAAAACTAGGGCTCAAAAGAAATATGTAACCTGGTATGTAGTTGTGCAGAGGCAGGTCTTAGAACAGACCAACTAAAGTGGCTAGAGAGGTGTGTAGAGTACTTTGGTATTGGATTTAAGTGTGTTTATCCTGCTTTGCTTAATAAACCGTAAGAACTAATATTTGTTAAGTTTCAAACATGTCCTAGGTACTGTTCTGATGTGAGAATGATGCTAATAACTAAAAGAGAGTCTTATATTTGCAACCAAGCATGGGTTATGGCTTAGGGTTAGTTTAACAAATGACTAAAAGAAAGTTAAAATGTTTAATTTGGATTTCACTTTTATCTTCTGAATTATGGAGAACCATCTCCAATGAGAAATTGAGGAACAGAGAGACTAAAACTCATGGAAAGGAAATGGATAGTAAAAGAACACGTAAGTATTTAAAATGCATTTAAGCCAAGCCTAGATCACTGGTTCTCAACCCTGGCTGCATATTAGAATCATAAGAAAAGCTTTTAAAAATACTTGCAAAGATTCTGATTTAATTGGCCTGAGGTGAGGACCCAGACAGGGGCATTTTTAAAAACCTCCTTGGAGGATTCTAATGTGCAGTCATCTTTGAGAACCATTGCCCTGAATAAATTAATTATACACCAGAATTCACAAAGAACTCACAGGTGTTACAGGTAGAGAACAGAAGAGGTGTCAGAGACTGGAGTTGTTTTTTTTTTTTTTCCCCCTAATGTTGAAAATGTGCACCCTGGAAACTAGAGAACAACAATCTTGACATTACTTTCCTACTATAATCTGGAATAAAATGTTGTGTGAGCATTTACAAAAGAAAGTGATTATTACTCTGAATCAGCATGGGCTTACCAGGACAACTAATTAGAAAGTCACATGTACCATGTGAGAGAGAAAGAGAGAGATATATATAGAGAGATGGGCAAATTGGGAAAAAGTCAGTGACTTGATTTTAGCAACACATTTGACACAATGTCTTATAAGATTTTGTACAGTGGTTTTCTTGGTGTAAACTGAAGAGCTTGGGATGTTCACAGTGACAGCTCAGGGGTCTCCTGGTGGCAGCTGCTACAGAGAAGGTGAAGAAGACAAGACCTGGTTCTCTGCCACATCCCCATGTTGAACCCCAGTAACTCCGTATTTATTTTTATTTGATTATTTTGAAACAGATTTTATTTCAATAAAGTTTTGTTACCAAAAGCAATTTGGAAGCTTCTATTTTAGATGACAAGGGGCAGTCACTGAAATTACACCTCCCAAGGCAATAGGCTTTCACTAAACATATATGACTGGTTTGTTGTCAAGCTAAAGGAAAATCTTCATAACCCACTATGTTTTTAAAAACTGTGATGAAAACATTAAAGGTGGGCTTACAAAGGTAGACTTGGAATAAAGCAAAACAGCTAAAAATAGTGGGTGATTGTCTAGATATCAGAATAAGGAATAAAACATAACCTCATCATATGAGAATGATAGACTCAAATCAAGAGATGAAATCTCTCTCTCTCTCTCTCTTTTTTTTTTTCCCCAGGGATATATTTGTCTGCCTGGGTGACTATAACAAAACACTGCAGTTGGGGTAGCATAACAACAGACATAAATTTATCATTATTCTGGAGCCTGAGAAGGTGACCCGCAGATGACCACCTTCCTACTGCTTTATCACAAGGCAGAGAGAAAGGGAGCACTATGATCTCTCTTCTTCTTCTTACAAGGGTGCTATTCTCATTATGGGGCCCCATCCCAATGACTTCATCTAAGCTTATTATACCTGAATATCATCACATTGGGAATTAGGATTCAATGTATGAATTTTGGGGGACACAAACATTCCATCTGTGACAAGGGGTAAATATAACATTTAAAATTTTCATTACACTACAAAAATATAATTTGTAGAAATATAGGATTTCACATCTTCTCGTATGTAAAAGTATTGAGGCTTTAGATGAAAATAACCTAAAATGAGTAAGAAGAAGGTGGGGCTGTTAGAAAAGCTAACACTATACTTCTATAATCCAGTTTTTCCAGGTCACAGCAGGCTGAGGTAATAATGATCACAATAATAGTAACCATCAATGGTTTATCCTATGAACTTACTCACAGTTCACATTGTGACAATCCAAATCTTCTATAACCCTGAACTTTCAAATTCCTTCCTTTAGTTCTGGGAGTCTCCAGCAGACACTTTCCATACGCTTGAAAAACTCATCTGATGATTGTTACTTAGAGGCTATAATATTCGCATTTCACAGAATTATTGTCTGAATTGGAGGTTGCGTGAAAACAGTAAACTTTTTTTTTTTTTCTTTTCTGTGTAAAGAAACAGGGTGGAATAGAAAGTGCCTCCCCATTAGACAGTTAATGCGGACTGCCCTGGTCTAACCAGCATCCCAGCACTGAGTCTCTCCTTCCCTCAATTTCTGGGTGCTCTTCCAACTGAAGTCCCTCATCTTTCAGGCCTTTCTTGGAACACACGTGGAGGGCCTCTTCCTGTGGGCTGCTGATGTGATGGAAGATGTGGGAGGAGAATATTAATGTTCCTTTCCCTCACTTGGAATGGTCCTAAGGGGTCATCCCATTCTAGGTCTTCCTCATGGGATGGGCCGAGGCCTCTGTGGGACAACACACCAACCCATCTTCCTTCTCCCTCTGCCCCATTCAGCTTCCTACCTTTCATCTAAGGGTATTCATCCTGAGAAGCTGCCCTAATATGCTGTTTTCACACTGATCTCTGGCTCAGAATCTGCTTCCTAGGGAGCCCAGTAACATTTCCCAGGCAGACAAAGGAGGAGCCAGCTTTTCAGCCATCTTCTTTGTCTTTGAGTATTTAGTATATAAGGAAGCAAGAATATGTTAATAACTCCCCTATTTTTTTTTCTCAAACAAGTCTTTATTTAACATTCACTATTACATCCTCTGGACAAATGGAATACATGACCTGAGTATAAGTTTCAGCTCAAATTGGAAGAAAGGACCCAGTAGAAACATTCAAACATCAGTAAAAGCAGCACCAGGGTGAGCGGTAGGTGGCTGGTAGTAGGAACTTTGAAAGCAAGACCTAGAATACTTGTGCCATTTTGTACAGGAGACTTAGAGGATTTTGGAATTGAACAAGGTCTTAGAAATTTTCTATGCTTGGTCCTCTAGTAGAAAGGAAACTGAGACTCAGAAAGACAAAGTAACTTTCTCCCAAATCACAAAACTTAGAAAATAGCCAGACCGAGAAGGACAAACCAGCAGTCACCCAGGTCTGATGATCTTCTTAGTCTTCTTCAGAATGATTGCTAATCCTGCTGGCCATACTTTGCAGTGCTCTGATGTTCACCTACCAGCTCCTGGGGACAATTACGCTATCCATGTAGGCACTCTGGAATCTGTACCTGTGTAAATTAGCACAATACTCCAGGAGTGTGATGAGAGGCCCTCATGCTGCTTTTCCCTGTGACTACCACAGACCGTGCTTCCCTTACTCCTGAACCTGACATGGGTCCTTGTGTTTCCAGTTCCTGGGGCTCCAAAAAAGCCTTTTGGAAGCAAAAGCCACAAATCTCCTCTTCAAGTGATCCTGATATCATTTGAAACATTACATTATTGCTTCCCTCTCTTTCAATCCTCCTTTCCTTTGGTATAGTGTGATTTAAACATCCCCAACAGCTCTGTGATATGGTTTACAACAGTAGTATTTCAAGCTGACTTTTCATCAGAAGCTGAGAAGGTGATTCACAATTGTGGGGGCTGTTCTCTTCTGGTTAAGATTCAGAGACATCCAGACAAAGGCTGTGGAGGAGGATCTGTGTGCTTCCTTCCTGACCAAGAAGAGCCTTAGCTCTTTTTGAATAAAATGTAATTGGTCAGAAAGTCCAGAAATTCAGCAGGGAGCTCAAAAGACATTCAGCCAGACTTCAGTGATATTACATTAGGAGAGATTAGAACTTCTTATAAAGTTGGCAACTTGCCAGTTGTTTATAATGTACTAGCTTTAGGCTACTAAAGTTAACAATCCTGAAGTTATATAATTTCTTTAATTAAAAAGTTAGATTTATCTTTTTCTTTATTTGAAGTCATGATTTATAAAGTAAAACAGCAATTCCACAAAATCTGAAACAAGAGGAATAAAACTATTTCTACAACCCTATCAAAGTAACAAATACATTTTTTATGTATTTCCTTAAGTCTTTACATGTTCATGTGGACAATAATAGAGATATGTGATTATGTTCTTCATTTGCTTATAATGTCCATTCCCTATATTTATCAATTGAGCCATAATTGACTTAATCATCCATTCAGAATTAATGTAATTGTTCTACTTTTAAAAACATTTGTTTTTACTTTTCACAATTATAAAAATGCTGTGATGAACATCCTCATTTTTCATCTTTTTCTACATGTTGCATTATTTCTTTGGGAATAATGCCCAAAAGTGGAATTGCTGGTTTAAAAAGTATGAGTGTTGTGATTCCTGAAACATATTTGAACTCCAAAAGAAATGTATCATTTTATCATTCCATCGAGTATTACTTCATTAAGTAAATCAAAGTCTCATTTTTGTTGCTGTTTGCATTTTCCATTATTAGATCATTGATCACCAGTAAATATTGTTTTCTCACAGAAAACTGATGTGTTCAAATCAGAGTAGTGTAAATCATTTAATGGTGAATTGAAAAGTTTCAGGGAGATGTTCTTGCAACTGCTATACAGCAGGGGACTGGTGCCCTGTGACCCAAGCAGTAGCAGTGCTTGCTTTGGAAGTGCCATAGGAGCTTTGGTGAGTGGTGGTGGGTCTGGGAACATCAGGAGCTTCCATGGGCAATAGTGATCCTGGCATCAAGGGCTCAGACACTTAGGTCATGTCCAAACCTACCGAGAGGAATTTCCAAGTATTACTACAGAAGACCCAGCAGTAGGGAAAGACTGATCCATAACACATGGACTGGACCATAGCACATGACACCAATGGCCAGGAGACTCTGGCAGTCACTAAAACTGAAAGCTCAAATATCATATGCACACTTGGGACAAGTATGGGGGCTTTTGATAGGGGATGATGTAAAGCACTATAGGATGGGATGAACCAGAAACATGTTTATTGCTACAAATAGGTCCTATTTTTTTTTTATTATGCCAAGCCAATTTGCTAGGAAATATAGATTAAAGGAATACTTCTAAAATATTTCCACTGAACATGATGCAAATTTTTGTTTTCAAGATATTTCAAATTATAATAAAATCATTTCATTTCTAATTTTGCATACAAACAAAATAAGAAATGTATATTTTCCAAGGAATTTTCCAGCATTTATTGAAAAGATTATATGACTCCTTTTGGTTTAGACTATTGGTGTACTTTATATACAGGGTTTCTTACCACTGAATTAGAAAAATACATACATTGATTTAAAAATATTATGAGAATTCATTCTGCATAGGGGATTAGGTAGGTTAGAAAACAATAGAAAAAAAATAATGTATTTGAACTGATAATTGGAAATGATCATGTTGATGACATGATTGCAATTAGAGAGATTGCTTCCTTTCATTTTATAGAGATGCTCTTGCCACATGGTCTCTCATTTTTTGTTGTATGTATTTTTCAGTAATTTAAATATAAGTCATTTGAATAAAATTGTCAATCACCAACCTTGCTTATAATGGAGACATTGTATTCTTAACAGTTTTCTTTAGATTTTGGTTCTGTTCAAATTATTTGAGTCGTACTTAGAAATACTTATCAGATAATTTCTAATTTTCATAGTGGCTTACTAAAAAATATAAACAACAAAAACTGATTGGCCATTGATCAATCTCTTCTTATTTCAATAACTGCCATCTTCATGCTAAGTGGAATCTAGGGATGAGAAGACTCAGATGTCCAATCTGTTACACAAGCAGAATCTCGGGAACATCTAGACTTACTTTTTTTGGGAAATATTTATTTTTTATTTGTAGTTGGACACAATCCCTTTATTTAATTTATTTATTTTTACCTGGTGCTGAGGATCGAACCCAGGGCCACACATGTGCTAGGTGAGCACTCTACTGCTGAGTCACAACCCCAGCCCTGGGCTCACTTTTAACAAATTCATTTTTCTATTCTCTTTTTAACTTACGTGCCTAAATTCCTGATGATAAACTAGGGGAGAAGATTGTCCAAGAAAGAGGCTCAAAATCCCCTCCAGGTCTTTGGTGGCCAGAGTCAGGAACAATCTGAGATTGGCTTTATTTACGTAGATCTCATCTCTAGAAAACAGATCTCCTCCAAATAAGGATTAATTAAGTTAGATTCTGAAATGGATTCACCTGTTGAAACTTGGAATTTCCTCTTATAGGACATCAAAAACATCCACATATCCCTTTACCTATATTACCTAGCATTAAAATTCCCAAGAGCAAATTCAACTTAGTATTTTAATTTAGATCATGTAACATACTTGGTGTATGAATATTACTTTTTATGAATTAGTAATTAAAATTTTCTTCTAAAATGTATACTATTGTGATTTTTAATATTCTTCTTTCTGAAGAGAGAAAAATGTAAATCAGTAGGAGAACGGTTACAATGCAACACTGAGCTAGTGGCTGGGAGGGGAATGAAGAGAAATGAAAAAAAAAATGTACTAAGACTTCTATCCCCTTGGATTTAATTAAAAGCTGCTCTTTTTGTTTGCCTTTTTGGTATGGCTGAAGATTAATATTTTTTTCATTTTTATATAAAATTAAAAATGTCCATTGTTGCTTTTTAGTGGATGAAAAAATTTAAATCAACCTCTGAAATAATACTGCAAACCAATAACCAGTTATATTGAAAAAAAGAAACAAAGCAACCAGAAATAAAAATTTCTAAAACCCTCCTCATTTGACTTCTCTTAGTTGTTGAGAATGTTTCTATTGACAGATGACCAGTTTGTTCATTAAAAAAATATCCAACCATTTATTAGGCAGGAAAAGCTTGAATTGTGTGTCAGCATAGAATTTTTGTTATTTAACTTAAAAGGCTAGTTTTTGTAATCTTATTATAATGTTCATCTACTTCTATGGAATATGAAGCTCATTGTATTTGGATTCACTCAAGCCTCGTGATTGTTGTTGGACTCCTATTTTCACATGTACAAGACAATAGCGGGCAAGAACAGTAGAATAAGTAAAACCTGGCTCATGCCATAAAGGAATTCTAGTTTAGTGACAAAATTGGCAATCGGCAAAGTAATATTACCATCATGCCTTAGATTGGTAAAGATATAATAAGGGAATTTTATTAACAAAATAAATATTAGCTTAAACACTAAGAGATTATATAGTACATCTGGAAGGGCTTAGAAATTTTCTAGTTCAAACCTCTCATTTCACAGTGAGTAGATGAACTAATGTGAGGTTACAAGAGGTACTTGAATAAAAGAGTTAATTTGACCACCATCTGCAGAGGTACCTCTCCCTCTCTTATTTCCAGGCATTTTAGAATGTAGACAATCTCAGGTGTTCACCCTTCAATATGATTTCAAAGTCTTTGTTTTAAAATGTAAGGTTTACTATTGTTCAGGTATGGTGAGACCAATGGATCAGGAGAAGATTGGCTGAAAATATAGTAGTTATTTACAATTCTAAAGAGGAGGGAGCACAGAACACCATGCAGGGCCATGCAGGGAAGCACCAGAGTTAGTTGGGTGGCAGTGGGAGTGAGAGAAAAGCATGGGCAAGAACTTTTATTGTGGTTTCAGTGGGAAAGAATGCACGCGCCAGGGTTCAATAGACTTAGGATTGGCTAGTTTGAATAATGTCAGTGGGTGTAGGACCTGTCTTGAGTTTTCTGTTATTAGTCCCTGCAATGATTAGGATAGAGGTGATATTTATTGGCTTGGAATATAAAAGCGTGATAGAAGAGATGTGGGGAATTGTGGGCTCTGAATTGTTTAGTGTGAAGTTGAAAGATGAGCCCAGAGGCCAGTCCTTTACTCAAAGAGTTGTCTATCCCTGGGGGAGCTGGCAATCTCTCCCCATTTAGCAAGGCCCCAATGCCAAAGCACAGATAATACAGAAAATAATAAAATATAATCAACATGGTCTTCTATCAGGAAACATGCGTTTTATTCTGATTGCGGATGTGGCTACCTCTTAATAGAACCAGTTCTGATGATTAACATTATAATTGCCTATGATGAAGATTTTAGTTTAGTTTGTTTTTACTTAAGCCAGAGTACCATACATAATCTTCTCTCAGGATCATTTTATAATCTTGCAGAAGAGATGCTAAATATTTCTGGAGCTCCATGTCATTTGAAGTTTGGCAATAGCTTGAGTTCCCCAATGAAAAGTGCTAATAACAACCTCAAGACTACACATATTTCCATGACTAGTAATTACATTCCCACACTTAGGATGATGGATGTGTTAATTTAGTTTAGGAAAAATAACTCTTTGGCTGAAAAAAAAAAAAAAAAAAAACCTAAGTAGACTATGTATTGCAATAGATTATATTTTAAAAATGCACTTACCTACAAGCTCATGTTTTGAAGCTTGGAAATTTTTTGTCCTAGAAATAGCTTTCAAATAGTGGAAAGTATGCTCCATATTGCCACTTTTAGCATATTCAACTCAATTGTAGCTACATTTATATCCAGAAGTCCCAGAATTTAATTAGATAAAAATTTGAGAGCAGAAATGCTGGTTATGTGGGAGAAAGATGGATGTATTTGTGGAAAATAAGCCTATTTGTGAGTCAGGTTTTATATTTACTTTCCTATCGCTTTCTCCACAAACTCCAACTCAACCTAAACTCAGCACAACCTAAACCACATCCCCAGGCACCCAGGCCTTCCTACTGTCACCCATACCCAGAAATGCACACAATCTGGTGCACAATGCTCTAAAACCATATTCCTCCTTTCCTTCTACACCAGTGTAATTTTGTAGAACTGGAACTTCTCAAACTAAATCACATTAAGGTACAAAAATGACCAATCAATCTCCTTACTTTCCCAAAGTTTTGAGTTTTGAAAAGAAAATATTTCAGAGGAGGGTAGAGGTAAGGTGCGGATCCCCAGCAAAGTGAAAATGTAAAGGACATTTGGAGTGATACAATTTTTAAGCAGGTGGGCAGGTCAACTCACCCTGCACAGACCCTTCCTTGAGAATCCCCTCACACAATTAACTGAACATTATTTGTTGAAAGCTCTGAGAAGTTTTGTAGTGAAAAAAACCAGTTTAGCTATGGTTAGTTCCGGTCCCAATGCTATTAGTGTTTTGCACAATGCCTTCTCTTTTCCAAATTCTAAATATACATATTATCTAAGAAAGTTATATTTTCTACAATATTTCCAATGATAGGGATGAGGAATTCTCATCCCTCATGTCACCTGCAAGGAGGGTGACAGCTGCTATTTTTGTGGGTGGGTGCTTTGAAATGGAATACAATAAGGTTGTAGGAATAATAAGCTAACAGATATCTAAGGATTGTATCCTATGAGATCACATTAATCAGTGCCAACATGGATAAAGTAGGGAGGATGGGTGATCTCAACATGTAAGCTGAAGTATAGGGAATTGGTTATTTTAGGTAACAACAAAATGTACAATGCATCTTTCAGGTTTTCTAGAATTAACCTACAGACAGCTCAGTAATGGAATATTCTCTGGCTCTGTGGAGCCATTATCTGGAATTCAGTGCCATGAAGAGATTCTAGTAGGAAAGGTGCAGCTTCTATTCTTCACCACCACATACTATTTTTGGTTGCTATGAACTAGGTGATTATTTAAAAGAGAGCTAGAATTTGTCTCTCTCTTGGGGAAAATGGACTTGAAAACTCTGAGATGGTTTATGTATGGTCTTACATTTGCAATGAAGATGAGAGAACCACTGAAAAAAACACTTTTTTTGTAGTGCTCATTTCCTTGATTCATATGACTGCCAAGTACATAAAAAAAATCTAATTAAAAAAATAGTGTAAAGGATGAGAGATCTTGGCTTCTACCTGCTCCTTAAAAAAAAAAAGGGATTATATATAGGTTCACCAAATGACTAAATAAGCTGTTGATTATTAGGTTTTCTCTACTCACCATACTTTACCTTTTGCTGGTGCCTTTTTAAACTTTCTGTAATGAAGAAATGAACAATAATCAAAAATCCCCCCAAAACAACAGAACAATAAAACAAAGCAAAACAAAAACCCCCCAAAACAACAACAAAAAAC
Organism: Tamias sibiricus; assembly: GCA_025594165.1. Lineage (NCBI taxonomy): Eukaryota > Metazoa > Chordata > Mammalia > Rodentia > Sciuridae > Tamias > Tamias sibiricus. The sequence continues at coordinate 135,725,543 of CM046660.1, read as the reverse complement.
CAAATGCAACCCACCTTTGCATTTCAAGCATAAGATTTCTACCTAATTTGAAATTCCTGCCAATAATTTCACCAGAAGAATGTGCCAAATAAGTGAATATTTTTAGTTTTATGAGCTAAACAGCAGATACAGATCTGTGATCAAAGATAAACAATCTGTCAGCTAAATATTTAAAAATAACAAATCATTTTCTCCTAATATACAGCATGAAACTGTTTTTGAAGCTCAGATTGATTTTTTCAGGAAGTTCTTGTTGTTTCCTCCTCTGGTGGATAGTTGTTAACTAGTTTGTTTAAAAGGACGTTAACCTTTCCAACTAGCAACTGCATATTGTGAAGAGGAATGTCTGCTTCTGTAGCTGTCCCCCTGACAGGTAGTTTACAGCAAGTAACCTGTTATTTTGACCTTGGTCTCTGGCTCTTATCATATGTATTATGGTTCTTGTCAAAATAATGCATCTTAAAAGGGAGCTATTTAGAACTCCAAGACAATATTAACTCTTTCTCTTCATTCTTTCTCTTTGTCATTCTCTATATGATGAAGAAAAATCTTTGAAATGATCCCTTAATTTGGCACTTCATGCTAAAATCCTAAATAATGTTGCCATGTGAATTGATAGCATATTCTATTGATTCAGTTGACATTTTAAAACATTTTACGACAAAATAGATCATTGATTAAGTACTATGATTTGATTATTTTTTAAAAATAATAAAATAGACTTTCTTCCCCAAGTTTGCTTAATAAGAATTATTTAAATTATAAAAGAGCTATTCTCAAGGGATTTCTTTCACGTTTTTATATTTTAATGAGAGCTCAAAACAATATTAAAGAAAGCTAGGACAAAATTTGGGTAGTTTTCTATACAACTGTAGAAATATAAAACAATATGTAAATTATATAGTCAACAGGTTTTCTTCTTCAAAGTCATGTGCGGTTTTTCAATCCATTTAAAAATACCTGTAAGCTCTCTGATATGAAGACTTATAGCATATTTTATTGGGATTTTTGGCCTCAAGAAGTTTCTAACTTGATATTTTGTTTAACCAAGGCTACATTGTATATGTGCATTTTTAGCTTACAAGTTCTTTTTTTTTTAGTCGATGGCATTTTATTTTATTTTTTTAATGAATTTTTTATTTATTCTAATTTGTTATACATGGTTGCAGAGTACAATTCATTTCATATTACATATAAAGAGCACAGTTTTTCAAGTCACTGGTTTTACTTATCTGGAAAGTGAGAAATTCTTATCTTGAGGTTGATTCTGTTGTCTGTTCTGGATTATAGCCTGGTGTTTTGACCTGATCTTTGTAAATCATAGTGCTGCTTTGTGATCTTAGATTTGGGGATGCTGTTGCAATTGGACATTCCCAGTCATGCTCTATATCCTGTGTTCATTTTACACTGAGTTCATGTGAAGCCATTGTGGATGTAATCTTTTTTTCTTCTTCTTCTTTTTTTTTTTTAAATTCTAATTTGTTATACAAGTTCACCCTTCTTTGCAGCTCTGCCTCTCACTGCCTATGCTCAAGGAAGGCAAATGAATGAGATTAAGAATACAGGCCACATAACCAGGCCACATAACCACACACTTGAACAGTGTACCTGGGCTGCAACCCTAAATCTTTAGCAGTCTAGGTATGTAACTTTAGCCAGGTTACTTTAACATCTCATCTGCAAAAATCAAGTAATAAGGTAAAACCTCTTTCATTACACTGTAAGTTTAGTCCTAAAGAATTTAATCAGGAAGAATGCAAAAGCCTATTTTTGTGAGAGCCATTGCAGAAAGAGTTCCTGAGACAGACAGAATAGGTCCTCTTTTCTTCTGGGCTTGTCTTCATTCTTGCTCTCTGGGTACATGTCCTCTCATTTGCTCATGTCAAGAACAGAGTCAAATGTGTGCCTGTTCTCTGAGGACCTGGGAGTCTGTTCATAGCCTGATGAGTTAACTGCTTCTCAGAAGACCAGAAACATATTTTGCCACTAGCCTCCAGGTCGCCTTTTGTGTCCTCAATCATGGCTGCATAAAATAGACTGAATAAGGGGTAACCAAGAGTGGAGATTTTCTTTTTACACATCATTGACTATTTCCTTTTCTCTCCACTCTGTCTTTTCAGGGAGAAATTACAGGCTTTGGTGCTTTAATTATTCTATTAGAATAATCTAGCCTTGTTTAATACATGGCAATCTAAAAATTATTTCTTATTCATTATATTTAGTTTTTGTTCCTTAAATTGTTTTCACAAGGATCAGAACAATTGTAGGAGGAGTTCTATATTTGAAAACATTGCAGAGTTAAACTAGATCTTTAAAATGCATGTAAAAATCATCATAATATAATATTATAATCTCAAGGTTAGAGATGTGGCTCAGTGTCCTAGATTTAATACCAGCACTACAAAATAAATTGTAATCTTATTTGTAATTACATATGCTAATGATATAAAACTAATATTTTCAGTAATATTATGATCATTAGTAATAGTGTGACAAAAAATAGTAATCACAATAATAAGAAAACTGTAATTTGCTTAATGTTTACAATGTGCCTGACACTTACCATATTTATTAACTCACGTGTTATTCCCAACAATCCTCATAAATGTTACTATATTTTAGAGAATAAATTGAGTTTCAGGAAGTTTTGTTGATATCTCAATTCACACAAGTGTGTTTGGCTCCAAAACTCACATACATTCTTCCTAAAACACAAGTTATGATGGGCTCAACCATGAATTTTAAATTTCTTTTCTCTTCACATGAGGCTGACATTAAGACATCCAAGCAGATACAATTTATTTGTGAACTTGTTTTGGGGGCTTCCAGGTTTGGGTCAAGTAGTCCCATGCACAGATGTAATGTTTTTCTTAATATGATATAAACTCATTTATAGTGTGCTGATGATTTATTAGTTTGCTTGGTTTAGATGCAAAAGTGTAATTCGAGGCCAGAAATGACAATCACCGCAAGTCGAAGGAAGTGCAGCCGTTCAGCGTGACTCTTTAAACATGTTTTTGTCAAACCAGAAATATTTTTTGGATATTGCATGATAGGAATTGTATTTAAATTTAGAATCATAAGAGCTACTTCATTGAAAGCCATCTTTCTCTTTTTCAAAGAGAATAAAACACATCTTGGGAGACTCTTTATACAATCATTCCCAATCAGGCTAGAGCTATCTTCCCCCACTCCTATTTTCTGTCTTTGCTGAGAAAGCTCTGTGAAAAATAAGCACAGATGAGAGGACACAATGACATCTGCCTTCCTGCTTGTAGTTCCATAAGTGATACTTCTGTGGGATGCAGTTGTACTGTTATTGGTAGGAAGGGGAATCCATTTTTCATTATTGAAAATAGCTTTTTTTCCCTTATCAAAAATGACATTTGTGCGTCACAGGAAAGTAGAAGCTTGGAACGAAGAAAGTGTCAGGATAAATTTAGCTTTTTGTCTTTCTTCTGATCTCAGTTTGGATATTGTTTGCAAGATGAGCACGGTTCGGCCCTCAGGACCAAGGAGGTTTGGAAAGGGGTGGGAAACAGCACAGGTGCGTGGGACAGCGAACAATCAGATACAGTTCAATCAATGGCTGGTTTTGTCTGTCCTCCCAGGAGGGCCTTTCATTCCCTCCCGCCCCTGCCCTTAATTTTTTGTTCATGCTGTGTGATAAATAATAAGATCCAGGCCCTGGACACCAGGACTCTGGCCACAGTTCAACCTGATCAATTATTGCTCTAAGTGTACTATTTCTTGCTCTCCTAGTGCTTTTTTAAAATATTTTTTTCTTTTTGAGTTATTATACATAGAAACAAAAAATTTATTCTGGATTTAACAGACTGTATGTGTATATATACATGTATACATGTGTATATATGTGTGTTTACATATGTGTAGACATACATACGTACCCATGTGTAATACTTATCTATATATGTCTGTGTATATACATACACACAAATTTGCATTACTGACATTTGTGCAGTGGAACTGAATGTTTACAAACAAATTTTTAGGGCTTTGAAGCATAGATTAAGTACTTAATCATCTGTAAACCACTGAGTTTGGAGAAAGTTTAGTGCAAATAAAGATGGTTTCAACATATGTGTTCCAGTACTCTGAATTTCCTTTTATCTTTCCATAGTCTTGTTAAGAAAATGAAAAGTAGGGGTAATTCTGACTGCAGAGGACAGAGAATGATGTATACTTGTGTAAGTTAAATTGGGGGTGAGGATGGATGTGTGGTTCAATGATGGGTTGATCTTGTGGTTAGCAACTATTAGCATTTACATAGTTGAATATCACAAAGTTCACAGTTTTGTCACACACTTGGGAAATGGAGATTTTATACTTCTAGCCCATTATTATTTCAAGAGCAATTCTAGAGATATAAGGCTACTATTAATTATATTAAAAATTACATTTTTATATGTTCATATTGTTGCAATACTGAGGCCTATACATCATTTTAAAAGATCAGATTTACTAAGTAATTATTAACTTCACAGGTTTGCATTAGAACTTTTTTTTTTTTGTATTGAGGATTAAACCCAGGGGTACTGTACTACTGAGCTAGACCCGCCAGCACTTTTTATTTTTTATTTAGAGACAGGAATTTGCTGAAGGTCTCCCTCAATTACTGAGGCTGGCCTCAAATTTGAGATCCTCCTGGCTCAGCCTCCCAAGTCATCACAACTGCTTTTAGTGAGCAATAATCTTCACTTTAAAAAAAAAATCTATCTTTATGACTAATTTAAATACAGCATACTATAATTCATCTTGTACATTGAGAATGGATTAATAGCTGATAATTTGAATAAAAATAATTATGCTTTCTTGAACAGGAATCTTCCAGAGACTTAATAATGATTTTCTTTGAAGAGTGCTTTCAATTAATTTGCATAGGGCTGTAGGAAGTTTAATTTTCCAGTAAGAAGCCTGGGGTTTGAAGAAGTTAAGTGACTGAGGTCACAGATGAGTGAGACAGCACACAGGTCCAAGACTCCACTATGTCCTTCTAGTCTCAGGTCCACCTCTTGAAAATGAGCAAATGAACATTTACCCCTGAATAATGACTTTACAATTAAATACACATATAATGTTTCATTTAAGACTCACAACTAACTACCCAGTGAGAGTAATACTATTTTCATTTTATAGATAAAGAAGCAGGTTCAGGAACTAACTTCCAGGTATACATGCTTGGCATTAGGAGACAGGCAAATGTTAAGGGTAGTTTTCTGATTTTTGGCTTTGTAACAGGGGTGCACCATCTTTTGAAGAAGACAGTTTCATCCCTGTTTTTTCCTTGCAAAAGATAAATAAGAAGAAATTCTTATTTCTATCTAAGACACGTAGAAAATAAAGTCAAATTCTAGTCAAGCCATCTAGCTTCTCCAGTTTAAAAAGAAGGTGAGGGAACTCTCCAGAATGCTCAGTGAGAGACAGAGGAGTGGTGGCTGCCCAGGCTGCACACAGTTACGAGCTTCTTCCCACTCCCCCACATAGCCCCAGCCTGCTCACCGGCTGTAGAAAATGGTGAAAGAAACCACTTACTATGATGTTTTGGGGGTCAAACTCAATGCCACCCAGGAAGAATTGAAAAAGGCTTACAGAAAACTGGCCTTGAAGTACCACCTTGCCTAATAAGAATCCAAATGAAGGAGAAAAGTTTAAACAGATTTCTCAAGCTTATGAAGTTCTCTCTGATGCCAAGAAAAGGGAATTAATGACAAAGGAGGAGAACAGGCAATTAAGGAGGGCGGCGCAGGTGGTGGTTTTGGCTCCCCCATGGACATCTTTGATATGTTTTTTGGAGGAGGAGGAAGGATGCAGAGAGAAAGGAGAGGTAAAAATGTTGTGCATCAGCTCTCAGTAACATTAGAAGATTTATATAATGTTGCAACAAGAAAACTGGCTCTGCAAAAGAATGTGATTTGTGACAAATTGTGAAGGCTGATGTGCTAAGAAAGGAGCAGTAGAGTGCTGTGCCAATTGCTGAGGTACCAGAATGCAAATAAGAATTCATCAGGTAGGACCTGGAATGGTTCAGCAAATTCAGTCTGTGTGCATGGAGTGCCAGGGCCATGGCGGATGGATCAGTCCTAAAGATAGATGTAAAAAAAGCAATAGTAACAAAAATAGCATGGTATTGGCATCAAAATAGGTCAGTTGACCAATGGTACAGAATAGAAGACTCAGAGACGAACCCACACACCTACAGTTATCTTATATTAGACAAAGGTGCCAAATATGTTCACTGGAGAAAAGACAGCCTCTTCAACAAATGGTATTGGGAAAACTGGAAATCCTCATGTAATAATAAAATTAAATCTCTTTCTCTTACCATGCACAAAACTTAACTCAAAGGACATCAAGGACCTAGGAATTAAACCAGAGACCTTGCACCTAATAGAAGAAAAAGTAGGCCCAAATCTCCATCATGTTGGTTTAGGCTCCAACTTCCTCAATAAGACCCCTATAGTGCAAGAACTAAAACCAAGAATCAATAAATGGGATGGATTCAAACTAAAAAGCTTCTTCTCAGCAAAAGAAACAATCAGTGGGGTGAACAGAGGACCTACAGAATGGGAGCAAATCTTTACCACAAGCACATCAGATAGAACACTAGCCTCAAGGATTTATAAATCTCTTAAAAGCCTTAACACCAAAACAAACAAACAAACAAAAAACACAAATAACCCAATCAATAAATGGGCCAAGGAACTAAACAGACACTTATCAGAAGATGATATACAAACAATCAACAAATATATGAAAAAATGTTCAACATCTCTAGCGATTAGAGAAATGCAAATCAAAACAACTCTAAGATTTCATCTTACTCCAGTCAGAATGGCAGCTATCAAAAAAACAAACAACAATAAATGCTGGTAAGGATGTGGGGGAAAAGGCACACTCTTACATTGCTGGTGGAACTGCAAATTGGTGCAGCCAATCTGGAAAGTAGTATGGAGATTCCTAGGAAAACTTGGAATGGAACCACCATTTGACCCAGCTATCCCACTCTTTGGCCTATTCCCAAAGGACTTAAAAACAGATTACTACAAGGACACAGCCACATCAATGTTTATAGCAGCACAGTTCACAATAGCTAAATTGTGGAACCAACCCCGATGCCCATCAGCAGATGAATGGATAGGGAAACTTTGGTATATATACACAATGGAACACTACTCAGCACTAAAAGAGAATAAAATCATGGCATTTGCAGGTAAATGGATGTATTTGGAGAAAATAATGCTAAGTGAAGTCAGCCAATTCCAGAAAACCAAAGGTCGATTGATTCCTTTGCTATGATGATACTGAATTATAGTGGCAAGAGAGAAGGAATGAGAGGAATGAAAGAGCTTTAAATAGAACAAAGAGCGGGGAGGGAGAGGAGGGGGACAAGGGGATAGAAATAATGGCAGACTGAGTTATCCATGATTACCCTAAATACATATATGAAGACACTTTATATTAAACCAGCAACTTGAAAAATTGTGCTTTTTTTTTTTTTTTTAGGTTTACAATGATTTTTTTTTTTTATTCCAATAACCCAAGATAGGAAATCCCACACGTGCATATATTAAATAAAGTGTTCATACATTTCCATTTGTAAGGCACAAAACTCACAAATCTTTCAGAAAAAGGAATAAAAAGTATTCTTTGTTTATGAAAACAAGAAAGTAATCTTAGAGGAGGTTCATCAAACTGGAATTAAAACAAACCACTTTCTTTTTTAGTAAACAAGGGACGTTATACTGATAGGAAATGTAGCCGGTGAAGAGAAGGCTTCTCAGCCCTTCCTTTGATGCAGCCTCCTTCACTGGATTAGTACAAAAGCCAGTCCTCAGAGAGGGCTGCATGGCCAGAACATCAATTACAAGCACCACCTATCTCACAGAAGCTGCTGGGCAGCAATGTTCCAAGCAGAGTATTTTGGTTACAGGGTGCCTGATTCACTTGCTCTTACCCAAAGGACTTTCAGGGACCAACCACAGTGAACACATGTACTGGGACTTGATTATTTTAAGGTTCTGCTTTAAGCTGAGGCAGAACTGCCTTTTCGAGGACCCTGAATTGAGGTGGTTATGTTGGCCCTTCATGAGGCAGCAAGCATCTATGTAGAAGGCTGGACTTCGAGTTCCTCTTGAAATAATCAGATCCCTGGAGGAAACTTAGGACCAATTCACCCTACCAAGGTTTTTTTTTTGTTTTGTTTTGTTTTTGTTTTTTTTGTTTTCCCCCAAAACATATCTGTCAATATGTTTCTTAGAATCTTAGAGCAACCCCCAGATCTCCTGGTCTGTAAAGCAGCCCTAATAGCTCTGGTAATCCTACAGTCCACAGGTATAAAGGAAGGGTCCCATAACACCAAACAAGCAAGACTATTCATGCTTGTTGGCTGGGCCTCATGGAGGCTCTTGGCACTGTACTTTCTAGTACCATTTACATTAGTATTACAGGAGAATGAACTTCCTGAATGTCACATGGCTTCAAGCATTTCCTGGAAGTATGACTGCTTCATAGTACTTTTAAGTTACCATGCAAAGAAGGGACAGGAGTGAACAGCACTTCAGACAAAACAGCCAGGCAGACAATTGTCCTGAGAAAGGGTCAGTGGTAGAATGAATGAGTAGGGATCAAAAATCAGATGAACTGAGTAATTCATTATTTCTAACAGTTTTACTGAATCATCTTGAAGATTCTGACTTTTCCTTTAGATAATTTGAAATCCAAATAAGACAGGGTCTTTAGGTCAATTTATTCAATTACCAAAGACCAGCACAGTAGGATGGTTATTCCAGTGGGGGTGAGGACAAACCACCTACTTACTTTCTAGTTCTATTTTATTATCCACTCAGTTCTAGGACTTGACTCTGGAAGCTATAGTCAGAATTTGCTAAACTTTCAGGCATGTAGATAGTTCTCAGTTCAGTGTTACATCAATCTTACCAAGATCCCTTCCCTTGTAAGGCTATGACCCAGAAGGAAAAGGAATACTCCTTTAATTAACAACAAAACTCTTGAATCCTTTGGCTTTTAAATGCTGTAGCCATAGCATATCCTTGGAAATACATATTAATTTAAAAATCAACCCCTAAAAACAACTTCTATTGTTGTATCACGTTTTCCCCGAACCACAAGGGCCACCTTCACATCTTATTTCACCTGCAAGCCTCATGAATCTTTCTTGGTCAGTCTGGCCTTGACTTTGTGTCTCAGAAGGGCTGCGGTGGCAGCGCTACAGGCGGCCAAGAAAAAAGAAGGAGAGACAGGCCATGTAGACAGACAAAGGACCATGGCGCTGCAGGAAGATCTCACGTCGGCCCTGGTAGTCCAGAAGGATGGCTTCCAGCTGTGAGAGCGTGCAGATAGACAGAAAGGCATGGAAGATTTGATGCCCGTGGCCCACGATGTCACAGGAACCCGGGAAATACTTCTCAGGCACAGGGCAGGAGAAGAAGTAGGCGCTGACCAGGAAGAAAAAGATCTGGAGGGTGTGGTACCAGGCTGCCTGCTCCTGGCAGCCAGCCAGATGGCAGAGCGCCACCCTGTGTGCCACAGGACTGATGTCTAGGATGAAGGCCAGCCCTGCCGGTACCACTTGACAGATCTTCCTCATAACTGGGTAAGGCCTCCGGTAACGATACTTTGCGTAGCAACAGCCAGTACAAGATAACCAGCCACAGAAGGCAGCTGCTGGCAAGAAGAAAAGCCAGAACCGCTCGTACCAGGCCTGGTCGGAGCTGTAGAAGAAGTGGGCCAAGGCACTGCCATATTGGTAAACACTGACGCCAACGTAGTCCACAAAGTAGAAGGTGTAGTGGGAGAGCTCCGACTTGGACTGCAGCAGGTGGGCCAGAAGGCTGCACGTGAGGTAAGTGATGGAGGACAGGATAAACAGGAGCAGGGGCAGGGAGTGAGGAGAGGCCCAGGGCAAGGCCTCGGCCTCGGCAAAGGCCCAGAATCGCAAAAGTACGGCCAGGGCCGCCAGCAGGTGGGTCCAGACGTTGACCACCTCGTTGTGCTTCTGAAAGAGGCTGAAGAAGTAGTAACGCCACTCGTGCCCCGTGGGGCGGTAGCCCGTGCGGATGTACGGCTCCCGGAAGAGCTGAATTGTGCTCTTTATATGTAATATGAAATGAAATGTACTCTGCATACGTGTATAACAAATTAGAATAATAAAAAAAGAAATTCATATTCAAGAATACGAATATGTATTTGTTTTTCCATTTTACAGTTTTAGATGTTTTAACTGGTATAGAATATTTATCAACCTATTAAGTTAATGTTAATTGACAATGTATTTTTTAACATCACCTATATACCTATACCTATATGTGGGTATACATTGCTTTTTGTATCCAAGTGTCATTCAAGAAGCTTTTTATATCCTCTGCAAAATAATGTTTTCCAAAAGTATTCATTGCCTTTTTAATTATATGTATATAATTATTTCTCCTGAGGCGGGGGGGGGGGGGGAGATAGATGTAAAAGCTGCAATGGAAAAAAGACAGTGCGAGCGGAGAATATCTAGAAGTTCATATTGACAAAGGCATGAAAGATGGACAGAAGATAACATTCCATGGTGAAGGAGACCAAGAGCCAGGACTGGAACCAGGAGATACTATCATTGTGTTAGATCAGAAGGACCATGATGTTTTTTTACTCCACGAGGAGAGGACCTTTTCATGTGTATGGACATACAGCTGGTGGAAGCATTATGTGGCTTCCAGAAGCCAATATCCACTCTTGGTAATTGAACCATCGTCATCACCTCTCATCCAGTTCAGATTGTCAAGCATGGAGATATAAAGTGTGTGCTAAATGAAGGTATGCCAATTTATCATAGACCATATGAAAAGGGTCACCTAATCATCGAGTTTAAGGTAAACTTTCCTGAAAATGACTTTCTCTCTCCTGATAAATTCTCTTTGCTGGAAAAACTCCTACCTGAGAGGAAGGAAGTAGAAGAGACTGATGAAATGAATCAGATAGAACTGGTGGACTTTGATCCGAATCAGGAGAGATGGCGCCATTATAATAGAGAAGCATATGAGGATGATGAACATCATCCCAGAGGTGGAGTTCAGTGTCAGACCTCTTAATGGGGCCAGTGAATAACACTCACTGCAGGCATTTTATATGCAGTAGTGAATGAATGAAGGACTATAATCATAATATGCTCATTACTTGCTATTGTTTTTGTTTTAACATTCAATTATAGTAGTGTTTTAAAAGTTAAATGAAGAATAGATGCAAATAGAAAAGCTCTGACTTTGCCCTGTATGTATGATGACTTCAGTGTGCAAGAAGTTGTTTAATACCTGTAAAAACTACTTTTAAAAAAGTTCCCCTAGCATCTGTTAGGCCATACCTTGTAATTGATTTCAGCTGTGTATGTGGACAAACTTAGACTGAAATACTAGGTATATGTGTTGATTTCAGTGTACGACCCTTCATTGTTAAGGTACAAAATTAAAACTCTGTATTTAACTGGTGATCAGAAAAAGAAAATTTAATTTGTAGAGGAGAAAAAAAAATAAAAAAATAAAAAGAAGGTGAACTTAAAATCGATGAGAAGATGATACAATCAAAGCTGAAGTTCGTTCCAGCTGGGACTTGTGGAGTGAAGTGTGGGAAAATGCTTCAACAACAGTATCACAATATTGCTGGGAAGGCACAGAAGTTAATATTGATGATGCAAGAGCTATACACATGATTTGTGTTTGAAGACTAAGAGGAAAAAGGGGTCTTTTATCTTAGACTACTAATTTGGAGTCTTACATATACTTGTATAAAAGGTTGCTAAATAATTTTTTTGTATCAACTTTATGTATTTATAGTGGGTTAGTTCCCAGTTTTCTTGCATTTTTGGGGAAAAAAAACAAAACAAAAAAATGAAAGAGCTCTCTGCTAAAATTTCAGCTTGTTCATTGGACTTATATATTCCATCATCTTTTCCAGATGATATTTGAGTAGATAAATAAGACCAAGGAAAACAGAACACAGCTATCAAACTCAATGAATAATGTAACTTTAGAACAAATTTCATCTTTGGATTTGAGCTTCTTTACAGCCTGGGCAAAAGTGAACAGTTCACTGAATTTGAATAGATTTTATTTTTTCCCTTAAACTTTACAAAGTGAACTCCCAATGAGCTAATGAAAATGATATTTGACAACATTTTTCAGAGATTCAGTCATTTTCCTGAATCTCCCAGTTACCTTTGATAAAGTCAAAGGGTTTTATAGTAAAGTGAAGCTCAGTGCAAGCAAAATTTTTATTTTTTATTTTTTTATTATAGCTTAATGGCTATACATAGTAGTTGGGTTCATTCTGATAAACTTATACATGCATGGAAATCAATTTCAATTGATGATAGTGCAAGAAAATCTATGAGAAACCTAAGTGAGTCAAAACCTGATGTTCTTTGTGACTCTAAAGACAGAATCTTGAGATCCAACCCAGAGGACGATAGGCTCTTATGTCCGGAAGACTATCTACTCTCAATGCTATGTGTTTTTGTTATGGTTTGGATGTGAGGTGTCCTCCAAAAGCTCATGTGTGAGACAATGCAAGAAGGTTTAGAATGTGGGATTTCCTGATAGGGATTGACTGAGTGGTAACTGAGGGCTGGTCTTAAGGTGTGGCTGGAGGAGGTAGGCATTGGGGTTGTGGCTTTGGGGTATATATTTTATATCTGGAGAGTGGAGTCTCTCACTCTCTGTTTCCTGATCATCGTGTGTGCCACTTCCCTTTGCCACACTCTTCTGCCATGGTGTTTAGCCTCACCTGGAGTCCCTGGGGAATGGAGCTGGTTGTATTATGGACTGAGATCTCTGAAACTATGAGCCTTTAAATAAACTTTTCCTCCTCTATAGTTGTTATAATTGGGTCTTTTAGTCACAGCAGTGAAAAAGCTGACTAAGAAATTGGTACTGAGAAGTGGGGTCATTATTGTGACTAACCTGACCAAGTAGTTCAGAAGCTTTTTGAGAGTTTTGAGATTGGTGGGAAGAATTTTAAGATGTTTAGGAATGCGAGCTGGAAATGCTTTAGATTGTTGTAAGTGGATTTTAATGGCTGATTCTTGTGGGAGCTCAGAAGACCAGAATATCAGTAGGACCATGGACATTGTAGACAGGGCTCAAGAGGGTTCAGGAAAGGAGGGCTCTATCAGAATTTGGAGTTGAGCAGGCCATTTGTGTTATACTCTAGCTGAGAAGTTGTATGCATTTTGCCTGGGTCCTGAGATTTTCTTGTGAAGCTGATTTTAAAAGCAATGGACTTCTTAATCTGGTGGAAGAAATGTCTAGGCAGCATAGTATTCAAGTGGTGGCATGGAAATTGCTGGTGGCTTTTAACAAAATTTACTGTGATAATCAGGAGCAGAAAACAGACCAGGAAGATTTGCAAAATGTGGACTTGAAAGGCAAGAGTAAAACTAGGGTTAAAGAAGTTGCCCTCATTAGACATTACTGCCACTAAAGAAATGCTAAAGACTTTGTCCAAGAGACAGTAACAAAGATGGCTTGAAGGCATCTCAGGATTTGGCAAGACCATACCCATCTCAAGCTCAAGGGAGTAAAAGTGAAAGTTCTCTTGAGAAGAGATGAGGAGGCCTAGGAAGTTTTTTCAACATGCTCAGCTCTCCAGGCATTTAGAGGCTGTTGCAGCCAGGGTCACTGTAGTCTTGGCTAATGCTCAAGATGGCAGCAGACCTTGGCATCAACCCCGTGGTGCTGGTTTTACATGAATGCAGGATGCTTATGCTTAAGTTTAGGGGGTCATGGAGGCTTCAACCAAGATTTCCAAGGAAAGTCTTCGAGGCCAGGCAAGGTATAGCAGGGTTGGATTTAACTGCGGGCACCACCTGAGAAGGCAAAATGCGGTGATTTGAGGAAGCTGAAGTTGCAGTGGAGACCCCTGAGATTTAGAAAATGCCTGTAAAGTGGCAAGACCATACCATACCTGTTTTCTGCTCCTGATTATGACCTAGGAAAGCTGCAGGAATTGAGGAGAGACAAGCTAACAGGAAGGCCATCTGGGCTGCAACCAACAAGGCCACAGGTGTGGAGCTACACAAGCCCTTTGGAGAGACCATCACGATGCCATGTGCTCCAGATGCCAGAGCTACAGGACTGGTTTGCCCAGCTGGATTTTGGTGTTTTTGGTCCTATCCCTTTTTTTCTATTCCCCTAATTTTCTGAATGGAAATGTTTACTCTATACCATTATATAATGGATACTTGCAAATTGCTTTACAAGTATTATGACACAATGCAGGAAGGTTTGGAGGAGAAATGATTGGGTTATAGCCTTAACATAACCAGTGAGTTAATCCCTGATGAGATTAACTTAGAGGCAGAGAGATTAATTTAGATTAACTGGAGGTAGGTTGGCTGTGGCTGGAAGAAATGGTTCATTGGGAGGTGTGGCAATGGGGTATATATTTTGTATCTGACAAGCGGAATCTCTCTCTCTACTTTCTGATCACTATGTGAGCTCCTTCCCTCTGCCACACTCTTCCACTATGATGTTCCGCCTCACCTCGAGCACCAAGGAATGGAATCTGCTGTCTATGGATTGAGACCTCTGAAACCATCAGACCTCAAACTTCTCCTCTTCTACAACTATTCTACTCAGGTCCTTTAGTCACAGCAGCGAAAAAATTGACTAAAATAGTCTCAGACAAACCTGTGTTAAGAAAGAGCCAGAGGGCAGATATAAAAAGTTTATGCTTTCTACCTGTAGAGAGCTGAGCCACTGAGATGTGGCTAAGAAAGAGCCAGGACCCAAAAATCCAGGCTTGATGACAGCAGCTCTGGGCAGAGGTTATCCAGCAGAATTAAGTCGGCTTACCCTGTGGCCTGCAGCCACAACTCCAGTTATTGCAGTAGATTTCCAAGTCCCTGATCTTTGGCTCCAGCTTGACTGTATCTGGCACCTCTACTGCACAGTTCTACTGGCTTTTTGGCCCTTGCTTTCTGCCACAGTGCTGCCTCTTGGAGCACAGACTGAACCAAGAGTCCATTCCAGTTCCTTCAATACCAACTTTAATTTGAACTTGGCAGATTTCAATCTTGGCAAGCTTTGTGAAGAGCCAGCTAGGACAAACTTCAGGCCTGATGGTGATCTGGTGTACTATATTGGCCGTGATAGAAGCTGTAAGTTCAAGAAACAAAATGAGCTATTTAGTAGTGAGGTGCTCTCATGAAGGGGAAGAAGGCCATCTTTTGGGGAGAAAGTCTAGACCTTTCTGGGGCACAGATGGTGGCAGTACTGGTACACTCTGTTTATACATGGCTGAGCCAGATCCTAAATCCATGTTCATGATCCCTTTGCTCAGCGTTGTCTCTGTATGTTTAACTCAATCAAACCAGTCTATTAGCTTTTGCCCTTTGAAATTCACAGTGACATACAGTCATAGAATTTTAGAATATTTTTTCTGATGCTACAAACCAAAGGCTAGTAACATTTACCCATACCCTGTGAGTCAAATCAGCCCCACAGTTATGCATAATGTTCTTTAAATAAAATAAACCCAAACTTGAATTAATGACCAATTTGTAAAATTTAGACTTCATGTTTAAATTTGGATTCCCATGTTTTCTTTAAAATTTGTTGTGACACATTTGAATTCACCTTCCTATATACCTCACAAACAGCTGAAGCTGAGTGTAGACCAGCCATACCCTCCCTCGTTCATCCTGCCACTTCCTACTGTCTCTCTGACAAGAGGTCTCTTTTAGTCTGCTTTGGCTCTCATAATAAAAGGTCATATTGGGAGTCTCATAAGAAATAAATCTATTTTCTCACAGTTCTGGAGGCCGGTGGTCTGAGACCACAGTGCCAGTATGGTTGGGTTCTTGTGAGGGTCCTATGCTTGACCTGCAGAGGGCAGCCTTCTTACTGGTCCTCATATGGGGGTGTGTGTGTGTGTGTGGGAGGGTAAGTCCACTAGCTTTCTGGTGGTGCTAACTCTCTGGTGTCTCCTCATAAAAGGATGTTAATCCCATTATGGAGACCCCTATCCTCATGACCTTCTATAAAACTAACTACTTCCCAAAAGCACCATCTGTAACTATGAGCACACTGGGAATTTGGACTTCAAAATATTAACTTTGGAGGGCACAAACATTCAGTTCCTAAGAGGAACCAAGTGTCAGCATTACTCTATTGTCTCTTTATTCTGAACTGAGTAGCAGTCTTGAAGATGTGTTACTGAAAGATTATCTAGAAAATTCTCAAAGAGAAGAGGCATGGAATTCAGCATATAGATTTGGTGCTGGGGACAGCAATTAGGTTTTCAAAAGATGCATAAGAATGGGGACAGGAATGGGAGCACCTAGTCAGAGGAAGACTAAGACTTGGAATGACCTGACCCCCCCCACCTTTGCTCCCCTCCTCCCTTCTCTTCTGTTTTCTCTCTCTCTCTCTCTCTCTCTCTCTCACACACACACACACACACACACACACACACACGAAATAAGAAGGTGCAGACTCAATTATACAAAACAAAGGAAGGCTCATTCATGAAAAATACACCATAACCCATTTCTATATTTTTTCTCTCTTATGTTTTGTTGTTAAGTAGAAACAGTCCTAAGCTTCTTCCAAAATGGCCCCAACCAAAGAAGAGAATGTATTTTAAGCTTTCTTTCCTTAGGCATTAACTTTTATATATTTTTCCTTTTTTTGAAACAGTATTTTTAAACAGAAAACTTAGGAAAGAAGAAATGGTATAGAAAATTATTATTGGAAAAAAAAACCCTGTAAAAATATCTAAATTGTACATTATCTTGCTGGTGAAATCTGAGTCCTGCTGTAGATTTCCCAAAGCATATTGGCTCTGGGTTTCTGGGGGAAGGTGCTCTGGATCTCTTTTAAATGCACACATGCTGCTCCATGTGGTGCAGCAGCTGCTAAGGTAATGATGCATTTTTAGTGAAAAAATACCATAAATAAACATACAAAAAATCATATGAAACTCTCTCCAACTAAGCACAAAATTTGGCAGCAAGTTAAGAATCTAAAGAAAAATTTTATAACTGATAAGATAATGCACCAGTCCAGCCATTTCCAAATCCTATTTCTACCTACATATTTATGCACATATTTATATAACACATATCACCATTATATTTACCTTTCCAATATGTCCAAGAATTCATTCCACGATTTCCAAAGTTAATATATTCCAAATATGTGGAGGACTCGTGATTAAATGCCTACAACATAAAATTAGTAATGGATTAACATTAGTAATGAATTATTGTATGATCAACTTTTTTTTCACTGAATTAAATGAAGGCTTCACTTTTTTTCTGAGTAGTCACTATAAAAGATTTTTAGAAAATAAAGATTTTTTTTTTGTTTTCATCTGATTATTGCCTATCTCTAAGGCATACTAGAAGGACCTGAAGTGGTTTATGTGTTTGAAGGAATCTAAGTCTCTGTACAGACACTTCTTTATCTGAAATAACTCAATCAAAGTCAATAATTCATTCATAAGAGAGTTCAAAACCACACTAACTGCCTAATATAAGAGCAAAAAATATATATAAAGAACTGATTGACTGAATATAAGCACTAAAATGATCTCATAACTTACCATTGTCATAAAAATTAATATCACAAAACATACTAATGTCTGAGCTGAATCAATACACTAAGTTTAACAGAAAGCATTACCAAGGTGAGAAGACATAATAATAAAATGAATATATTTAATAAGCATATATCAATCAATTTCTTCAATAGAACTGCAAGAAGTACAGCAACAGGATTGTCTCCAAACCGGTGATCTGTACTAGGTCCTGGAGGGTGACTCAGAACTCCTCCACCCTCACTCCAGACACTTTTTTTTTCTCAACAGCTAAAGGAAAATCTTTTACAGTTATCCAAAAAAAAAAGTTTATCCTTTTAACAGAAAGAAAACCAAATTCTAGTTTTTTGCATCAGTGTGAGGTACTCAGAATTTTGACTAGAAATTATTGATTTACTTATGAATCCGATTTGTCATCTTTGTGAAACTATTTCATTGAGTACATTAGCAATTCATCAACTGTAGGAGATACTAGGATATTTGTTAAAGGGAGGGGTGGAGAGATGAATGAAAGAGAAGGCAGACATCAAGAGTAGCTTTGCATTGGAGAGTTAGGGGTAAAAACGAACAATCATATTTGGTTCCATTCCTATCTTCCTTTCCTTTCCTTTGTTTTCCTCTTGCCCCTTCTCTTCTTTCCTTCCTTCCTTACAAACCTATTGTTATCTGGTTGGGTGGCTCCTAAATCAGATCCATTTAAACTCCGATGTGTGAATTTACATACATACATACACACACACACACACACACACACACACACACACACACATGTCCATAGGACAAAATAGCTCTGTTTACCTTTGGAGGCTTCAATGTTCTCAAATTTGCCTGTGATTATAATAGATTGGTTAAAATGAAATAACATTACCTTTCAAAGAATAAGATGATATTTCCAATAATGGAATAAATGCCTAGAAATTAATACATAAAAACTCTGGATTAATTAGTATGTGACAGAAACATAATTTTCATTGTGTCAATGTAATATAGAGAATCCTAACCAAAAATCTTCATCATGACATGTTTAGATCTCTTGGTTTTCTTTTTTTCCTCTCACTCCAATTTCATGTCTTAAATGTGGCTATTATGGCATTTATACTTTGAAAACCTCATAGTGCCCAGGTCTCACCTCTAGAGAATTTAATTAGTCTGAGGTGGGACCCATACACTAGGGTTTTTAAAAAGCTCCCCAGGTGATTTTTATGTGTGGTCAGGGTTGAAAACCACTGCCTTGGAAATTTGAGCATCAACCTTGAGGTCAATTGCACGATGAGCTGAATTCAATATTGAACAATGGCATGTACGATTCAAGTCTTAAGGTTCATCTTTCCCACATTTCTCTATCCATCCCCCAGTTTTCACTTATAATCTATTTATTATGATTCAGACTTTAAACTGAGGAGATCATTAATCATAGATATAATTTAGTGACAGCAGGGTCATGTCCCACTAACTAAGTACACCTTGTTTGCCTCAAAATGCTAATCGCTTTTCTGCAACATTAATGAGGGACAATTGATATGGAGCCTAAGAATCATGTATGGTCTAGTTACTGTTTTATTGAAATAAAGTACTTTATCAGTATTGCAAAATATAACAAGGTATAATTATGAAAAAGCCTGACTCACAGAACATCATGTTTATGAAACTTTGGCACCAAGGAAGAGGGGGATTTTAACAATATTCAGTATTTTCTGGAAAAAAGATTACAGCTGTAGAAGCAATTGAATTGCATCTCTCAGAAACAAAACATCTCATTCTGAGAGGGGGACTAATAGTTGAGTTTCCCCTGCTTTCAGGTGTAAGGTTTTCAGAGGAGGGGATCCCAACTTTTCTTTTCTCAATCTCTGCTGCTCTATCCATTTATTCATCACTGCTGATTTTAAAAGTCCTCAAATTTTCAAAGCACAGTGACCCAGCATGTGCAAAGTTTGTGTTTAATTCCCTTGTGTTTAAAGAGGTTTTCCCTAAATCACCTTTAGGACAATTGACAATTAAAAAATACTATAATTAGGGCATTTTTGTGTACAATTAGGAAACAGGTGTTTGGCATGTTTTTGGACTTTAGGGGACAACACTGTACTCCTTAATCTCCCTCACTCTGTCCCCTTGTCTCTATTGGCACTGAGTTCAACCTTGATAGAAATGGTATTTATTTTTTTTCTAGAGATTGTTTAAGAATAACAGTGATGACTGACTTAGTACATTTCAGTTCCAAGAAAATGATTGCCTGAAAGAAGACAGCAACAAAATATATTGATTTAGTTCAGTCTCAGAGATCAATTGATAAATAATAGATGATAAAAAATCCATTTGAGAATAGGTGAAAGGGTCAGATCATAATTTATTGAGACACTTCCTATTCTCCAACTGAGCTGAATTTGCTCAGTCTTAATTGTAGAGATAACATCCAGTTGGCACCTGTTCATTAGTTGGTGTGTGTGTGTGTGTGTGTGTGTGTGTGTGTAGTTAGCTAATTAAGTAGATTAGGGACTATGGATTTTAAATGGTCAGGAACTGCATTTTATTAGTCTGTGTATCATTTTATTAGTGCCAAGTACTGAACCTGGTACATGCTAGTAGGTATTCAGTAGGACTTTATTAAATTCTTTATAATGGAATGTGAGAGCACTACAATTGAAGCAACTTCTAGAATAGTAAAATGTGATATTTCTTCTCTAAAATATTCCTTGTCTCAAGTGAGAAAATGTGGTAGTATAAATTAAATTCAAAATATCAAAAAGGAAATGTATTTTTTTTATAATTTAAGATTATATTTGTTGGTATTTGGGGACAGGTAAGAAGGAGATTGGTATATTTTTTAGTATGTTCAGTCATGTAACAAATGATTGTCTGGAATACAAGAAATTTATATGGACTAAGATTGCCATCCTTTTTTTCCGAGTTGATTAATTATATATGGAAATTTTAATAGGAAGAGAAAGGATGGAGTTATATACACAGGGAGAAGGAGAAGGCCTTATGGAAGCATTCTGAATGATGGCTGTGTTTAAAGGCCCGGTTTCAAATAAGACAAGACCATCTTTTGAGCTCCACAGGATGCCACTGTCAGCTGCTATTGAAAAACCGTTTGAAATCAGTGGATCAATCTGGTGTTTTTAAGCTCTAGTTTGAATGAAGCTATTTATTTCTGAGTGTGTTTCATCATCTTCACTAAAGATGAGAACTTGTGGGGGCAGCTTTCACTATCTTTTTTGATAGGCTTTAAAATGGCATGGGTGTCTTACAGGAAAACGCACAGTCTGTGTTTGACGTCAATGACTTGGGCTTACACATGTGCACATAATGCACCAGAAAAAAAGCCCTCCTAACAAGAGAAACACCATGCTCAAAATGTTCAGATGGGAGGAAGCCCTGGAAGTTATGCAAGATTTGCAATATGTAAGAATATTTTATACTTCAAGGAGCCTGGGAGCCTGTGGCCATATATCTCCCATGTTGACATGAAATTAATAAAATCCACCAGACACAAATCTGCTTTCAATATTTGCTAGGTAGGACAGTAGCAAATATAAGTGGTCAAACCTAGGGACAATTGGGGCAACTATAGAGTTTTTCTCCTCTACCTATAATCCTGCAAATCTTTGAGATTCCTTATGGTAGTATAAATTTCATGGTAGTTAAAAAAAAATTATGGTAGCACATTACTTCACTGATTATACATGAAAAAAAAGATGTATTACATTTTTTCCTAATGGATTTTAGGCTTTCTAAATCTATCAGAATAAAAATTATTTAGGAAAATGATACCATAGGCAAAATTTCCATGGTAAATTACTTTTTTAAAAAAATCTATTTATTTGTTATTTATTTATCCACTTAAGTAACATAAGATTCCTTCTCTGGTTCACTAATTCATTTTCCTGTACTGAGTTGTCCAAACTAGAAAAAGATTCATATACCAGGAAAATAACAAGAATTATCTTAGGAGAATAAGGCATGAACTTTGTTCTCATTAAAATGTTAGGAAAATACAATATTTGGAAATCTTATATTAAATAAATATATAATATATAATATTTTAGTTTTCTATTGCTACCTTAACAAAATACCACAAAGTTAATAGCCTAATATAACACACATTTATTATCTTGCAGCTCTGCAATTCAGCAGCCTGGACAAAATACAGTTCCTCTGGTTCTCTTTTCCAGAATTTACAAACTAAAATCGGGATGGTGGGAAGGCTTCCTTCCTTTCTGAAGGCTTGGGGGAATGAGTTTCTTTCCACGCTCATTCAGTTAGTTGGCAAAATTCCCTTCCATGTGGTTATAGAGATGGAGTGAGGCTCCTGTTTCTTTGCTGGACTGAAATTGTCCTTAGCTTCTTGGTTTTTTGTTTGTTTGTTTTGTTTTGTTTTTAAGTGCTGGGGACCAATCCTTGGGTCTTGTAAATACTAATCAAGCTGTACCACTGAGCTTTAACCCTATTCCTGTTCTCTGCTTCTAGAAGTTTCCTGCATAGCTTACCTTGTGGCTTGCCTTCTTCATTTTCACAGCTGGCACTGGCAGTTCAAGTCTTTCTCTTGCTTTTATTTTCTCTGCGTTTCTCCTGTGCTTGACTTTTTTGTCTTCCTCCTCTGTTTTTAAGAGCTCATTTGGTTTCATTGGACTCACCTAGACAATACTAGCTGATCTTCCTATTTTTTTTTTTTTTTTTTTGGTACCGGGGATTGAACTCAAGGGCATTCGACCACTGGGCCACATCCCCAGCCCTGTTTTGTATTTTATTAGAGACAGGGTCTCACTGAGTTGCCAAGTGCCTTGCCATTGCTGAGGCTGGCTTTGAACTCGTGATCCTCCTGCCTCAGCCTCCCGCGCCCGGCCTGATCTTCCTATTTTAAGGTCAGCTGATTAGTAACTTGAATTTTATCTAAAAAATTCATTCAAAATAGTACTTAAATCGGTATTAAATAACTAAGGATAAGAGTCTTGGAGGGCATCTTTAGAATTCTGCCAACCAAATACACACACACACACACACACACACACACACACACACAAAGCTTATGTATTTTCTATAAAAAGTCAACCACAGAAACCATGCCGGTATCTTATTCCATTGCAAGAGACTAGAGTTCTTCCAACAGTGCTTTTGAAACTCTATTTCCATCTGCTTTCACCCAGGAAAAGGCAAAATCCTCACAACAGCCTATAAAGACTTGTAGCCATTTACTGCCTTTCACTGTAGCCCAGACTCTTCCCCTTGATGTTCCAGGCAAGCCCTGGAGTCTCAGGACTCCTGTCTCTTTTCCCAGTACTCCTAGTACAGGCAGAAAGCCCATATCTTGGCTTTACATTTGCTAAAATCATTACCTGGAACTACTCCTCCCTTCCGCATCTACATGGATTTCTCCTCGTCCTTCTGAAAATCATGCCTCAAAAGTTGATTTCTCAGTGAGGGCTTTTCTGACTTCCTTTTTCACCATTTCAATCACCACTTCCCCCAGTACTTCCTGTCCCTTTTCCCTCCCTTATTTCTGTACCACACCTCACTCTAGCAGTTGTTAGCTATGAAATTTTACTTACATAGTCAATAAACTTCACAAAACCAGGAATTTCCATGTCTTGTTCACGGATGTATCTATACGCCAGCACCTCAAATTTTTATTGTAAAAATTTTCCCAATAAAATTTTGCTGAAAGAACATTGAATAAATTAAAATAATGAGACCAGATTTTCATTCTTTGAATTTTTATTTCTTTATCTAGTGAGAAAATGCATATTGTTGTGAATTGTTCTCTCTACTCTTTTCTGTGCTTTACCAATTTTAGCGGTAAAATCATGAAATAAGAGAGATTTTGAAAGAAAAGTAAATAATGATTCATTTACATCCTTTAATTCTGGATATTTTTATCTTTATATAATTTTTTCCATTATTATAAATAATTCCTAACTTCATGTTGTAGAAAATTTATAGGAGATTTAATTACTGATCCTAAAATGTAATAACATACCTATTTTTACATTCTATGTAACTCAACTGTCACCTGTTTTCTCTTTCTTTTACCATTTCTAGTCAGTTATAATATCAATGCCCTTTAATTAAATGCACAATGCATACTTTTTTATACAACATTTCTTGTAAGCATGTTATGCATTTGGTGTGTTACAGTCTGAAGCAATGTTATGAAGTAATCAATTGCTTTCTTTAAGCACTGGTAGTTCAAGCTGGTCTGTGTCTTTATGTAACTTCAGTACTGTCATTAGTCATGGTAACTAGCTGCATACATTCTCCTATCACTACATCTACCAGTGGCAATATGGGTAAAGGGGGTCTTCTTTCTGTCCTTGGCTCTCTTGTACCCTCATTCGCACTTCTCCATGGGGAGCTTACGTATTCCATTGTTTTTACCTTTGAACACTATGCTGATGTCTCCCAAATCTGTAAGCCCAGGTACACATGTCATAAGCTCCAAATTCCTGGATTAGTGCAACACTTCAAAGTCCACATGTCAAAACTCAAGCTCATTCTTTTTTTGGGTGGAGCCACATCCCTGGGTTTATTGTGTATTTTATTTAGAGACAGGGTCTCACTGAGTTGCTTAGTTCCTCACTTTTGCTGAGGTTGGCTTTGAACTCATCATCCTCCTGTCTCAGCCTCCAGAGCTGCTGGGATTGCAGGCTTGGGCCACCGTGCCCAGTCAAACTCAAGCTCATCCACTGCAGTATGCTATTGTTCTTTTGTTGAGCCATCTCTCTTTATTTTCACCCTCTATATCATAAAATCTAGATCTATCATCACATAAACATCTTTGACAGTTCCTTTAGGAAGTGTCACCTTATCTACTTTCCAAACCTCTGATTAAATACTGACCTCTGAATTCTGCTGCTGAAATAACTCTCTAACCTGCTCCTGCAACTTTACTGACTTGGGTGTCCACCTAGACTAGTCCACCCATTTCTTAACTATCTATTAGCTTTTGGTTTCTTGTACTTTCTCTAGCTTTCACATTTGTTTTAGAGAACCTTTTTGATCTGTCAAAGCACAGATTGAAGCATGTCACCAATACTACTCATGGATGCCATCGCATGGAATTAAAAATTATTTTATGTTTTAGCATCACATTTAACCCCTTCCTGATTTAAGCCCAATTTTTTTTAAATTTTATTTTAGATTATTTATTTACTAATTTATAATGCACAAGTATATCATCTTTTTACATACAACTGCTTGTATACAAAGTATATAAGTACCATTCAGATCTTTAATCATGCATTTAGGATAGTGATATCCATCTCATTCAACCACCATTTTTCCCCCCTTTTCCCCCCGCTCCCTCCCTTGCCCTCCCTTTCCTTTGACCATTCTAGTGTTCCTCTAATCCTATGTACCCCCATCCAATCACACTGTGAACTAACCTCCTTATATCAGAGAAAACATTTGGTGTTTGGATTTTTGAGATTGACTAATTTCACTTAGCATTATATTCTCCAACTTCATCCATTTACCTGCAAATGCCATTATTTTATTCTCTCTTATTGCTGAGTAATATTCCATTTTGTATATATACCACATTTTCTTTATCCACTCATCTACTGAGGGACATCTAGGTTGGTTCCACAACCTAGCTATTATGAATTGTGCTGCTATAAACATTGAAGTGGCTGTGTCACTGTAATATGCTGTTTTTAAGTCTTTTGGGAACAGACCCAGGAGTGGGATGGCTGGGTCATAGGGTGGTTCCATTCCCATTTTCCCAAGAAATCTCCATACTGCTTTCCATAGCGGTTGCACCATTTTGCAGTCCCACCAGCAATGTATGAGTGTGCCTTTTCCCCCACATCCTCTCCAACATTTATTGTTGTTTGTGTTCTTGATAGCTGCCATTCTGACTGGGGTGAAATGAAATCTTAGAGTAGTTTTTATTTGCATTTCTCTAATTGCCAGAGAGGTTGAGCATTTTTTCATGTATTTGTTGATTGATTGTATATCTTCTTCTGAGAAGTGTCTTTTCAGTTCCTTAGCCCATTTATTGATTGGGTTATTTTCTTTTTGGTGTAAAGTTTTTTGAGTTCTTTATATATTCTAGAAATTAGTGCTCTATCCGATGTGCATGTATTAAATATTTGTTCCCAATTAGTTGGCTCTCTATTCACCTCACTGATTGTTTCTTTTGCTGAGAAGAAGCTTTTTAGCTTAAACCTATCCCATTCATTAATTCTTGGTAATAGTTCTTGCGCTACAGGATTCTTATTAAGGAACTTGGGGCCTAATCCGACATGTTGGAAATTGGAGCTTACTTTTTCTATTAGGCATATTGTCTCAGATCTAATTCCTAGGTCCTTGATCCACTTTGAATTGAGTTTTGTGCATGGTGAAAGATACAAGTTTAATTTCGTTTTGTTGCATATGGATTTCCAGTTTTCCCAGCACCATTTGTTGAAGAGGCTATCCTTTCTCCACTGTACATTTTTGGCACCTTTGTCTAATATAAGATAACTGAAATTATATGTATTAGTCTCTGTGTCCTCAATTCTGTACCATTGGTCCACCCATCTGTTTTGGTGCCAATACCATGCTGTTTTTGTTACTATTGCTCTATAGTATAATTTAAAGTCCGGTATGGTGATGCCCCCTGCTTCACTTTTCTTGCTCAGGATTGCTTTGGCTATTCTGGGTCTCTTATTTTTCCAGATGAATTTCATGATTGCTTTTTCTATTTCTTTGAAAAATGACATTGGAATTTTGATTGGAATTGCATTAAATCTGTATAATGCCTTTGGTAGTATGGACATTTTGACAATATTGACTCTACCTATCCAAGAGCAAGGTAGGTCTTTCCATCTTCTGAGTTCTTCTATGATTTCTTTCTTTAGTGTTCTATAATTTTCTTTATAGAGGTCTTTCACCTCTTTTGTTAAGTTGATTCCCAGGTATTTTATTTTTTTTTTGATGCTATTGTAAATGGGGTCGTTTTCATCATTTCCCTTTCAGAGGCTTTGTCACTGATGTATAAAAATGCCTTTGACTTATGGGTATTGATTTTGTATCCTGCTACTTTGCCGAATTCATTTACTAGTTGTAAAAGTTTTCTGGTAGAGTTTTTTGGGTCTTCTAGGTATATTATCATGTCATCAGCAAATAGTGCTAATTTGAGCTCTTCTTTTCCTATGTGGATCCCTTTAATTTCTTTCGTCTGTCTAATTGCTCTGGCCAGAGTTTCCAGTACTATGTTAAATAGCAGTGGTGAAAGGGGGCATCCCTGTCTTGTTCCAGTTTTTAGAGGAAATGCTTTCAATTTTTCTCCATTTAAGATAATGTTAGCTCTGGGCCTTGCATTAATAGCTTTTATAATGTTGAGATATGTTCCTGATATTCCTAGTTTTTCTAGTGTTTTGTAAGCCCAATTTTTTTTTTTTTTTTTTTTTTTTTGTACTGGGGATTGAACTCAGGGGCATTCGACCACTGGGCCACATCCCCAGCCCCCCCCCCCTTTTTTTGTATTTTTTATTTAGAGACAGGGTCTCACTGAGTTGCTAAGTGCCTCACCATTGCTGAGGCTGGCTTTGAACTCGTGATCCTCCTGCCTCAGCCTCCCAAAGTGCTGGGATTACAGGCGTGTGTCACTGTGCCCGGCATTTTAAGCCCAAATTTGTTGTTAAAAATCTTATTGTATTTTTCTTCCTAAAACAAAGACCAATGGGTCATTTCCTAAGCAGAAGATAATTTTAAACCTTTGTGCCTTGCCCAAGCTTCACCTCTTCTTGGAATTTTCTTCACATACCTGGTCTTCTCTGTTCACCTTTTCCCTCTAGCACAACAGATTCAATAGATTCTGGTTGGTGAGAGTGTTCTCCACTTCCCCAAATGAGGGAAAGTTTCTTCCTTTTCTGTGGTCTTACATCTCCTTATTCATTACTGTTTGTAAACCTCACAGAATTACGGTAGAGTATATTGTCTATTTACCCCAAAATTTATGAGTTCTTTGAGGACAGCAACCGTGCCTTTTTAAATCTTAGTATACCATGCATGAAGCAAAACTCCTGGCATTTAGAAGATTTAGCAAATATTTGATGAAAGGAAGGGAGTAGAAAGCAAATTTATAGAAACTGAACTAGAATCAACACAATGAAATATTGCAGATGAATATAGAAGGGAGTAAACTTAAGGAAGTTAATCCTGGATATTTCTCATGAAAGATCTTACCTTCCCTTTCTCAATAACTATTATAATTATCCCCATCTTGTTCCAGTCTACAAAATTAAATGGTCATGTTTCAGAGTATAAGAAATACCCATTCTGTTATCTTCATCAGCATCATCAATGGATATTTTAGAGAGAGCTTTCTATACTAGAGACTATGGACAGTTTTTTTTTTAAAGGCAAATTATATATTGCATTCTTTAGAAAACCACATCAATAATGTAAGAAAACAAACAAATCACTTCTCATAACAGAATTCAGAAAATGTTACCAAACCTAGAGATAAAGCCAAGTGGAATCCTGTTCAATCACCAAAGACTGACACAAGAAGGGCACTTCAGATCTTAAACACTCAATACTGGATCTAAAACTGCATCCACAAAGTCATGGAGAAGTAGTTAAAATATCTCATTAGCCTGGTCAATACAGGCTAATCCTGTAGTTTGTGGGGTGGTCCAGGAATCAATTTATCATGAGTACCTCTACATGATTCTGGTGCAAGTATCCTGAGAACCACCTTTAAGAAATATTGATCTAGCCTCAACCTTCATTTTATAAGTGAAATGACTGAATTGCACATATGCAGTAATTAAAGCCAGAGCTAAGTATCAAGTTCAGTTTTCCATACTCCAATCTCAATACATTTCCAGGAGGCCTTACTATTTTATTTTCATATCGATCGATTCAGAAACCTGTTCTTCCTGCCAATATTTATTTTTGCCTTTATTTTCGGTCTCAGTTTGGTCTCCCTCTCCTGAGGTAAGATAGGAAAAGACTGAAAACTAAGAATATTTTGATAATGCCTGTATTTTTTCTCATTTCCTCCTTTGTTTTGAGACATGAGTGGGTTACCAAATTGGAGCAAATTCAAACCCACCCCCAAATTCCCAACTCCATGATCTCTATGTCCTTAATTCTGCATAGTGTTTGTTTATTTGCTTCTCCAATCAATCTGTGTGCACATAACTTTTCACATCACACACCATCCACATGCTGTCTCATAATTACAGACAGCAGGATCAACTTACTTTCATATCAGCTAAGTGCAGATGTGCAACACAAGGGGTTTATTTAACAAGTGAATAGCTACATCAATGTCAGAGGGGTGGGCAGAGAGAAACAAAGCTTTCACTCTGCTTTTGGCTTTGTTAGTAATGACAGCTCTGCTGATAGTGTTTTCTGAGAACAAGGGGAGTCCTGATAGAAGGAACCCTCAGATTCCCATGGGACCATCACAAGTGGCGATTTGGGACAGCTTTCCTTTCTGGGCATAGTTAGGGGATAAGGGCTTCTGACCCTGTCTGTGCTGCTCATTTTAGGCATCATTCTCTGTGCTGTATGTTCATGACAGCATAACTCAGCATTGTCTCTTGAGCTGAGCCCACTGAACTCACACTTTAATGGGGTCGTTCTTCAGAGCTCATTGCCCCAACCAACATCATTCACTCAGTAGCTCTTTCTGATCTTTAAGATAAAAACTAAGGAGCTGATTCATTCTATAATCACTAATTAAAGTTAAGTACTTCAAATATACAGAAGAGCACAGCAACAAGAACAAACAGTCATGTACTCCCACTCAGCTTTAAATAAAATCTCTACATTTAGCCAATATTTGCTTCAGTTTTATTTTAAAAAATGAAACATTGCAGGTATAGTGGAAGCTCCTTGTATAACCTTATCTAATTCCTTTTTTCTTTCTTCTTGGAAACGTTTACCCCACACTTGCTATTTATTATTTGCTTTTATATTTTTATTCTATTCCTACATATATATGTATCCTAAATAATCACTTTGCATATTTTCAAACATAGTAATCTACATGTAATTCTTCCCCCACCCCCTTTTTTTTTTGGTACTGGGGGTTG
This sequence comes from Tamias sibiricus, assembly GCA_025594165.1. NCBI lineage: Eukaryota > Metazoa > Chordata > Mammalia > Rodentia > Sciuridae > Tamias > Tamias sibiricus. The sequence goes on along the minus strand of CM046660.1, from coordinate 135,695,898 downwards.
AACTTGGAGGCACTCAACAACTGAGCCACATCCCAACCCTTATTTATCTATTTTTAATTTTGAGACAGGATCTTGTTAAGTTGCTTAGGGTTTCATTAAGTTGCTGAGCCTGGCCTTGAACTTGCAAACATTCTGCCTCAGCCTCCTGTGTTGCTGGGATTACAGACATAATTCTCCTTTTAAAATTCAACATTGTTCTGGGGATTTATTCCTGCTGATAACATAGAACTCAAAGTTACTAATTTAAAATGCTTTGCAATATTCCATTGTATGTGTTTCATTACCTGCTCTTTCCTTCTTTATTTTTTTTCTATATTTTCATTATTACCAAATTTTTTGGTAACGAATGTGTTTCTTTGTGCATGCACCAGTTTCTCCAACAGATGCAGTTGCTATATGGAATGATAAGCACAAGTTATTATAACCAGATCTTTTTTTTTTAAAAATTTTTTAGTTGTAGATGGACACAATATCTTTATTTATTTTTATGTGGTCCTGAGGATTGAACCCAGTGCCTCACACTTGCGAGGCAAGCGCTCTACCACTGAGCCATAACCCCAGCCTTATAACCAGATCTTGACAAAGCTGATGTTCTGATCTACACACCTCAAAAGTCCAATGGCTACGTCTTAGTCAAGAAGAACGATGTTACTTTTATTGTTGTTTTGAGTATTGCAGTTGAGTTCAATAGAGTGGATTACTTTTCTGTGGATTTCCTGTTTATCCCCTTGTCTTTGCCTTTTAATTTGTTGTGGTTTTCTAAATCTTTTGGATATTAATTTTTTTGGGGGGGTACCAGGGATGGAACTCAGGGGCACTTGACCACTGGGCCACACCCCCAGCCCTTTTTTGTATTTTATTAGAGACAGGGTCTCACTGAGTTGCTAAGTGCCTCACCACTGTTGAGGCTGGCTTTGAACTCGTGATCCTCCTGCCTCAGTCTCCCAAGTGTTTGGATTACAGGTGTGTGCCAATGTGCCCAGCACCTTTTCATTTTTTAAAAAAGAACTTCTTTCCTTTTTTTAGGACATGAGGTCTCACTAGGTGGCCCAGGCTGTCCTTGAACTCCTTGGGCTCAATGATCCTCCCTCATAGTCCCTGGAGTGGTTGGCACTAAAGGCATGCACTTCCCACGTGGCTTGAAATATTTTATTTTTAATTTTTATTGTTGAGTTACTCTAAATTTACAAAAAAATAGAACAAAAGTTCAGAGTCCTTACATACTCCATCTCTACAGATACAATTTTCTTTATTATTAATATCTTATACTAATATGGCAACTTTGTCACAATTAGTGAATCAATATTGTTACATTACTATTAACTAAAGATCATTATTTGCATTAGGATACATTCTTTGTGTTATGCAGTCATAAGGGTTTTGATAAATATTAAGTACCATTTATCCTTACCATATCATACAGAATAGTTTCACTGCTTAAAAATGCTATATGCTGTACCTATTTTTCCCTCCCCCACCTCCAAATCCCTGAAACCACTGATTTTTTACTATTTCTATAGTTTTGTATTTTTCAGAATGTCATAAAGCAGAATCATATATTAGGTAGTCTTTTCAGACTACCTTCTGTTACTTACCAATATATGCTAAGAGGTCTTCCATGTCTTTTTTGTGGTTTAATAGCAAATTTCTTTTTATCACCAAACAATATTCCATTTATGGATATTCCACATTTTTTAATCTGTTTACCCATTGAAGGACATTTTGGTTCCTTACAATTTTGGACAATTCTGAATAAGGTTGTTACAAATATTCATGTGAAGGTTATTGTATGACTCATTTTCAACTCCTTAAGATAAAGCCTCAGCAGAGTGATTGCGTGCTCATATGTTTGGCCTGTTTATAAGAAACTGCCAAACTGTTTTCTAAACTAGCTATAAACTTTTGTATTCCCACCAGTGAATGAATTCCTCTTGCACCACACTCTTGCCAACAATGATCTGAAATACTCTTCTAGATGTGTCATGTTTTTTGTTTTAATCTTCTGTATTTTAAGATATTTTGACATTTTGGGTCCTTGTTCATTAGAAAGAGATGGCTCTTCCCAGCACTAATTTCTAAAAATAGCAAATGACTCACCTTGTGAGTGTGCCTTTCATATGCAAACCAATCAATCCAAACCCACAATTTATAACTCTCTCCTTTATGGAATTTTCACAGACCAAGTCAATATCCCCTTGCTCAAACCAACCCAGAGCCAGGTACTCAGGACAGCTCTCACACCCTGGAGCTCACTGACAGCATTCAAACTAGCCATCTTAAACCTATTTACCTCACCTCACCTATATCTTCTTGTGATAACCACAATAAAGATTTTGCCCACACATTCTCCTTGCTTTGCCTGCCCCTTGACTGGTCCTGGTGTTCCCTCGTGTTACTGTGCGAGGCATGTCATGTGCCTGCTGTTTCTAGAGATTTGTGAGCATAAAAATGTCTTTCTTTATGACAATCATTTTCTTGTCTGCATGTCCTAACATATCTGATTAAAACAAATCCTTGTACATTTAAAAATATGTGTAGTGGCATCTTATTGTTGTTTAATTTGCAATTTCATACTGATATATAATGTTGAACATATTTTCATATGCTTATTTGCCATCTGTATATCTTTGGTGAAATGTCTGTTCAGATCTTTTGCCCATTTTTTAATTGGATTGTTTGCTTATTGTTGAGTTTTAAGTGTTCTTTGGATATTTTGATTCTAAGTCCTTTATCGGAATTGTGTTTTGCAAAGATTTTTTTTCCAGTCTGCGGCTTGTCTTTTCATTCTCTAAACAATGCCTTTGGCAGAGCAGAAGTTTTTCATTTTAATGACGTCCAATTTATTGATTTTTTTTCTTCCACACATTATGCTTTTGGTGTTGTATCTGAAAAGTCACTGCTACACTCAAGGTTACCAAGATTTTTACCAATTTAATCTAGAAGTTTATAGTTTTGCATTTAGTTTCAGTTTTGCATTTGCAGTTAGGGCTAAAATCCAGCATAAATTAATTCTTGTGAGGAGTGTGGTCTATGTCTAGATTAATCTCCTGCATATGAATGTCCAGTGCTATTTGCAGAGAACACTAGACTTTAAACATTGAAAGGCTTTTGTTCCTTTGCCAAAGACTAGTTAAAAATATTTGTGTGCACATATTTCTGAGTTCTCAATTCTGTTCTTTTTACTTATTTGTCTATTTATTCACAAATACCACATTGTCTTGGTGACTGTACCTCTGTAGTTAGTCTTGAAGTTGGGTATTGTCTTTCTCTGACTTTATTTCCTTGTATTATGTTAACAATTTCAGATTTTTTCACTTTTAGTGTAAACTTTAAAAGCAGTTTGTCAATAACCAAGCACAAAATGACTGTCTGGGATTTTGATTGTGTTGCATTAAATCAGTAGATTGAGTTGGGAATATTTAACATTAAATAAATTTAAGTCTTCCTATCCATGAACATAGGCTATCTCTCCATTTGTTTATATCTTTGATTTCTTTCATCACAGTTTGTTGTTTTCATCATATCGATTTGGTACATATTTTGTCATATTTATAACTAAGTATTTTATTTTGTGTGTTAATGTAAATGTGTGTTTTAATTATATATTCTAGATTTGCATTACTTCTATATAGGAAAAGAATTGACTTTTTAATATTAATCTTGCATTCTGAAACCTTGTAACAATTGCTTATTAGTTCCAGGAGGTAGGTTTTGGTTGTTCATTTGTTTGTTTCTTTATTTCTTTCTTGTTATTGTTGTTTAGTTTTTTGTTTTGTTTTGTCTGTTCTTTGGAATTTTCTATAAAACAATCATATCATCTACAAAGATTGTTTTATTTCTTATATTCCAATTTGCATACTATTTATTTCCTTTTCTCATCTTACAGCATTAGTAAAAAGGCATTTATAGTATGACTTTGCATAGTAGTGGTGAGAAGGGGTATTCTTGTCTTGTTACTGATCTTAAGGGGATACAATTTCATTATTATTAAGTTTCACATTACCTGTAGGTATTTTGCAGATTTTTTTTGGTCAAGTTGAGGAAGTTTCCCTCTATTTCTAGTGTTTTAAAGACAATTTATCAGGTGACAAAGACTTCTTTATATTATTCCTTCATCATTATTTTAGTGTTTACATGCATAAATTTAAAGCACTTGACATGACATTTAAAAGATTTATGTTGTGATTTCAAAAAAGTAAAATTCCTATAATAATCTTATGGATATATCTCACATATTATTTTCATTTAATTAAAAAAAGCTTCTATGAATTTTTAAAATGCAATTTAGCAACAACCATATAGAAAACCTCATTTAGAGAAGGGCTTATCTCCCTGAGGTTTTTTATTTTGTCTAAAAGAATGAACCCAGTAAGACTTGAGGGAAGTTATGAAGAGTTTAAGAATTTTTTTCTTCCTTCCTTCCTTCCTTTCTTCTTTCTTTCTTTCATAGAAATACCACCAACTTGAACTAAAAGGGAGATATAGTAGAAAACAAAAATCAGAACTTTGGATTCTTGAATTACTATAGCAGGAAACAGGATGAAAAATCTACTTAATTACAAACACTGGCAATTTTTTATGGGAAAGGCAGAAATTCTCAGGGATGAACCAGAGCCAACAGCTGTGGAGAATAATTCCTAGATATTAAAATTGAGCACTAACCAAGATTATCAAAACCAGTTCCTAATTGGATTTCAGAATTGCTATGGATTAAAGACTCTGATCTATTTCTAATTTTTCCTCCTGTTGAATATGAAGGTTTAAAGTTTTCCATGTTCCTCCATTGAATATTAGATGTTTGGAGAGCAGTGAATTTTTCTGTTTAGTTTATGGGTCTTCATGGTAAGAGGACGTATATAAGAGGAATTATACTGAAGAACTACAATCAATAAACATATCTGAATCTGGTTCAGATTACAAGGTTCTGAACCAAAAATTTGAGAATAATATCATAATTGATGAGAATTTGGGAGAGTATTAAAGAGAAGTGAGTATATTTTGCATGTAGGAGAAATATTAATAATTTTTGGGTTACATGGCTGGGTTTGATGCTTTAAAAATTCCCTTAGTTTTCTTTGACAGTCTTCTCATCAATGGATAGAACATAATTATTATTCTTTTAATTTGTGTCAGCCTAAGTCATTTGTATTTAACCAATATAATGTGGCAGGAGTGACCCTGCTTGACTTTCAATGCCAGGTTAGAAAAGGCAATACAGTTTCTCCCTGATATTCTCTCTTGGAATACTTGATCCTTGGAACCGTACTGCCATGCTGTGAGAAAGACAAGTGGTAGCATGAAAAGGCTGCATGTAAATGTTCTGACCATCTCAGGTACCATCCTAAACATAGTATCAACAACCAGACACAAGTGTTGGGGCCAGACTCTGAGTCATCCAAACTGGTTCTGAGTGGAAAAGATAAAAATGTCTTCAATGAGACTGTCCATGCAATATTGGTATACACTTAAACTAAAATTACTTGTTATCTAAGATTTACACTTAACCTAAGAATCACACCTAACCAAGTGTCATATATTTTATCTGATAATGCTAAATTTGATCAGTACAACACCTAACAAAATGTTACTTCCAGCTGGCTTGTGTTATAATTCTATAAAACCATCTGCTTTGGATGATGAGGTATATATTAACTTTAGTGAAATCTATCAATACATTCCACTAACATCATTTATTTTACTATAAAATGAGTTATTTATCAAAGAAATGTTGTAAAATACACCTGGCAAAGAATAAGACATTTGATAAGTGGGTAGATGGAAATGTGGTTGTCAAAAGAATTGTGAACAAAGGAAATCCTTATTTGAGAATATCTATTCCAGGAGAAGGAAGTAACTTCCTTTTGAGGATCACCTGGGCTAGGGCTAAACATTATCAGACTCAGAGGACCCAAAGTCACACATAAACTTGAAGACTAGGTACCCCAACTCAGTGTGTCCATTCCAGCTACACTGCCTCTTTTCCCTCAACTAAACCTTGTGTCCCAATGGGTGGCTTCCTGTAAAAAGTTCACTGAAGCAGAATAAAAATATAAGCCTTATTTCAAGATGGTACTGTCCAAAAGTAGATCATGGCAACTTGATAGCCTCACATAGGATTGTCCAAAAAGACAAGAGAGAAGGGAATTAGGTAAAAAAAATCTCAGGCCCAGAGTTAGAAGCAATATTTCCAGTTGTCTTTTTTTTTTTTTTTTTTTTTTTCCTGGAGGAAGATAATGAATGAGAGGTATGAATCTACACTGATTAGGGGACAGTGGTTAAAAAATTTATCTAAGAGGGACAGAGAATTCAGATGAACAAGGTTGTTCGTGAGGAGGCCACTTTCAAAAAGGTGTGAGGAAGAAGTATGTGTACAGCTCTTTGAGGAAGTGGAGACTTAATGATCAGGTGCAGAAGACCCTGTTTTATGAATGCTAATTTAGCCTCTTTCCTATGACCTCTTAGTTCTTGCTTCAACAAAGGTTAAGAGAGTAGCAAAAATGTAGGAATAAAGGATCACGAATGTTGTATTAGTGTAGCTTAGACAATAATAACAAACAAAACCCAAATTCATAATGGCCCAAATATAATAAAAATCTTTTTTCTTTGTTGTTCATCATTACTCAAGACAGATTTTCTGGTAGGTAGGTGGCCCAGGCCTGTAAAAGACTTCCATGTTTACTGGAATTTCTGCTAACATTTTCTAGTGAATATGTAAGAGAATATGGTCAGGGCAGTCTATTTAAACAGCAACAGAATGCTTTAGTTGCCAAGCAAATAAAGAGAATTAAAATTTGCCTACAGTCCTGCAAAATTGTTATTCAGTAGGAGTGACACTTTGGAAATTATTTCTGAAATGTTTTGAGACTTTTATTCCTTTCAAATATCCCACTAGCGACTGTAGTGTTTCACAATAATTTTACACCGAGAGGCTGAGGGCCACCAGTAGAAGGGTGGTTTGTTCAGACCCCCATCTTATCTGCTTGTTAGGGTTTAGATGTGAGGAGTCCCCTATAAGATCATGTGTGAGTCAGTGCAAAAGTGTTTAGAGGTAAAATGATTGGGTTATGAAAGCCTTAACCTAATCAGTGTGTTAATCCACTGATAAGGGTTAACTGGGTAGTAGCTGTAGGCAGTTAGGGTGTGGCTGGAAGAGGTGGGCATTGGGGGTGGGTCTTTGGGATTTCTATTTTGTGCTTGTTAAGCAGAGTTCCCCCCCACCCCTCCCTTCCTGGTGCAATATTCTGAGCCACTTTCTTCCACCACACTCTTCCTCCATGATGTCCTGCCTTACCTGAGGAATGCAATAGGCCACCTATGGACTGAGACCTCTGAAACTGTGAGCCCCAAATAAACTTTTCTTCCTCTAAAATTGTTCTTGTCAGGTCCTTTGGTTACAGCAGTTAAACTACTGACTAAAACACTGCCAGACAATGTACTCCCCAAGGACAATCAACAATTTTTAAATCTTTGATTACCAGTTTTACAAAGAGTATCTACTAGAGTGAAGCCATAATGAAATTAGGCGAATGCACCCTAAAGGAATTCCTTATTCCTTTTGAAGAACGTAAATGGACTCTAAGTGGCAAATCATCACACTGAGAAAGTTAGAACTAATGTTGAAAACAGAATCCTGAAGTCTCAATTTCTTGTGCTGTCAACATAAACCACAGAAGCAATCTTTTTTTCTCTCAGTCAAGTTAAATCTGGTCAGGATATAGGACTTTGCTTCTGGATGCATATTTAGTTCATGTTAGGAAGCTGTTCCAGTCTCTGGATGGGGTGTATGAAGAGTAACATGGAAAACAAAGAAAATAAATAAATCAATTTGGTAAATCATCTTTTTATAAGATGCAGAAAAAGTGCTTTAAACCACATTGAATAGGAGATTGCTAAAAAAAATAGCAAAAAGAGCTTACTATATGCATTAGGCAAATTCAATTTGCACATAAATTAGAAACTTGAGTAGCAACAACTTGAAGAGTGGTAAGAAAAGCTACTGTATCAGCAGGTTTACAATCTAGTCAGTTTGGTATCTTGACTGAGTTATAAATAATGAAACCTCAATCTGTTCTTCAAATATATTTTATGAATAGTTTAGAATTTTTAGAGCACACGCCATAGGTTCAGAAATAAAGTCTAATTAACTAACGGGGAATGTTGTAGCATAAAAGCACTCTGACTCCATAAAAATTTCTTGTGTGTGCTGATTAAAATGGGTCATGCTCACACCTAGAAAATATTGCTAATTTTCAGTTTCAGGTTAAAGGTTTGCTGTGAACTTCGTATGCCATTTGGAAAAAGGCTTTTCTTTTATGGCTTTTATATGACATGATCGATATCTTCTTAGTCTTTGTTTATTTGTCAGAAGTACACAAAGATGAGTCATATTTTTTCAAAAATGGATTCCAATTTCTTCTTTGATGTCATTTATAAAAAACTCCTGTATAAAGTGAGATTTAAAATCCCTATGGCTTATAAATTACATAGCTTTTCTTTAATTTTTTTAATCCATTAAGAACACATACATACATGCCTAAACTTCAACTATAACATTTAGAATTCTTCTAGAGAGTGTGGTATGAAGATCACGACAGCAGGGCAGCAGAGCTTGCTATGGCCCTAAAGGAGCAGTAAATAGTATGAGTCAAGTTTTATTTTTCAGTGCAGAATTTTCCATTGAGGAAAGTGTGACTCCCTATGCTAAAGAAAATGCTAGAAGAAAATTGAAATGATTTATGCTGATGAAGTATTGAGAATCCTTATATGGTAGCTTTTGCCAACTTTTCACCAAAAACTGTCTCCACTTCTTCCTGGACATTTCCCAGTGTGTCTTGTATTTAGGTGTGAAGTGTGTCTCCATTTTAACTAACATACTGTGACTGGCATCTTGAGGGAAGGAGATACCACTCGCCATAAAACCTCTTGTATGCTGTCCTCATTGCTCTTTCCCTTTCTGCCTACAGATGATAATTACACTCCAGGAAATTGAGGATGCACAAGATACAAAGCTTATTAAGCGAATCACCATGTGGAGGACAACTCCTGTTGACAAAGAAAATGTGTGCTTTGAGCTTTTAGTGAGTGAGAAATAAATTTTTATTATATTTGAATGTCTTCCTCTGATATGCATGTGTGTCCAGGGGGGGGGGGAGAGAGAGAATATAAGATACAGGTTGGTGTATTCTAATAGACCTAGCTATAATAAATTTTGTTTATCTTAATTTATTGGGAGGTAGGGAGTAAAAATAGGGGGAAACAACACACAAACAGGCAAAACCTTTTAAGTTGGTCTGTATCAAGAGCTTGCTTATAAGAAATTCTTGAGGTTTCACTGGGGCTTCCTTTAGTAAAGGTTAATAAGAATAAATTTTAACTTTGGTCAGTTAGATGATAAAGTTTGGAGTACTAAAAGATTTTGAAGTGCCCTGAAATGCAGTGTGTCTTAATAGGGATGCTATCTAGATTTCTCATTTCCTACATTCCCATTTTAATTCTTAGGACTTCCAGATTTTAAAAACTTTGGTTCTGTCACATGATGATGGATAATGTAAAGACCTATTCCAAAAGTAACATGAAAAACAGTTTCTCTTTTGCAGAGAACTCTTACACATCTTCATTTGTATGCAGTGTTTTTGTTTTCATGTATTTTTTTGTTGCTGTCACTGATATGCTAATGATATGCTATTGCTATCTGGAATGCATTCAGCTACACACCACTGATTTCATTTTTGTGCAGAGAAGCAAAAACCTGAGACTTTAGCAATGATTACAATCTTCTGCTCAGTGAAGAAAGGCCTGGAGGCACAGATTTAGATACATATACAAATTAAAAAATAAAAAAGGATGGATGGTTATAATCTTATTAACCTTGAGTTTTCCATCTCTTTTGAGTCTTCATGGTGCAGACTGAGACTTCTGTAAGTTGGTAACCAAATTTTAGTTTTATTTTTGATTTACTACTAACCCAGAAATTAAAAGGGGCAAACTGCTGATAATAAAAATACATCAGAAACTGAAATTTCAAAGCCATATTTTAAAATTAGTGTGTTATTAACCAAAATGGAAATTATTCCATGTTTCTTAATACTTGCTAAAGAATTAAGATGCATGACCATATGATGGAAGTATATGTATGCACATGTGTTATGTGTGTTCATGTGTTTATATTACTTATTGTTTAATATTTTATGTTTATAAACAATCCTCCAAAAAAATTTCATATTTTGGAGGAACAAAACAGTATAGGTATCTGGGCATTTCAACATTTATCCCTGAAGAAGTGTAGGGAAAAGCTTTTTTGTCAATTTAAGAAACATTTAATGAGGGTCAACAAAATGGCCAAAAGACCTTGTACTAGCTAGTGGACAAATAGGTGTGAACTAGACATGCTCCATGGCTTCACTATCTAGAGAAGGTTGCTTGAACAAGTTAGAAGTGAATGTTAATTGGCAATGTACTTTCTACCTTCCTGAGGATAAGTTATCTCTTTCCTGAGATTTTGTTGACATATCTGCTAAACTAACCAAAATTTCCCTCTATTGAAAAGCTGTATAAATGATGCCTTGGGAACTAGAAACTTGGATTCAAAGTTTTGGTTTCAATACATACCTCAGTGGTGTTGAACACGCTCTATTCAGGCATGTTACCTTACCTTATTCTTCCTCAATTTTCTCACTGTCCAGGGAAGGAAGTTAATCTTCATAGGGGTTAAGAGAGGTTTACTCAAGATCATCAAACCCCAAAGTGGCAGGGATTTATGGAGATTTTGATTCAAAATGTAAATACTAATGAATAATCCAAGTCCAGCGCAAAATGGTCTCATCTTAAACTTAGATTCTTTAAATGTCAATTTCCACTTCAAGAACCATTGTTGGGTAGGTTCCCAGGCATACAGAGAGGAAGAACCAGAGTTTCTTTGAAAGTACGTGCACTGCCCAACCTGTACTACCTGTGGAATGGTCCCGTGTAGACCATCCTTCTAATCTTTGACATGCTGTAGGTAGTCTGAGCTGCAATTGTACTTGCGTCTGGCTGAATAGTAACTGGTGAAATAAAAATCCAACTATCTACAGTGTACATGTGTGTGGCTGTGTGATTCTCAGTATAGAAGGTGCGTGGCAATGGGTGGAGGGTCATGACTGGCTGTGAATTTACCTGGGGAGAAATAGGTTTCTAAGGATGATGAACAGGCAATTTTATCTATGTGATCAGAAAATTTTACTTCCCTTCTTGTTCTTCTATTATCCCTGATTTAAAATATTTCCCTTTCTAACAGCCAATTCTCCCACCATTTTATTTTGGACTGATAAAAATCCACTTGCTTCCTTTATGAGAGAAAAACATTCTGTATTTAATGAAGAGAGCAAATTATTGCTTGATAAGTGGTTTTCTGGTTGAGAAGGGGAGCTAACACTCAAATAATTCAGACATGGTAGTATCTGAGTGGAGCATGCTTTAGTTCCTTTCCAGATATTGTAGTATTACTTAAAGTTCTTCTGCATATTTAATAGGAAAACAAGTTTACTGCTTACTCCCCAAATTCATTGAAATTCAGAAACACAAAGATAAGAGTTTGAAACAATTGTCTAAAAGGGATTATTAGGTCTTTTCTTAAAGATGTTTTGGAATCCTTAAACCACAAAAGTAGCTCTTATACTTCACAAGGCAGCTTCTCACTAGTTACTTACCTCAAATTAGAGATTTTTAAAAATTCTTTGTAAAATTGGACAGGTGCAGGTTGAGACAAGTGGCATTTAGCAATTTGACTGTGGAGCACATTTTCCAAGTCTAAAAATGATGGCAAATGTTACACATGATGCTGTAGAACAGTGCTGTCCAACTCAGCTTCCTGCAATGAAGCAAATATTCTGCATCCACACAGTCTAATATGGTAGACACCAGCCACATATTGAACACTTGAAAATGTGGCTAGTGTGACTCTAATTAAATTGAAACTGAAATTGAAACATGCAGCTAGTATTGTATAGTGCAGCACTAGAGCCATTCCTGATGTTATTCTGTCTTTTCTCTTTAGTGATTTAAAGAGATGGGATCAAGGTAATCGGGCTTTAAAACTCTAGGAGATTATGGCAGTAGCCATTTCTCCTTAGCTAGCAGCACTTACTTGGCAGATTTCCTTTCAGATTGAGACTTCTTAATAATTCCAAAGTAGAAAAAGAAAGTGTTCTTTGTTTAAATATGGCCATTTAAGAAAATTGTTGCTACCATTTCCTCACTAATTTAAATACTTTAACCTATCATTCATTTCTTTTCAGGGATAAATTTGTTTTCAGATTTCTATCCAATGATGAGGAGTCATGCCTCACAAGTCTGACAGGCTTCACATGAGAGCATGTTGACATATTTATTGGCTACCAATGGGTATAATAAAAATGGGCAAAATGAACAAAGGATAAGGTAGTTCATGCAGCATGCAGTCCCATTATTTTGCAATATAAAAAAAACCTCATCTTATTGCAGATCAAAAAGCATTTCACAAATTCCCCAAACAAACATAAATAAGGGAAGAAACATAAAACTACATAACTCCATGAAATAATGGTCAGCGGTAGTAGGAAATGTAATGGTGCAGCATTAAGTTATTAGGTTGAACAGAATCAGTGCATGAAGAAGTCAAAAGTTATAAGAAACTGATCAACTGCCTCCATTTATAATTCTTTTTTATCCCTACACCAAGAGACCTGTCTAACCAAGAAGCAGGAATCTGCACATGTTCTGGATGTGACAGAGACACCAAAAACTGTGAGAAATGTGACAGTCTCACTGCTGTGAGGAAATTCTTAACCTTAAAGGAAGCTTGGACCTAATCACTGCTGACAACGTGAGGCAAACAGAGGCAGAAAATCAAGGGAAACAAGCGGAGGAATCCATACACAGGAATGAATCTATATCCAGTGAAGAATTAAACAAAAACAACACACATTTGTGCATATGTGTTCTCAGGAATATGAAATAAAAACCAGGATGTACTCACAAAAATAGTTTCTTAGGCTTCCCCTAAGTGATGATTGAATCTAACATTATAATCAAAGGACTAGAGGGGACAACTTCTTTTCATATTTTGAAGAAGATTATTGGTTAATTTCCCCCAATAAGACTTTTTTGAAGTCCTTTTTCAGGATACTTGGGATTAATCACATATAATTGGAATTAGTGAGAACATACTATTTGAGGTACAAAGTGAAAAGAAACATCTAATAGTTCAGTTTATAAGCTATTTTACATGAAATCTCTAGATTAAAAACTCATTACTTTCATTGACATAATGACATGCACATATCAAAACATGTACACATCTAAACCAGGAGATATAGCTTTGGAAATAGCATTTTAATCTGGGAACTAATTTTACCTTTATTCTTATTTGTTTTCTTGTAATTTAGATTTTTTTCCCCATTTTTATTGGTGCATTAAAGTTGTATATAATGCTGGAATTTGTTTTTACATGTTTGTACATGCACACAGTATGACAATATGATTTGGCCAATATCACTCCCAAGTAGTTCCTTTTGTTTTCCTGTAATTTATATTTGGTAGTTTGCCTTGATGAAAACTATTTTTAATGTTTCCTTTTCTCTAATTTTATTGAGTTTTTTCTTTTTTCTTTTTTTGTGGCGCTAAGGATTAAACCCAGGGCCTTGTGCATGTGAGGCAAGCACTCTACCAACTGAGCTATATCCCCAGCCCTTATTGAGATTTTGTCAATAAAAAAGTGCAACGAATTGATCAGAAGGAATTGCTTTATGAAGTAACATTTCTGCTATAAAATACAGAATTATTATTAATCTTATTGTGATAAAATATATAACAAAGTTTACTATATTAGTGATTGTTAAGTGTACAGTTCAGTACTATTGAGTAAGTTCACATTGTGCAACAGATCTCGAGAATTCTTTTTCATTTTGAAAAGCTGAAAGTCCATTAAGCACTACTTCTCCAACTCCTCTCCCCCAGCTTTGGCAACCACCATTCTACTTCATGTGTCTATGATTTTGACTACTTTTGATACTTATTGTAAGTGAAACCATGCAGTATTTGTCTTGTGACTCTGCTGTTTTACTTAGCATGTGTCTTCAAGTTTCCTCCATGTTGTTCATAGCATATGACAAGATTTCCTTTCTCTTAAGGTTGCATAATATTCCTTTGTTTGTATACACTACGTTTTCTTTATCCACTCATTTATTGATCGACATTTGGTTTACTTTTGCATTTTGACTGTTGAAATAATGTTGCAATGTGCATTCATTTAAATATGTGTGTGTGTGTATTTCTATGTATACATACCCTTATTGAGTTTCTACTACATGCTATAAAAAATAGATTAAGTACCTGCCTTTAACACAGCTTGTTGAGTCGTGAACATAGAAACAAAAATCAACCCAGAAAACAAATTGTCTTAATAGGACAAATTCAAATTCTTAGTTCCATGACAGAAATAAAGTAGGAAGGTAGGATTGAGGGATATTGAAGGAGCAGGGAGTTATTGGTTTGGGTGGGTAGAAACAGTTTTGCTGAGAAAATAGTAGACAGGAGGATATGTAAAGAAATGAAACAAATGGCCATGCTAGGGTTTGGGGACAGGATGCACCTGCACCAGGTAATGGATAAGAGTGCAGATCTCTAGGCATCAATGACTTTGACACATTCAAGACAAATGAGTTCAGTGTCTCTGGGATTTAGCAAGGAAAAAGAGAGTAGGGGTCAAGATCAGATAAGTAATGGTCAATTTATGCTGGACTTTGTGGAGAGCAGTTTGAATTTTAGCTGAAGTATAATCAGAAGCTACTGCAGGAGGGTTTTAAGCCTTTCTGCAGAAATGAAATGATATGAAATGTATGTTCAAGAGATAATTTAGACTTTTGGATAGAGAATGAATGCAGGGATTACAAACAGAAGTAGTGAGTCTGGGAATCAGGTGAAAGCTGATGGAGGTCAGGATTCTGCTTTGGGTCTATACATTTTGGAAGGCAGCAGTTCACCCAAATAATACACATTAAGATCAACAAAGGAAGAAAGCAAGGAGCATATGTGATTTATTAGGCATACCAGTGCTTTACTAAATGAACTTCATGATTTCCCTTTGAGTTAAACTATGGATATTCCATCCTGAAGTTGATTTATAAATAATTGTCAAATTCATTTTTACAGAAAGATGAGAGAAGGAAAACTCATTTAAAACAGGCAAATTAAAAGACTCACTTTGTGTCTACACCTATTATATTTTTCACCCAAAATGACGGGAAGAAGAAAACTTTACAGGAAATTGATTTAATTGAAACTATTGTTAGGCACTGCAAATATGTTTGGTTCATGCCACAGTTTCCAGAAATTTATAAATGGGTTCAGAATGTTGTTCAGGCACCAGAAAATAAACCTCCAAGCTATTTACTACCTCCATGATATATAAAGTTTGCAGTTTTGATTTTGTGTGATTATGTTCAGCAATGGTGACCTTTAGAGGCAACAATATTGAAGTGTAATGAGGAGATGTTTGATCACTGGTATACAATGAAGAGTTGGTGCTACTTCCCCATTTCTTCCTGGAATTCGTGAAATTCAACTGACAGGCTTTAACCTTTAGACTGCTGAAGTTATAAAATGTATAGGGATTTAGGCTGTTTATACAACACGTTAGATATATGAAATTTTTAGACACTGTAGCTTCCTTTATCATCTGGTAGAATGATTTTGTATATTTAATAATATCAGTCACTGGTAACCATGACAGGCTGCACTCGGGTATATCACAAAGTATATGAAGTCTAGGTTGATGAAAGTAGGAGCGGGGGCCATCAAGTAAAATAAATAGAAAGCAGGCATTCTCCCCAGACCAAGCATTTTCAGGATAGATGGATAAAGCTCCTCTACCTGGGTTTCTTTCCTATCCAGGTTAGCTTAGAGGCTAGTGAGAGATAAACTGCAGGTCCTGCTTGCTACAAATTTCACTGAACTTGAGAATATTTCAAAAAGAAAAGGGTTAGGTGCTAATGTATTAGAGGTTGTTATAACCAGGCATAATCTCCCTAATGTAATTGATGATGGAGAGAGAGAAAGGAAAACAATGAGGACAGAAGCTCAGGGTCTGTGGCCCAATACTGTTGGAATGATTCATAACAGTGAAGCAGGATTCCCCCACCCTGCAATCCTAATTATTGTTTAGAAGTAATTTTACTATACCATTCATTTCTTGGTTAATGACAAAGCAATTGACAATCAGCCTCTCCTGTGTACTATAGGATTTGGCTTCTCTAGTTGGAAGTTTATAGAGTATAGGACAAGTATGCCCCATTTCTAAACAAGCTCATGATTGGAAGCATATGTATTAGTGGTAGAAGCAATTTGAAAGAGGAAATAACTTATCTGAGATTCTTACTTTAACAATATACATAAAAATAAGTGATTTGAGAATTAAATATAGAGTCTATTTCTGGGTATTCATGGACATAAGAATTTCCACCAAAATGGAATGTTCCTGCCTTTTGCCTGGTTAATGACACCATGCAATGAACACATATGTTAAGTGCAGTTAAACTTGAAGATTCCAGATATGAGGAAATCAGCATGATCATTAGGCTTCTAGGGCCAATGTTCTGAGAACATATTCTAATCTTTTTCTTTTTGGTATTGGGGATTGAACTCAGGGTCATTTAACCACTGAGCCACATCCCCAGCCCTATTTTGTATTTTATTTAGATACAGGGTCTCACTGAGTTGCTTAGTGCCTTGCTTTTGCTGAGGCTGGCTTTGAACTCGTGATCTTCCTGCCTCAGCCTCCAGAGTTGCTGGGATTACACAGGCATTCACCACCATGCCCAGCTTATTTTTTTGTGTGCCCCCAGGATTCCTTGCCTTCATTAGCTTCATAGCTTCCTCTAAATAAGACGTGGAAAGAAGAGACCTTAATATCAGTTCATGCTTTTTAATATGCAGTTAATTGCAAAATATCCAGGAAAGCAGGACAGCTTTGCAAAAGCAACCAGATTTAAATTGGTTTTTAAATCTAAAGATTAGAGGAGAAATTTACTGAAGATGAAATATGTTTTAAGTGATTACAAGTCATGAAGTCATAGCTACTTAGGTAATTACATGAAGTAGAAGGAAATGTCAAAATTATGTGGGACACAGCGCAAACAGGGGACGACCCAGGCTTCTGGGTGGTGTGATGCTGTTGAGGCCTGGTACAAGGTGTGGCACTGAGAGAGGGTTCACTAAGGTGAGGGCAGGAAGGAAGGCACTGCAGGATCCTGACACCCCCCATGGCACTCCCACTTGCTCAGATACAGTGTCACTGGAGATTCAGTTTCTCAACCCTCTAAAGTGTCTTGAGAAATTACTTTATATATTCAGATTTTTGTCTAAATGAGATATAACCTAGAAATACTAAATCACAGCATAGCTATAGGGCTTGGGGTGATTTATTTATTTCTTAATCTTTATTTTTTTTAAAATTTTTAATTGACATAATAATTGTACATGTTTATGGGTTCTAGGGCAACATTTCAACACATGTATACAATGAGTAGATCAGGGAATTGGCATATCCATCACCTCAGATATTTATTATTTGTTTTGGAAACATTAAAAATTCTCCCTACTTGCTCTTTTGAAATGTACAAAAAGTTTTTAGCAACCGTAGTTACTTCACCATGCTGTAGAACATTAGAAGTTATTTTTCCCATTCAACTATCCACCTATTACAAGTGGTTTATTTTATTCACAATCATAGTAGGTAAAATAATATTTCCTCCATTATTTTAAATTATATTGAATATTTGGTATGTACCTATTACTTCACAAACATTGTTTTATTTCATTCTCACATTAGCCAACGAGAAAGGTTCTTTTATTGTCCTGCTTTATATATGAGGGAACCTAGCAATTTAAAGGTTAAATATTTACCCTGGGTCTCCAGGCTTTTATGAGGTGGTCCAGAGATTTAACCCAAGTTATCCAACTTCAGTGCTTATAAAGAGCCACTATACTATATTATCAATGAGGCAATTATGAATAATCTATGTGTTATTCAACTTGGGTTGCCATAACAAAATACCACAGACTGGGCAACTTAAACAACAGAACTTTATTAGCTCTCTAGAAATAGAGACTGGAAGTCCAAGATCAAGGTTCCCTAAGGGCTGGTGTCTGCTGAGGGTTCTCCCCTTGGGTTAAGGTGGTCACCTTCTTGCTGAGTGATCACAGATGAAACTCTTCATGCAAAAAGAAAGAGAGAGCAATTGAGCTCTCTCTCTCTCTCTCTCTCTCTCTCTCTCTCTCTCTCTCTCTGTTTTATAAGCACACTAATCATATTAAATCAGGACCCTTCCCTTATGACCTCCAAATACAGTTATATTGTGGGTAAGGATATCAGTATATGAAGTTTAAGGGGCCACAGACATTCAGTCCATGTACTGTAGTATCTCTTTAATTTTCAAAAAAGAGATACTCTCCAAATTAATTATATCTTGGTCTATTGTATAAGAATAACCATATGCACACTGCTTTTTTCCATCAGCTTATTCAGAGGCTGCTTCTCCCTTCCAACACCTACCTCCAGAGTGCATGAAGTAAACCACCTGTAATGCCCCAGCACAGGGCCTTGCCCACTGATTGCTGGTCTGCAATCTTCTTAACCAGCCCAGCTCCGTGCATCTTTCCCTGCATGGAATAGGAGGAAACACACAGCCTATAACGACTCTTCACACCTGTTTTCCTTTGCCTTTCATGTCCAGCAGTTCAGATACTCATCTCTCGAACTTTCACTCTCTCTTTTTTCTTCATCTATTTAACTCTCCTTGTAAATAAAAGTCATTTCCTAGTTCATGTTACCTGTGAATCAAAAAAAAAAAAAAAAAAAAAAAGAAGCAAAACAAATCAGAATAAAACCTAGATACTAATCATGATGGACAAAAAATGGGTTTTACTAAGGACAAACCTACATTGAGGAAAAATAAAGCCTAAAGCCTATTAAAGATATTTTTTATCAGTATGATCATCTCTAAAGATGAGAAAATATTTATTCCAGATAAATGTTTTAAAAAGCAGACTAAAATTCTAAATACATTGTTATGGTTTGGATGTGAGGTGTCGCCCAAAAGCTTATGTGTGAGACAATGCAAAAGGGTTCAGAGAAGAAATGATTGGGTTAGGAGAGCCTTAATCCAATCAGTGAATTGATCACCTGATGGGATGAATTGAGTGGTAACTGGAGGCAGGTGGCATGTGGCTGGAGGAGGTGGGGCATTGGGGGTCATGGCTTTGGGGTATATATTTGTGTCTGATGAGTCGAGTCTCTCTCTCTGCTTTCTGGTCATCATGTGAGCTGTTTCCTTTTGCCACTCCTTCTGCCATGATGTTCTCCGCCTTACCTTGAGCCCTAAGGAATGGAGCCTGCTGTCTGGATTGAGACGTCTGAATCTGTGAGCCTCCAATAAACTCTTCCTCCTCTACAGTTGTTCTGGTCAGTCTTTTAGTTGCAGCAGCAGAAAAAAAAACTGAATAAAACATATTATACTACTTTTCTTTAAAAATATGCATGGGAAAACATTGGAACTATGCTGATATATGCAAAGGTTAGCATTATTTTAAACATTTTTGGACTTTTCCATTGTTTTTATTTAGCTTTTAGATTTTTAAAAGAATTTTATGTATTTTTTTTATTCTGCACTGTATGTAAATTTTTCTTTTAACTGGGGAAAATGTTAAGAGCTATAAGAAATTCAAAAGATGATCAGAGAATTTAGGAATTGAGCATTTAGATAAAATTTGTGAACAAAATGTAATTTGGTTTTAATTCTGGTGAACGTGTGCAGGTTATTCTGGGTTCAGAGAACAGCTTGAGGCAGAAGCAGTGGGCTTGTCTGAGGAATGGCATGGAGTCTTGAGTTGCTGAACACTGCCTGGGCTGGGGAGAAGTGCAAGATAGGAACCTGGAAACCTGGTTTGGAGTTGGGTTATAGATAACCTCAAAGCCACAGTGAGGGGCTGAAGTCAGCACACTGGCAGCTCCAGAAAAGGAGATAGTGTGTGATCATAGTAGTTTGTAGGAGAGTCTTCTGATAGCAGCCTAGGATGCTAATTGGAGGCAGGGGGATTATTCTGAGTTTTTGCAAAGTAAACCTTGGTGAGGTTCTTTGGATCCAATAAGAGCTGGGACAGGGAGCCAGAGATTGATAGCACAGTTCAGAGTCAAAACAAACAATTTGCTACCTGAGTGGATCTAGAGATATTTGTGGGTGCTGGGCTTCAGGAATATTGTTTGGTTCAAGAGCTTGGTGACTGAGAGGTAGTCATCTGGCAGAGGCTGCAATCAGCCCACTAGTTCAAATCTCATGTAATGCTCTGACTTGTGAATGTGAAGGCACTGGATTCACTGCTCAAGTATGCAGAGAAGAAATGTAATTCTAGGGACAGAGTTTTGGATAACATCTTCTTTTAAGGGGCAAGAGGAGAGAAAATGCTTTCACACAGCCCAACCAGGGAGTTTATTTTCAGAGAAGATAAATATATATATGTATATACACATATGAAAATATTTATATATGAAAATATTTATGTGCAACCCTTGTTAAAATCAATTTTTTAATCTGTGGAGTCTCATAGTAGTTACATAAAAACCAGGACAAAAATTGAGACCTCATTCACTCTAAGTTGGGGTATAATTTGTAAATATATTGCTTAATTCTTGCTTTTAAGAACCAGTACATTAGAGGAAAAAGGTTACCTTTGTGTAACAAGGCTAAGTTAAATATTGTACTGTGCACCTAATATTGCCGATTTCTATTGCTGGTGAGGGCTAGTTAGTGTGTTATCGCCTGAGATTCTGCATTTTGGTTTTCTTTCTTTAAGGAAGGAAAATGTTCTTTTCATTATGTTGGATTACTTATCTAATTTAACTGGAACGACTTTTTCAACTGAAGTGACCTAAGATGAGATGGACTTTGATTATGAAAACTTGAAATTAGTGTCTCATAAAATTTAATGAAGAATGAAAATTTAAGCATTTGTATATTTTTGAAACAGTAAAAATCTTTCTTATCCAGGTGACTTTTTTCCTTTTAGAACTTATTCTGCCATATTTGTGTATTATTTTAGCAAATCTGAAGTCACACAACTATTCAAAATATTAAAACATCTTTATTTTTAGTTAGCAAAAATGTAACTAGAACATTTCTGAGGGACTTGGGTCTGGCTGAATGGATTTTGCTGAAATTCCTACAATTGACTTCACAATCAGATACATTTTAGGGAAAAAAAAGCAAAATTAAGATAGATCTGTTTCAAACTAAGAAGATAGTTGATATTGTAACTTTCTAGGATCTTCCCCTGGACACTCTATTTTAAAAATTATCATAAAAAGATTTAATATGCATTTATGTTTGTCATTGTGACTAATTTATTCTACTCACTCAACAAACATTATGTATTTATTAAGCACTAGGTTCAATACTAATTTTTGAAAATATGTAACAGAACCAGATATTCATAACTTTGTTATTAAACAATGTATAATCAAAAGATAAAGCTGGATATTACTCATACTCATAAAACAAAACAGTGATAGTCTAATTCCTAAATGAGGTTAGGTGAGGTACAATAGATTGCTCAGTTTATTTGGTTTTCATTGAGAATAGCAGGAATCCAGGTTAAACTAATTTAGTTGAAGCTTAACCATGGTTTGGAATATTAGTTCTAGTTGATATTTCTGGAGGCCGTTTTCCTTCACAGCCCTTAGTAGTCAAGTTCTGCCATTCTTTTATTTATTTATTTTTTTTGGTGCTGGGGATTGAACCCATGGCCTTGTGCATGGGAGGCAAGCACTCTACTAACTGAGCTAAATCCCCAGCCTGTTCTGCCATTCTTACGTGAACTTGTTGGAAATAGACTTTCTCCTCATTTATCTTTTACATCATTATTGCTTCCTAGTCCATCCTGCGTTGGTCCTTCTTTGCTTCTTCAGTATATAGCCAAACTTTTCCTTGATCCAATGGCCATCAGATATGGAAGTTTGTTCAACCACATTAAGCCTCAGCTTATTTCAACCATGAAATCCTATTAGTTTTACAAAAAAGATGCCAGAATACATAAAAACAGGTATCAAGATAGAATAGTTAAGGAAGTATAATAGCTAATTAGAGAAGGCAATCCTTCGTCAATTGAAAATGGACCTTTTCCTAGGATATTAATTTGTAGAAACTAAGATTCTTATACTTTGTATACAAACTGTTTTGTGTAAAAAGATGCTCTATATGTGTAGTATGAACTGTAATACATACTACATACTACTATAAATAAAAATTTAAAAAAAAAGAAACTAAGATTCTTCTCTTACACACATCAACAAAAAATGTAAACATTTGTGTCTTAATGTAAATCAAATGTTTTTGAATTTATACTGTGTCTGATTGTTAAACTAATAAGAGAAATTCTCACCATGACGTAGAAACTGTCCTAGGTAAACTTCTCTAAATCATTTTCATAGCTTAAAAATTTGAGGCAAGATGGTATTTCAAGCCGGGCGTGGTGGTGCATACCTGTAATCCCAGCACTTGGGAGGCTGAGGCAGAAGGATTGCAAGTTCAAAGCCAGCCTCAGCAATGGTGAAGCACTTAGCAACTCAGTGAGACCCTGTCTCTAAAAAAAAAA